>CM030024.1:0-600000 GCA_017639485.1 Pluvialis apricaria | reverse complement strand
ATCCCATTTATGCCTCCTCAAGGCTTAATTCTGGGTGTTTAAAGAGTGTTTCATGCACCTGACCAGAGTTTCTAAGTAAGGCACGGATGGCTTGTAGCGGGGCCCCACAGGTGAGCCCTGTGCCCCCACCGCTCTCTCCAAGCAACTGCCACGCAGAGCGTGACATGTTAGAGCCAGCCAGGAGCCGGTGGCTCCAAAATAACAGACACTGCTTTAAAAAGAAAGATGGTTTGTTTTTCTTGCATAAAAATCCTCTTGCTGGTTGCCGAGGGAAGCTTGTCCCCGGAGCGGCGGTTATCATGCAGGAGTTTATAAATATCAGCATGCTCTCGGTTGCACCCGCGCTTGCTCCCCATCTCGCTCTGTCCCTGCCTGCGCGCCAGCCGGGAGCTCTCCCCGTGGCGAGAGGTTTTGCTCACAGCTGGCAGGATCCAGCTGTCAAGCGGAGAAGAAGCAGCCCTGACTGTTCCCACTCCGCAGCAGCAAGGAGGGGGCGGCTGCGTGGCAGGGAGCGTGTAACGTGCCCGTGGGCAGGCTCTGCTGCCTTGCCGAGGAAATAGTGGCAGCGTGAAAAAAAGAGTCCGGAGCTGCCTCCCTGCTGCCTGGGAGAGGCATGCAGGCAGCAGGAAAGCAGGCGGCCAGGGATCCAACTAGCATCCTCAGATGTATCCTTCCAAAAACCTCACCACCCATTCTTTTCTGCGCCTTTGGTGCTGAGAAAATAGCAATCAGGGAGCCAGGCTTTGGCACACAGAGCGAGGAGGGGCTGAGGGGCTGGCAGAGCACTGCTAGATATTTAGGAGCTCATCAGCCGGGCACGTTGGGCTGATTTACAGCCAGCTGTAAGGCATGCCCCAATGGTCCGTAAACGCTTGCGATGCTACCCATGCGACATGCATTTTGCAATTGCTCGTTAACCCCTCCTAAGTTTGCTCAGTGTATTAACCTCAGCAGCCTGGTCACAGCCCGAGGCTCGGTGGCAGAACATGCCTGCAACCGAGCAGAGACCAGCTGCAAGGGCGAGGATGCTGCTCCTGGGCTGCAGGAGGCAGCTGGGTGAGGCTTGCGAAGTCCTGGCCTTACCCGACCCAACCCAAGCCTGCCCAGAGCACCAGGCACGCCATGGGTGCCCATGGAAGGGAGAGGAGCCATGACGCAGGAGTGTCTGCTGTCACCCCTCCAAAGGCAGCGTCACAGCAGGCTGGGACAGGCTAATTAGGGTTTGTCAGCCCTGCAGCCTAGAGAGCTGGCTCGGGTCATGGGAGCAGCCTGAATCGCAGGTGTGTGGAGGAGGCAGTGCCGCATCAGGGGAAACAAGACTTTGTGCTCATGGACTAAACGTCTTTGATCTGGGGTTGTTAAGCAAGGATAAGCCTGGGACCTTTTGCAGCCATACCCTGTGAGTTTCTTCTGTCATGGGGAGTTGTACCTGAAACACGCCACGAAACCTTTGGGAAGTTACCAGTGCATTCTTGCAAGTGCGGGAGACCCAGTTGTGCCGGGTGCTGTACGAGCAGCCAGGCCTGCTCAGAGCTTCAGGTAGACAGATTATTATCTTGATTTAACATCTGACAGCTTCCATCCTCTGCTCGCCTGAGAGGGTAATGCAGGCTGCAGGCAGGAATCAATCAGGGTTCAGTTGAGGCATCCTCTGTCACAGCCCCAATCGCCCCACCATCCCCTCCTGCTCCCGCTTCAAAACCAAACTGCTCATCGCGTCCATCCCAAGGATGTGCTGATGGCTCTGAACCACACACCCGAGGAGTCTGTAACAGCTTCAGGAGCACATCCACAACAGCCGAAGGCAGGAAAGCAAAGACCCCAGCAGAGCAAACAGCGAGCTGCGGTCGCTGCTGTGACACGTGGAAAAGGCAGGTCTGCCGATGGCCTCAAGCCCGCTTCAAACTCCTGTGGACTTGGCACGAGCAAGACCCGACCCTGAGAATGGCTGCAGTTTGTGCTCTCTGCTGAAATTTATTTTAAAGGCTGTTCTCCAAGACCATTGCTGAAGCAATTTGTTGTTCAGCCTGGCTAGGAAGAGCCCTGAGCAGGCTCGTTCATTCAGCACCTGCAATATTGACTCTTCTCTTTACTGCAGAATTAGAGAGCATTTGTCATCTCTGAAATGAATAACTTTTCCTCTCCTGGGAAGGGGGAGAAGGCTTGCTTCGGTACTGACATTTCACATACCCAACCCACAAACCTGCTTCGAATCCCAGATGATGTTCTGGGAATAAAACCAGGGGCTTCGGTGTCTTTGCTCTATCAGCAGAGCAGGGCCAGCGACTCACCTGGTCCTTCCCACACACCAAACTTGCCGAGTACAGCGTTGGGGCAGGAGGAGCAGAACGGCTGCCAGAAAGCCAGGGGCACCCAGTGAGCAGCAGCAAAGCCAGAGCGGGACCAGCCATCCCTCCCCACCCGGTGAGCTGGCTACCGAGTCACACGGCTCCAGAATTTCACAAGGTCTGGGGGCAGAAGGGTCTGGGAGGTGCTCTCACCTCTGCCAGGTACCAGCTATGTTGCCATGTTACTGACATACCGTTTGACACCAACTGCACGTCTTACTCAGGTCCCTCAGGAAAAAGTCACAGCCTCCGCTCTAAAGCCAGAGGGGCACTTTAAAAAAAAAAAACTAATTAAAAAAAACCCCACAAAATAAAAAAAAAAGCACCAGAATAAGAAACCAGAAGCCCAGACTTGCCAACTCATTGTCTAGAGACCAACAAGCAAGGCTCTCCCCTCCTGCCCTAGAGATCACAGCGTATTTAACTAACATCTGCCCGTTTGCCTCTGTCTTTTGAGCTTTCAGAGGTGTTTTCAAGCCTCTCTCAGGAGGCCCAGGAACGCTTTCCTGGGGGAATTTCAGCCTTTGTTAGTAGGCCTGCGTTGCTGGGAACTCAAGCAAGAGAAACAAACTCCAACTATTGCGAGATTTGGAAGAAGAGAGCCGTAAGCATTGCCAGCAGCAACCTTTCCAAGGGATGGGACCACCCGGTACGCAAACCATTACATCAGTGTTGTCATATTGCTTTTGAAACCCCCTTGCCTGGAGGGGAGCCACTCCAATGCCAGGAAATCCAGCCCAGGTGGGATATGACCCAGTGTCAACCTGGTCAGCTCTGCAAAGGCACATGCCACCAGGCTTCATGGGAGCAGCTACCGTGGGCAAAGCACCTGCCCCTTCTCCAGGTGAACCCGACCGCAGCTGAACCACACAGCTCAGCCTCAAGGTACAGCAGAAACATGCGTAGTGCCCAACATGGGCCAGCCAGGCTTACCTGAGCAGCACGGCTTGGAGCAGTGGGTCTGCAGGATGAGGTCCTGACCACCGTGGGTGCTGGAGAAGCGCCCCCTCGTCATAAACCTGCACCCAAAGACAGCGCTGGCCCGGAGCTGTGGGGAAAGGACCTGGAGGCTTTGAAGACCAGAGTCATCTCCAGGCTGTAATTACCCACTTGCTTCCCCCACCCCTGATTATGCAGATGAGAGAAATGGCAGAACCCACCAATCTGCCGGGGAGGGAGGAGGCTGCACTGATCCCGCCCCTGTATCACCAGGGCCAGGGACCCCCAGCCACCCTGCGGCCCCCAGCCCTCCCCAGCAGCCCAGCGGGGTGAGCATGCGGCCGCAGCTGGTCTCTGCGTGCGGGGAAGACCAAGGCAGAGTCTAGAAAGGGGCTTGCTGTGGGTCAGGGCTGTTACAAGATTAATTGGATTAATTGGAGTCAGCTCAGCAAACGAGGATGTGGCAGCACCTGGTTGCTGCCTGCCCACCACCAGACAGTCTTTGCCCGAAGGACCGCGCTGCACCCTCCGGGAATGTCAGCCCTTTGCAGGAAACCACGACCACATCCCATCTCCTTTGGAAGGCGGCTTTCGGCTGCTTCTTTAGAGACAGCCCCGGTTCTGACCCCTCAGCCTAACAGCCCGTGCTGCCTCCCATCGCCATCTCACAGCCCGGGCGCAGCGCCCACGGCCCCTTCACAGGGTGCCGCGCCAGCTGAAACAGGCTGCAGCACCCCGAGGACGCTGACTTCAGGCACGTGTGACCACCCCAGCCTACACAACCACTCAGAAACTCCAACCAAGAAGAAATGGGAGAAGATGTGGGTTTCTTTTTTCACCTGAGATGGTGCAAACAGGATGTCTCGGTGCAGCTGCTGAACGGGGCAGAGCTGGAGCTGCAGGCAGCTCCTCTCCCCGTGCCCGTGCAAGGAGGCTGTTGGCCGCTGCACTGGCCTGTTCTGCCACTGTCCTTCGCAGGAACCACAGGTGGCACAGCCAGGGCTGGCCTGTGTGCATGCCACGTTTGATCTTCAGCTATTTTTCTCCTTTTTTTTTTTTTTCACACACAGCAACGGCTGAGAAGAGGCTTTTCACTCTTTGTCTCTCCTTCTGCCCCAGCACAATGACGGGAAGTCCTGAATGAAGAGCAACAGTGTTGGATTACAGCGGGACACGACAGGATAAATCGGGTGTGCTAAGAAAGGCGAATGGAGTTTCATGGGAGTGAAACAGCAGCCTTTAGGCGAGCCTTTGTCTGAAGCTGGCTGGGGGCCGGCCAGGGGGGTTACGAGAAGGTGCAGCTATCAGGACAGGTAAAGACTCACACCTGCCAGCCCGGTGGTAGCTCCTCAGCAGCAGCCGAAGACGCTGCACCCAGCACTCAGCCTCTGCCGTATGAGGCAGACAAGGCCCCTTCCATTTTCAGACTCCCTGCAAGCCGGCAGCTGCTCAGCCTGGTACGTGTGGGCAGGAGGACGGAGGCTTTGTCACATGCCTGAGATAGCATGTCGCAGTCGGTGCCATCGCAGCCAGCTCCTGCTGCGAGAGCCGTGAAACACGGGACGGGACGCTGGCACCTGCCCCTCTCCCTTAGTGCCTTTCCCCAGCATCTGCTCCTGCCGCCGCCAGCCGGGCAGCATCCCCGGCTACCGGGGATTTGGTCTGAGGAGCACAGCAGCCTTATCTCTCGCTTATATACTGAACTCCTTTCCAAAACGTTAACTCTTTCTGGATGAGAGCTGTTCTGGTTCGAGCAGAGGCAGTGCTGCCTGGTGTCGGTCATTTGGAGCCCCAGGGAAGCGGCGTGTCACTGGAATGCGGGACTGTGGGCAAGAAGCCGCTCGTCCGACTGCCCGTCAGTCTCGGCTGCCATGCGATGCCGTCTCGGGTGGCTGCTCGGGAGCGGGCTGCATGCGGTGCACAGGCTGTTTGCTGCCAGCCCAGTGGCGGCAGAGTTTGCCGAGCGAGCCCAGCCTGTCACATGCAAATGTCTGGATAAGTTGCTGCCTGCAAACAGGAACCACTTTATGGAAAGCAGCAAAGCCCTTCCCAACCCGCCCCAAGGAGTGCTTCAAGTACCTCCGGGGAGCAGCCGGAGCCCAGGTGCAGCAGTGTGGACATGGGGCAGGCGATGCAGGCGAGCGCGCTCAACCCCAAGCAGCGTGTCAGGGCTGTGCTGGGACAGAGAGTTTCGGGTGCCCCGGTCTGTGGGAGTGAGGCGGGGACGCTGCTGCCGCGCTCCCAGCAGTGCCGAGGCACCGGCAGGCTCTTGGCCGGTGAGCGGGCGAGGTGCCACGGCAGCACCCGCTGGTCTCTCCCGCTGCCCCGCAGCGGGGTGGTTGCAGGCCGCCCTCTGCTAACATTTCCCAGCTGTCCTCAAGGGAGGTGCAGTGTTAAAAATCCCGTCTGGGTTTGTCATTTGGCCTCCGGCCGGCTTCTCTCAGCTCCCCAGTGCCTGCCAGAGCCTCCCGGCCCGCCCTGCCTCCCAGCAGCCCTGCGCCACGGCCGCGCTGGCAGCACCGTGCAAAGACTCCCTGGCCAGCCATCGCACCGAGCAGCCTGCCCAAAGCACCGAGACCCGCCAGGCGCAGCAGCTCTCCCTTCTCCAATCCCAGTTCCAAAGCCAAGCCAGCCCATTTCCCCCTCACTCCTGCTCCAGAGCTCAGCGGGCAGTTTCCTTCATCATTTTAAGGCCACTCATGGGGAAACAGAGTCCTTTCCCTGGTGCTCCCTCTGCACGGCCTGTCCCGGGGAGGGGGCACGGAGCAGCCCCGTGCTGTCGGCCCCACCGTGCCGGAGATGGCCGATGGATGAGCTGCATGGAAGCAGGGAGGGCGAGGGAGGGTCTGCCTTGCTCAGAGCTGTTTTGGGGGCAGGCGTTACTCTGCTCTCCTGTGGTTCAGCAGCGTTTCCCAGCAGACGGCTGCTTCACCGGCACTCTGGGGACTTGCGTTATTTCTGGACTTGCTGGAGAAATAAAAGAAGGGGATGCTGCCCCGTCCTCTGCTTTCCAGGAGCGGGAAGCTGTGGCTCACGGCACCAGCTCTACCCCTGTAATTCCAGCAGTGCCCCAGGGAGCAGGACCAGGTAGCGCAGCCCTCGCAGAGGAGCTCCCACGAGTGTGCTTTGGGCACCGGCCAAAGAAACGCAGCCCTGCACCTGCTGCCCGGGACTAGGCGAGCGTCGTGGTGGATGCTAAAGGAGACGTTAGAGCAAATTAATGTCTTAAACTTTTTTTTTCTTTTTTTTTTGAGTCATGACTTTTGTGCCAGCCTCAGATTCCTCTGGGCCTACTGTGATTCTGAATGCTGTGTTGGCAGCAATTGGTGACATTACGCTGTCAGCAGCAGGTGCCTCCCTGAGGCCTCCGTCTCTCCCCGGGGAGCAGGCAGGGACGCCGTGGTCCTCCCTGCCAGTTCTTGCACAACCACCTATACTGGCTGGCTTAAACATACCTCAGCAGAGGGGGCTGTCTGGTGTCCTGTTTGGGTCCAGCCCACATCCCAATAAACCCCATCCTCTCTTCTCTCCCCAGCACAGCGTTGGACACACTCTATGAGACATCCCAGCTTCAGCAGCCCACAGGGTCCGTTTCCCGGCCGGTGATTTGGAGCAGGACAGTTTGTTACCGACTGTAAGTGCCTGAATCCTTTGCATTGTCAGTAACAGCTATTTGAGTGCAGGGATTTCCCCTGCTCAAAGGACTTTATTCATTTGAAAATCCATGCCTTTCATTGCTGCTCCTGCTGGGTGACTGTGGTGGGGGTGTCTGCAGGGGAAGCCGAGCACTCGCAACTGCAGCAAAAATCTTCTTGTTGGGGCATGAACTCTTGCAGCGCCGGCACTTTGGGCCCATGGTTGCAGGAGCTGCTCAAGTAGCTGCCAGCAGGGAACAAGCCACAGAGGAGACCGTGTTATGCTCATTAAGTTACCATACCGCAAAACCGTGCCAAAAATCCGCTGGCAGCATTACCAGCCGCTGCTGAGACCTGCCGGTGCTTCCCAGAGCGCAGGATGCAGACAGACGGCTGCACTGTCGTGTCAGGATGGGGAAGCCGCAGTCAGGGTCTCTCAGCCCTTTGAGGACTCTGACCCGGAGAGTTAACTGCTGGAGGGACAGATGCCCCCTCACCCGAGGTGCTGAGCATTCCCCGGATCCCCTCCGTGCAAAGCCCGATGACACTTTGGTGGGCTCAGACGTACCTGGGCAGAGCAGGGACTCCTCAGCCCGCGCTGGCAGCAGCATCCCCCACGGCCCACCTCTGGCTGAGAATGCACAGCTAAAAGGGACTTGCCAATTATTCATGCTGCGGGGCTCGTCTCCTTGCTTGTGGCTTCTCCCCTGGCTTTGGAGGAGTCCTAAAGGAGTAGGGGAAGTAAAAGTGGGGGTCCTTCCTGGGGGCCACAGCCAGGGACACATGGCTCACGCAGGCGAACCCCAAGCCTTTGCAGAGCGTGTCTTTCCCCAGAGTGTTTGTCAGTCATTAAAGCAGCAGGAAAAGAGCCTCCCCTGTCCCAGCCTCTGCTTCGGTTTTGCTCTCAGCTTCTGACATAACCAGGTCACTCTTTCCACACTTCCCCAGCCTAGATGAGAGCCGATTACTGATCTGGATGGACATGACTCACTGCCTTTTCTAATGAGCGACTTTCGTCTGGTTATGTACCTTGGTGGGGCCTTTCATATACCTAAAAAAGGAGAAGGGTGGCACTGGGGCGAGGGCAGGGTAATCTCAGTTGCCGGCACCTGCACCCAGCCCCAGTGAGCTGTTTCTCACCGTCCCTTTGGACTCGGGCCAGCTGTGAAGTTGCTGCTTCTAAGCAGGGAAAAGGCGTAGCTAATCTTCCACATGCTAATCCAGGCAAAATGCTGTCCGGGCCCACAGGTAGGCTGTCTAAATCCTCGACGAGTAATTGGAGCTAATTAGGTTGGAAGATTTTTTTGTTAATAGCTGTCCAGGCAATGCCTGGGGGGCCCCACGGTAATAAGCACTGTGCAAACCCAGAACCACCTTACCCCAGGGAGGTTTGCCAGCAGGAGGTTGTCCAGGCCACAGCAGGGTGAGTTGGGTTTTCCTGTTCTCGCGCGTAGACATGGTCTCATCGGACAGCTGCCCCGCTCACGTGGCATTGCTTGTGTTTTGCAGTGACTAAGCGGAGGAAACTCTCGCTGTCCTAGACCCACCAAGCCAGACAATCCTTCCCTTGGCTGAAGATCCTCTTGGATCCCTTCCCATAATGGAAGTGTGAGTGCCAAGATCCTCCATGACCTCCAGAAGCCACAACTCCTTACCGAGAACTCTGATGGCTCCACGAATGCTTTCCGAAGGTGCCCTCGGGGGCATCGCCCAAATCACCCCCTCGCTGTACCTGAGCCGGGGCAGCGTCGCCTCCAACCGGCACCTGCTCCTCTCCCGGGGAATCACCTGCATAATCAATGCGACCATCGAGATTCCCAATTTTAACTGGCCCCAGTTTGAATACGTGAAAGTGCCTTTGGCTGACATGCCCAATGCCCCCATCTCCCTGTACTTCGACAGCGTCGCCGACAAGATAAACAGCGTGGCGCGGAAGCACGGGGCCACCTTAGTCCATTGTGCCGCCGGTGTGAGCAGGTCGGCCACCCTCTGCATCGCCTACCTGATGAAGTACCACAAGGTGTCCCTCTTTGAGGCATACAACTGGGTCAAATCGAGACGCCCCGTTATACGCCCCAACGTGGGCTTCTGGAGGCAACTGATAGACTACGAGAGGAAGCTCTTTGGGAAGACAACGGTTAAAATGGTACAGACACCATATGGCATCATCCCAGACGTTTATGAGAGAGAGAGGAGACCCCTGATGCCTTACTGGGGAATTTAAAGTGACTGCAGACAGGAAGCACAACAGAAGGGACACGCTGTGCTGAGTCGACCAGACTGGAGACATTCCCTTCTCCTTCTACAGCCAACTTTGGTTCTTTACCATACAGCAGAACCTCAACTAATTCTCACCTCACTAACCTGCAAGGCCAACGATTCCCTTCAAAGCATTTCTCTCTACAGGGACTCCCCCATCCGCATTTCTCTGATTTAGCAGAATGAGGTCTCCTTATAAGTTTATTCCTTTCATAAAGCCTCCCTCCCTTTTTTAGTCAGTTTATTAGTATCCTATGAGGAAAGGCCTAAAAGGCATTTGGCAGAGTTAATGAACAAAGTGCGCTTTGTGATGCGGTAGCCTGGGTATTTCGTTAATAGCTTGTTTGCTTCCTTGCAAAATCCTGTAGTGGCTAGGGAGCGGCACTAGCACAGAACGAGCGAGGTCCTACTCTACGGCAGTGTGTTTTTCCAAGAGCAGGAAGGCAGGCGTGCGGGGTTGTGGTGCTAGTGCTGGTGTTTTCTTTAACATCCGTAGTGACTCTCAGTATATAGTGTTTGAGATCTTTAGTCAGCTCTTAATCTGTATTCAAAGTCAAAAAAAAAAAAACAAAAAAAAAAGAGTGAAGTCAGTCCGTGTCGGCCACAAGTAAAGTACAATTTGAATTACTCAAATCAAATAAATAGAAGATCCTTTTTCATTCATTCCATGCCAGGGCAATAGGCCTGGAACACACTTACACTACTGAAGAATGGTGGTGTTTTTTTGTGGGTGGAAAGTAAACAGAGATCTTGTCCAGATGTGGCTCAAGACAGAAGCGACAGGTTTGCCCATTTCTAAATCACTCCATTATGTCCTCAAGGTTATGTTGCATTCTGGAACTATTCTGCGCAAAATAGCGATCTGTTCAACCTCCCTCCTGGACAAGGATGGCTTTACGGAGAAGGCTTTGCCTTGTTCTGTGTGTGACGAGAACGATTCCAACCCGAGATGTGGGAGAAGCCTTTCCGTGGCGTAGCGGCTGCCTCCTGGATGTCGCTGCCCTCCCGGCGGATGGGAAGGGACTGGTTTCATTGGAGCGTAACTGGAGCACCAGGAGAGCAAGGCAAGTCTGTTCCTCGAAGAGACATCTGTGTCCTCTGTTGCATCTCTGAAGGAGGAATACGCAGATTGCTGGATGCCGAGATAGCTATCTGATTTAAATGAGATTCTATACTTGTAAAAAAAAAAAATCAATAAAGATTAAACAAGAACATGTGTTGGTTTCCCATTCAGAACTGTGCTAATGTGTCTCAAGTAACAGCGAGAACATGGTGTAATCCTGAGCAGTGGCTTGAAACAAATCTGGACCTCAGTCTTGAGGAAAAATACTGGGATCTGTTCTGTCACTTGGCTCACCGGCTTACAATCCATCCAGGTGTCCTGCAATTCCTGGTCCTCGTCACAAAAGCCAGGCAATTAATTTGGCTATTTCAAAATTTTTATCTTCCAAAGGCGTAGCTGAACAGCTGTGGTTTTAAGGAGCACTACCTACGGTTACAGGTTTTCTCCAAGCTGAACCACGCTGTGTGAGTGCTGCAGTGCTAGCAGGTTTCTGGTTTCCCCAGAGGGCTGAAACCCTCTTAGCGCTGATACAAAACTGCGCAAACGGCCTCAGCCTCATTAGGATGAGGAGTAAAACCAGACCTGGTTGGAATAAAAGTCTAGATCAGAGTGAATTCGATACGGAGGCTTTGATCAGCTCCGACCCAGGAGTCGGTTTGAAATTTCCTGCAGAGACGAGTTTTACCAGCCTGGGCAAACACCACTTGCCTGAAGTTTCTCACCAGGGGAAAGGAACGGTGCTCAGTAGTTTCTAGGCTTCAGTCAGAGGTCCAGCAAGGTCAGCGAGGACGGCTGTAGAAGTTCACAGGCTTTAAATTGGGCCCGGGGTCACTCAGTGGGGAGGTTTGGTGGGACACGGGCAGGAGAGAGCACTCCGAACCTCTGCACGCGTGGGAGTCATGAGGGCAGCCGTGGGTTCAAACTGCATCAATGCCAAAGATGCGCGCGAGGCGCCGCTGTGAGAAGAGTTACTGCAAACCCCTCAGCATCGCAAGGGCATCCAACACCCCAAAGATGTTTCCTGTACGCGCACAGATACAGCCCAATCTCCCTGCAAACCCTTCTTTCAGCCGGTACCCAGGATATGCTTAGACAAAACTGCACATAAAAAACCCCAAATACTTCAACACCATTTTTCCCAACAACATGAACACATGGCCCCCGGTGTCCTCCAGCGTCAGGAGCACAGAACGCAGCCCCGCGCTGGCAGCTGGGGGTCTCCTCCTGCTTTTGGAGATGAGCAAGAATGAAGTTTTGGCCCACTGAAATAAAAGTGAGTTTTGCCATCAGCTGCGCGCAGTTCAGGTTTCATGTTTGTGTCCCGGTTTTGGTGACAAACAGACACAGGAGACCGACCGTCCATTGAAAAAAAGTACTCATCTCTCTATTTTTATCATGAGTTAAACTGCAGCCGGCGAGATGGTAAGTAAGAAAAGGAACCAGAGATTAAAAATCAAGACTAATCATTAGTCTGGAGACATTCTGAAAGCATCACATTTTAAAGGGAAAAAAATACTAAAACCTGAAATCTGCTTGCAAAATTAAACTTTACCTAAAAAATGGACTATGTATAATTCAACAGTATTTTCTATATAAAATCTGGAAGGTAAAAATTCTCCACTTCGAATTATTATATAGACTTTACGCACACGCTGCCCTAGTACCTGGGGGAGGGGAAGATGCTAATTTTCAGCCAAGCGAGCATCAAGACTGACTCTTAAACAAAAGGGGAAGTTAGACCAATAAAAAATATAATTGCCTAATAAAGCACATTATGAAATAAAGAATTCACCTGAAAGACCCATTAGAGATTACATTATGGAGAAATGCGACGGTATTAACGCTTGTAGGTATTTCTTAGCAAAAGATCCTCTTGTGTGCGTTCTACGAGACGGTATTTTACATGAGTGTCTGTGTCCCATCCCATCCCCCTCACCCCTCAAAATCCAGTTTTTCATACATCCTCAAATCTATAGAAACCGAAGAAGAGAAAGAGCCCCGGTTTAACTCTGGATTGCTGTGAGCACTCCGGCTGGATCTGAGGGGAAGATCATTCTTCCTGCTCCCCAGAGCCTCTTCCAAATGGACGATGTCTTAAGCGCTTGCAGAATTTTATACGTTATTTGGTGAGACATCTTTCAAACACTAGCCACAAAGAAGGTTTCGCTTACACGGTTTCATTGCGTTTAAGGTGCTTTGGGCCAACCTTTCAAGGCTCCTCCTGGGTCACGGGAAGATTTCACCCTGCCCATGTATTTCTGCGGAGGAGCCCCCCGGCCGGTGCCCGCGGAGCTCTACCGGGGCGGACAACCTTTGGGTACCGACACACAGCAAAAGCAACAGTTTTTTCTGGCTGCACCCCGGAACGAGGCACTTCGCGGGTTGGTCAGATATGAAATGAACTCTTTATTGAAAACAAGGTTTGAATCTCAACAGAGGATTTATAAATCATTGCAAGAATTAAGGGAGTAAACAATTACTAAAGGCAATTAATAACACTTATTCTCATTGGATTTAAAATATCAGCAGTGACTCCAGCATAGCACGAACCAAAACAGCTCCAACTACTAATTGCAAAACCACTTCTAGAGGACAAATAACATTCACTCAGAGGAAAGAATAAAGAATCACAATATAAAAAGAAGTTTTCTGACCACTTTTCTTCATAAAATTATGACAGTTATATCTTAGCATTGAGACTGGAATTAAATAGAGGTCCAGAGAGAAAAAAAGAAAATCTGTCAGAAAAAGTAGTTTGTACAATAGCAGCTTTTATTGAAAAGGCAGTTTTTGTTTCAAGTTTAATTAATCTGACACGTAGCTAACTAGAAATTGGAGCATTCCTTGGGTTTTCATGAGCTTCTTCCCAACCTTGGGTTGAACTTCACTATCACTTCATATATACCGCACGAATCTCAAGGAAGGAGCTGCTCAAAACAAACCCAGGTGAAGAGAAGCTGCTGCCAGAGAGGAAAAGTCAGCGGAATGGGCAAGTGCAGAATGTAACAAACCCTACGCCACAAATAACCTCCAAGGGGCTCCGGCCAGTACGGGTCAGCAAGCCCGGGGAGACCCTCAGCCCAAACCCCGGCGACGGCCGGGCAGGGGAAGAGGCTGGAGCAGTCCGTTCGCACCGCAGCACTCCTGCCACCACGGAAAAACTGCACCACACGAAGACAGCGCAGAAGCATCAAGGATTACAACCGGGTAAAGCAATATATACATTAAATAACCAAGCAAATAATCTCTTCAAATTCCAAATATACACAAATATATAGAAAAATCACTCTCTGTAGGTAATCCCAAGGCAGCTCTAGAGAACACGTACATTAAATAAAAAAAGAAAATTACGTTTCTCACTTCTTTCCTAGCAAAAGATACATGCAAAAAAAAGGAGTCACATTTACGAAATTCAACACAACCAAAGCGAAAGGCAGCGTGTCCATTAGCCTGTATGGAAAGGAAGCAGGGGAACGTGGTCTGTTACAATGCACTGTAGAAAATACTGTAACCTTGGATACAGATTGCAGGGACACCGGGCTTTGGCTGCCGATGTAATATCTGAGAAGATGTTGAATGCAACAGTGAGTCATTTTAATGACTAGGATATGTAAGCGAGATTATCCTCATTGTGCAATGCCTTTATCCAGGGTATCTACACGCAAAACATTCGGTGTATTCCCATGACGTAAAGGTGTTCAGTTCAGAAGAACGCTTTCTGCTTGCCACAAATGCAGCAGTATCGCCTGCTGTTTTCCCTTCTGGAGGGAGCGAGCAAGCAGTAGTGTCATACTTCAGTAAGCTCTGCTGCAATTATAATTGTAAATGGCGATTCCTTATTTTTATGGGCCAAAAGACACACTGGATACATCTTAGAGAGGGACTGTACTCGCTTAGCAAGTACATTAACAAGTACAAGAAAAACATCCCTGAAAAATGCTTTTATGACAATATAGCTGGTACTGCATTTGACATACTGGTTGCTTTAAGTTTCACATCGTGGCCTCTTTTATTTGTGGTGTTCTCTTTTAATTAGGAAAAAAAAAAGTCCCATCTAGCTAAGTGTTGAGGAACTGTGGTGGAAACCCACGCTAACAATAAACTCCCTTTTCCTAATATAGCATTTCATAAGCAACAGCCTTTGCGTCAGCCAGATACTCAAAACCACTTGAGAAGTCCCCTCACTAGCAGCAAGACGAAGCATTTGCTTGAAGTCAGACAATGCTTAAGTGCTTCTGTAATTCGGTATGCAAAAGCGAGCGCTGGCTTACTGCGCTGCGTAGACCCCAAACATCAATGGGAATCCTGGCCCTGGCTATGTATACAGCAGCCCCTAATTACGATGGAAAACAGTGTCTGTGGTCAAAAGCTATGGTGCTGACTGCTGGAACTATTTCGCACCTAATAAATGAAATGGAGATCAAGCAATGAGTGACTGCCCTTTTTTTTGATAATTACTGGGCAACAGAAGGCAGGCAGTCACTGTCACACTATTGAAAATCTGCCACTTGATTAGCTTGATCTTGCGACTGGAGGCACAAGTTGCTTATTTTATGAACGAGCTAATTTCAGGCAGCAGGAAGATTTATTTTAATTTGTGTAAATAAGGGGCCAGACACCTAGCACTCTTATTAGCCAAGATTGTTTCATTTGGTATAATTAATAGTTTAGTATAACTAAGCCTTTCTTTTTTTTTTTTTTTTTTTAAATATGAGGCAGCCTTTTTCCTTATTGTAATTTCTATTTCAGCAAATAACCACCAGTCAGTGTCAGCTACTTATAATGGAGGCAAGATTAACTTGGAAGCTGTTGATATCTTCGGAGAGAAGGGAGATTTTCCAGAGATCTGAGAAACTTAAGTGAAAGAACGAAGCAGCACATTGTACCTGACAGGTACACACCCCGCTTCATCCCCTGCAGACTAAGTAAGACTGTACAGCGGTAAGTCTCTCCAAATAACACCGTGAGGCTCCCACTAGGCTTAAAATTCTGTAGCTAGCACTAAAGCTGATTGCACTGTCGTCTGGATATTGTATGTAAAGAGAGAATCAGGTAGTTCAGATGTCTGGGTCACATTTTGTGATTGTCTATTGTACCAACGTCCTTCTGTCCAGAGAGCGCTACCCACCGTAAGCAATGAAACGGCAGGCGCGCAATAGCCTGCTTCGAAAACTAGCCTGCTTGAGAAGAGCAACTTTGGGTGTTAAATCACACCCAGCCGGAGCAGGAGCCAAGGGCCATGGTGCTGCCAGTTCTGAGTCAGAGAAACACGTTATTACAGATAGCACGACACTGCACCAGTGACACGCAGGCATCCCATCGAGAGAAGCGTATTAACATACAAAAAAGGAGCAGACACGCTCTATCGGTAGAGTCCAATTTTCGACAGTGACGCAGCCACACAACTACCAAAAGGGGAGGTGAAACACAACGGATCATACCTGCAGTTCGGGCCAAGTCCAAGGAGGGAGTTTGTCTGTCTAGCATTTACAACAGAGTAGCAAAAATGGCAAGTTTTAAAAACCCAGCTGCCTGTACTCCAGATACGATAGGGAAAATTTCAGTCATTTTTTCAAGTCCTTATACCCCAGTGCTAACCAGCTATGCAGATAAATGCAGTATAATTTACAATACAGAACAGTGGAAGTATAAATATACAATGGCTCTATGCAGTAGCCTTCCTTCTAAGTCAATAATTCATTTTGCCTTGAAAGTTACTGTGCCTCGTGCATTGTATGCATTGTAATAGTATAGCAGCAAACATTGAAAGAAAAACATCATGGTCCACATACCAAAAACATTAAAGAACATTTGTTTGCAGATACGTACTTCAAGTATTTAAGTGGTCACTTCTATGCAAATCAGTCTAGCATTTCCATTTTTCTTGGAAGCTCGGTACTGGCCTCTCTCAGAAGTTTATGCGCTTGGTTAGCGGACTGGTTTGGTACAAAGACTAACCCGTTTTCATCTTGAGAAAAAGACTGACATGCTGCTTTTTTTGCCACACTACAATGTTTTCTGGTTATTTCTGAAACCCCGGCCATTTCAAGTAAAATTCTTCACGAGCAATTTGCATGCAACAGTGGCGTTAACCCATTCTTGTACGAAAATCAAACCGAAACATCTCAAACACTAACCACACCTCACGCCTTCCCACTTACCCTCTCACACAATTTACCCCTGCGTCCTGCATTATTAGACCTGCTACTCCGTCTTCAGTGCACCTGCTTTCAGAGCAGGTCTGGCAAAATGAGACCTGGAGGTTTCGGCTCCACACAGTTGATCCAGAAGTTTGCACAGCTTGCATGGTATTGGTGCCCTCCGTACGCCAGCTTAAAGTTATCCGTTTCTGAATTAAAAGCCTAAAATAACGAGAATTGAAACAAGTGTGACAGTCTCATCTACTCCAGGATCTAGAAACTAGAGTGGAAAATGGATACTGCACAGTTATTGCCCCAGAACGGTAGGACCCTCTTACTCTGAGCAGACCCCCCAATAAACAATACTTAATTTTAGTCTGCAAAGTGTTTGCAGGTGGACAAAAACTCCAGCCATCACACCTGATGCAAACTTTGCCTGTTACCTGCCCCCCCCCCCCCCCCCCCCCCCCGACTTAAGGGAGCCCTGTGCTTAGCACACTGTCTGAGCTGACACCTGGCAACTAACTCACCTTGTTTCATGCATCTTCTACTTTTGCTACGTGCCCATGCAAGATAAACGCGTGTTCTGCCAGCAGAGAGCTACTGCATTTATTTCACTGGGTTAAATTTTGCTGTGATTTAGGGCAGGTGCAACTCTTGGTATTAGTGTTATTTCAGGTTGAATTTGGTCTAACTTGCTTCTGTTAATTGAACCTGCTTTACAATAGGAGCTTCTGAACAGAGCGTGTGAAGCCATGAACAAGCCTAAAACATCTCGATGTTTGTTGCTAGGAGATACTTTGCAGTGCTTCACAGCTACCTATTTAAAAAAATATTCTAACCTCGCTCCCCGCACCCTGGATTTCCTGCAGACATTTCTAAAAATGCCATTGTCTACTACATATAGCCAAAAGTCAATATTTGCAGCAAAAACCCCCTACAGTTCCCCCCCTTCTGCAACAGACACACAGGCAGCTACGAACTCAGAAACTCACTGCAGTGAATTCTCTACCACACAACAGAAGTAGCACAGTACCAGAAAGCTATTCACAAGATACAAGCATGCAGACGAGACAAAGGGGAGGCTCTAGAGCATGTTAGTTGATCGGATTGAGTGTTACGGTCACAAAAAATGACTAGAAGAAAAGGATTCATGATTGGTACAATTGAGAATGACAGCTGAAAGCCAGTTAGCAGTTCAGCCTTCCACACTCAACTAAGAATGATTCTATAAGGAATGTTTTTTACAGATTCATACTTTTCTAGGAAGCTCTTCCACAGGTTTCTCTTCTTTCTGAAATAATGTTGAAACCAAAAAGTCAGCAAACCTGCCGATATATGTTAATGGGTTGGCATCACTCTGTACATATCCTGGGATTCCCTCCCAGCTCTGCTAATTGCAATCGTCCCCTCCTGGTGATCCTCAGAGATGCATTTCATAAAGAAAAGTCATTAACAGATTTTTATTTTTTTATAAAATACATACACTTTTTAAGTCTTGGTATCCCAGTTCCTTCCCCATTATGAACAACTTAACTCCTCAACCCTTTATCCACGTGTGTGTCATACCCAAAGCCCAATGGATGTAGGACACTGACTATTTGAGTCCCATCTGTAGGTCAGATTTTGCCTTTGCCACTTCCAGTTACAAATTATCGCCATGAAATTTTTTTAAATACACCCAAGGCCTAAATGAAAGTCCAAACTGTAAATTAAAAATGAGTTTAGCAGTAGACGCCTTTATACTTACTTTACTTCTTGAATCCACGTTTAGGAGGCACACTCCACAGGCGAGATCTTGGGCATTTTTAATTCCTGGACGCAGCATACAAGAAGAGAAATCCAGTGAGTTTTCATCTGGCTAAAGAAACGAGACAATAAAATTTAGGCATTTTCAGTGACTGAAGAAGTTTCAGACATCATGATAAAAATTATTGATCTGGTTGCTACCAAGAGCCATGGTATCCCACCGCCAACACGGCAGGGATGACATACTACCTTTTCTCACAGACTGATGTGCGATTTAATCAAAGCCATTAGTATGTATTTGCATCCTGCTATGCAATCTCCATCAGCATTAATTTATAACACTCAAGCCCTTGAAAAAGGGTTAGACTACAAAGGAAAGAATTCTTAAGTTCCCCGTTCCCACATCAAAAGGGGAAGAAACTTCTGAGGAAAGAGCCCAGGCGGCGGCTGCGACATTTCAACTGCAGCGTATTAAGAACTGGCGGAAGATAAACAGTGGTATGTAACAACTATTTGTGCAGCTGCAGGGAGACGAGGCACGGGCCAGCACGGCTTTCACTAGTTAGCATTTGAAGTGGTGTCTGTATCGGTGTTTATTGTCCTGAATTCCGTATTATTGCCTGATCCAAAAAGGGCTGTTGTTATTCTTTCTGAAGGTTTTTCCACCTCTAGAATATGGCACAGCAGTGCACAATGGGATATTAAGGTTAACCAAATCATAGAAGAATTAAAGTCACCAGCCGTACATAAACTCAGGTTAAAGAGAGGGAAAGGGTGGGAGAATAAGCCTGGAAATAAGTAATAAATGAATATAGTCACTTTTCCAGTTCACAATCTTACATTTCAGCCACAAGATAAATGCTAATTTAAAACTTCGCATAAGGGTGGTATAAAACTGTTGAAGTTTTGCTTGAAGACAGCAGTGCAAATAAAAACAATGACTAGAAATGCATAAAGCTTAAAAAAACGGTGTGATCCTAGAACACGTGTACTCTTAATCCACACTGTAGGTATGCCGATCACGGTCCCCTGCTGAATGGCTGGAGAATAATTGGAATCCTGAAAAAACACCCTTTAATCTTTAAGTAGATCAATCAAATTAATAAAGGCACTCTAATATTTGTTTACCAAATGCATGAGTGAAGCAAATGAGAAGGTCATCCTGTAATTTGCAGTGAAAAACCACAAGGCTGTGCATAAAATTACCTTGTAACAAAATCCTTTAAAAGATAAAATTAACCTTTCCAAGCACATGCCTCTGAGCTAGAATACTTCTCTCTACTTCATTGGCACTTCTGCATCACTTGGGATCCATGGCTGCAACACCAGGGGAAGAAGGTTTGGGTTCCACACCTTCCAGTGACCCAGGTGGAGAAGAGAAACAGAAAGGGATGGTTTTTGAGAGCTACAGGAGTCCCTGTCTCCCAGATAACTTCAGAGGTACTGTGTGTGTAGGAGAAGTCGCTATTGGCAACTCCCAGTATGTTTAAAATTTATCTGGACCACTGTAGCTCAGAGAACATGTGGCCAAGATTTGGACTTTAAGGTAATCCCTGTAATCTTGCAAGGAAAAGCACTTTAAGAACTAAATTTTAATCCACTTGCTTAAATCAGGACAGGATCCTGATAGCTTTTTAGATTGTTACTATCAACAACGCCAGAGTTCAAACAGATGAATCCCTATCTATCAACTCCATCTGCCAAGCAGTAATATAGTGAAAGTATAAATTTCATATTATGATGGGCTTTGTGCAACACAGGACATCACCAAAAATACCTGCTTACCACCACTGTTTGTGCTGGAGAGGTTTAAAATGCGTAAAAGGTGCGTGAAAAGGGACTGATCATCTGTAATACCTGTTTTGCAGGGAATGACGGTGCACTGAAGGTGGCTGGATCAAGCAGAGACCGGGTACTCTGGGCCTGACTTATAAAAAAGTGTTTACTGGGGAGCAAAAATTTTTAATGCCCATAGTTGCATTGGAAGAAGGAAGCCACAAATTAAAATGTTCGGTGAAAACATAACCACGGTAATGATCTACTTATTGATGCTTGATGCGATGTACTGATACTGAAAGATAAAGACTGCTTATGTATATACTGAGTTAAAGGGATCCGTTATGCAAGACAATATCAAGCACCTACAGACAGATGATTCCCTAAAAATATGAGTTTTACCGTGGTTAAAAAAGTCATTTTGCACATTGCATTTCCTGCAACATACACACACAAAAAAGTGGAAGGTATTTAATGGCAAGGTGATTTTTTTTGCCTTCTAATTGTCTGTATTCTGTAGCTGGCCCCAATGTGCCCCTCTTTTTCCCAGTTCCTTTGCAGACCCTTCCCATGGGATGCTCCTTCTCTTAAAGACCACCCCTCAGACAGTCCCCCACCATCCCTCCCTGGAACACTCGCCCAGTTATGCAGAAAGCTCTCAAGCTCCTACCAGACTGTCTCAGAGCAATGGAGCTTTTTCTGGCAGTTCTACTCAGAGGAGGAAAATCTATTTAGTCTGTAGTAGGAACCAAAACAAACGCCGGCATTTCCAAATGCGGCAAGAAAGGAAAACGGTTTAGTTATTCCTGTGTTGCTATATTGGGTGCTCCTGTATTGTGAGCATTAAAACTAATTGCAGGGATATTACAAAGACAAGACACGTCTATGCTATTCTGGCTTTATATAATGGCTAATTTAAATTTTACTAAATTTCCCTTATTGGAGAGGTCCACAGACACACAGGATATTATCTAAATCATTAAGACACTAAGTAATTAACATCATGTTTGCACATAAATGACAGTTTTCTTACAGGGAGCTTTAAACTGGATATCACAAATAAGCACATTTCCATTTTGCAAGAGAAAAATACAAAGTGTAAAGTTAGGAAACCCCATGAAATCATTTTACATGTAATTATGACTTATTTTTGCTCTCACCGTTAAAGCAGCAAGTGACATGAAGCTTATTAGGTTGTTCCACACTTTATCAATATCCTTGAGCAGCTGCTGGAGTTTCTCACTACAAACAGCAGTTGCTTTGATACCCAGTTCAACTCTCTTTGTTACTCTGTAGACTTCAACAACCCCTGTTGACAGAAAACACAGTGGAGGATTGCAGAGAATTCACTGCAAGCGCAGGTTTGTGAAACCTTAACTCAGAAATAGCACAAAACAGCCAGGGCACACGAAAGGTACTCACGGACGGTTATTTCAAAGTAGTAGTCATATTTATTTAGCAGAAGATTTGTTCATTATTTCAGTACAGGCAAAGGTTAAGCTAAAAAATACTACCATTCTGAAAAGTGTGATTCTATATTGCTGCTTTGCAGAGGAGAACTTTCAATGTAAGGGACGTGGTAAATTAAAACATACCTAGTAAATATTCCATGCCTTGAGCAGACTGGATAACTTCAGTGCAAACTGATGAACTACTTATTCCATTTAAGGTATCATTTGCTTTCTTTATGACCTGGTGGAAGTGAATTTCATAAAATTATGGTGTTACCTGCCCTAAAAGAATTGTTACGAACAAGATTGTCCCCAACAGAAACTATTACACATAAAAGCAGGCAAATAAAATAAGAAATAATTGCCATACTCTGTCACATGTTTTTATATATTCATGCTGTCACTGTAAGTAGATCAGGAGAAAAATATGAACATTTAAAACCTTAACGTATTCCCCCAAATATTTTCATTACCAAAATAATGGTTTTAGGAGTATGTATGCGTTGCTATCTAGTTTAATAATAGCATTCGCAGTTTGGGCTGTCTAATGCTCAAATGCAAAGAAGAAACGTTAAGAAAAACTAATCTGTCTGTGAAACATCTGACACCCATTACCAGAAAATTAATGATCTCTCCGCACAGCACATTAAACAAGCCCATTTCTCAAAAAGTGCGGAAGAGCCAGCTGGTATCAATGCCCCAAACAACGGGTCTTACCGGGCACGCAAAACACAGGAACAACACATTAACTAGTTAACTTGCAAATTTAGGCAAAAGCCAAACTAATCAGAAATGACAGGGAGATTAGTACAGGATCTTAAACTGAGGAGGTAATGCTTCTGCTGCATGACAGCTTTTGATTTAAAAACTGTAATCCACTTGGGCTGATTCACACCCTTCCTAAGCCTGTATGGTCTTAAACACTGAATGAGGTGGTACCTACAGGATGGAGGAAGAGGTTTTGGAGGAGACTATACACTTACTTGCAGGGCACTCTCCAAGCATCTCTGCCACTCATACGCATACCTCTCACTTTCCTATTTGAAAGAAAAGGACAGTCTGAATCTTGTTCCTACACTTGTTTCCCTTTCTCCTATCACAACAGACATACAGTAAACAGGCATTTTAAGAGACTACGTGCAGATTAGCTATGTAAACTTTTAGCATACCTATTCCTAATTTTTCCCCCATTCTTTAATTAACCTCTTTGTACCTGAACTCTAAAATTTGATTTCTGGGAGTTAGAACTAGTTTTAAAAGGAAGAACATATATGAATGGGTAAAAAGTTTGCATTGCACATACCTACTCCTGACACATTTGTTACAGGTCTGCTGCTCTAGAAATGGGGATTAGTGGAATTTAATCTGAGTCCTTTCACCATCTATTCTGAAGATGAGCAAGAGAAATAACTGCCACACAGCCAAAAAAAGTTAAGCCATTTCCAAAAGCCAATGGTCTCAGTGCCAAAGCTGGGATTAGATTTAAGTCGTAACTAATTTCCAGTTACAAGCTTAGACTGCAAGGTCAAGTGATTCTGAGTGACTCAGACAACAGCATTTTTTTCCCCACTTCACAAGACTTTAAAGACAGGAGAGAAGAAACCTCCTTTATAAGCAGTCTCCCATCAAAACATCTAACCTTACCCAGATGCCATCTCAGAATCACACCTGAATTTCAAATAGCTATAGTCCCAAAGACTTGGGATACCCTCAATATCACCCTGACGACAGTCATTGCCAAGTCACTTGTATTCCAGATACTTCCTTACCTCAACTTCCCCAGTTAAGTCTTTGTATTTGTCTCTGATGACAGGCAAAGCAGGCTTCTCGCTTAGAGTATTTGAACGATCTCTAAATGGCTGTTCCAAAACTGGTAGAGGTGAAGAGCGACTTATTTCTCGGTCACCAAGGCTTAGGCTCCTTTTATGAGACCCTAAAAAGTTAGGATATAAACAAGTTAGTCTTTTACTCATACAGGCATGGACTATTTAAAACGAATATAGTACTAGCAAGAGATGCACTACCACTCCAGAAGAACAAAGCCTTCTATTTATTCAGTGACTGGTGCAAAATTCCCCAGTTCCTCAATTCTTACAATTTTTTGGCACAAATTTTTTTTTCTTCTAGAAAGGGACCTGCTCCAAATGCAACAGCAATCAATGAGAAGATTCAGCTTGTTTCCAGCAGCCTTTGGAACGATCCCCATTGGCTAATTTATAATATGATTAAAAAAATTAGTCTTTGATAAGCACGTGCATTATGGGTTTCCTCCACCCTGAGCAGGCTTACCTTGCACAGACAAGTCAAAGGTAGCCAGTTCACTCTTGATCATTTCTTCACTAGATTTCACCTTGCCTTGGGAAGTTGCCACCAAGAAGTCAAACTTGCTGATTTTTGGCTTTTCACTTTGGAATTCTCCAAAGTCATCTGTGGACTCTCTTTGCAGTTCAGAAGAGACACCACTAGCAAGGAAATCTGCCTCTTGATTTGCGTCAGCTGCGGCTGCTGCATCCTGTGCTTCTGATGGAGGTCTTGCAAAATCACCAAAGTCTCCAATGTCATCATCACTTGGACCGCTGGATATTGGTCCAGAGTCTTTAAAGTTTGCAAAAGCTGCAAAGGAAACATCCTGTAAAGCATCCTCACTAGAAAAGGTTGTCACTTTGGAAACTGTTGTCATGGTAATGTTTTCTGAACTGCCAAACAAGGTCTCCTTCTTCTGAAGAACAGAAGTAGCCGCAGAGGATCCACTTCCTGAAGACTGGACAAAGGAGGAGAGCTTCTTGCCCTGATGAATGTCTTCTTTGTCGGACCAGTCATAGCTTGCCAGGCTGCTGACTGCAGACCCACTGTTATAGCTTCCAAATGGGGCACATTTTAAGTCATCTATATCTGGGAAAAACAAACCCCTACAATTAGAAGCTGAAGCTCAAATGTTAATCTCTGTACAGTGTATAAAAACAATAGCAACTCACTAAGAGTCTTAAAGAACTGCAAGAACACACACAGTGAATTGTTGTTTCAACAAGGCTTAAACTAGAGTTTGCAGAAAAATAACCTGAAAAATACCTAAGCATTGAATACAGAAATTTCTCCATTTAATAAACATAAGCCTTGACCTTTGAATATCGTCTTATATTTTAAGCTGAAAGTCACTATCCCATTATGGGTAGTGAAGAAACACTAAAAAAAATATGTTTCTAGAGAGTACAGACTGCACAGATCACCAGTTCGGTTTTCTGATGCTGGCTGCAGAATCTACAATCAAAATGTAAACATTAGCAACTCAAACATCGCATTATTTCATCTTATCAAAACCAACCACACAGAAGACTGGGCTAACTTTTCCATTCCATTCCTCCGACAAAGTATTAATACAATTTAATTTTATATTCATGCTTTCATACAAATATCGTATAAAAAATGGGCTGCAAGAATTTTTAAAAACCAGAAATCCTGTTAAGCTTATCACCGTTCCTGCAGTGCCGCACGGCCGACTCTTCAAACTCACAGGTTCCAGGAATGACGCGAACATTTGCGAAGATCATGTTTTAGCTTTTACAAACTATTTATTCGGTTAAGTCTAGAGAAAATCCAATTATTTTGCAGAAAGCTCCAAACATTTATACTCACCTGGCAATTATATGGGCCAATAGGTTCTTCTCCCTGCCATGAGCAGGTATGAGATACAGCCTGGGTGCTTATGTTAGAGCCAGCAAAGACACCGGCACAGGGACCGGGGTCTGCTGGGCTTTGACCGCTACTCATTCAACTGATCTTTCACGTTTAGACTGAGATTGATCCACAGTGAAGGCACAGAGAGCCAGGGGCTGGGTAGTTTTCATTAAAGCATTAAAAAAAAAAAAAAAAAAAAGCCCTGCTATACTACATTTGGCATTTGTTTTCCAGCATTAACGACTGTCAGGTTGGATCAGACATTCAGCCGCTGCTCAGTGCCCAGGGTCAAACGGTCTCGAGCTAAAGCAAACCCAAACCAGAAAATATATTCTCTGAGCATCGTTTTAGCTGAGAACTCTTCTGATAAACATTATGGTCTTAACTGGCTGGCACGCAGTAGCAGCAACTTGGGTTTCATAGAGCCCGGGTGGGAACAAGCCGACTTTCCAGCTGCCCTCTTTATTCAATCCAGCCACAGCAGCCCGGGGATTAAGCCATTTTAACAAAACATTTCTGCCTTCATTTATTCATTTTACTGGAAGGGGAGAGCACGCTATGCTTTAGGCTGCTTTCCAGGCATGACCCACATACATAGCTAATTAAAAAGTCCAACAAATATACAATATAAGGATAGAGTTTAACGGCTACTGCAATAGAAGGCCCTTTGCAAGGGGCCAGCGAGGCACGGTGTGCCATCTATCAGATCGTCCTAGGGGACAGCCTTCCTGCAGCTGCTGCGTTTGCACATGACAGCATCTCAGGAACAAACCTTAGCACCTTGCCTACAGACAACAAGATTTCAAAGTGCTATTCGAATACTAAACTCGTAGAGCAAGCAGTTTACAGAAGGGTAAACAGACAAGAGATGAAATCACCTGCTTACAGCAAACCTGAACAGAAAGAAGGCTCTGAGGTGAAAAGGAGCTGACTTGCAAGGGATCGGTAATTTATCACAAGCAGCCACACCTTGTGCTCTCAAATATACGGTTTTGTTTAAAGAAGTTCAATGAAAGCTTCGCTAGCATTAAAGAGTGCCGGAATAACCTCCAAAACGTTAGCGAACTGTAATTAATCCTGGGATCTTGAAAATACCACAGTGTACTAGGCAACCTCTTCCCCCCCCCCCCAGTTTGTGTTGACTCCAAAACCCAGCAAAGATTTAAGCATCGCTATTGTTTCGGTGTTCACCAGGAAATGAAAAGAAAGAGTGATGATCCTACTGTGAAGCTCTGCACAATCTATTGTGAAGGATTTCTTTGATAACTGGTAAGAGTTTGAGCTGGAAAACGCATCCGAAAGGATGGGGTCAGTGTATCCCCCCGGATCAGATCCTGGCTCCGGGACAGGCACGACCAGCCGCAGGCTTCGGTGGGAAGCCTGAACCGCAATCAATAGGTCACGGCAGGGGAGGCAGAACAATGTTTTAATTATTCACTAACTAAGATTCAAGATTCTCTACGTGAATTCGCGCAGACATGAAACCCATCCACAGAGGTGTAAGAGCTGGGATGAAATGTAATAGTTCCATTCTATATATTTTATTTACTTGGATAGTTATGAAAGGATTACTCTGGCGAATAAACTTTCCTAAGAGTATTATATTACCGGAAAAATACTGTGTTCAGAGACAAAATGTTTACAGCTAAAGCAGTCCTAGAACAATTTATTGACACGTGTGAAAAATAAGAATGTACGTGTAACTGTCCGTAATCCAAAATAAATTAGCTTTTATAAGAATTTTTATTCTATTGAAAAAAAACCCCAACATTTTGCTGTGCCGTGCACTGCACCTCATGGGTTCATTTTCCACAAGTTTGATGTTTTAGCACAGAGGAAGTAAAATCATAACCTTTGTCATAGCTACGGCACAACTAAAGGCTTATCTGAGCTCTGAGTACATTTGCTGCATAATGAAAAGAGGAGCTTTTCCCCCGACAGGTAGCAGAGCAACTTGCCACGGACTAATAAGCAAAGAAACAGTTTACATGTGAAAAGCACTTCTTGGCTGACCCTAGAGAGCTCTTCGTGATGTGGGTATCTTTGTTATTGGCAAAAAGATTGTTTTATTACGCAGTGTTAAGAACTGCTCCTCCAACTGCCTTTTTCTTAAAGACCACAGATACCTTTAATGAATAAAAAAAGCTGTAGTTAAAATGCTGGAGTTCCAGCCTCTGCTGTAATAAAAGCTTTATTTTGCTGGTATGGCAATTCAAAATTTAAAAATATGCGTGTGTATCAGTAATATTTTTTTCAAAGCAAGAGATGATTAAGTGGGAAAAAAAAAAGAATTACTTCTAACTAAGCATCACACTTAGCAAAGACAGATGCCATGGAGCTACCACCATTTCCTCCTGCAGGAAACTTTTAGTAAGAAGAGAATGAGAAGCATCAAATTTTATCAAAAAAATGAGCAAAGACTAAATGATTCAAAATTCTATAGAAGTGCTTTGTTTTGAGGATACACAATCTTTTTTGTAAGGTTAAAAGTGATCCTAGTTACCATTTTTTGGAGAGCATACAGCAAATTCCCTATCGAAGCAGGAAAAAATCTTAAATTGATCATGCGTTAGGAATCCTGTAATCCTGCCATAAGAGATATATCAACACATTTCAGTGAAATATATCGTTACAAAACAGTATTCCTTCGTAATCTCAGTAGCAATTCTGTGGTGTTTTCCAGAAACAACATCGCAGTTTTGAGTTTAATTTTGTTATAAAAATCCAAAAGCTTCTTACTCCCAATACAGTTAAAGCCACACGTCATTACCACCACCAGCTTTGCACTGGTGGGACCCCAAAACACACCCCACACTGGATATAGATTCTCAGATCGCCTAAAGATGGGGGCAGGGTGCGATGGCTGCATGTGTGTCTGTAAAAATCAAAGTCGGATCCATTCAAATATCACGTAACCACGTTTTTTTCCCCTTAAAAATATTTTCTAGTGAGCTAAGAATGGAAAAAGCGATCTTCACAGTGTCATGCTGGAGCGCAGTAAATTTCCAAAAGCTTTGGAAACCAAACCCACTTTGTATTTCTTCCAAAGCAAAAGGTTTGCAATATTTACTGTTTACTTCCCAGCTATTTTGAACTACCCAACTCATCGTCCAACCTGCCTGCTCATCGCCGGGGGATGGCTACAGCTCTACACGCCAGCCACGAGCTGCTGGAGAGAGGCAGAGCAATAGCTGCCAAGGAACGTCCAGAATATTGACAGAGGATGAAATACAGTTAAAACACCGTTTCCCGATGTTATCTCATCTACAGAAAAACTTGACATCCTTCATTTGAGCCAACTATAACAATTTATTTCAACTACCAAGGATTAAGTTATGGCTGGAGGCAATTTACAAGCTGGAGCCTTCAATGTCAACAGTTTAATCATTTAAGGAAATCCCTTGACAGCCTTAGTGGTATTCTAAAGAAAACTGAAAACGACAGTTCAGAAGATTATAAGATATTTAGTGACTTTAACCAACATAGGAGACTTTGAAGGTTTTATATTTCAGTTTATATTAAAATGTGATGAATAAATATAACTCATGTCATTTTTTCATTATTAGGGTGATGCAGATGGTAGCTAGTTCTGTTCCCAGCAGAACAGCATCAACGCACTGAAAGCGAAGCTGTTACACTGGGAGCATCACTGGCAGTCTGAGCACAGAGCCCTGAGACGGGACAGGGACAGGCGCCACCTCCTTACTGCTCCCCGTGGGGCTTCACCTGATGAAGGCGGAGAGCAAACTGGAAGAATACGGAGGCTTGAATGTACTGCTGCTATCTGTGTCATGCCTATCAGCCATCGGAAAAATTCAAAGCCCGTTTCTCAGCTGGTGAAGTCTGGAACAGCATTAATGATAAGGGAGTTACTCCAATTTACTTTCGCTACAGAATGGCAGTACCGAGCACCACCAAGGTGGAAACCATCAGGAACGCTGACTGTAAGATAAATTAAAATGAAAGAAAAAGGAGAGGAAAGCCTTCAAACCTTGTGGAATTAAAGAATTTGCTAATTATTTTTTGAATTTTCATGATAAACACCGTTTCACAGCAGAATAAAGACCCCCTGAGGTTGCACTGGAAGCGGAGAGACGGCTGCGCTCAGCGCTGCAGGAGCTCGGGGCAGCTGCCCTGTCTCTGCGCCCTTTGCCTCGGCTTGGAAGGCACCTGGAAAACATGCATGCACCCTCCCCTCTTACAGGTCTTCGCAGGATAAACAAGTGTTGTTAAGCTCTTCCATTTGCAGAATTACACTAAATGAGAGCAAGTGAGTGAATTTGACTGTCAAGTCTGGACAAAAATGTAATAAAGTACAGAGGCATGAACATTACTCTCCCTCCTCCAGGTATGATTAACTGAACAAATACTAATAGCACAAGCGCTGCACAATTGTGTCTCAGGTTTACGTTCAAGCCTTCAGTTTAAAAAGCTTTAGGGCTAGACATAACCTACTGGTTCTCCAGAATGAAAAAAGGGTGGTGTTTTGGTTTTTTTTCTTTTTTTTTAAGTCTCTCAAGATTGGTGTAAAGAAGAAAAAACAGAAGAAAACATTCTGGTTTCTGGTCTGGTTTTTGCTCTTGTGGCAAGGAACTATAAAACCCCAGTTTGCGCTGGCACAACACTTTATTCCACATCTCAATTATTTTTAGCTTGTTACCTTGTCTGCCAATTTGACGTTAATCTCAAACTGTTAGTGGCCCATGATTTGGAGGAATTTGAAGTGACATAATTACATGACACAAATTTGCCACTGTCGTTCGTATTTGAAAGCTTCAATATTTAGTAAGCCGGGAATTCCCAAACAGAAAAAGGAAGCAGGGCCCTTTTCTTTGGGGCACCGATTAACTCACTCTAGATTAGCTAAATAAATATCACAATGTTGTTTAATGGGCTCCTACTCATAAAAGCCTTGATAGTGACACACTTTCCAGTTGGTCCCCTCCACAAAGGCATATCATAACCTTGGCTGGCAGCAGGGAAATCCAGAGGCGGCGGCAACGGGACAGAGAAAGCATTATTTCTGTCTTCAGTCTGAACTACCACATCCTCAAAACCAACTCACAGAAACAACCCTGCCATCCACACCTCTTCTCTAGTCAATCCCTCTCCCAAACTGCTCTTTTAAAAAATATTGCTTAGGTTGATATGTAAAGTTTGAGAAGTGCACAGGGAGCAAGGTCAAAGCGTTGGAAGAGGAGAAAGAAGCTCACCCACACACTGCTGTGCAAGAGAAAGGCACCCGCCAGCTTAAGGGGATACTATAACTTTAAACTTTGTATTTTTCAGGAAAAAGAGAAACATTGCTGGTTTGCAACAAATCACACACATCCCCACATTTTCAAAATATGCCAAGATAATATTTATTAACACAGCAGGACTTACAGATCACAAAAGATAGTGATACATAGGAGCTCGTAAGGGCATTATCAGAAGAAAGCATGCAGGTCAATACTTGCAGAAGAGAGATATCAAAGCAGATCTGAGAAGGCACATTCACACAGGAAATGTTTAGTTGAAATTAGACATTAGAAAAGCAGCAAAAAAACTGAAGTTGATTAAAATATACAGAGATCTCCAATAATGCCAAAGAAAAAGGTACTTCACAGATTTGTAAGTACAGCAAATGGATAACCCTTTGAGAATACCCGGGCGAGGGTACGCTCTCGCTGCAACGTTTGGCAAGACGCTGAACAAATTAGGTTCATATAACATGACTAGGTGCTAATTAAAATGCTTTCGTCTCGGAGTGAAATGTAAATTTGGTTTAAAAGAAGCAGTCTGGTTGAAACTAACATCATGCAGCCAGTGCTCAAAGGGTTATACAACGTAAATGCAAGAGAAATCAGGCAACATTAGTATAATCTACCTTCCACACAAAGAATTATAGCAAAGTTTAAAGAGACAGTATCCCCTTTGGAGAGAGCAAAACTGACAACCTTTCTTCCCTCAGAGACCAAAGTCTGTCGTATGGGAAGCAACTCAACAATTTCTTTCTGATTCCCAGTGTAAGCAACCTACCTGCCCGTACCTGGACACTATGCAACATGAAATCTCGATAGCCAAAGGATAAAGACCTCTGTATCGGTATGTCAGAAAAGTCAAATGATTTCTCAGCACCTCTGTCCCGCTGCTGTTTCACTGAAGATGTTACACAGTGCTTGCAAACATACGGTTCCCCATGGCTAGTCTCCCATTTCTCAGCAGTGAGGACGACAAAGGGATACTGTCCCTTTTTGACAGTAGATTTACAGATTGAAGAAGATTAAGAAGGGGAAAAAAAAAAATCTGCTATTTAACTTATGTAAACTAAAAAAAAAAAAAAAGGACTTGAACATTAGCAGTTCATAGCTTGAAATGCATCAAACATACATAAGGGAACACATGAGCACAGAAGTATTCGTAACAGATCGTCCAAAGCACACTCCACTACGAGATCCAAACAGAGTTAAATGGAGTAAAACTCTCCCTGTGGAAAAACATCTAGCTTGGCACCATAGGAGAATACAGACTTGTTTAAGTTTAATAAAAATAGCTTCTAATTAATACTTCAGAGTTCAAAAGTTTAGCAACAAGCATATGATCGGCTAACCCCTTTAAACAAACCAAAAAAGTCTTTCCTGCCACAAATGGCAATTTATTAATCACTGATTTCTGTGGCAAAAGCTCACATCCTGTAGAAGAGCTACATAAGTCAAACTACCACCAAAAGAGGCTAGAAAAATATTAGGAAAAAGTGCTTTCAAAACCAAAGTAAACATTCAAGAATACACTGTAGGTGCTACGTTTTTGAAAGCTCACTCAACTTGGAATTTTACCAAGCAGTAATATGAAAATTAAATGTCTTTGCTAATAAATTATTCCTGATATTTTGTACCCTGTTATAGAGTATCTTCCATGTCAAAGTTGCCAACTTAATTCTCTCCCCTACTTAAAAATATCATATAATGCAAAATTACAGTACTGTGTAGTTTCTCTACCCATATCTGCAAAACTGGAAGAAATATTTCGCATGGAAATAACCAATTCTTGCAGTAACAGCTTTTACATTTACAGTTTGTATGCTCCCCCCTGCTCAGAAAAGCCTTTGACTGAATAATACTTGTCGCTAGAACACAGTAATGGTTCCTGTATTATTGAAGGCCACAGAACATTTAACTACATCTTATCTTCCTATGTACATATGAAAAGAAAAAGCAGGACACTTGGGAAATTTGTTTTACGATATGAGATCAGATCGGAGATGGTCAATTCACTCTCCTGGGAGTACTTTCATAAAGGGAAATTAAAGAAGGTGAAAACCTGATAAAGATACAGTAAAAGGCCCATGGTTTTAAATTTAGGACCAAGAGTTACCAATCATGAGACTAGCATTTACAGGCCCTTTGTACAATTATTCCAATGAGGGTTTTAACTCTAAAAAGTGTATGCAATACTTCTGCTTGCAGTCCTGCAAAATACTGGCTACACAGATTAAGCCCCACCGTAACGGGAATATACTAGTGTTGTTGATTAGACAGCTTTTCATTAACAGCACAAATTAGTGTTCTGCCTACCCTTTTAGAAGCGCAGAGCGGGTTAAGTCCCCAAGCCAAATGCTTTGTTGAAACCAAGAGATTAAAGTGAGACCCTCTGCCATTCATCTTGCTAATATAAATGGAATGACATTGTTTGCATTAGAAAATTTTCCACTCGAATCCCTTAAGTGACAATAGCTAACAGGTACCAGTAATATGATGTTGTCAAATCTCAAAAATAAACTGGCATGGAGTTCAAACTGTTCAATCTATTTATAGTCATCTAAGACAAAAAATAAACACTGCCCTGCTAAGGGGCTGTTGGCTAGCGGCTGCACAGGTTTAGAAGTCTCTCGCTATTGAAAGACTAGTGCATAATACTGTAATTTAGCACACACAAGAACACCGAAATCTCCATCACCTATATTACCAGAGCAATCTAACCAGTTCCTCACCTGCTGCTGGTGGATGCTGGCCACTAACTGTTGGCAAATCCAAAGAGCTATCAGACATGACATGCTTAAGATCTCCTCCCACATCAGCCAGTTTCATGTCAAACTGAACAGACAACGCGTCTTCAGAATCCTCCTTGCCGACACTGCTGCCACCAATAGAAGGGAGATCCAGAGACTTCACTGAAGCAGTGTCTTCTTTGGCCTGCTTGAAAGCTGCGACTTTGTCCACCAGGGACTTTTCCACGCTGTTGCATGTGGAAGAAAACTTGTTAGAGTGAAAGTCGGCAAAATCGTCATCGCTCTTCACTGAAGAAAGCGTGTTGTCCTTCGCCTCCTCAAAGCCTGCTCCAGAGCCTTCCAGAGAAAGCTGTTTGAAAATATCATATTTGGTGGGCGTAGCAGCGGTGGCAGAACTCTGCCCACTCTTCACCGTGCTGGCAGATGAGCTGGACTGAGGAACAGGACCAGCCTCTAGCTTAAGCACATTGTATTTGTCATCTGGTTTTTGTTCGGAAAATCCACTGCTATTGTTGAAAGCCATAAAATCTGCAAAGTCATCTTGTCCACTGGCTGACGCGCAATTAGAAAATTCCCCAAAAAGGTTGAACTCTCCAAACTCATCAGCTAAGCTTGAACTTTTGCTGGGTGCTGGTTGGGCAGTGGTAGATGGAATGGGTGGTGGAGGAAAGAAGCCTGATTTTGACGTATTAAATGCAGGTGGAAAGGATGGCTGCTTGTTTTCTCCAGTAGAGGAAAAGAGATCCAAGTCTGCCAGATTCAAAGAGGTCTTTGCTTGCGTTTGCTGTTTTGACTGAATGGGCAGAGAAGGGAAGGATGTAGGGAAAGTTTTGTCTTTTGTAGGTGGCTCTAATGGTGAGATACTGTCAGCGGTTTTAAAATCTGTGAAACCATCATCGGTTCCTGCAGGCTTGAATTCTGCAAGGTTATCTCCTGAGAATAAAAACAACGAAAAACCAATAAGACACTGCAGTGACAACAAATACATCATACTCACACCATGCAAGCAAGCAAATTATTTCATGCAATGTCAGAAGTTTTTATGCAAACTATTTAAATTAACACCTCAGGATGCACATAGAACTGCAAACTCAACTTCTATGAATAACACCAGTTTCAAGGTCAGCAATTCTAATATTCATTCCAGCAAACACTTAAGTCTTTCAAATAGCCTCAAAGTTATATTAAATTCCCTTTGCACTGAGTTAATATCAAAACACACCATGACCAATAGATTCAAAAGGTGATCAGTATTGTCTCATTCAGCTTCCATGTAAGTTCTTTTTCCCACCTCATCCTTCCCATATTTGCTAAGCAATGAATGTAATCTTAAATTTCACTTGTACCGATACAGTATTTGCCTTCTTACTGAAGCAATTCTCCCCCTCCCTCACTTCAAAATATTGCCCAAATGCAGTTTCTTCCTAGGGCATCAGCAAACCTGGAGATAAGCTGAAAGGGGAACGTAGGAGAGACCAACTGGACTTGCTCGGTGGCTGAAGGTATTTTGTAAAAAACTCACTTAAAAGAAGGCAACCAGCCAACAAGTTTATCCAACTGGGCATAATGGGGAACCCAGCGGGTGGAAGAGACAAAGCCCCAAACAAAAAAGAATGCAAGGCGGTGATCCTCACCTGTTGTTTTAGAACATTTTTAAGCTCTCATTTTAATCTATCATGTTTTCCTTCTGCCGGGTTCACCTAAACATACTATAGTGTCAAGTGATCAGAACTTCAGTAAATGCAATACAAGTCAGGCATCTTCTGGCTTCTCCCAAGACTGATTACAGTTTTACTCGGAAGCTTGGAGACAAACTTTCACATGAAAGTCAGCACGATTAATTGTAAGATGTGCAGATCTCTAGTTCAACTACATACTGAATCTAAGATAGTACTATGTACGGATTATAATTCAAACCTTATTAAACATTAGGTAACAATGTTTTCACTGAATTTACATCAAATAGTTTGGTGTACTCATTTTAAAAGTTTCTTCCTGTTCATACACAATTTTTTTTGAAGCAATTTCTTTTGAACATGAATAATGTTGAGTTAACCCATTCACCAGCATGTACATACTTAGACTACTTGTGAATTTAAAGTATTGATGCGTACTTTAAGACAGGTGTCCAATAAACAGATTTTGTTCTATTTTAGAAGTACACCATTAACATTTAATTCTTAACCTACCACACAGTGTCATACTTTAAATTAGTTAAACCAACATTTAAAAGAATACTCTTTATAACAGTAATAAAAGACCATGACTATACCTAACATACTCTTGCATTCTCCCTCCCCTCCAAATCAATTCACTTCACCCAGCAACAATACAAATATTTGTGAAATTGCTATTCAATGATCAAAACTAAAACATCACAGCAAACTAAACTTACTGATGAATTGCAAACTTTTCCATTAGAAATGTAAGCTGGTGAAAGGGTTAAGAGTGGTCAGACCTGGATTACAGGCAGATATAGTAATTTTCTATATTTTAGAACATGTACGGAAAGAGATAAAATGTTACTTCATTTCATTGCATGCACTTAATCCTGAAGAGGTACTGAGCACAAAACATTACAGGAGTTTCAGAAACTCAGTGTCTGAAAAAAAGAATTCCATCTTTGAAAAATAAGGAATAGGAGTGAACTCAGGGAAGCAGTTTTATCCTAGAATCTAAAGTTGTTTTCTAATAATGAAACAAAATGCTGGATATGACATAACTCTGTGCAAGTCAGGTTAAGTTATTAGTAGACAGATCAGAAGATAAACATATTACTAATATACGAAAGTTATATTTGTATATTTGAGGTTTTTTCCCCCATCTGATTAAAAAGATGAGATTACCACTTATATTGCATAAATGAGACATAGATGGTTCTGGAAACAGCGTAGGAAGACTCTGCTTTTGGAATTACACAGATGTTGCACCTCAGATGTCATCTAGGTTTTACTTTTCCCAATCAAAAACAATTAAACACAAATTTTAAAATAAGTGATCAGATCTATTCTTAGAGCACCAGAGACCATGAAAAGTTTAAATTCTACCCTAAGAATAGAAAAAAGTTGCAATTTTGTCCAGAAGCATCTTGTTCTGTCTTCTAAGAATACATGACTCCTTACTTAAAATGAACAATTACCATTATTTTAAAATAAAACTCAGAAGCATCCAAAAGAGATGCCAATCTTCCAGAAGGACAATTTGTAGATTGTTCCAATAGTATATTGTGCTATTTTTTCAGCATACTTCCTGCTAAGTTGTTTAGAGGAGCAGAAGCACCATAATTCTAGAATTCTAGCAATGGAAATTCTGCAGCTCATAAAGAATCGCTGAAAAAAAATAATAATCATGAAAGCATCTTAAAACAGTTCCAAAAAACACACTGCTTACCTAAGTATTTGCTCTCTGACGGTTGTTCTAACTCACGGAAAGCACTATACTTGTCTCCACAATCTACTGAATGTGAGAAAAGAAATACATTTACATAAAGATATTATGAACTTCTTTTGTAAATTTTATAGTGGCATTTCTCTAATTTTTTTTATATTAAGATTTTATCAATGCCAAAACCAAGATACATGAAATATTGCAATGAATTGCTCAAAGTGGTTGCATATTTTTCCCTTTACCTCCAAAAGTAGCTGTACTTTCAGAAGGCTTCTCAGCTGCAATTCCTTTAAACACAGCATACTTATCAGTGGATGAGAGCGTCTTATTACCTGGGAGTGGCATTAGTAAAGAAGGAACACTAAAAACAAAAGAGACAAAAGGAAAGTTTCTTAATTTATCCATAAGAGATCTACATTTCCAGGTTTTACTTAGAGGAGCCTCTTACTAAAACAACACAATTTGGATCAGTAAACCTAAGCTTGTACCCTAAAGAGTTCTTAATCAAGAACCTGATGTAAACTACCTCAATATCTATTAAGAATAAGAGCATGTAAACAGGCAGCTGGGTAACTGATGGGTGAATTCGCACTTTATCTCACCTAATTATATTTCTTTAGGCCAAAAGTCAGTTTTCACCCTTCCTGATTTTGATTGGTACCATAACAGGAACAAAACACTCCAGAACTTTAGACCACAGGAATTCTTAGCCCAGGAGAGAATAAGCACACAGACATACCCTGGAATCACTGCTGTTTAAGTTATCGCTTTGCCCAGGGCAGCATAAGGACAATTCTCCTTGATAGAACTAGATACAGTAAAGATTTAAAACTGCATGAGATTTTGCCAGCACCATACTTTCATCTTATCTACTTTTGATTATATTTTGTTACATATTTAAAAATTAAGAGAATAAAGCGGAACCACTGTTCAAAAGGAAGGAACGGATAACTTTAAATTTCTGTCAGTGCAGATCAGCGAGTTCAGGTAGCTATCTAATCATCAAAATAAGGATTAGCCCACAGTTACCCAAGCAAATCTTTTTGCACATAAACATACTCTACTTTATATAGTAAAACTGCCATAATAACCTAACACCATGTTAGCAACTGCTGTAAGACTTAAAAGAGGTTCCGCGAGAGCTTTGCTTGCCCTCCACACAAGCCCCCTTTATCAGACCTTGGCAGCTCTACAGAACAACATCCTTTACATATGAATAATGCATTTTACCTCTAGTTTATGTCATTCAATACTATGCACATTGAAAACGTGAATGAATTTCTATGGCGTTCTTTGGCCTGAAGCAAGAATCTTTCCAGAGCCATTTAAATCTCCTTATCAGCAGCCTACAAGCAACATACAAACCTAGCACTTGCACACACGTGCTAATGATGGTCTGCGATGCTTGCAGACAGACAGCGCGATGTCAAAAAAATATAGCTTATGGTAACATAATTAAATTTCACATCACTGCAAAACAGGCTATTAGATATGCAATCTTGGCAAACGTAACGGTTAATCAGCTGTACTCTACAGATGGCTTTTTTTTAAATAAAGCTCCATAAGCAATTAGATTATAGCTCATTGTAACATTCTGTTCAAAACTGAACGCTTTTACAACTGAATACAGAGAACTGCTGCAGTGAAAAAGAAAGACCTTTTTTTTTTATGATCCCCTACTTTCCATTGTGGAATTTTCAAACAATTTTTCTGTTAAAACTTTCAGTAACAGAATAGCTTTAATTGCAAAATGATGTCTAATACAAATAAAGATATACTTAAAATAGAGTATCTTCAGATACACATGGCATTGATTGACATCAGCAAAACTAAATTTCTGACATAGAATGCCGTTAGGCACAGTGTAACAGAACAATTTGTTTTAGTATCGCCATTTGATGTCACTGCTGAGGAAGCAACTGGTAATCACTGCTTACCTGGAAAGCACTACTTCTAATTGCAACTAAGAACAGTCAGTTCCATACACAGAAAATTTGTATGTCTACAATTAGATACCTGGGAGGTACAGAAAAGTTTGCCATGTGCAGTAAAAAGAAACAACACTGAAATTTTGTAATCACAGGACTTTGAAGGATTAATTGTAAACTCTCAAAGGGAGTAAACTTATTATTACTTATTTTGTTATATAAAATTTGCCTGATGGGGAATTACATTTTAGCGGTCTCCCAGATGAAAAGCCAAGATTGCTCATGTCTGAATGAGATTTCAATTGAGATTTATAGTCAGTTATTGAAAGTTTAAGCACTGGCCAGAGAAATTACAGAAATAACAAAAACCCTGTCCACTGGAGTGCTCAGTCATTTAAGAGTATGATGTCATGCTCCTTCCATGAATTTTGGGGTCCATATTCAGGGCCCGAAGAAACACCTTGATGTCAGCAACTGGTTTCTATTACCTCCAACAAACATGGGGTCATACTTTTAATGGAAGCACACAGCACTAAATGCAGAACTCCTCTGTCCCAGTGTATTTCTTCCTGAAGAGCTTTATGTAAGATTTTCGCCTGAATGCACAGTATGAAGTAACTTTCGATTGCCTGTGCAGTAGTATAAACACTTAAAAACCTATCCCCATACCTTGTAAACGCAATTTACCTCAGCATGATGACTAGCATGCTAAAGAATGGCCAACCACCTATGGCACATCAAATGTCATTTTTGATTCAGAAAGCCTAATTGTAGTTGTAACAACCTTCAAAAGAAACTGTCAGAGGAGAAGTCAGGTGACAGAAGAAAATTACAGGCTAGAAAGCTACCCACAAAAGAGGAAAATATTTCATTTCTTAAGAGTTCTAAAATACTGAAGGGGTGGAAATCAAAGATCTACTACCTGCTCCTGTGCTGTGAACTGGCTGCTTTGGAGGAGGCAGCTACATCACCTTGGAAATCAGTGAAAGAATCATCTAGTGAGCCGGACTTTGAAGCATCTTGAAACTCCTGGAAGTCATCATCTTCTGGTTTTACTACCTGAATTACAAACAGCATGTAAATTGCTATATTGTTGTCTTTTCAAATTTTCGTATGGCATGAAAGCAGTTCAGAGTAGTGCGATGAACTTAGGAGGGGGGAAAAAAAAGCAAAAGAAAGAAGAAACCTTTCAATGTTAGCATGCAAAATCAGCATGGTCAGTGTTTATACTTCACCTGCACCTCACCCACCTCAGAACACAAGGTGTACAGGATTACAAGTAGCATGCATGAAGAACAGGCAAATAAGGAACTCTGCTCTTTTCACATTAAATGTATTATTGATCATAGCTATGTAATATTTTAATGCAGGACAAATATTAATAATTTAAATCAATCAATAATTTAAAATCAATACACACAGCAAAAGCACCAGAAGAAATATTTTCCGAAGAAGGATGAATCGTATTTGCAAACAGCAAAATTTTATCACCAACATGATTTAGTGCTGTAAACCAAAGGTTTTCATAGTTCTCAGCACCTCCTAAAAAGTCTGACTTATTTTACCAGCTAATAGTCTGTTGTGTAGTTTAATCTAAAATTCCATTTTATGTGTATTACAAAATCCTAACTACAATCCTCTTGCAATGCAATTAGTCTGTAATGGGGAATGCTTTTGTACCTCTTCTAATGCCACCAGAAAGAAATGGAAAAAATAAAAGAAGGTCCTTAGTGGTGTGACTTCATGTTTTCCGATGTCACTTGCTAGATTTCAGCTCCATTTTTTGCTGTTTACTTAAAGTCTGTTGTCGCTACAGAGCTTTGAAAGAGTCAGGCTAATTCTCTTCCCAGGACAACGGAGATTTGCCGCGCAAGAACGAGCTAACCTGGCTGGGCGGGTAGGATGGCACGAATCCTGCCGAAGGCTGTGCTGCAGCTCCGCCCGCTGGTGCCGTGATGTTCATCCCCATCACGGCCGGCCCAATGCTGAGAGGCATGGAGACCGGTGGCGCGGAGGGCATCAGAGGCTGCTGGCTCACTGTGGCAGGCAGCGGCATCGGAAATCCAGTTAAAGTAGGAACTGGGGCCGCTGGAAACTGGTTTAACACATCAGGACTCACTGCAGGTATTCCCCTCTGCAAAGACAGAAAAGCAAAGACGACCATAGACACACGTACACGTCAACAAAAAGGCACACTGCCTTCTCAATTCCAGTTTCTAGCTTGTATTATTGAAATCATGAAAGAGCAGGGTCAAGCGTCAAGTAATCCTTCCAAAATCCTTCCAAAGCAAAACATGCTACCAAGAGCCTGTACAAGCGAATCGCATGCAACACCCTGACTGCTGGAGTTACACAGAAGGTAATAATAGAATCATAGAATGGTTTAGGTTGGAAGGGACCTTAAAGATCACCTAGTTCCTACCCCCCTGCCAGGGGGAGGGACACCTTCCACTAGACCAGGTTGCTCAATGATGCCAGCCTGGCGGGCAGAGGTATTTGACAGCATTCTTGTTCAGCTTTTAGTAAACCAATCTAGTAGGCACTGGCAAGCAAAGCTATGCCAAACCTTGTGTATGCTCTATCATCTTTTCTACCCACCACTCCCACAAGGTACCTCAGCATCCATCTTCACTGCTCAAGGTACCTTATTTTCATACAGGGCTAGTATTTAGAAATAAATTAAGGGATGACACTACGCTGACAAAGAATGGAAGCCTAAAGTTAACACTCCACTGGTTCAGGTGGGAGGTAGCAAGCCTAGCTATTCGCAGACTTAGGGATACGGGAACCACATAGTTTGAGGAAAATGTGTATACAACAGAAGAAAACCAGCCAGTATTTTCTACTAGAAACGTATATACATGTGTTTGGTAGGTATATCATAGAATCATAGAATGGTTTAGGTTGGAAAGGACCTTGAAGATCATTGAGTTCCAACCCCCCTGCCACAGGCAGGGACACCTCCCACCAGCCCAGGTTGCCCAAGGCCACGTCCAGCCTGGCCTTGAACACCTCCAGGGACGGGGCTTCAACAACCTCTCTGGGCAACCTGTTCCAGTGCCTCACCACCCTCAAAGTGAAAAACTTCTTCCTAATGTTAAATCTAAACCTGCCCTCTTCCAGTTTGAAGCCATTCCCCCTCGTCCTATCACTCCATGCCCTTGTAAACAGTCCCTCCCCAGCTCTCCTGTAGGCCCCCTTTAGGTACTGGAAGGCCGCAATAAGATCTCCCCGGAGCCTTCTCTTCTCCAGGCTGAACAGCCCCAACTCTCTCAGCCTCTCCTCATAGGAGAGGTGCTCCATCCCTCTGATCATCCTCGTGGCTCTCCTCTGGACACGCTCCAGCAGGTCCATGTCCTTGTTATGTTGGGGACTAAGAACTATCTTCAACTGACACTAAAGAAAGGAGTAATTGAAATGTAAATATAGGGGATGAAATTATAATCCCACTGAAGTTACAAGGGGAGTTTCTTCTCTGGACTTCAACAGAAGTAGTATTTTACTACAGGTGTGGTATGCCAGCCACTTGTGCTAACATGCAATCAATCTGTGGCACATCAGTTAAGTGAACTGCCTTCTTGCAGTAACCTCCAAAGTGTTAGTCATACCTGAGTGACTGCTATCATAGCCAGGACAGAGTAGAGCTCTTCTTTTGTGAGCTTCCCAGGGGTAGTACGGTTGGCTAAAGCCCATATTTGTCCAAGAGTCTCTCTGGGCAGTCCAGACGACATCAGTATGGGATAGAGTTTAGCTGTATCTATTCCAGTAGGAGTCAAAGTGGTTTCTAAAATTTTCTTATACAACTCTGTTAAGAGGAAGTCAGTAGCAGATAGTGACAAAAGTCAGTCAGTACTAGTAGTGACTTGAAAACTGTTGTTTTCAAGTGAATTTAAGATCACTTTTCTATTTTGTCTCAAACTTAACATTATATCCAATTAGTACCACTCAAAGCGTCGGGTAAGGCAACAGCATTCCAGCATTGTGTTGTATCATCACGTTTCATCTAAATGTGCTATTGGATGCTCTTTACAGACAAGCAATGAAATATTTTATAAAAAATACAGTTAGTGCTCTATTTCGTTAGTGAAATTGCAGGATAATCCATATAAAATATAGTTATAACAGCTTTACGTATTTAAACCTCAGTGTAATCAATATTTATTACAGCATTTAATTTTCTATTTACTATGTTATTTGCACATATATGGTAAATAACCTTAAGAAATGAGCCTGCTTAATTACAAGACATGCCAAAAAAACTAGACTACCCCCGAAAGCAGTATTATTAGTAATGCAACCTCTACTAGCATCATCTTCTGTCATAGCAAATTCTAGATTAAACATTTAACATGCCTGAATAAAATCCATACTTGTTCGAATATAGATAAAGCCACCATGAACATGTAATGTATCAAAGATACAGGATTCATTTGACGACTGAAGAATAATACTTCAATCTATAGATGGCAAGGTAAGCACACATACATTCACACCTTACATTGCACGCTTTCTTTTTTACCTGGAACCAAGCTATCATTGTAAATCCAAGGAGGCATCATTTGCTGAATTGTGTCCTGTGAAGGGAATACTCCAACTCCTAAACGTATTTCATTCAGTAAGAAAAAGACAGACAGTTGTATTAGGATATACAGATCCAGAGTATAAAGCTCTTAGACACTAGATCACAGTTGGCCAGTATCATTTAGAATTTCAGGCAAAGGTTTTAGATCAGAATCACTGTGCTCAGAGGAAAAACAGATACTGCAGGAATATGTATTTCAACATAACTAGAATGATTTGGCAGTAACAGCAAGAATATAGCTCTATACATAATGAAATAAGGAGCTCCTCATTTGCCTCCCTCTTAATTTCTAGTTGTACAGAAGCTCAAGCTTCATTGTCTCTTTAAAATTTCATAGCAACAGTTCTATGCCACATCAAATTTAGTCTCCCCATCAACTACATGCTATTAGGGCTACTTGTGGAATAAATAAATCCATACCAACCATAAGAACCGCAATGTTCCACCAGAACAGGGAAATCCACAAACAGCCTATTAGACTGAATCTCAGCAAGATCTTATCCCATGTTCACAAAAATGTATCCATTGCCCCATTGCTTCCAGTCTTCAGATCTAGAAGATACCACAGCCACCTTCACTATAGGCTTCTAGAACATCTGCCACACTTTACTCCCTGCAAATTGTTTATTTCCTTCTCCCCTGTGTGGACTCTTCCCCTCAGTCTCATGGTTTTACATCCTATCTAGTCTCCCTGAGCAGATTTTATGCTCATCTTGGATGGAACACTGACAAAAATCAGAATAATTTCAGATTTCATTGTCTTTCCCAGTGCCCTTGCAACTCCTCATCTTCCACATGGATTCTCTCCTGACCGCAGCCTAATTTCTAATCATCCCACAACTCCAAGCACATTTTAATATAAGCAATTCCTTCCATTTCACCAGCTGAGTGAAATAAATTTCCTACTTCCTCCAGTCTCATTATTCTTCAGCTTTAACCACCCTTCCACACACTTCTGCATCCTACCAACTCTTGCTTCTCACCCTTGAATCTCTCTGATAAAATTCAGCCCCTCAAAAATCAAATAATATGAGAAGTGAAAAGGAATTCTCAGCCATATTTAGTTGATAGATAGGAGAGTCTTACTCAAAACTTTGATAATATCCAGGTTACTAAAGGTCTGCCATTTTTCAGCATTATCCACATTATCCATTATCCTTTAACCAATAAACTTCTGTTCCTCACAAAGTACTTCAGCTCATCCTTCAAAGCACCCCTAACAACATTTGGAACTATGCTTAACTATTGTTGCTCTACATAACCACTTCCAACACACCCTCCTCTGCAGGCTGTGTTTAAACACGCTCTGTCTCACACTCTTAAATAAGAGTGGTTTCCTGCCTCCCTCCACTTCCCCCCACCTTTTTTTTTTATCAATCAGGCATCAGATTGTGTTGGATTTGTACAAAATGAACAATGCATTTGACTGAACTATGAATAAATGAACAGCTCCTATTTCATGCTGTATATTCTTTAAAGTTAAGTCACTTCTAGCAATTTACTGTGTATTACAAAGCCCCTCCACTCATTAAAAATGTCCATTCAGACCATTTAATTTCATCCAATACTGCTTTTTAAATATAGTGGATAAGAAAACACTTGAAAGCAGCATAACCAATGACCGAGGACAGGAACACATGAGTTTATTAATTAAAAATCATAGTATGTCTAGGAAAGAAATAACTGCTTGAGAAAGTGCCCAATTCAATTATCTACAGACCAGGAGCTTTCTCCCCCTTCTCCATCTCCTCTCGCCCCCCAGTAAAGTGAGATTACACAAAGGACTACGTGTATTTTTATCATACTTGACTACAGTGGAGCCTACATTTTGCATAACCCTTGAGTACAACAACATCAGAGCACTAATCAAGGTGCACCAGAGATCTTTCATTTTGATTGGAATAAAACAAAATGAAACAGCCAATAGTCAGCTTTAATAAAATCTAAATTGGAACTAAAGCTTGCTTAAAGTTTTCATCCTGTCCAGCTTTTGAAATTTTGATCCCTGAAGCACAGATAGTTTTAGACATAAAGTAAATTGTCTTGGAAACAAGCATTAACTAGCTAAGAGTTTTAACCTAACAAGATTTTATCCCCTCAAAGTTAAAAGATGAAAACCCACCACGACATTGACCATCTTTAGAAATAAGTTTCCTTAAATAATTTTTTAAAAAGTAAAAATCTTTAGAGAGCACATCTTTTTTTTTTCCCCGCCAAGAAAGAGGACAGAGTATTTTAAAACAGCAGACCTGAATAAACAAACATGTTAAAAGTGATTACAGCAGCAAATCCACGTGGAAAAAGCTCAGAGCAAAATCATAGTTGTTATACTTTTAGCGAGGAGCAGGAGGCACTGACATATTATTCAAGCAGGCGTTCAGAGCAAAATTATGCAGGATTGGCCTTAGAATTAGTGTACAGAGTGTTAGCATTCAAGCAGCATCTTATTAGATTGAAATTCTGTCAAATGTTTCATTTGCTCACCACAATCTTCAACTGCTATGTTTTGTTCTGAAGCCTTGTGCACCTCTGCAGCAGTGATACCACTTTCATGTCCACCTACAACATCCCAGTCATCGATGGATAGACTGGGATGAACTTGGCTTGCAGCTGAGGCTTTGTGCCCAACTTCAGATGTTTTAAGTTTGGTTTGCTCTTGTTCAGATTCATTTGAGCCATTATCTAAGACTTTCTCCTCCAAGGAAGAGCCTGAATAAACGGCAGGAGCAATTATTTATACTTTGTTATTAACCACCCAGATCCCAATTCCACACTTTCACAGGAAATGTATTATTGGTACCACTGACGAGTTAAAGAGGAGTATCCGTTCCAGCTCAGACCAACAGCACCACCCTGTTCAAACACTTTTTTGGCCTGATTCTGCCCTTTACTTACCATGCATACACAACAAACTCAACAAACAAAATGCAACAAGCAGGAGAAGGAATACATGAAACTATTTTCTGTATTAGGATTATCGTTGCATAATCATCGAGGCATCAGCAGCAGAAAAGTCCAATACCTACTTACATCTGCAAAATTCTTCACGTTAATCTCACCAACATCCATTTAGCCTCCAAGAGAGGAAGCACACAAGTGCTCCACATTAGCATAATAGTTATTTTTTATACCACCATCTCAACTGTATCATTTTCTACAACACAGACTTAAAAAGATACTAGCACACAAGATTTAATTCACTTAAGATCAGTCATATGCATATTTAGCAATCTTTGGATCCACACGTGACTTGCTTTTACAGGGCAGTTCTAAGGGAAGGAGGAAGGGGACTTAAGTCATCTTTTCCAGTGGATCAGCAGGTTTCTGCTTAATTGCCTATATATTACTTCTTTCAGCCACACTGAAAAAAAAATCCAACAAAATAAGTAAAGATTCTCTGTAGCTTTATGACAGAAGGTGATATGTAAAAAAAGATACTTTAGAGTTACCTGTTTTACGGATACTGGGTGAAGATGCAGAGGTAGGAAAATAAGGAACCTGCCCAGTTGTACCATGCAGGATGGATAACACTGGAGTCTGGGCTGGAGGGAGAGGTTGGACCACAGCCTTTTCTGAAAGCAGTTGCCCAGCCTCAGTAGCAGAATGGAAAGGCTGAAAAGGCTGAGAGGTGGGTTGAGGCACCAGTTTGGGGCTTTCAACAGGCCCTTGTATAAAGTCACTAAATTCTTCATCATCGAGAAAAGCAGAGTGGGAAACAGATACAGCAGAATGGGATGATGTGGGATGATCTGTAAAATGGAACGAACACACAATGCAAAGCGATGAGGAAAAAGATTCATGGGTGGAAAGGTAGGAAAAGTGGCAAATACTAGGTATACATAGCAAATGGGTGAGGGAAACAGCAGTGGAGGCATTATTTGACAGAGATGTGAAGAGTTATTATTGTCAGCATAACAAACACATAAGGTAAAACTGAGCAGCCACTTCCAACTATGCATCTTCTCTCCAGGTTTTTATGATGTAAATGCTTTGGTAGCAACTTGACTCCTAACACTGGCTGTGGAAATATTCTGTTTGTTTTAAACAGACTGGGTCAAAGCAAATCAAGAAGTAGTATTTCAAACTGGATGTAACGAGGGTGTGCATGGGGGGGAAATTCTCCCTCAGAGGAGTGGTTTATCCTCAAAAGCTCAATAATATATCATAAGAATGTAAGAAACGTGTGCTTATTTAGACAGTCTGCTGTTACCCATTTTAACAGAACTGACTTAGGACAGGCAAATCTACAGACAACAGAGAATTGTCAGAAACTACCCGTAACTTCAGAAGTATCAAAGAGCAAATCCACAGTGGAGACAAATATTTTTTACAGGAAAAAAAAACCTTGTCTAAATAAGCTTTCTTTCAGGCTAGACACAGAACAAACCATACTACAACCCACAGGAAATCTTTAGTAGTAATTGTTACAAATATAGTAATTACTGAGAAGAGAATACAGAAGGCTTCGGTCTGACCATGCTCAGGCAACAGTACACAAGTAAGCTGTTACAGTACACTGAGGTCATTATACAACATTTTGATCATTCTTAGCACTGGTATAGCACTTCTCACCTTCAAAAGCACTTTGCAAAACATTAATTAATGCTTTGACTAGAAAAGAACAAACACATTATCAATTTCCATGATATTTCACATTAAGCACAGCACGTTAAGCTTTTTTTTAAAGATTTCAAGTCTTCTAATAAAAGCTGATATCTAATATTTCACCCTCACAACCTGACCAAGCATACAGTTGCTAGAATGACACTTCATTTTACAAAACAGTTAATCCACTCACTTTGTTCCACCAAATAAAAATACTTCTTGAATTTAGTTCTCCCTGCTGAGGATTTCAAACATTAGAGTTTTGTTTTCAGTTGGAAGATGAGAAAAATGACAAACCTGGCTTTTTTGGATGTGATGCTGGTGTTGGGTGCATTTTAGCATCTCTAGAAAAACCATCTAAATTTCCTTTAATGGCTTCCAAAGCATCATCCCTGCTTTTTTCACCTGTCTGAAACACCACAGAACACATTTTGAAAAATTCACAAAACAGCTTGGTTTTCTTTCAATATCCTCACAAAAAACGAGCAATGCCTGCTGTTAGATTAAACCCTTCTTTCTCCAGCAGTGCCTTCCTGAAGCATATCAACAATAACTCCCAAATTTAGAAAGCATTTATTTTGCAGACTACACCATAACAGTGTTTCTCAGTCTTTAGACATAGCTTTAGGCACAGGAACAATATACAAACCTTACTCAGCTATTTCTATTCTTGCAGCCTTCGAGCTCATTGCAAGTGTCCAAAACTTTGGATAAAGTTAACAAACAAGGGACCAAACATTCTTTATTCCAGAAACTCAATCTGTTCCCAAATGTTACAAACTAGGTTGGTTTATTATTCAAAAGCTGATTTCATTTTCAACACCAGACTTTGTTTACATTATACCAAGAGTGTGTAAAGGACTGACTATTCCAGATGCTTTTCAAGATGTAATCTGATGTCTCATATAAGTTCCCCACTTATTTGCTTGTTGAAAGAGACCATCCCATTAAAAGCCATTAAAAAAAAATAACTGAAGAAACAAACACCCCACTTATTATTTAGGACATACCTTAGGTTTCACACTGCTTAGGAGTCTCAGCTTTTGTTTCTGCTCTTCAAACTGGCGCCGTTTTCTTTCTTCTTCTAAGAATTTCTGCTGGTGCTCAAACCTCTTCCTGAAGCAAAATAATTTTAAAAAGTCTTAAAGTGATTTTTCATCACAATTTTCATGGCAAGCTTCTGCTTGATTTTTCTGTTTCTTCTGTCTCAAATTCAGATGGCTTGGTGCACACATTTCTACTCCTTCTCAGAGCTGTATGACAGCCACTGCCAGCTTCATAGGTGGCCTTCAAATGCAATGGAATGACCTCGACAATAAATGGACTACTTTTCGAGAAAAAACTATCAATATTTTTACTGTGTGGACCCCCGCCCAGACTACATCTCTCCCTTATAGAAGAAGAATTTCTCAACAGTCAGTGAAGTGTCACTTACTGTTGTTCCTCTGCAAACTGCTTCTGCATGTCAGGGGTGTATTGCGGGGCTGCTGGACGCATTCCCAAGAAAGAAGCCTGTCCCATGTAAGGCATTCCAGTCGCTGGCATCGGCCCTAAAGGCATGCCACCCTAGAACCAAATAAAGATGATTATTTTTTTCCCCACAGAAAGAGGCAAACCACTGGCAATTGCGCCCTGCCAAACTGTGAACCAGCTAGATCTCGTAAAATTAAGAGTGTTAAGTATAGCCGGATGAGCAGTGTCTGAGCACAGACTGGCTGTTACAGAGCAAAGCATTGGTCACTCGGTAGATGGCACTCTTCCCTTTCAATAATGAGTTACAACTCAAAGGATTTTAGAAGGCAGGATGGTCTTCTGGTCAAAGGCAAAAATCAGGACTTCAAATCCATACAACCTACCTCAAGAGCAGGAGGGTTACAGGCATCCTACAGTGCTACATGTGGTTCAGTACCATGCTTTTGTATTTTCTTGGGGTTTTTTTGTTTCCTATTCTAAGGGGTTGCACAATACTTTTAAATTCCCTGGTGGATGTGCACACTCCTAACCAACAATGGATGCTGGCAAAATGCGGTCTAATCATTTTGCAAACACAGCTTATCCAGGGGGCCAAGGGAGGGAGACTGCACACGACAACAGCCGAGAGGAGACTTGTCTGCATAAACTGCACCTATGTCAGAAACATTTACTGAGAAATATATTCTGGTACAGTTATAGCAACAAAGCTTGCCTAGTATAGAAAGGGCCAGAAAATAATTTACTTTTCTTACCATTCATTTTGTATTTGGTATCAGAACACGTAGGAAGAGAACAAAAGCTGTTTATTATTTTTAGACCAGCTCTCATAAAAACATCTTCCTGCTATAAATTTTACAAAATTAATCTAATAAATTCCAGGTGGGGGTGGAAAGGGAAGATACAATAAATTCAACTTGTCACATAGCAATTTGGCAACAAAGCCATGCCAAAACATTAAATTTCAGCAAAGTGCAAATTTGTACACAAGCACATATGGTGCTAAATACAAAACAAAAGATGAAAAGAGAGAAAACATAATATTAGCTACTCATATTTCATCCTTATTCTTCAATTAGCAACATCAGAGTTAAAGACAAAGTTACTTTAAGCAAGAAAAAGAATGAGAATGAAACACAGGAAGTAGGACAAATGAGACAATACAGCACATTTAAGAGATTCCTTGCTCCCCAGAACAAGGTATTTGAAAAGAAAGTTTATGAATTGCCACCTACACTCAGGAAACTTAATTCTATGAACTCCAGCATCTGAGTTACAAAGGGATAAAACAATTCAGTGAATTGGCCATGACCAATCGGATTGTGTACACAGCCACTTCTTATCAGTTTATAAAGGTCTGATTTAAAATACTACACAATACACCACTTTAACGTTAAATACATAAAACCGAAGCAAAAGAAGAAAAAGCACGCAGGAAAATTAAAAAGGCAGAAGTGGTATGTTGTGGGAGTTTTGAATTATAGTTACTTAACAATTCATGCTATTACTAACCACACTTTGGAGTAGGTGGCATCTGGTAGCTTTTCAACATCTTGCTGTTGCTTTTATTTCCTTTCCTGTTCAGAGACCATGCTTCTCTTACCACACTTTGGTGTCATAACACATATAATGAAATGAAAGTTCAGATTCTGACATCTTTGAGTGGGCTATAATGTCCAAAGTACATTAAATATTAAAATTAAATATTACCGATACCGTCCTTGCACTACACTCTCATTTCTCTCTACTCTACAACAGTGAGTAATGTATGTCAAACTCCCCCACTGTTTCTATCCAAATCCCAATGAAACCTGGTAAATTATGAGAAACATCTTCAAAGAGAATACTATAAATTATGATGTCCCACTATGGACTAATCCCCACACTTCAGTTTCCAGCCAAGTTCCACCCTCTCACCCCACTGCAGTTGAGAGAGGACCATGGCATCAGCTGTCACCTTTCAGTCCACACGTCATTGCCACACACCTGCATGGTCATGGGTCCAGGAGGCATCTGAGAACCGTAATTCATTCCCATCATGCCTGGCATATTGGACTGCATGACAGGAACCATTGGAAATCCTTGCTGTTGCATAGGAATCATCCCTACAATGAAACATTAAACAAGGTAAGTTCCCAGTTAGTGTTTAACTTTTTTTTCTTTTTACCTTTTGTTTTGTTACTAAACCAGCAAAGGAAAGGAAAAAATTCAGTCTTGGTGGACTGTTTAGAAAAATAAAAAAATATGCTACACTGCAGGTAGCCACTGAATTTCCTTAGTTTAGATACTGGTCAGTCTAAGGGAAGAAATGTTATGGGCCTTTCCCAATAACTAAGCTGATGAATTCACCCACCATCCTAAGGATTCTCTGAGGGTTTCTTCCCATATGATTTTTGAAAGGGTCATTTCCAATTAACAAGATTTAATTAACCACGTTGACTGGTGCTGATAATCATCCGTTTCTCTTGAAAGGGAAAACTCACAAACTGGCAGCTTTGGAAGATAAATCTTGGGAAATAAACTCAGCGTTTCACAACACAACGTCTCACTCTGATCTGGCTCGATAACTTGTCTGTAGATTACTTAGCCCACTACATATATTAGAATGGTTACAATATTTGTCAGTAAAAGCTAAACTTCAACAAAATTGGGCAAATAAAGCTGGAATGTATTAATTTACTGAATAGAGCCAAGTGGATTACGTTTCAATATTTTCGTATCTCATATTTTGCTATCTTGGAAGACATACGCTAACACACGTTTGTTAGCAGCACACCTTGAGATAATTATAACTGTGCATAACTGAACATCACAGGCAAAAGCACTCCAGCAGGGACGCAACACACTCGGGAATAATCCATAAATCAAACCCTGAGATTTTTATAAGAAAACTCTCCGTTTTCACTGCAAGTTCTCTCTGTATTTTCCATTAATTAAACAGCACTGCAACAGGAATGAGAACAAAGGTAATTTAAGGCTGAGGCTCTCCTATTGTATTAATACTTTCCACACAGGTTGTGACTCTTGTCCCAGGGTCTTGCTGTGCTTTGTAAATATTTACCAGGTCTTGCAACACCCACACAATATGGGTATACACAGCTGGTAGATGAAGCATAAAGAGGTTAAATACCACACTCAAAATAACACAAAAAAATCTTAAAGGCAAATTCAGGTTAAAAATGGAGATGTAGTTTTCCTAGATCTTTAATCTAGCATTCTGGTAACACTGCTTCTTCAACAACATGTAGAAAGTTTTATAAACAGAGTTGCGAGAGTCAGCTTACCAACACCGAATTCAAGGGGAAAACCAGCTATAGAGTTCAATTAATAATCACACTTCTAAGCATCAGTGCAGAACTATTTTAAGTTGCTTAATGTATCTAAACTAAGTGAAGAACTTTGTGCTCAAAATGTTGATACATACCTTGAGGGGGACCTAAACCACCTGCGACAGGAAACATGAAGCTGTGGGAGGAAAACAAGGATACATGAAAGTCTGTCATTTTAGTGCAAATATAAACGACTGAAAAAGCTACCTTGACTTGCACGTCAGCACCAGCACCCAAAGCCTCCCACCTTCTGGTCAGTGCATTCATCTGCTCCTGCAGGTCCCACAGAAGCCAACCCCAAGGCAGGAGAAATGCCACCCCCCGCAGGGATCCCCCAAGGCACCGGAGAGTCCCACCAGCACCGCCAGTGCCGTCACAGGCTGTAAAGCTAAGGAGAAATAGATCTTATCCTCCTCAGCAGCACTAAAATGGCTTTGACTCATCGACATCACCCACACGACAGTTTCGGCACCTACGCAGGTTGGTAACAGGTCAGTTTGTGAGTGTAGGCTAGGCCTTCACGCACCGCAGAATGAATAAGCAGCTCCTGGTGGAAGTATCTGATTCAGCAAGACCATTAACTGCACCAGACAACAGTTCTCAGCTACACTTACTGAGTTTTCTGCAGAGAAACAAACTATCCACGAAACCCCACCACTTCCGCATTTTTGCCCCCTTTGAACACTAAGTATCCCAAACTAATGGAGTTTCTATTTTCTCGGTTACATCTAATCACGAGAAAAATAGTGCCTTGGAAAAAAAATATTCATTCAAGTATCAAGGGCCAAGTGCACCTGGAGAAAGAACTGCTAAAATTTCAACTGAAATCATAACGGAAATTGCTAGCCCTCACTTTCAAAAAGAACCACGTGCTGTGCTGCCAAACAGCAAAAAAAGGACCTAGTTTGAAAGTCTCATTTGCAAGCGACTCCCAGAAACCCACATCAGCAGTAATTTACCAAACAAGAACCTCACTCAGTGTCCCAGGCAGCTATTACATCAAAATACCATGAAAGAGAAACACACTTATAGATATTCAATATTCCTCAGCACGAGGGTGGATGTAAAAGAAACTGCCTAAGAGAAGATGCTATCATAAATGACTGCAGACAGTTTTGCAAAACCTGCAGGAAGTTCTGAAAGCCAACCTGGTTTATAAATCTAAAAGAGCTATGTAATATGAGTACTAAGATAAAATAAGGAATTTAAATTATGCATTTATCCAGGAGCAAATTGCACCTACCCGCTATACAGACAGTGGGTTACGTGGTCACCAAGACAACCCATATTACTCTTCATTTCATCCTCTAACTCAGAATCTTCTTAATACTGAAGCTTCTTCTTTTACCCTGACCGCTATGTGCTAATTTCTCCTTCCACAACTAACACACGCCTACACTTTCCAACAGGTCCAGGTCTTATCATGCTCAATCACCACAGTTTTTGGGTTCTCTCTTGAAGCACTGTGCAGACGCACGCTGCCTCATCTCCAAACAAGTGCTGGGCTTCTCTGGATTGGGTTCAGTTCACACTGCGGCCAAGGGCTGTTCAACCACCTGGTGTTCAATGCCATCATTTTTAATCCACTTCTTAGCATACCAATATTAACATCATGAAAACAAAACAACTGATTGAAAATCACAGAGGGACCACAACCGAACAACAGTGCTGGTCAGAAAAGCTGTTTTCTCCACTCAAGGGGTGAAGCCCAGTGAATTAACTGGATTTTGCCTGCATTTGGTTTCACCTATGGAAATAGTTGTTTTGCCCACGAGGCTCTCAGTACAGAGCGCTCCTTGGCAATACACCCCCTTAAAACATGTGCAATTCCAGATGTGTAGAACTTCTGCTGTAAAAATACATCATTCTTAGTTTCGTCAGAAGGATGAAATATTAGAAGCTCACAAGTATGGAAAAGTGTTCCTAACTTTGTGTTTCCCCTTCTTATTGGGTAATCCGGTCAACAAGAATTCTTCCAAATCAGCAAACGTAACGTAAACTGAAGCAGCATAGCAAGGGACCACTGCTTGTTGGAAGCAAATAAAGGCCAGACTATTAAATATTTATCCCTTTCTACAGAGCTCCTGACTTATTTATGTGTCTGTTGAAAAAAAACCCCAAACAATCAACAAAAAACCCTGCAGCTAATTAGAGGGCACTGGAAGAAAAGCTAGTTAGAAGTAGCAAAGCAAGCTCCTGCAGCACAGCACTCGGTAGGTGAGGGGCAGATCCATCACCAACCTCGCTCCAAGATTTAGCTGTGCAATTGCCAACATCAGCCTCACGTCCACGTACATAAACCCCATCAACTTACTTAGTCAAGCAACAGGAACTTTACTTCTGAACTACTTTTTGGAGATGCAAAAGAAATGCCCACACTCATCTAGTTAAAGCAGCTGATTCTTATCGCGAAGAAAGCAAGCTAAGGCATGGGCATTCTTAGATTAACTGAAGCCCTACAGAAAACCATTGCACTTGATGAACTCTATAGTCATAGGAGCAACATCAGAAGCAGCTTTCTCTTAAAGAAAACATTTTAATTCCAGTTCTCTCAAAACAACAACACTAACAAGACAATTTAAACAGACAAAATTAAAACAGTCTCCCTTTTTTTAAAAAAAAAAAAAAGAAAAAAAAAAGGATGGGCATGATAAATTAAGCCATCTGTAAGGACCAGTATACTACAGTACCCAAGTGTACTACGCGTGGGCTAAAAGAACATTTACAGCCAGCTGACTGCATGCTCGAACATGACCAAATGCCCTTTCTAGACAATGGAAACTTTTATGACCCCAGATGTTTAAAATACATAGATTTGTTTACTACTATTAAGCATGCTATTTTAATATCGTTTCTTACTCCCTTTTATTTCCACAATGGATTTAAATGCACCTGCAGACATTTCTGCTGCTCTCAACAGCAGGAGCACTTCCCCACCCAGGTTCACACAACTAACTCTAATACTTTGGGTAACACAGTAAGAAAGTGTAGTGTGCATGATACATTGCACTAAATAAAATAAGGAAAATGAATTGCCCTACAATAAAATTCTTAATGTAGGAATTTACAGATTTATATTGCTATCAGATAAGTATTTTAAATATGGAGCTTAAAAAAAGACAAACCCTAAACAGACCAACCAACGGCTTCAGTCAAAAGGCAGGAGTGTGGGGAGAAGCAACTCCTTTTCTGTATTCATACTTCACTATAAAAGCTCCAAACTACACATAACGTTTTTCTGTGTACAAGTGGATCTTTAAACCCCTTAATTCCCAATCAGTACAACTCTATCAACACAACATAGACTGTCACAGTATTTTTGAGTGGCAGAAACCCACAAAAATTAAAGTGAAACAAGGCAAAGAACCCACACAGAATGGAACTTTTCCTCTACCTTCAGACTTAATTCTCAAAGAAACCAAAATACTAACAATGGGAAATTATGATTTTTAAATCCTTTTATTTTTCAAAACCTATAGTTCGCTGATAACATTTTTGTTACTCTCCTATTAAACTGCTGAGCAGGCAGCATTGCTCTAAGAGGTTAGACTGTTTATCCAGCCCCTCGCAAGAACTGTGTAAGATTTATATCCGTGGGGAAACACCAAGATAGCCTCCCACCCATTCCACAGCACGCACAGCCAGACATACACGCTTCAGCTTTTCTCTTCCCAAGTATTCCAGAGCCCTGGGATGCCTCTTCCCCAATGCAGAGCAGCGACCCTGCTCGGACAGCTGACAGGGACACCCCGGCCCCATGGGTGAACGTCACCCCGATGCAGATTCCCCCTCCTCACGTTCCCAATAACACCAACAAAACTGTAGGCTTCAGCTATCGAAGACGACTCAATGAACTTAAATTCCCTTTGTCAAATGCAAAATTTACCCAGCCTCCCTAGAAGTAGGACAACAGATAAACAGCACGCAAGAGCCCACGTTAAAAAAAGAACTACTAAGTCTTCAAAGGTTGCGAAATACAGCTTCCTAACCTTTCCAAAAACACAACACCTCGTTTGCACATCTCGTTTACTGTTTCCTTCTCCTGACACCATTCCTCAGTCCTCCCTCTTTGCTGAAGTGCCCTTTGTGGGACCGAGAGGAAAAGAAGACTCCCCACAGCAGCAGCAGGCGGGCAGAGGCTCTGTCCTGCAGTGGCCACAAACCTGCCCGGTGCCGATAAGCAACATTTATCGCTGCTGACACCAGCGGCACCCGGGCAGGGCTGGCGAAATCCCCAAATCCCTTCCCGACCCAATATTTGAGATTGTGGCTGCGGAGCCTGATGCCAAGTGGGCTACAACCGCCGGAGCCCAGACCAGCTGGGGGATAAGGTGGGCTCCCAAAAGGCAAATACATCCCAGAAAACTACACAGCCACCATGGCCATGTCCCCCACACCCTGCCTGGCACCCCACATACCACTCAGGACCCCCCCCCCCAACCCACTGAGGACCCCAAATACCCCGCCCGGGAACCCCCACACTGTCTGGGACCTCCACAGCCCCCTGAGGACCCCACATAGCCCACCTGGGACCCCCACAACACACTGAGGACCCCACATACCCCACCTGGGACCCCCCACACCTCACCTGAGATCCCCACAACCCACCGAGGATCCCCCACACCACCCAGAGCCCCCCCCGTATCGCCTAGGACCCCCCTCACACCCCGCCGAGGACCCCCCCCTCCCATACCCCGCTCAGAGCACCCCCACATCGCCTGGGACCCCCAACCCCCCCTCCAGCCCACTCGGGTCCCACACACACCGCCCAGGGTCCCCCCAAACACCACCCGGGCCCTGACCCCTCTGCCCCCACATCCCACCTGTACCCCGAGCCCCCACCCCACCAGTCTCCCCCTCACCTCCGCCCCCTCACCGCCCACCAGCTCCCCCCATCTCTGCCCCCCGCCCCCCGGTCTCTGTCCCCCGCACCTCCCCGTCTCTACGCCTCCTTTCCACTGCCCCCCCTCGCCCCCGCCCCCTCGCCCCTCATCTGCGGCCGCGCACCCCGGCTGGCCCCGGCCCTCCGGCCCCGCTCCCGCCACCACCGACCTGGCGGTCCCCGCTCCGCCGCCGCCGCCACTTCCTCCTCCTCCCGCCGCCCCTCCGGCGCCCCCCCGCGCCAGGTCCCGGCCGCAGCGCCATCTTCCCGCTCCGGCCCCGGCTGTCAGCTGAGCGGCGGCGGCTTCCGGGGCCGGGCCCAGCCGCGGCCCGCCCACGGACCGGCCCCACGCCCGCGGACCGGCCCCACGGGGAGCAGCGCACAGCCGGGCGGCCGGGGACGCGGATGAGGGGGTGACTCCGGCCTGAAGGGGGAGAGGGCCCTTTCCCTCTCTTCAAGAACGCTTTTAAACCCGAGGTTGTACGTCGATCAAGTCCGCTTCAGGCACCGAAACAAAGCGCTTTTCCCTAAAAAAGTGCCGCCCTCAGCAAGGGGCCGCGGGGATACAGAGCCCAGGGCTGGCCTGAAACGCCGCGGCAGCTCTCCCCCACACTCCTGCTGCTCAAAAAATTTAAAAAAAAAAAAAAAAAAAAAAAAGAAATCAAACCTAGCGTGAGAGAGAAAGCAAAATGAAATTTAAGCTTTCGTTTTAAAACTAAGCCCCTCAGAAAGAGAACTGCGGCACCTTCTTTCAGCAGAATTAGACAAAGATGCTCATGATTAAAAGCCGTTTTCCTCTCCCACTACTGGAATAAGCACATCTATCTTACATATTAGCAGTACCTTTAAAGGTGACTATTGCTAATTTCTCACTCAAATTGTTAAATGTACTCCACCTTTTATCCATACCTTGCAGGTGCCAACGCGCTATTTACCAGAACATACAACAGCATTTTTATTAGACAGCCCAATTTGTTCATAGATGTTGAAATGAAGACATTATTACCTACATAATCCAAACAGAAGATACAATTCCACAAACAAAGCAAAACCAACACAGTCTAGCTCAGGAACAAGCGAAACGGGATGCAGGGAGTCTTCACCAGTTTCTCACAAAACTTCACAGCACAATTAACAGTGCTCTGCTATAAACGCGTTACACAGACCTGCGATCCTTTTCCAAATTGGATTGTGTATGACAAAGCAAGAAGGCAATCCTGTACAGGAACGCCTGCTTCAATAAGGATTATAGTTGCAAAGGAGAAGCCATTCCTGCAGTACCAGAATTCTGACACTAACAGCGGACCAAGAACACAATTAGCAGATGAGGAGGTGGAAAACATGTGGAGCCTGACCTTTACAGGACAACAGGCTGAGGAATAATGCCTGCAGGCCTGTTCCATCAAGGCTGTAACAGACAGGTGTCTGTATTAGTATTTTTCATGGTCTTGTTTATTGTTTTGAAGCTTAAATATGAAACAGTACAAAATCGCTAGAGTTTACAGACATGTAGAAGTATTCACTATTTCAAAATGACTTTATAGAAGCAAAGAAGTAGGAGGAGCAAGGCTTACTTCCACATAAAATACAAGTGGGTTTGTTTTGCTATTTTATAAAGCGTCCAGGGAAGTCTTTGACAGCAGCATTTATCAAGCCTCACAGTAAGACTGTGCGTTTTCTGCCACTGAATCTTCTGGAAGTCTGACAAACATATTAGGGATGATCTGAACCCAGAACTGGCAGTATTTCCAAGGAGTAATATAAATGCTATTTTTGAACTATTGTTCAGAAACACAAGGCATTTACTGCAACAGCACACTCTTCAGCTTCTATAAGAAGCATTCAGGAATCCATTACTGGTGTTTCAGTAGAGACTTTCTTGCATGTAAACATCCATCCTCAGCCAGATGGAAACATGAGAAATATTTTGCCCCCTTCACCTTTGCTGATATCTTCATTCTTCTGTTCTTCAGTACAGACACAGGTGTCAGCCCCAGCTCATGAGTACTCTCCTGCTATTCAGCTTTTTGAAACAGTCTGTAATTTACTGCCGTTTTTATCTTCTTTAACTTTCTTTTTTCCCTTAGTATTTTCCTTTGTAGTTTTCCTACAAGAAACACATTGAAGACTAAGACACCTGAACATTATATATAAAAAAAGATGAAGTACATAAGCAGTGACGCAGACAGTCATTTTACATCATATTAGTATAGCTGAACATAAATCCTTTGGTAGCAACACTGTGAAGCATGGGTAATGTTCCTTATGACCACTTCTACTACACCAAACTGCTACACACCAGTCTTCTGTGAGCTCCAGTCATTACCATTTAAGATCTGCTGCTTGTATTAATACTCTGTGTGTTAAAAACAAAGCCAGCCCTGTGCCAGAAGAGGAGCAGATCGGTTCTGTCAATTGATAGCTAGTCAATGGTTTAAACTCAGCTTGCTATCACCTGATACGTGGCACCATGTAAGGCAAACTGATGGCATCAATCCAATTTCCAGTAGACAGATATTGACACTAAAACTTCACCATCCCTAAAATCATAAGTGTGTGGTCCATCCAAGTAAGTCATCTTTTACTTTGGAGGAAGCTTGCTGGGCCTGCTCTGGATAAACAGCATCTCTTACTTCCTCTTGAGAAAAAACTACTTACGTTTTCCATTTGGCTTTTTTTAAGAAGCACTGAGGGGTGGTACGAATGGATTCTCTTTTCAATGGTTTCTTAATGAATTTCTTCTTTTGTTTGCTGAGAACATTTAGTAAAGGAGGATTAAATTACTTTAAAGGGCAAAAATTAATATCCAAAGTAAATAGAAAAAGTAATTAAATCCTTTACTAGTTGTTAGGAATTTATGGGTCTGAATATGTTTGCAGTATTGTTTATGCCAAGATTTGTTCAGCCATGTTATCTCCCAGACATTCAAACAAACTTTATTTTAACATGAGTCTAATATAGATATATAAGGATTTCTAGTTTTAGAAATTATTAGAAGTTATGAAAAAGCATGAAAAGAAGCACTAACTGGGAAAAAAAAATATATTTATCTATATGCATATACCCCTACACCATTTTTTCTAAAGGTAACTCAAAAGACTAAAGGACTTGATTTCACATATCAGAAGCCCAATTCACAAGCCTAGCAAGTCTAAAGCAGATTTCAGGGAACTCATAGAAAAATAGTTAACTCCAGAAGTTGAGAATTCTTTTTTCCATTTTTGTCTGGGTAAAAAACTGCCACAACCACCCTGTCTAAAATTCCTTTCGCAGCTGAGCTGCAATTATACTACAAACAACTAGATCTTTTGTAACCCACCCAGCACCACTCATGCAGGCTTTTAAAATGGGAAACAAACTGGTAAACTATTTAAATAAACATACCTTTGCAGTTTGGGAAGGTGTTTTATGTAGTCTGGCACAGGACAGCCAGCTCGCTGAATAACATTGGCTATACTGGAAAGGAGACGACGGAAGAGGTTAATTTCGGCAGTGGGTGCTTGGACAAGAGATAAGCATCTTCTATGGAAAACAGCAATCCCTAACAGCTGGCTGTTGTGTTAGGGTTTTTTTGCTTTGTTGTGTTTTTTTTTAAAGCAAGAAATAAGACACAAAAGCAAGTTTGAAGTAAGGTGAGGAAGAAACAATGAGACACAAAATGCTTAAATGAAACTAATATAGTTTAAACAAATTGAAACTGTAGGCGAGTAGTCTTCAAGGAGATGAAGCAATAAGCCAAAACAGAGAATTGTACCAAGTGATTTTGGGCACAAGGAAGTTAAAGAACTGGACTAGAAAACCTAAAGCACAGCATAAGGCAGTCATACTTTCTACAAGGCAAATGACTCAGGAAAACCAGAACAAGAGGCAAGTTAGTTGTAAAGACTGTTGAACCTGTCCTTAGCAAGGTTCAAGTCAGAATAACTGAGCGTTGCTGAAAGGTGCTACCAAGTCAGCCATCACATTGTCACTACTGGCAACATGACTGAAAGAAGAGAAAGGATGCTAGTTTCTCTCTTGCTGCATTAGTGAAAGGCTTCAAAAAGAAATCTTAAAACTGAAATGTTGGCAGTCCTTCTCATGCTGTGGTACCACCTTGCAGTTCCACCATGCTGATACAGAGTTCTTGCTCTCTATTAGTAAGAGCTTTTTACAGGAGTGTGGGGTTTCCAGAGCATGGCAATACTGTGCTTACGAGGTGTGTGGTACCAGACACAACCATATGGTTCAGAAGTACACTATACAAAACACAAAAAGTATTTTTGCTGTATCATGTTTCCCATTTACCTCCGCAATAAAGGTTTGTCATCTTCTGTAAAGAAAGTGACTGCTTTTCCTCTGTGCCCTGCTCTTCCAGTACGACCTGTCAAACACAAATTTTGCAAAGAGTAGAGATTTCACTTCAAATATCTCCCTTTATTCTACTACTCTTCACAGCCCCAACCTCCTGATGTGTGTTCATATACTTTGCATAACGCCAGGCAGCTGATACCCAAAGATTGTTCCTGTTGAACGAAAGCACAGGTATGTCTGAAGCATCAAATATTTAAGGTTCACTGAAGACTGACAAAAAGTAATGCAGTTTTACTGAAAGTTGACCCCAGATATCAACCAGCTCAAGCAATGTGGAAGCTAATGCTGCAGCAACAGAGGCAGCTCGGTTTCAGGATTTTTGCTCACACACAAGAGCACCTACGTTAAAGACCTAGGAAATGAGGAAAAGGATGTAATTTGTGAACAATCACTCACCTATCCTGTGGATGTATTCCACCGCACTCGTTGGCAAATCATAATTGATGACCATATTCACTCCTTTGAAGTCAATCCCTCGAGCTAGTAAGGCTGAGCAGATAAGCACCCAGATCTTCCCAGCTCTGAAACTGTGTACTACGTTATCTCTCTAGGAAAGGAAAGGAAAGGTACTTGGAAACAGCCTAATTAGCAATTTAAGAAGGGAGGTGAACTTGTTTCATGAAAGTTGCCATGATGTTAATGAATAAAACTAAATCCCTAAATAAAAACCTGCAATAATTTACTGTCAAAGTTACTTGAAGTTACATCAGAAAGAAAGGTAAAAGCAAGAGCATTGTAAAGTGTTTCTGGAAAAGAAATTATATCCTCCTACCTGTTGCTGAGTTTTGTCTGCATGGATGACATCCACATTGATGCCTTCATAAATAAGTTCATAGAAAAGCTCTTTAGCCCTCTCAATAGACTGTACAAAAACAAGGACCGGAGGAGCAAAACCCTGCAAAAGAAGCAGCTTGTCTAAGGTTCAAGTCCTTTTCCTACCATTATGGGTTGCAGACACTGAGCTACTAAAGAGACTTAACCAGGCCCAGTATTTTCCATCTCAGAGGACGATTATTTGCTTTTTTCTTTTACTAGCCAAATCTTTGGGAGTCAGAACTTAGCAAATTCAGCTCCACTGTCATTGATAGAATGGTTCCTAACTTAAGCATCAGACTGCATTTTAATCCACTGAAACAAACAGATTTTTTTCTTGCACCCAATGTGAAGAACCCACTCACACTGCCAAGTAAAATTAAACAGACTTAATACAAACTGCTCCTGGGCAAGACTCAAACATATAACCAAGAATGGGGAACACTCAGTTTACACAGGTAGGGTACTTACTCTTCCTCTTGCATAGATTTGGAAAATGGTTTAACATGTGTCACAGAGACGTCTTTGCCCTAGGAAATTCTGAGTCTCTGACAGAACATACAGCTCAGTTCAGCAGAAAGCAGCAAAATACCTTTTTAACAAGCTCTCTCATGGCTGTTAGTTTTCCTGTCTCAGATCCAACGAACAACAGCTCTTGTTCTACTGTCTCCGCTGCAGAGTTTCTGAAACCAGAAATCCACAGAAGTGTGCTACTGTTAATTTATAAACACTAAAACCCATAAAATATTACCTGGTGAATTAGAAATATTGCATGAAAAACTTATTTCACCAGTACGTGCTTTTAAGACTAATGTTTATTTGATGGTAAAGGGGTAAAGGAAAATAACATTTTCCCCAATACATGAGAAAAACCTGTATGCCTACACAATTTTTCCTGGAGACAAACAACCTGCAGTACTAATACTAACAACAGACATACAACCAAGCAGACTGATGATGAAAAAAAAAAAGCAAATAATTTGCCCAGGAAAGGGAAAAACCATGAGAGAGTCAGAGTACAACTGCACACCAACCTTGCTCCAACGGACACCAGGACAACACTGTCAAGGTTGAGTTTGCACCACTCCTCTACATCATGTGCAAAGGTTGCGCTGAACAAAGCTCTTCTCACCACGTGGGATGTGCATGCCAGGAAGATGGAGGCCAGCTGATCTCGGAACCCCGACTTCCCGTCTTCAAACAGTTTGTCTGATTCATCCACCACCAGCCACTCCACGCTAGGAACAGAGAAGTTTCCTTTTCAGGAAGAGTCACTTGCTGAGAAGGCAAAAGTTCTAACAAACCACCACAGACGCAAGGACAACGCGCACACCTGCTTTTCAGTGGCAAAAGTAGCAGTAAAGCCAGATTTGATAAAGACCCTCAGTACCTGGTCAAGTCTATTGCTGGAGGATCTTGTTTCAGCAAATAAATGAGTCTGTTCGGAGTAGTAACTAGTATATCTATGGGGAAAAAAAAGGGCAAAACATTAAAAAAGACACAAAATAAACAAGACTAACAGAGGCCAGAGAAACACAAGTTCCGATCCAATTTGCCAGAGGTACAATTTCACAGGATCCACTGTAGGGCTCACTTCCTATTTCTTCCATGCCAGCTACTTTTTTAGCGTTGAGCAACAGATTGCACATCTTGAGTGGTATTAACCAACCTCTTTAAAGCCACACAGGCCAGAAGAGAAAGGTCAGTGACATTCTTTAAATTTTTAGAAGCACTTCAGTAGTTAAAACAATTACCAAACTTCTTAGAAGACTTGGGCCCAAACTTCTTTGCTGCTTCAGCTGCCTTGTGGATCATATGTATTCTAAAGCCTGTCCCCTCAGCCAACTTCACCAGCTCCCGATGTGTCTGAAAAGGCAGCAAAAGAGATTAAATTTTTAAACCGAGCTGATTAGCTTTTCTAACCAGAAAAAACGCAGACAGACCTGAAGATACAACTTCAAATATCACCCTAATTTCAGTGTTAAGAGAAAGATGTTTAGTTTTCTTAGCATAATAAAATGCAGCTTTCCAACATGTATTATCCCCTTGAAAGTTCTCACAGGCTTGACCACCATATCTTGACTCTAACGACGTAGCTCCCACAAGCCCCCTCCCCCATTTGAATAGAAATGGAACTCTGCCCAAAATTGTAATTTTTATTTCAGTTTAGTAACAAAGCTTCAATATAAAGTTATTTGTTGAACTTCTGTGTCTGGGACAAACATAAATCTCTTGTAGCAATCTCAAATACAAAGGTAGGTATTAAGAACAGCTAAGCATTGGGCAGTTTTAAAATATGATCAAAGAATCTTGAGCCTCTAATCCAATAATCTAGATTAGATTGAGATGCTAGATATGTAGCTATTTCACAGAAGACTAGAGACTCAAAAGAAACATTTAAATTAGCCTTTTCTGGTATCTGAGGTTAATAAAGGAAAAAAAAAAACCTATTTACTACCTGCTATTTTACTGATTCAGCGTGAAAACTTTGAAACACGTCAATATGACAACAACCCCTTTCCCCTCAACACACACCTGGCTAGCAAGTTCTCGGGTAGGCGATATGATCAGAGCTCTGAATCCTTCGTTCCTAGGTTGTTTCAGATGTGTTAAGAGAGGAATACAAAATGCCAGTGTTTTTCCAGACCCAGTAGGAGCTGAAGCTAGAAGTTCCCGACCCTGTAAGAAAAAACAAGGGTGTTATATTTTCCTAGAAAAAGTGGAAAAAAAAACCAACCCCAAAATCACATTCATGTAAATATTAACGCTACAAACTAACTCAAAATACATTAGCAAAAGCACAGATCAAGAATATTGTAATGGCTAAGTTTTGAACTCTGATGTTCTGATGAACTCTAAAGCTGTGCAACTAACCACTGCGGTGACCCTAAAGAGAGGCCACTCTACAAATTTTGCCATATTCCCTGTAATAAAACGCAATACAGAAAACTTACATGAAGCATGACGGGAATAGCCTGCATCTGGATTGGTGTCGGGACCCGGAAACCAGCAGCTTGAATGTTCTCCATGATTTTAGGGTGGACTTTGTATTCCTTTTGAAGTTGATCAAACGTGGCAATTGGGTCAGGAAGATCTGTTCCTTGAACACTAATCTTGTGTTGATTTCTGAAGCGGTTTATCTAAAAGGCAAACGACAAACTCTTTCTTTCTTTCTTTGACAGCATAAAACTAAACATATATGGTTATATACCTTCTGGTTATTTTCCCCATACTCAGCCACCCTCCTCCCAAGAGGAATTTCCATAAATGAACCTCAATTTTCTGATGAAACACCCACAGAAACCAAGTAATCTGTTGCTACATCAGAACTCCATGGCCCCACCTTTTCTCTTCTCAAGCGTTCAAGTTTTTCTGCAGTAGGTTTTTTGTCTTTTGCATCATTGAATTTTGCTTCCAGAGAGGACATCCACTTTATTCCATTATTTTCTGACAACTCCAGCATTGATGCTGCTTCTGGAAGTTTCAAAAAAAATAAAATTTCCATTAGTAAAATCCAGACAAAAATTATTTGGTAAAAAAGGACATCTCAAAACCTTTTTTGTCTTATTCTTGCTAAAGTTAATAAAGACTTCAGAAAGATGGGAACCACATCCCCACGCTTTAACACCGAATCTTGGCCCAATTATTTTATCAGCTCTGACACAGGCCAGCTAAAGAACTCAGAAGCCTCTTTTATTCTTCTTGTGGTTTAACCCCAGCAACTAGGGCCACACAGCTGCTCACTCACCCACCTTTCCCCCCCCCCAGAAGGGTAGGAAGAAGGAGAAAAGGAGGGGAAAGGGGAAAAAAAACCAACTTGTGGGTTGAGATAAACAGTTTAATAGAACAATGACAGAAAAAGAAAATAACAATAATAATGGTAAAAGAATATACAAGACACAACTCACTCTCACCAGCTGGTGAATTGGTTGCCTGGCCCAACCTGAGCAGATTGCCAGATCTCCCCCTGGGCAACCCCCATTTCTATACAGAGAAGGACATCTATGCTATGGAATATTCCATTGGCCTTTCTGTTGTTCTGCCTATGCTCCTTTTCAGCTTCTATGGGAAGCTGAAAAAAAGTCCTTAAACACTATAAACATCACCTAGCAACAACTAAAACAATATGCATCACTGACATTCCTTTCATACCAAATCCGAAACAGAGCAGCCACTAGAAAGAAAGTTAACTCTGTCCCAGCTGAAACCAGGACAATTCTGGTAAAACGACGTACAGCACCTGCAGATTTAAAGCAACCTGAAACAAGTAAGAAGCATGAACTTCATCAGGGTATAAATACCTCGTGTCTTTTTCTTTTTTCTTTTTCCTTCACTGCTTTCTGCAGTTCTTTTTCTCTTTCCTGCCACCTCTCTGTCGTTATTCCCTGCTCCATCCTCCTTCTGCTGCTCTCCACCCTTTACCTCCTCGCCAGCCCCTGCGAGCCCCCAGCCCTCCTCAGCAGACCCCAAGGGGGCTCCCTCCTTGTGCCCAAAGAAGTCGAGGCTCTCCAACGAGACGACGCCGCCTCCACTCCCCTTCACCACCTGCGGGAGAAAGCAAGGAAAACGCTGAGACGGCCCTGTCCAGACCCCAGCGCCTCCCGGACCGCTACCGCAGGGCCGCAGGTAGGCCCGAGGTCCCGCCGCAGGTAAGGGATGGGCCCCGCCGGCCCGTGTCGCGGAGGAAACGGGACCCAGACCCATCCCAGCCTCCCCCCACGGTGGCACCGCACCCCGAAGCGCCGCGCATCTTGCCCGAAGCGCCGCACATCAAAGCGGGCACCGGCACCCAACCGCCGAAACAGCTCTTGAGCCTCCATGCCGCCGCACAACTCCCAACACTCCCCGCGGCACCCCCTCCACCGGAAGTAGCGAGTACTTCCGGCGGCGCGGAGGCGGATCCGGCCAAGTAGCATAGCAACCACCCCGCGGGGTGTCACGGCGCCGCGCTGCCATGGCAACCGCGCGGTTAGGCCGCACCGGGCCGTCCTCTGCGGTAGGCCGCACCAGGCCCGGGGGCACAGGGAGAAGCCTCTCCGCTAGGAGAAGCCCCAGCGGGGCTCAGGGTCAGCGGTGTATGTTACTACTCCGCTGCAGTAACAGGTTCTGGAAGGGGCTGGCCAGGAGGGACCCACAGCAGAGTGGTGTTCGTTGATGCCCTGTTTCCTTTTTTTAATAATTTTTAATCATCTGCATGAGGTCTAAACGGATCAGAACTATCAAATCCAGCATATGAGCTGTAAAACTGTTCTACATCTTTATAGGCTGGCGGCAGCGTTTTGTCCTTTTGTGTATTCCTGATGGTGAGTTAATTGTGCTGACTGCTTCAGCTGTTTTTAAGGAATGGCTCAGCTGAATCAGAGGACAAAAGCTTTTGTGGGAAGTTTTTGTTAACACATGTCTGGGGTTGGGTGATTTACAGTATCATTAGCTGGTCTCAGAGGACTGACCTCTCTTCTATCCATCACAGCACCGGCAAGTAGAGATTATCAGCTCCACTCTGCCTCTTAGAGATGTAAACTTAGGCCCTAGATATTTCTGAGGAGGTAAAACGGTGGCTTATTAGCAATTTTCATTGCCTGGATCATGCCTCGGTTTATATTCTCTTCGTGGATTGACTGTGGATTGCCTTTGTGGTCTGCAACAAGTGGCTCTGCCTTTACCTACAGAAGTGAAAGAATGTTCTCTCTTGGTTTGATTCAAACCCACTTTGTTAAAAAATACTTAGGGCTCAATCCTGCACCACCTTCTGATTTTAAGACCTGCATCAACAGAGCATTTCAGCGTGCATTTGACGTGAAGCTGGTTGGCAGTCCCAGTGACACCTAAATTAAAGTCAGGAATGTGCCCATTTAATTTGTTTAATCCCTGATTTCCACTGATACAATCCGGCCTCACAACTCTGCTTGAAGAGAGAAACGCTAGAGGCGATGGCAGGAGCAACCCAGCAACTGGCTCAGCTGCTCAGAGCAATCAAGAAACTTTGCATAGATTAAGATCAGAATTTATTTAATTCATGTATTTGTTCATTTTGATAAACTGTGAAACCCAATAGTACAGGTAAGTCTCCTAGTATACTCTGTATCAGATCAAAAGATACAGATATTTTTCCTGGTGTTCTTGAAGTAAACCAAACAGAAATCCAATTAAGCAACAACAGCGTTACAAAAACTATTTTATGTAATAAAAGTCTCAGGGGCTAAACGTTTACAATCGAAGTCTGAGAGCCCTAAGAGATACTGGCAATGGCTGTTCCTCCTGTAACGTTCACTATTTTAATAACAAACTTGGAGATGAAAAATTGCATAAAGGAGATCCTCCCTGCAGCCCCCATCTGCCTGATTTATAGTGCTGCTTCTTTGCCAACCTTTTGACTTCCCAGCAGACGGGTGGAAGCAACCGCCTGGAGACCTGGGTGGGTGCAGAGCACCACAACACTGACACTTCCCTCATTGGTATCCCCGAGCCATTGCTGATGGCATATTTACAGCGAATAAAACCAGTGCAGGAGAGAAACTTGATGCCGTGTCCTTCGAGCTGTTCCCGGTCTAAGGCTTTTCCGCTGGGAAAAGTGACTAATGGTTGCTGTGAGAGGACAGGGAAGAATGTGGAGGCATTTGTGTAACAAAGAACAATAAATCATCTCCAATATCCGTCACTCACCAAGAGATGCTGTCAGCAGATTCAAAAGTGAGGAAACGGGAAATACTCTCCTCATCAGTCGACTGGGAAATCCCTTTGTGTAAGGAATAAGGAGCTCTGCTCCCAAGGCAGCAGCGCCGGGTGCCAGGCGAGCAGAAAGCCCTGCACCGAGAGTGAGGGACCTTCCGGCAGCACGATCCCATCTTCCAGCACGTGCGGCCCTGGGGGCCAAGCTGCCATACACCAAGGTCGATCTGCCCTGGAGTGGTCAGAGGGGCCAGCACCGGGACCCGGGCTGCAAGGGGTCATGTCGTGTGTCAGGGGTGAAAGGGAGAAGTCAGTGAAATACAAAAATGGAGCAACTTAAGTTAATGCAAAGCAAAACTGCTCTTGTCACGGCGTCGAGTTTAGCTTTGCTTCCCTGGTGCTGCTTTATCAATTACTCAGTGCTAATTGCCAAGTCAGCGCTGACACCAGATGACCAGCGAGGCCTTCGCAGGGTGCGTGTGGTGCAGGAGTACGAGCCGTTCAGCTCAGCCCAGCCATGGACACAGTGATTAATGCTCCAGCAGCCTGATGTAACCTGGGCAATCCTGTTTTATTAGCAGCACTCGCCAGGCTGGATCTTGATTCCACAAAAGTCAGCTCAAAACTGCACCTGACTTTACAACTGGTCCCGTATCTGGATCGACTGGAATTGACTTCACTCTTTGCTTGTGTTGCTGCTGCTTTGCTGAGCAATGTGACCTAAAGCCTCCCAGTGAAGGACCCCTCTCAGGTTCATGCTGCAGAATCACCAGAAGGCAAAGGATGACTTGCTTTGTTCCCTATAATTGATCCAAACCAGTGAAGAGAAAGCACAGTGCCTCCTGCCAGGGAGTTCTCACTCCATCTGCACCACAGCAAACACAGGACAGCTGCCTGTGCCAGCTAAGGGGCGCATCAGCACCCCTTCAGCCACAGCCACACTCAGACAGGGTGAACGCAGCAGTTATTGGACCATCTTGTGTTCTTTATATTAACCCCCCCTGCACCTGCTTGTGCATGCCAGGGAACATGGTGCTTCCAGCGCACACGGGCTGGTATAAAATTATAGCAGAGGAGGGTAAGCGATAGTCTTGCTGTGCCTGGAGCTGCTGGCAGGACGCCTGCGGACTGGACAGGGATGTGAGGGAGAGCCCAGTCTGTATGGTTTTCCCCTTTCATTTGTTATTCTTGCAGCCAGTCCCTGGGACCACAGCAGGCACAGGCGGGTGGTTAATAGCAGGGAACACTCCCGGCCCCGAAGCAGCCCCCATCCCGCAGGGGTGCTCAGGCGACCTCTGCGAGGGTGTAGAAGCAGCCCAGGTGAGATGTGTTGGTCAGATCATTGGGCCCCTGCCCAACATGTAGGACTGAAATAAACACCTGTAAGATTGCAAAGCAAATCTGGTGAGCAAGTTCATTTAATCACATGCACAATCAGGTCAGAGATGTTTACCTGTTGCTGTGGGCTCCACTCCTGAAGAACGCCAGCTAAGGCCACGGTCTTTTGTGTGTGTGTGTGTGTGTGCATTTGTTTAGCAGGTGTAAGACAGGAATTACAGGACAGCTCTTGTCAGTGGAACTTTTGCATATCTGCTCCCCGCGTCCCACTAGCCTACTACATTATCATCGCTAATATGCACATAACAGTCAATTAGCCTAGCGGAGTGCACTCATGACCTCTGATCCCTGCTGTGTTCCCCAATCCATTAACAGGCCCTCATCCTTTAGCTCTCAGTATGAATTGATGTAGCATCCATTCTCTTTCGGCAAAGAAACATGCTTCCTCATTCATCTGTCCATTTCCACTTTCTGTTCCTTTGTCCTCCCCTTCTGTTCCCTGTGTTGCTAACCTGGTCACAACTTCTTGACCCCGCGTCCTTGTCCCTCCCAATGGTGTCGTAATCCCAACCACTACCAAAAAACTTTTACTTTCTTTCCCTTTACCCACATCTTTTTTAGCAGAAATGGTTTCCAGCAGTGTGGGAGCTTTGATCCCCTATTCAAGAAATCCTTGCAATGTTTTTTTAAAGACTTTCTTTCTGAGGCAAATGAATTCTTCATAAAGGGGGAAATGCTGTGCTAGTTGGTCTCTGTTCATCTGAGGAAGACAAATGATCTCTTTTATTACTTGAAAAGCATAACAGTTGAGTGTGTAGATTTGTGATTTATCTGTAATTAAGAATCCATTTGAGCAGCATATTAATTAGAGAAAGGAGAATTAATTTTGCTGAATATAAAAGTAAAATCAAAGTTCCTTGAATTAGAAGATAACATAAAATATCTGAGGTTTTGTGTGACTCTGTATTACACACATACTGGAATGGGACAACCCTTTAGTGCATGTTTGAGTTTTTTGACTTTTAAGTTTTATCACTGGATCGGAGAAATAAAGTCCAGGGGGTCAGAGGCCTCTCCCCTGCAATGCTGGTGGCCCCCAAAGCACTCCCATTGCTGGCTCCACTGAGCCCTTTGTGGCAGCACATACCGCTCCTTTGCCCCAGTGCTGCTGCAGGACCTGTTGGCCTTCCACCACCCGCAGCAGGGGTAAATTACCCTTCAGGATTAAACGAAGGTGCACCTTGCAAGCGCTGAGGGGAGCTGGGCTCCCTGTGCCAGCTGAGCCCTGGAGCCTCCCGTTGGTCTCTGCCTCTGGGAACATCAGCTCTGATCTTTTATTTAGCCATTTACCTGTCTGCACCAAGAAGCAGCTAGCCCAGCGCTCCAGCCCATATCGTACAGTCCATGGCTCAGTCTATTCACGCCAGATGTTTAACCTGACCACACACAGTGAAATCAGACTCCTTCAAAAAGCATCCATCCTTTGTCCCCGGAGGACCCAGGGCCATGTCTTGCCCATCTCGTCTGTGCGGGAGATCTCATAGCGCTCGCAGTGAGAAGGCAAGCGAGCGACTTGAGCATCTGCCTGCAAAGGATCTTCGCAGTGCAAATGGTGTGGAGCAGCTCATGAGGTTTTCTGGCTGGACTCTGCTGGAGAGGCAGCCCTGGTTGCTCCACTGTGGGATGCAGAGCATTGCCCGCGTTGACCTGTCGTGGTAGGAGAGCCGGGGGATATCAAAGATCCCTGAGATCTTTGCAGACCCGTGAGCCCCCAGATTTGCAGGTCCCTTGGCAATCGGAGATGCACTGGAGCAGGCAGAGTGAGGCTTTCTCTGGCCGCTGAGAGCATTTTAAGGTGCTTGGCAGCAGTGCTTTCGTTTAGGACAGTAAACTGTTAACAGTGCTGTTCTCTGCCGCTGCTGGTCTTTGTGGCTCACATCTCTCCCCCCAGTCAAACCTTTTCACATTTTCACAGACTTGTGAAGACCTCCTGCAAACACATCATGGAAACCCCACGTCAGCAGGAGATGGGATCAATGCATGCCGCCCGAAGCTGCCATCCACCTGGCGCAGAAGGACTCCTCTGGCTCCGTATACCTGTTCCCGTGGCCAGACTGCAGCGTGGCAGGGAGCCGGCAATGCCTGCAAACAGCCCGACCTCCCAACGCAAGCAAGCACTTTCTGCATTCCTCTCTGTGTACTCCTCAAACTCTGCCACCAGCCCAACCAAATCCACTCAAAGGCTTCAAAGGACAGAGTGTGTTTGCTGTCTGCTGGGACTGACAATGCTTTCCCTTTTGACCCGTGGCGCAGGAAGGCAGTGCTGGGACTGCTGGGCAATGGTGTGCGATGCGCAGGCTGCACCACCGGAGAGCACAGCCCCAGCAGAGCCAAAGCTCTGCATAGCCCCACGCCGCTGCTGTGGGTTTTCTTGCCGAAATTTCCAGCAGGTCTGGCCATCTGGCTGGACTGGCAGAACAAGTCTGGAAAGACCGCACGTTTAGAGCTGGGTGCTGTTGTGCAACTGCGCATTACGTTTACATGCGCGCCAAATGACATTTTTTAAGTTGCTGAAATAGCTCAACTGCATTTCGGTATCCCTGAAGAAGCCGTTGCCTTCACGGCGGGCAGGACGCCTGCTCCTCCATGGGGATGACTTGAGCCTTCCTTAGCAATCTTTGTGCTCAGTACTGGCTGATGGAGCTGGACTGGCTGCAGCAGGGCCAGAACTTGGCCAGCACTGGGGATGACAGCTGAGCCCCAGCACTGCTCTGGCAGTGAGCTCTGCACCACCACTGGGCTGCCATCACGCACCCAGGGACGAGGAGCCCAGCACCAGCGTGCCCCAGCCCTCCGGCAAGCAGCCAGCACTCAGGGTTTGGCCCTGGATGGGGTTTTCCTGGCTCCATTCCTCCCCACAATTACGGACCTGATAAGCACTGAGCAGCCCTGCTCCCCAGGGACAGCCGCAACCCCACGACAAGGGCTCGTGCTCGTGGTCTGATAAAGCCTTATCGTGGCTCTGGGGCAGGCAGTGAGGGCGGCACTAACCTGGTTTTGACCCAGTGACTTCACTGGCAGCATCACCGGTGCTGCAGCGCAAATGGGAGGAATTTGGGGCACGGCATTTACCCATCCGGGCAGGTGTCACCAGGCTGTGGTCTCCTCTGGAGGTAAAGGAGAGGGGATGCTCCTGCCCGGCTCCCCCGCATCCCACTGTCGCACCTCTCGGGGCTTCTCCATGCCCTTCCCCTGCACCACAGCCTGCACATGCCGATCGGGGAAGGAGCATCGAAACACAGCGAGCTTTGTGTGATACCTCCCCGGAGAGTCCTCGCAACGCGGAGAGCCACGACAGCCCTGACCCTGGGTGTTACCCCCTGGCCTCGGTAATGCTGGCATTTTTAGGATTTTTTTCCTTTGTACCCACACCTGCACTTCAAATTAAATGCAGCAGTGTCCCAACGCTCTGCCACAAAGGAGGTTGCAGTTTGTTATGAAGAGTGACTGATAAAGCCTCGTGGCAGCCTGCGGATCCTCATGTGCAAGGAATTCCCTTGTCAACAGCTTTGAACTGTAAGATAATCACCCAGCCCTGTAAAACTGTATTGGTCATAAATGAACTTTGTCATGTTTCTACTAGTTTCTTTGCTCCATAACAACTGCATCACGGACAAACACAATGTGCCCAACAGCAACAGGAGATAAAAAAATATATCTTCCAGGAGCCTCATTTAACATTACATTGTATTTGCCAACAACTTAATGAGGCTGCCAGGGCATCTGCGGGAGCAAGCATCCCACCCAGTGCTCCTCCAGTGCAAGGTGAGGTCTGGGCAGGGACAACCCCAGCCCGGCTGCTGCAGGGGCTGCTCAGGGAACCAGTTGTGGATGGTATTTCCCTGGGCAGAAAGGTTTTCTCAGCCAGAGGTTAAATCCAAATCAGGGGAACCTTTCTCCCCATGAACACATTGGTATGTGTAGCATCCACAGCATCCTCTAGCAACCAGCCATGATTTCTACCTTCCCGTCTCCTGCTACCCAGAGGTGGGTGACAGCACACAATGAGCCATTTGGCAACTTCATAAATTCACACCTCTTGGGTAAATACTATTTGTTCTTAATCATTTGTGCTATTGTTGACTTTATCCTGCCTGCTCTATCACACACTCTTTGCTCCGTGGTAGTTACCTTCTCCATCTATGTCTCTGGATGTGTCCTATGCCCTTTTTCCCCAGTTTTCTTTTGGCTCAGGCCCCCCTTCCCTCTCCAGGTCCCTCTCTGGTGAGGTTGCATCTGTCTCATTTCCCCAAGGTTCTCACTTACCTGCTCTGCGGGGCTTTCTGGACAGCAGCGCTGATACTGGATCACTTACCAAATGGTGCTTTATACAGCTTTTTCACACCTCAAACCTCTCAGTCTGTGTCTATCTTAAAGCTCATGCAGAAATCAAGCCCCAGAAGGTACCACGGCCCTTAGAGCATGGGCTCAGATGCAGCAGGTTATCTGGTATCTCTTTTTCCCTGCTGGATTAGCCATTCCTCTGCAGGACCAATTCAACCTGATGCTGGATATGCATCAGCTGGGGAAAGCTTTGCCTGTTTATCTTCACGAGCCACTCATGGAGCAAAATACAGTTGGCATAAGTAGAAGAATCCAAGCCATTTCCACCCTGACCAGCAGGAATGCAATATTTAGGAGCAAAATTTGAAAAGGGCTCAGCCTGGCACTCAGGTGTGTTGAAAGGGACTTGCTGAGCAGGAAGGTGCAAAGGGGATCTCAGGAGAAAACCTGCATCTTTTCTCTCCAAACTTTGCTGAAAGAGCACGTTGCTTCTGAGCATGCATGAAAAGGACTGAGCAGTCTTCATGCCTCGCGTCCTCTTCCAGCTTTTGTCTGGGGTAGCTAAAATTCACAGAAACAAAGAAACTCTGTGGGAAGGTTTCTATTGGGGTGTCCTGCTCCGGTTATAAAGGTGAGCAACAGATTGCTGCTCTGAAAGCCTTTCCCACAGCAGCCCACACTTAACTTATGGGGGAAAAAAAAAAAAAAGAGTGCTAAACCAAAACCAGGCATTTTTGAAGGTGATTAAAACCGAAGCCCTGCACTGCATCTTCAGAAGGGCCACCCTTTTCTGCTGATGTGCTCTGAGTCACCCAGCTACGCTAGCTCTTTGCAATCAAAGATCGTCAAAAGCTTTACAGCGACCGCTGTGCACCCTCCCACCTCCCCCTCGTGCTTTACTGAACCCACGGGCTCAGTATCCAAAACAGATGGGGTTTGGCTTTGGTGCTCAGCTCCTAATTGGTTTGCTTAACACTCGGCTGCTAAAGTTAGCAGAGGATGAGGAATAAACTGTGCTGGACTAAGGGCAACATCATTAGTGCATCATTAGGAGGGTGAGGACATGGGTCTCCCAACCTCCTCGAGCCTCTTGCTATTTTTGGCTGGTACCTGGGACTTCATGTGAAACACTTTACTCGCCACATTCAGGTGGGTAGAAACCTAGATCAGCATTGCAAGGGACAGCAGGGACACATCACTGCTGCCAGCCTGCGTCCCTGCCGCCCGCTGCCTGCCGGACCGACGTCTGCCAAACCAGGGCAGAGGAGGACTGGGGAATTTACAGACCACACGGCAGCAATGAGTCAGAAGAAATGGTATTTAATTATGGTATACATTAAATTAAATGTCATTCTGAATATTGCTCTCCAATTCACAATGACTTATTCACCGTAGGGCAACCCCTATGAGCCCCAGCAAGGGTTAGGGTCCCACTGCGCTAGACATTGTACGAACACAGAGCAAAAGAGCCTTTCTTGCCCCAAAGAAAGCATCCAGTGTTTTTCTTTTTAGCAGTGGTCATCTGTCCACGGGCACCTCTACTGCTCTCCACCTCTCTAAATCACCCTCAGCAGGTGGTACATGTGGCAAAGTTCAAGAAAAATTTGCACAACTGGGGAGCATGAGATCCGTTTACAAAGGGGAGCAGGTACGGAGGAGCTTGTGTCTCACGGAGGGGAGACGACGCCTTTTACAGCTTTTGCAGCTTTGGGAGGTAGGACTTGGGCACCTAAAGCCCTTCAGGGCTCTGGAGGGAGGGTGGGTGTGGAGCCCGGTGTCCTCAGCGGGTGCCCACCTGGGATGTGCCCTCCCCGCAGAGGTGGGCTCGCTCACAAGCTAGAGATCTTGCTGCGAAGCTTTTCTTCCAAGAGCCACCACCAGGCGAGACAGGGCAGGCAGGTGGTGGGGACTGTGGGCCAGCACGTTCACATCACAGCCCAGCGCCTGTCCGTCCAGCTGTGGCTCGGAGGTGACACCACGAGGACAAGAGCACCACGTTTGTTGATGGTGAGCCAACAAGGCTCATCATCAGCCTGCTAATGGTGGAAAATAAGCCACCTGTACTGGCCATTTACTGGGCAGGAGACAAGGCAGTAACTGGGCACCCAGGCCCTTCTGCCCCTCAGGGAGGGGAGAAAAGGGAGACAGTCTCTGAACCCCATTTGAGGAAGATCCCACCAGAATTTCTTGCAGCCTCATTCACCTCTGTAGCAGCAAATGCTACAGGCTCACCTGAAAACTGCTGATGCCGAGTGCTTCTCAGCGGTCTGGATGTATCGACAGGCCGCTGACGCTTCCCCACCCCACCATGGTCCATCTCAGAGTCCCCAAAAGCAGAAGAGTCTCCTGAGGTCTCCGTAGTGGCAGTTGTCCCCAGGCAGACCGTTCAGGTCCTGCTAGGGCTCCGCTCGGCTCACCCCATGCCCTTCCTTCCCGCAGGATGTCACCATGCTAAGGACACGTGTCTGCCTGTCCTGCCATAGAGCAGAGACCGGTGCTGCCTCACCGGCACCCGTGCATAAGCCCAGGTCTTTCCGCATGAATTAACTCATTTAAAGGAAGAAGAGAAATACAAAACCAAAGCCACCCTCAGCTCTGACCTTTACCAAAAAAAAAAAAAAAAAAAAAAAAAATGGAGAAAGAAGAGATTTGGGAACAATATATACAGATGGGGGAATTGCACTTAATTACAGTAGTTTACATCCATTGGACAAAATTTACTTCTTTTATATAAATCTCTATGTATAAGAGTGGGGAAGGGTGAGGATGGAGCAGACTGTACCTATATTTACAGTTTAATTGGCTCAGTTCAACAGCACATGCAATTCCTCCTTCCAAACGCCAAGTAACAGACCCAAGTCCCTCTCAGTCTGCCGGGTGGAGGAGTATAACTTAAATATTATCCATCTTCCCCTTCTGCCAGTCCCCAGTACAGCTTGTTCCTAGTTCCTCGGGAGAGCCAACAGCCTCTTGGAAGGCAAATACTTAAGAAAAAAAAATCCCCAAGACATGTCTTGGAAATACTGCGTGGAGAGAAGGAGAGGCACCGTCCCGGGTGGGCACCCCACGGATCCGGGCTCGTCTCTGGCGAGGCACGGAAGGGCGACGGGGAGTCTTGAGCCTCTGGCTCCGTTTCGGGTTGCTGGGCTCCTTGCTGCGGCACTGGGCTTCGCTCTGGCGATTCCCCAGGCTCGGCGCGCGGGTCACCGGCGGGATGTTGTGGAAAATAAGATCCCGTTGCTATGTGCAAAAGCAGCGAGGTGTGGAGCATCACCAGGCTTGCAGGGGACACTGGGGAGGGAGAGAGCAGCACAGTGACCGACAGGCAGGAGGTGAAGGCAGCACCGCAAGGGGCTCTCTGGGGGCATTGCAAAGTATGCGGAGGCATCACCTCCCGCACCACCTGGGGACCTTGGTGGTGCCACACAAACCCCACTTGGCCCTGAGCCCTCCCCAGCACCCCCGGTGGGAAAATACTTTCCGAGCCAGACAGTGCCACCCCACCCAATAATAATAATAATAATAATAATAATAATAATAATAATAATAATATGGCCTGTCTGCGCCCAGGCTGTTGCAGAGATTGTGCCGCGCAGCCCAGCAGCGCTGCCAAGAGCAGCCAGGCATGAGGCTGAGTGCGGGAGCTCACACTCAGGTGGGAGCAGAGCCAGTGGCCATGCTCATCGCTGTCCCCCAGTGTTGCTGTCATCTGCGGGGAAGGAGCTGAGCAGCCCCCGCCACCGCATCCATCCCACCGCAGTGGTTCCTTCTCCATCCCTTATGGTGGGTCTCCCACCCAGGGTTCCCCCGGTCACTGGTGGGGTGGGGGGGCCGTGGGTGACCTTGTGGGCTGGAGCACACAGCAAACATCGTAACGCGGAGATAAGGAGACGCCAGGAGCCTCCCGTGACATGTCATTAGGGACGGGCCGCAGCTATCAGGTGTTTGCTAACGTAATAAAAATGGTGGCTCGGCCTCAAGCGTTGTCAAAGGAACCGGGAGGTATTTGCCCCTTCCAGGTCTAAATGACAACATCTGATAAGTGGTCCGCAGCATCGGGCTGTGAGGGGACAGCTGGGCGAGGGGGGGACTGGGGACGTCTCCCCATCCTCCATCTGCGCCGGCAGGACTGGGAGCAGCCGGGCTCTGCCATGGAGTGGGTTTGCAGGGTCTGGCACGGGGGCTGCGGGGTGCAGAAGAGCTGCCGGGGAACGGCAGCAGCTTCGCTTTGCATGAGGATGCCTCTTCTCTGCAAAACGGGGGTTGCAGGGGAGCAGCACCACAGCCCCCCAGGCTTGGTGTTTCTATGGGCTGGGCATAAGTATTTGGGGCACTTGAGCCATTTGGGGGGTGACCAGCATTTACAGGGGGTCTCCCCCATGCCACCTCTGTAGCACTTCATTCTCCCCTTGCTAACGAAAGGGGCAACCACTGAAAAGAAAAAACCAAAGCCTAAAAAAATCAATGGTCAGGGATAAATTTTTCCAGCTTTAGCTTGAATGTCAAATGCCTGGTAGGAAAAGGGGCTGTGAGGCTGTGCTGGGGGGGACACACCACCCCCATGCCCGGTCCCGCTCTGTGCAGGGGGACAGGGGCCAGATCCTGCCTCTGGCGCTTGCAGGACCAGCCTGTGCTCGTTTATGGTGTACGGGTTGGGGGGGGGTGGCTAACGGGGTGGGTGCTCCCCCCTTCTGAGCCGCGAGGCCTCCTCCTGCTTTAATTAAAGTGCAAAAGCGTGATGGAGGGGGAAAACCAAGGGAGCCCCCAGCACCCCGGGGGCAGTGCTGCGTCAAGGTAGGCTGATCGCAGCGGCCGGCCAGGGCAGCGGGGATGGCCGGGCACTATCTCCCTGCCAGGGACATTTCCTGCGTGCCCAAGGGCTCTGTTGGGCCAGCCCGGCATCAAAGGCAGCCCGTGGCGGGAGAGGACGATTAATCAGGGGGAGTTCGGGCTGAGCGCACACCAGATGGGCTGATAAAGCCGTACGGAGGAAATGGTGCTCCCGAGGAGTGCGGCCGTGCCTGACCGCCTCCCGGACCGAGATGCGCGGGGACAGATAAATGGTCAACCTCAGCACTACAAAGCGCGGGAGCCCGACCCTGTGACGTTCATCACTCCTTCCCGGGCACCCCAAACCCCCCGGGGCAGCCCCTCTCCTGACTTCTCCCCTTTGCAGCCCCAGCCCCTTCCTTTGCCCCCCACCAGGCATCTCCCGGGGGGTCCTCACAGCAATCCCACACTATATTTACTCTGTGGTCATTGCAGACATTTTTTTCCTCTCCCCTGTCAAACCTCGGTAAGAAAGTTTATCTGAATGCAAGTTCAAGGCTCTCTCTTATTTATCTAGGAATCAATAAGGGCCACATATTTCCCACAGTCCCCAGAGCTGCCTTTTAGAAAGGGACTATTGTCTGAGTAAGGCCTCACACACCTGATTTGAACCAGGATAAGTCCTGCCTTACACCTGTGCCGGCACCAGGCAGATGATAAAGGCTTACGGGCGGGCTGGGGGAAGTCAGGGCATATCAGAGCCCGGTTCCTCTGCTTGACTTCAACTGGGGTTGATTCACCCTGGACACAATGGCAGCAGAGCCTGCTTGGTCCTGACCTTCTCGGCCCAATTTGAACCCCAGGAGGATGCTCCCACTCTGATGAAGTTGTCCCAGGGATTAGCATGGCCTGGCTGGTACCACCAGGCGTCAGACGTCCTCATCCAGCACAGCCAAGCCATTGCCCGAATCCTCATCATGTTTGCCATCCGCAAGCAGGTTTTTCAGTGCCCGTGAAGGGGCTGGGACGGGGTTCTCAGCACCCTGAAGCTCATCCTCAGCTGCCCCCATGGGTGCAGCACAGGGTCTCTGCTACACCCTCCTCCAGCCCCATCTCCAGGGGAGAAACAGCCCCATTCCACCTCCGCACACCCACCCCTGTGCACCCTCGGCCACCTCTGCCTGGGCATTACCTGCTTACTCGAAGACATATTGGTCAGCGTGCTGATGCTGCTGGTATCCGTCACCACCATTGCCGAGGGGAAGCGGGAGGTGTGGGAATACTGGGGAGGCTCCTGTTTGTGTGTGTACACTGCGGAGAGAAGGGACACAGGCAGCCGTCACAGAAAAGCCACCACAGCCCTCGCGCCGGGGCAGAGCAGCCGAGTGCTGCGTTACGGCAGGTCGCAGGGGTGCTGCGTGGGAACGGGCATCACGGAGACACAAATGAGAGAAAATAAGCCAAGGAAAGAAACCACCACTTGCCGCTAAGCTGCCACTTTCTCAGCTACCCGCTCACCCAGGGAAACCAGTGGGGATTGAAGGGCTGCAGCTGGGCCAGACGCCGGAGGTCTGCAACCCCTCCGCAGCCAAGCACGGTGCTGGATCAGGGACGGGCCGAGGTGATGAATGAGCCCGAGGAGTGAATTCAGATCCCTTCAGGGCAGCGTGGGGAAGTGTTTGCTTTGCAGGGAACGCAATAGGTCCGGCCATCTCCTTCCCCAAAGCGTGTGTTTTAGCAATAAGAACACGGAAGGCAAAATAAAGTTTGTACAAAATGCTGGTGGGGGCTGCATCCCTGCCGCGGGGCAGCAGCGCAGTGGTACGGGAGATGCAGCACAAGGGAAGGAGAGGATGGGGCGGGATGCGGCCACCTTGCACTGCCGTGCATCCCACTCGCAGCCCTGTGCCGGCTGGTACCCGTGGGAGAAAGGCACCAGCCAAGGGTGCCAGCTTGGGGACAGGAGAGCAGGAAGCGAGCAAAAGCTTATTTTCCACCCAAACTCATTTTCTGGGCCCTTCCCTTCGCAGCTACCGGCCGGACCCTTACTGTGCGAGTTCTGCAGCTGAGTCACAGTGGCCATAAAAGGCTGCTGCGTCATATGGCTGGGTGACTGCTGCATCAGCGGCTGCTGGTGCGGGCTGTGGAGCTGCTGGGAGAACTGGACCGGCTGTAGAGCTGCCAAGCTGCCGGCAACGCTGTTGATAACAGGTACACTCTGCGCCTGCGAGGTGTTCAGACCTGGAAGGAGGGAGAGAGCAGAACGGGGGACATCAGTGCCGGTGTGGGTGGGCAGGGCATCCCCCTCCTAGTCGCAGAATGAGGGGGGGGGGGTCCATGCGGGGCGCGGAGGTGAGCTTGGGGCGCTCAACGCTTACTCTGTGCGATGGCCATGACTCCCGAGAGCGGCGTCATGATGAGGTTCTGGGACTGCTGCGGGTTGTGGTGGGACAAGCTGTGGATGTTGGTCAGGGTGCTCACCGGGGGCAGCCCGCCCCCCGAAACAGAGATCTGCCGAGGAGCAAGGCAGAACAGCCACCATCAGAGACACAGCCAGGGGCTGCTCCCGACCCCCTCCCCGGTCGCCTGCCCACTTCAGCAGGGAGATTGCGGGAGTGGGGGGAGGATCGGGAAAAACCCCTCCCAAGAGGCGAGCGCGCTGCAGCCTCGCTAGGGCACCTTCAGTTCAGTGCACACAGCTCCCACCGCCCCGGGGCTGCAGACCCCGGCTGGCACGCCTGAACTTCGTGTTAATAAATAGCGAAGCAGCAGCGGCAGTGAAGGGCTTTGCTGGCACCAGCTTCCAGCTCCATCAGAGCACAGCACCGGGACATGGCACATCCCGAGTCTTTGCCATTTTGTCGCCCAAGTCCAAGCTCCTGCCCTCGGGGACAGCTGAGGACTCTCAACACTTATTAACTTCTCACTGTCACGGTTGTTGGGGAAAGTGGGGAAATACAAACTTGGGAAGGTAAAGAGAAAAGACAGAAACTACATAGAAAGGACCTCACAGAGATGATCCTAGTCATCACTTTTGCAGGTGGGCAGGCTACTGGTGAGACAGGGTGGGCATGCTTGGCCAGAGCCAGTTCCCGGGATTTCAGGTCAGTGTTTAGGGATCAGCCACACAAAGGCACTCGGAGTGTGACAAGAAGACTGGGGCTGGTCCCCAGGACAAACAGAGGGCTAAGTGCCTGATTTCTTTAACTGCTGCCCATTCCCCTAATCCCTCTAATTAGACCTCTTGCACTGAGCAACTTCGATCCCGATTCGGAGCCATCCTTGCAGCTCTTCATGTGACATTTCTGGACACCGGTCTGAGCACCTTGTTTATTTTGCACATGTGAGTTGGAGATAGCTCCGTTGCAATTGAAACAAGTCCATCAATAAATTCCAAAGCCCAGGAGTGACTCATATTTCCTGATCCGGTATTTTCTACTTTCAAAGTCTCTTCAAGGCCAGGTTACACCACACTTGGCTGCACAAGTCAAACAGCTCACGGCAAGCGCGCGCTGCTCGCCTGCAGCCTGGGCTCCTTTCATGGGGTGGGGGGGTTTAGACCCAAAGCACTGCACCCAAAATCACCTTCTGGAAATTGCATGACTGGAAAAGACCGTCCAGAACCTGGACCCTTGGGGGAGACCCTCTGGCACTACCAGGGCTGAGAGCAACACTGGAGCATGAAAGAGTGAACGGCCAAAGCTTTCCGCAGCCTCAGTAACACTCCTCCCTGAAAAAATCGATTGCCTTCAGATGCAGCAACTTCCTTGGCAGCTTTTAGTTTCATGTGGGGTATTAAAAGCACATGTTTACTTACTAGAAACCACAGCCTACAGCATATTTTTATTAAATCACTTGCAAGCACTAGCTAGCCCTGCTTAAAGATCGGAGATAAGCTGGCAGAGCCACATGCTGCTGGGGACCCGAGCAGTCCCTGACGGCGCTGTGCAACGCCTGTGCAGTGGGGAATAGTTCAGCAGGGCTTCTGCCGCTGCACGCCTCTGCCTACTGTGCTTCAACAGGCTGTTTTTTTCCCCGTTTAACCCACTGCATTTCCACATGGCTTTCTCCCGTGCTGCCCGGCCGCAGTGAGCTCCCTCTGCTCTGTCTGAGGGTCTCTCCCTGTGCTGTGGCAAACCGCCCCCGCCCCCAGACGTGGCCCCTCCAAAAGGAGCTGGCAGGGGAGTGCTGGCGGCCACTGCCACTGAACTCTGCATCGCTTTGTCCTCGTGGACCCCCCACCCTGGGCACTCGGTGCGTGCTGCTGCTGCTGCTGCCTTTATTCCTGACTCATTTTATGACCGCAAGGCTCAGGGTTATAAGGCTCAACACACCCCTGGGGCAATAGGGGCGCGTTCGGGGCGGAGGGAGCGTGCTGGGAGCGCTGGGGTTTTCCTCTGCGATATCTCCCCCCGGCTGCTTGGCGGGGGACGCGTGGCTTTGCAGGGTGAGCGTCCCAGCCCGAGGGGCTCCGCGGAGACCCTCGTGGGCCAAAGCCCGAGCGCAGCAGGAGGAAAAGCAAAATTAAAGGGCAACATAGCGGAGGGAGGGGATGCCGAGCCCCTCTGCAGCCACCCAGCTCTGCCAGGAGACCGACGCGATGGCCCAGGAGGGCCAACCCTCCGAAAATGGAAGTGAAAACCAGGGAAGAGCGGGTTTGGCCCCGCCACCCAGTGCCATGTTTGACTTTCGCTTTCAGCAGAAAAGAAAACCTCCTCCCAGAAGAGCGGCGGCTGCACGCAAACCTCCGCCAGCATGTCCCGGTGACAGGCAGCGCTTTCCCATCCTGTCCTGCCCCGTCCCCCCATATCCCCTCCTCACCCCACTCCTTCCCACATACCTCCATAGGGCCACGCACCCGCAGAAAGGAGCAGCCCGAGCGCCCGGGCATTGGAAACCCAGCCCAGCCCTAACAACCAGTTTTTTTTCAATGGCCCCGCAGCACCTGGCACGGGGAGGTGTCAGGCATAATGCTGATGTCCCATCTCTGATGCCTGCCACCCTGGCATGTGCAGCTCTGCCCAGCAAAGAGCCCCGAGCACGTGGGGAAGGGGATGGGGAGAGGCAGGAGCTCTGGGGACGGAGCTGGCACTAACGGGTTAGATGCTCTGAGTGATGCCCCTGGACAAGAAGGTCCCTGCTTGTGAGGAAAGCACTTCCCCAGCAAAACCCCAAACTTGGGAGGGCTTCGGGAAAAAACAACGAATGAGCATTTTATCAATAGCCATGTCACTGGCAGGAGAAAACAAACAGAGATCCACCCAGCGCGCATTCAATCTGCAAGGCATGCGATCAATAAAAACCCGAGCGAGGCTCTGTCAGGTTTATGGGCCGCGCTCGGAAAACACGCCGTTGCCCGCCGGAGAGTGCAGGGGCCGAGCGCCGCCTTTGAGGTGGGCGGCGGGGATGGTCGCGTGCCCGCGCCGCGGCCCCGGCCCCACAATGCCCCATTGTTCAGCGTGGGCCGCGTGTGAAACCCGGGGAAAGCGTGTTTGCTTTGCCCGCTGGGCCCTCTTATCTTATCAGCGCCGCCGCCACAATAGGCCAGGTGTACTCACCATTTTACCGTCGGGTGAGAGCAAACCGTGGCCCGGGTCCAAGCCGGCCGGGGAGACCTGCTGCAGGACTGCCTGGCTGGTGGTGACCATGGCACCGCCGCTGTGGTGGCTGATGGTCCCGGAGGATGCCGCCTCGCCGCTCGCTGCCTGGCTGTACCGGACCCCTGCAAAACACCGCCAGGGGTTGGCATCACCCATAGGCACCCTGGCGATGGTGCCCTGGCCATGCCAACCCTCTCCGAAAATGCGCCTGCAAAGGGGAAATCCCCCCACACACCCCTCCCCGGCTCCCTCGGCGTGTGTGGCATGAGGATGCAAACAGATGTGCAAAGCTCTTAAATGACACCCTTGAACGATAAACCGCAGGGACAGCACCGGACAATGTGCCCCTTCCTCCAGCGCTGCTTCCTGGCTTCTCCCCAAGCTCATCTTCCAAAATTGTGGCAAGGAGTTTATGGTGAGGGATGCTGAGCGCCCAGCAGGGCTACAGCCCCCGCAGCACTGTGGACTGGAAAGAGCTGTTCCCATGGGAGCCCAACCCGGGCCAACAGCCTGGACACCCATCTGCACCCCTTCTGCTTGATTTGCACAGTTTGCACCCATTGTGCCAATTCCTGCGGTGTCCCTGCAGCTCTCAGACACCGGCCTGAGGGTCCTGAGCCGCAGGCAGCGATGCCGCATTCTCCGGCTCTTCCCTCTGCAAGGCTCACCCGGCTCCTTGCAGCCCCCCCGTCACCCCAACGCTGCCCAGCTCCGAACAGCGACGGCTCTCGCTTGTTCCTCAGGCCTTTCTGCATCCAATTTCCCTCTCGTCCCTCCTCTCGACAAGTGTATGATTAACAGATTACTGCAGGAAGACGGAGGGACCAGACACACACAAACCTCCAAATCGGACTACAGCCCACCACCACCGAGGAGGGAAATCTGGCTCAAGCGCAGGTCTTCTGTATAAATATATTTAATTTGGCTAAAACACCCTGCACTGATAACCATATGATCAGCCATGTGTCATGGAAAGGCATCTACAGATCACAAATAATTAACTGAGGAAAACCCACGGGAAACAAAAGCGTCTTTTACGAGGCTGCCTTGACGACTACAGCAAAAAGCCATTTATTATGAGGAGTTCGGCACCGTGCTCCCGGCCAGGTTCACTGAACTGCTCTGGGATCGAAGCGGTGAATGGATGGACGGACGGACAGACAGCTCTCCTGGGAAAGAAAACCACGGCGGCGAAGCCCACCCTCTCAAGGGAGACCACCAAGAGCATCGTCCACCTGTGATCCCCGGCCACTGCACAGGGGCATTGGGGACGGGTCCCCAAAACGACCATCAGCGGAGGTTTGCTGGTGGCTTCTCGGCTGTCCCGGCACAACACGGATACCCCCAGCTACAAAACCTGCCTAGGTAAAGGATATTCCTCCTGGGATTTCAGGATCTCCCTCTCCCAGGTGCCTGAGGGGAAGAGCTGATGCAGGCTGGCTCGGTGAAGGATGCTCTAAGAGCCACTCTAAAAGTCTCTGAATCAAGGAAAAGGAAAGAAAAGATAACTGGAATCCTGGAGCTTTCCACGAGCTCCAAAAGCATCTGCCAAAGCACAGACGACTACCTGCGCCCTCCACCAAAACCACAGCAAAGTCACGCTTTAATCGCCTCCGAATTTTCCCCATCAGCTGGTTAAACACGTCCCACAGATAGGAATCTCCCCGCGATGTCTGGTTCCTGACCATTTCCCAGCAAACCCCTTTTATCCCTGATAATAAAAGAATGTCCTCTGGCAGGTGGATATTTGCCGGTCCGAGTGGACGTCCCTGCCGTGAACAGGGTAAACATTACTCAACCGGGGCACTGTCACACACATTCTTCCCCGCGGTCCCGGCCTCGTGCAGAGTGTGCTTCAGCCGCTGCCGGGCTGAGATCCTGCAGTGCTGGTTAAACAATGGGAGGGGAGATAAAATAAAGCTCTTTCTTCTGAGCACGATCTTAAAGATAGATGAGGAGCACAGGCAGCTCCTATTGGAAAGAAAATCAGAGTTCCTGCTCGATCTTCACTTTCTTTTGGGTTCGGTGAAGCTTTCAGTAAGGAAAAAAAAAAAAATCCATTTTAAACCCCAAATCACGCTATACCCAACTGAGGATGCTTGTAACCTGTGAGTCAAGATACCCAGAGTCACGAAGCTGTCTTTGAAACCTATGAGAGCTTAAAAGCTGATTTTCAAGCTTTTCCCTGCAATCCCAAGGACGAGACTTTTATTGTTTGAGAAACAATAACCAATGATTTTCAGATAGGCTGGTGACCGAGATTTTGGGTCTCTAGATAAAACCGGTGAAGACTCCGAGTCTTGATGAAGATTAACTCTCCCAAGGAGTGTGAGGTCAGGCTCCGGGGATGGCGGCAGCAGTGCCACCATCCAGCCCCGCCAAGGACCCCGCTCCTGCGGCGCTGTGCTGGCCGGGGGCTCCTGCGACCCCAAAGCCCGTGGGCACCTGGGTCTGCCCAGAAACCTGAGTCTGCCCCAAAACCCTGCTGGGCAGGGTAAAAGCCTTCTGCCAGGGCTACCTTGCAGCCCTTTAGGGAGCCACCAACTATCCCGGCTTGGGTTTTTCCCATTCCTAGAACAGGACGGGTATTACTGTTATTTATATGCCCTCACGGTTGGCTTGGATTTGGGCAGATTAGATAGTTAATATTGGGAAACCCGTACAAGGCATTATTGCTGTTGCTGTTGTCACTGCTATAACAAAGAGAGCTCCCTGATGCTGGTGGGTACCTTTCCTCCGTGCTCCCTAAAGCATCCACCCGGGGGACAGCCACCTTCAGGCTTTCTTCCAGGCTGCCCCTGAGTGCATGTTACTCCTCGCCAGCCGCCTTGCTGGCCACCACTCTCCTGCTTTTGGGCTTTATCTGTGACAGCAGCAGGACCCCATTCTGCGCAACGCTGGGACGTGGCGTGCTGCTGCAGAGCAGGCAACCCGTGCCCAGGCTTCCCCAGGAAACCCTCCTCGGCCATCACAGGGGGTGCTAAGCCCCGGGCGCCAGCCGTCCCCCCGCACCACAACTACTCACCCCCACCATGGTACCCCCCACGGGGCTCCGCCAGTCGGGGTGAACGCACGGGGACGGCTCCGGCGGTTTGCACCGGGGCATGAAGGTCTCCTCCCGGAGCGAGCGGGGGGCTCTGTGGTCCAGGCTTTATGAGCAGGGGCTCAGACGGCCATTGAAGCCCGACGCGACTGTTCTCCTGCCGCTCTCCTGCGCCGCCACAGCGGGAAACAGCTCCCGTGCAAAGAGATTTATCCCTCCTCGGCCTCTCCCTGCAGCCGCCCGAGAGAGAAGCCTGGATGGGGGTCACCAGGAACGGGCCTGGCCGTGGAGTCTGCCCTTGTTAAGGCTTTATTTTATTTCTTTTTTTTTTTTTTTACTGGAGCTACAGCCATAATATAAAAGTCTGTTTATGGGACCCGGCTATTGTGCGGCCCCTGAGCTGCACTGCCCGTGAAATGTTTTACTGCTTTCCCATGCTTCCAGACAAGCCGCGGGGTCCAGCTCCCGGAGCCTTAACCCTGTGTTTCAGCCGACGGGGATGGGCGGTGTGACAGCCCCAGACCCCACGGCCCCCAGGGCACAGAGGGTCCCGCGCGCCCACAGCTTTCTGCAGCCAGCCCCGGCACCCTCCGGCTCCTCAGGGGTGCCAGACCCATTCCCTCAACCCCACTTTTGGGGTGGGGAGAGCAATGGAGGGGGTTAGGGCAGCAATCAATGACTTTGCTGTTTTCATCACAGGCTTGTGCTATTTTCTGGGTACACGGCAGTCTTGTGTCTTTGGCAAGCAAAAGCAATGAAGCAGCTTGGTTCTCACCTGCTTTAAGTCATACTGATATGACTAAATTGTACTTTTTTAAAGCAAAACCTCACTTTCCTTTTAAATGAGGAGTCCCTGCCGCCATCGCATGGCACATCACCTCCTCCAGCAGTAGCGCCCGCTGCTCACCCTGACACCAGGCTGCACTTTTGCCCGGAGCTTTGCAAACGTCCTGCAAATCGCCAGCGATGCCCAACACCAAAACGCACCCTGTCGCACTACGCCTGGTCACCGATGACTGGGGTGGTGGCAGGGATTCGGTCCTGGCTCTGCCCGACCCGCAGGGATGCAGCTGGTGTGGACCAGGAGCCCGGCAGCGGGGCGAGAAAGGCAAAGCATCGTTTTTGGGGTGATGCTGGACTCAGCGATGCTGCACCTATTGACATCATGGAAGCAGCTGATTTGGTGACAGGGACCATTTCACCCTCCCAAATGCAGGTGCAGGCAGCGCCGAGGGCAGCTCTGATTTTTGGGCTGCCACTCAAATTGTCCCTAAAGTGTTAATTTTGCTAAGTTACAGAGGTGCATAGTTTATATCCATTATAAACCTCTTTATGGGGACTGGACCCTCCCATTTTGCTGCTGTCATAAAGTTCTAATTACCCCCCATAAAACCGGGAAAAGCTCCTAACAGCGCACTGTACCCACCGAGCCCCACAATGCGCCCAACAGTAAAATATTACAACTGCTGGCACCGGGTCCACAATCAGAACCAACACATACCCCGAGGAACAACCTGTAGGATCCAGATATAAACCAAAGAACCTCTGGACCGAGGGTTTATTGACAGGCTCTTTAAGACAAAGTTAAAACACTTAAATTGCCCTTTGGGTTTAGGAAGAATCTCAGGGGTGATACCGAGATATTTTTATGTTTGTTATCTACATCTATAGAGGTATCTAAAAATATATATAAATAATGTACATTCATAGAAATATCTATATGTGTGCATGTACGTGATTGCTCTGATATTTCCCTGATCCTTCAGCCTAGGCACTGCTGGGTGGATGGATGGATGGATGCTTCAACCACCTTTCGGTGCAGGACGCCCCGGGATGGGCTGGAGGCGATGCTGCGACCCTCCGGCCACGGGGACGGGGCTTTGCGGGGTCCGACGGGCGCCGGCCGGCCCTTTGTATGCAGGGCGGGAGGCGGGGGGCTGGCTGGCGAGCGGGGCGGTGCGTCACCTAATCTCATCAATGCACTGATTGTCTTCAGGGCTCTTGAAGATAAAAATGGCATAAGCCAGAGTCTACGGCATGGCACCGAGATAAAGCCCCGAGTGACCTTCAAATCAAACAGGGAACCAAGATTGCTGATAATACCCCGTAGGAAGGGAAAAGTCCAGAGTCTGAGAGAAGCCTCCTAGATAGATAGGCTTTAAGTATTTACCTCCAAATAGTTAAAAACTACGGCTTGAGGCTTGACAGATGGGTCCCCAAGAAGAGGCCTGGAGGATGTTTGACTTTTACAGCTCTTATCCCTGCCCGGCCGTCATTATGCCCTTTCGCAAGACCCCATTGACGGCCCGAGGAGCAGGCGATCTCTCTTTGTCTGCAGGCACCGGAGTGATTTTGCAGCTGCCCCATGCCGCCAGCTCCATGGTTTCCTGCTGGGGGACGTCACGGGGGGGACGGGGCCGCGTGGGGGTAGGACGCGGGCAGCGTCCCAGCGCCGTCATTAAGCTGTTAAGGCATTGAGGGCTCCAGACGCCGCCGAACGCGGTGCAAGGGCAGTTCAAATCCCAGCATGGCCGGCCCCGCATGGGGTCAGCCAGGCAGCGGGGCCGGCCCCACGAGCACTGCCCTGCGCCCCGCCGAGGCAGCAGGTCCCCAAATGTCTCTCGGAGGAGGTTTAAGCAGCAATGGACCCAGCGACGATTTGGGAGCTGCAAACCTGCTGGACCCCACTTGGTCCAAGCAACCCCAAAGCAATCATGGCTGAGCTTCATCCCTGCCCATCGCCCCCAAACCAGCCCTAAAACTCCACAGTGGCCCTCGTTGTTCCAGTCGCCTCCTCCTCCTCGGCAAGGCTGATGGATACGAGCGCCGGCCACCAACAAATTCCCGCGGCCGAGCCCTCCTGACCCCTCCGGAGGGGCCCTTTGCTGCCGCTGCGGCCATCACTCCTGCCCTGCTCAAAAGCCCCTTCGAATGGGCTGTCATCTGCCCTATAGCCGCGGCCGGCTTCTGCTGGCCACTGCACCGACGGGAAAATAAAGGCTGGGGCTTAACGGCCCTCCAGCCCCCAGATAAATGCCCGTGGTTACAGTAATTGCCATCCCCTAATAGAAGAAAACAAAGGCTCTCGCGGGGTGCCTGCATGCGCGCTGGCAGGACGGGGGCACATCAAAGGCAGCGGGGTTCGTTCAAAGCCCCAGCTTAATTGTCAATTAAGCATGCACAGGGGGGACAACGCCATGACAACGCGGGGCTGCATGCTGGTGGGGTATTGTAAAGCCCGCCGGCCGACACTGAAAACAGCTGATTTTGCTGACAATGTGCTTGTAGGGCACCTTGTAAGCAATCAGCCGGTGACAGGAGGGCAAACGTCCTCCCCGTCCCTGCCATTGTGCGGGGCATTCCTGGGGCAGGGTCACATTTTGGTCACCGCCGGCTGGCCCTACAGGGAGAGCAGTACCTGGGAGTGTGTCAGATGCTGCTTTGTCCCTCCTACGGGTGGGAGCCGGGTCGGATGCTGCGCACCCACCCGGGGCTGGTGCATCCCTCGGGTACCACTCTGCGGCCTGCCCTCACTTGCTAATGCCCATGGACCGGTGTCCAGCCACGGACTGGCACCATCCCCAACCCTCAGCCTCCTCTCCCCAGGCACCTTGCCCTTCCCACAGGGACTCCCCGCCACACGGGTTTCTTTTAATTTGCCTTTGTAACAAGCTGGGTGTGTGTAACGAGCCAGGCAGGGTCATTTCCAAGAGGAGGCTGGTTTTAGCCTCCCCGGCCGGGCTGTGCCGGTGCCAGTGCCGTGGCCGAAGGGGGGACATGGGGAGGCTGGGGCGCAACCGGGGGCTGGTGCGTTGGCTGCAGAGGGGAGGGAGAGGGACAATGGGGATTGTTCTCCCGACAATGCCTCTCGCCCCACGCCGTGCTGCCCCCACCCGCCCTGATTAGCCTCCCCGGGCACACAGCCCCCTCCCTGGCAGCGTTATCTCCTGCTTAAATCCCCCAAGGAGTTTTCAGTGGGTCTGCTCTCCCCAGTCAGTTCCTCACTATGAGCAACCTTTCTTCATCCATCTCCTTCTGCTCCAGCTTGGGGATGGTGCAGCACCGCGCACCCAGCCCAGGCCAGCTCCAGCCCCGCAGCGAGACCAGGACACGCTGCCGTGTCTTCCTACGCGCTTTGCAGCATCACCTGTGCACCCCCTCCTCCAAAACCAGTGCTCTCCAGTGGGCTGCATCCCGAGTTCCCAGCATCCATACGTCAGGCGCAGAGCAGCCCGCCTCCCCGCCCTGCCAGGCACAGCCTCCCCTGCCCAGCCCAGCCCGCGCGGGGACTCCAGTGAATTAAACCAACCAAGCAAACACCAATTTATCCTCGGCAGGACGGAAATCCAGCCCCCGCCACGTGGCTCATTCAGCCCTAACACTGCAGCGACAGCGCTTGCTCCGCTCCTCTCTGTGCCACCATCACTCGTTGAAGACGCAGTGGGGACCAGGGGGGACCATCTTCCTCTCCCTCAACGCAACCCACGCACAGCCCCGAGGGCTCGGCATCCCTATCCCCAGCAGAAACTGGAGCCAGCACTAAAATTGCTCCATCGTCATCGCCCGAGCGCCCTCGGCGAGGGCTTACCTGGCATTTTGCTGGGAGGCGAGGCGCTGGGCTGGTTGTGGTGGGGAGAGCCGTGGGACAGCAGCAGGTTCATGCTGTGCGGGGGCTGGCCCGAGCTGTAGGCATCCATGGCCAGCTTCTGGCGGAAAGCCTCCTCTTTCCGCCGGTTGGCAAACCAGTTGTAGACGCGGACCTCCGTCACCAGGTTGGAGCCGAGCCCGTGCGCCTTGGAGGGAGACACCCCTCGCTGCAGACACTCGGCCCTGCGCGTGCAAGGGGACATGTTGGAACAAGGGTGCTGCTGCGGGGGGCCTCCGCCAGCACCGCCGGGCAGGGGGCCTTGGGAGGACAGGTGAATTTGGGCACATTGAAGCCCTTCCTAAATGCCCGCCTGCTCTTTCCAACTATATCCATGCTGTAAAAGCCAGGCCCCCTCCCTCTGACATTGCTGTAACACTGCAGCATCCCCATGGCATTCCTGCAGCATCCCCGTGGCATCCCTGCAGTATCCCTGTGGCATCCCTGCAGCATCCCTGCAGCATCCCCATAGCATCCCTGCAGCACCCCTGCCCCAGCATGGAGCTCGCTCAGCCCAGGACATCACCCACATGGGGAAAACAAGGGAAAAGAGGCCAGGCAGCTCAGCAAAGCCGTGCCACCAGCCGGTGGCCAGGACTGCAAGCCAGGAGCCCAGCATCGCGTGCAGTTTTTGGAAGAAACACTGCGGGGTGGGCGAGGAGGCGGTGGGCGGCGTGGGGCAGCCTTTACCTGTTGCATTCCTCCACCAGAGCCTCACGCTCCTCCTTGCTGGGGTTCTTTTGGCGGTCGTAGGCTTGGTACAAGATTTGCTGGGAGGCCGGCCCCCACTTGAACCGATTGCGGCGCATCTTCTTGCTGGGGGTTTCAGAGCAGGCGTCGTCGAGCTGGGCAGCCCCCTGGTTCTGCTGATTGAACTCTGGAAAGAGAAACAGCAGCTGATCCTGACTGCTTTTGTCTGTCATATTTCCACAACCCTGGACTGTCTGGTTGAACTCTGAAAGAGAAAGGAGCAGACGTGAGCTGGCCTATAGCCGCTGCTCGGAGTCACCGTCCCGCGCGGAGGTGCCCCCCCCCCCCCCCCCCATGTCCCCCTTGCACAGCACCCCCGAGCCCACGGCCCCGGCACGCTTCAGAGCAAGCCAGGTGCTCCCTGCCACCCACCCCGGGGAAGGGGCCAGCCTTGCACCCCAGCGCGGGGGTTATTACCATCCCTGCAGACGGTGTTTAATGGGGAAGCATGCTCAGGGCATGCATATTCATGCATTGGGTCTCTGCCGGCGCGCGCTTGTTTCGGGAGGATTTTTGCAAGCTAGGAGCCAGGCAGGACGACTGCAAAGCCCCCCGAGAGGCTGCCTCTCTCTGCTCGCCCACAGTTCCCCTCCGGCTCCCGCTGCCGTCCCCGCGCGCTGGGACGCCGTCCCCGCGCTGGGCAGGCGAGCAGGGACCAGAGGTGACCTTCCCCGGCAGCCCGCCTCAGACCCAGCACTTGTCACCGCGGTAGTAAAGGGAGATTAATGGGAGGGTTTTATTATTCTCAGTTTTGCAGGGGAATTCTCCCTCTTTTTATAATGGCTTTTCCCCTGTGACGAGGGGGGAAATGCAGGGCAAGGCTGGAGCGGGCTCTGTTTGCTCTGACGTCTCAAGGTGTGTTTTCAAAGCAATGGTATTTGGTGCTAAAACCTTTTCTGCACTTCCCATCCACTGGATATTGCGTCCTTTAGGAGGAGGGAGGCAGAGCCCTTGAAAGGAGGGCTGTCTGTGCCCCAACCTGCAGCTCAGCCAAAACCAGGGCTGCTTCCAGCGATATGGGACCAACCCGGGACAGGGGGCGGTGGGAGAGGTGCACAAAAGGTGTACTTGGTCAAAATCATCTGCATTTTAAATAGCACAGGCTGCCTGAGACCACGCTACAGATAGGAGCAATTTGCAGTTTTTTTCTTTTCTCTCTTTTTTTTTCTTTTTTCTTTTTCTCTTTTGCAAGCAGTTGCGGAAAATGAGCAGTCTTGAGAAACAGAGAGGAAAAGGGGCCAGAGGTGGGAAAGGCATCTAATTGTGTGTAATCATTAATTCCTTTCCCAGCTCTAACGAATATAAATAGACAGAAACTCAGCTGCATGGATGGGCTTGGGGGAAACTCACACAGTGTTACTGTGACCAAGGAGGACTTTTGCCCATTTTTTCTGTGCCGTAAATTAATTTTATTTGTAAAAATATTTTAGGGAATATGCTGGGCAGCCTGGATCCAGTGGCAAAGCCAGGGAAGAGGGCAGGGGGCGGCTCCTCACCCGGCTCCGGATGTGCCGGCTACCCGCAGGCAGGACAGGGACGTGGGGACCCCCTCTTCCCCCCAGCCCCGAAGGGCGAGCGCTGGTGCGGGTACTTACGCCGGAGGATCTCCCGCTGCTTGCGGACGTACCACGTGTAGAGGGCGGCTCTCTTCTGCGTCTTCATGGGGGTGCCCTTGTTCAGGTGCTGGGAGAGGTGCGACTGGTTGAGGCCAGTGACGTCCACCACCTCCCGCTGCGGGATGTTGTGCTGCTGCATGTACCCCTTGATCATCTTCGCTGCCCGCCATGGGTCCTCGCTGTGGGGAGGGAAATGAAGGGTTAACCTCTCCCAGTGGGGGAAAAGCACCCCCAGTATTTGCTTCTTCCCGTGATGGAAACCCATCATTATTATTCTCAAACCTGTTTGAGAAGGGCACAAGATCCCTTCAGCACACATCCTTCCCCGATTGCCATCCCGGCCCCCCAAAACAGCCCTGTCCTACCCCCAGGAGGCAGGGGCTGGCACCACGGCAGCTCATGGGGTGCCATGGCCACCCCAGGGATGCCCGCCAGGCTGTCTGCCCAGGGAAGGAGAAGTAAAGAGGATCCCGGTGTCCCGACGGGGCACATCCACGTCTCATTAATGCTGGTAAAGTGCCTCCAGATCTTTCAAGGAGGAATTCTATTCTATTCTATTCTATTCTATTCTATTCTATTCTATTCTATTCTATTCTATTCTATTCTATTCCATCCCATCCCATCCCATCCCATCCCATCCCATCCCATCCCATCCCATCCTACTCCATTCTATCCTACTCCATTCTATCCTACTCCATTCTATTCTATTCCATTCTATTTTATTTTATTCTATTCTCTGTGCAGCCCATCCATTAACTGCTGCCGTTACTATGTTCACTGCAATTTCTCCCTTTGAAGATACACACGCACACAATGGGATACACACACACGCTCACATGTACGGATACGGGAAGCCCATGTGGATATTTCTCTGAAGAAAGAGAAACCTCTCATCTGGAGGTGCCAAGGATGCTTTTCCTGCCCCGCTCACGGGTGCGGTACCCACACTGCACCCTGTGTGCCCGGGCTTGCTGCCGGCTAGCGGGGACTCCCACATGGCCACCGAACACCACCCGCCGCGCTTGCTGCTTTATCCTCTCCCTTCCAGTCCCGTGGGGATCGTTATCTAAAAATCTCAATACTCATTTAAAAGAGACCCTATTTCCACACTCTCACCACAGCAAAGCACGCACGTGGGCCATACGCAGAAGGCTGCGAAGTGAAGGTCAAACCAGGCACGCAAACCGAGGCAACTCCCCCAATGGAAAACCAAAACTAACCTCCCCTCCAATAATTTTATGACGTTCTTGAATATTTTTAAAAAACACTTGAATTTGGCTCCTACAAGATCCAGGCATAAAATGAGCCTTTCCGAAATCCACATCAGTTTGGTGTCCTTGGGGGTAGCTGACACCAATCTAGGGAATAAATAAAATTACAGCCAAAAATCCAAACACTGTCTGCGTTCTTTAGCTCTAACAAAAGCACACCGCGACAGCAAAGGAACAGGCCAACACACCTTCGCTGTATTCCAGACCCCTGCGCTTATCCTGCATGACGGGACGATGCTGGACTAAAAGGAAGTGCTTTAACGCTGAAAAATCGGTGTGGAGCCTGAACCTGGTCACAGTCATGCACTCAAATAATGCGATACTCTAATGCTGCGCTTGGAATAACCGTCCCACTGCTTTCCCAATTCATAACTTATTTTGGATCCTTCAACTTGTCACAGGGAAAAAAAAAACCAACAAAACAACAACCAACCACCAAGTAGATTTCTTACTTTTTGTCCTGAATGCAGCATGAAAACAAAGCTGGTTGGATCCCAAGCAAAATTCCCTGAGCAGGGCCAGCCCGCTGACGGCGGCGGGGGCTTTGTCACACCCCGGGAAGGAGGGCACGAAACCTTCCTCGAGATATTGTCCCTGTGCCCAATCCTGCATCCTCCGGGCAGGGAAACCCCACCGTGTAGATGGTGTCCTCTATACGGCGCTGGTCGGCATGGCACTGGAGACCTACAGAGCCGGATGGACGCACGGGCACATGGACACGCCGACTCTGGTTTTCCCCACAGCCTGGACCCCTGACCCAGTTAAGCACAGCACAAACAGAAAAGCTCGCTCCTGTCCCCAAAACGCATGGCACCGTGCAGCCGGGCCATGGGGTCAGCAGCCCCGCAGCAAGCGTGGGTGCCGCAGCAGCGGGGCACTTCTCTGCCGGGCGCTCACCGCCGGTCAGCACCGGGAGCCAGCAGGGACGGCCGCAGCACAGGGGGTTTCAGGGCTCTCGGGTCTTCATGCTGCCCCAGGAGAAGGTGGGAGCCAACAAGAAGGTTGTGAAGAAAATGTCTTTCCACCGCAGTTCTCCTCCGCGCGCTCCTTCCCAGCGAAGCAGGGCAAAGCCCGCCGGCCGCCGTGCCCAAGCCAAGGGGCTCACACCGACTTTTGTCACCAGTGGTTCGTGTCACCTAACCAATCCTCCTAATCACTGATTAATAATAAGTTAATGGAACAGAGCTCATTATAGTCTGTAATAGCAGTTTGGTTCACAACTAAGCCAAGGGCATCATTTTCCCAGAGTTAAATCACGAGCAGTGCAACAGAGCACGCTTTTAAATAGTCAGACAAGCGGCTCGGGGGCTACAGATGTGATTTCTGAATTTAAATAAAATTTGGTGGCATTTTGGCTGGAGAAAAAATCTGTGAGAATGAGGAAAAAAGTCCCCGAGTTTTCCTCCATTTTATTATTTTAAGAAAGGCTTCACCTTGATATTTCCAGCGCGTTTCCCACTTACACTGGCAAAACAATTATTTGGCTCTTAATTTCTGAGCAGTGATTTTTCTTTACAAATCAACTTGACCGTATTCAAAAGGGTTAAACAACCTGAAACCAAACCCAAACATTTTGTTTCATGTTAAACAAAATGCTTGGACTTGACCCAAAATGAAACTTTGAGTGTTTGTTTGGCCTTTTTTTTTTTTTCTTTTTTGGTTAACCTAAAAAGCCAGAGAGGAAAACCTTTTGATTCAACACAAGCCCATTTTTTTTGGTTCTGTCACCAAAACGAAAAAAAAAAAAGACATTAATTGTCCAACCTTCACCAGGACTTTACACACACACACACACAAAAAAAAAACCCAACCCAACCCAGGAGTGCTTTGTAATACCGGAAAACCAGTTTATAGCCCTGGCTCCGCGGTCTTTCTCCACCGAAATCAAGGAAAGGTGTTTTTTTCTTGCCCAAAATTAACCCTGACGAAGCCCGGCCGCCAACGCCGACCGAGAAAGAGCCCCAGCCTCACGCGCAGGTCGGGGGCAAAGCCCGTCCCTCCCCCAGGGATTCCCGGACCCGCTCACCCCCTTTTGTCAGCCTTAAAAACAGGGAAATACACTCCACATCCTTGGAGAAATATGCCAAGAATTTATACAGATGGATTATAAACCCGGTTCCCTACAGAAGCGATCTATCTAATCTGCATCTCCCTGCGCACACAGGGAATCAGTGCGGGGAGTTGTTCTGTGCCCGCCGCTCCCCACACCTTTCGGAGTGGCTTTGGGGCATCTCCGGCCGGGTGACATTCCCGCGGTCCCCAGGCCCATGGGATCTGGGTGCAAATAAGTATATTTTTCACCCGAGCGGGGTCTGGGCGAGTCCCGGCGAGTGGGACGGGGCAGGGAGGGAGCCACGGGGCGTCTCGCCCTGGAGCTGGGCTCTGCGTGCCGCCGGCACCCCTTTGGCTGGGCTCTGCGAGAAACCGCCGTGCCGGCATTGGGGCCAACCTGCCCACGGTGCAGCACCCTCTCCTCTCGCACCCACAGCAGCTGAAGCTCTTTGGATGCCATGAACGGGCCCAAGGGAAGGCGCTGCTTGCCGAGGGGCCACCACTAAGGCGAACCCTTCAGGACCACGGCACTGCCATAGGCAACTCCTGCCGGCGCCCATGCTGTGGGTGGGCGGCCAAGCCCGCACCGCAGTCCCAAAAACAACTGCGGGGCTGAGCACCCCCTGGGACGCAGGAATAGCCCGAGTCTGAGCCGGTCCAGGGGTCAGGCCGCTGAACGTGGGGGGAGCAGGAGCAGAGGGGTTTAGCCCCCGTGCGTGGCTGCAATAAATGGTTCCTGACTCCCCTACCTGGCTCCCTCTCCAAGTACAAAGGCCTCTCTTAGAGCAAACACCAGCTCTTTGCAAAGGCTCCTCAGGGACATGCGCCTGCTCTTGTTTGCACCAAAGGCAAACTTTGCACAGAAACACCTGTGGGAGCGCAGCGATCCCGGGGCTGAGCCTTCTCTGCACCCCCACTGCCACCCCGGGCACCCCCGGGGACGGAGGCAGCCAGCAAGAAGGGGGGGCTGGGGACAGGCAGGAGCACCCAGAGGTGCAGGGCACGGTGCTATGGTGGAAACCCAGCGGAAGAGGCCTGCAATGATTTCTCCCTCACACGGAGCCTCTTTAGCACCCGGTGTGTCCCAGCCGAGCCCCTTGGCAGAGGTGCCACCACCCAGCCCCATTCCCAAAGGGCACCGGCTGCCCTGCCGGTACTGGGGCAGACCTGGAGCCAACTGCACCGACCACGGCGGTGTCCCCATCCCCAGGCGGGCTCTGGCACGCCGCTGCCGAGGCACCGGGGCTGTTAGGGGGCATGAGCCGTGGCTGGCAGAGGGTACGGGCAGCACCAGGGACTGCGCCCAGCGGGCAGGATCAGTGCCACACTCAGGGTGCCGCTGGGGTGTTCAAGACGGGTATGAAAACTGCAGTGCGTGGCCGAGGGGGGCACACACGCAGAGGTGTCCCCGCTGCACGCAGGGACGTTCCCGCGGGGCTCCCCACCCGCTTACACCGGCCCCGGGTGCACTGTCGGGGGACCCACGATCGCCCCGGCGCCCCCGGCTGCGGGAGAAGCGGCGGCTGCCCCGGGGAATGGAGGGGAGCCGGTGCCGCCCACGCCCCGACGGGGCCGGGGGCGAGGGGGTCGGGGGGGCAGGCGGTGTCCGCGGAGCCCGGGGCTGCTCCACCGCGCCCCGACGGCGGCCCCGCTCCCAGCGGCGCGGCACGGCCGGGACTGGCCCGGCTCGGCTCGGTACGGCCCGGAGCCACATCCCCGGGACGGGGCGGGAGCCCAACCCGCCGCCTTTGGGGGTTTCCTCCTTCCCCCCCCCACCCCGGCCGCTTTACAACCTCGGCAATGAATAACCCGCCGCTCCGCTGGCCCTAATCGCGTCCCTTTGTGTATCTTTCTGTTGATGATTTATAGAAATAAATTAATAACACCCCGGGCTCCACGTGTTGCAGTTTATGTTTTATCTCCCGGCGCGGAGGGAGGGCGGAGGAACGGAGCCGGCGGCCGGTCCGAACCTCCACGGCCCCGGCACCCCCGGCCCCGCCGCACCGGGCGGGCTGGCAGCACCCGACGGGGCGGGAGGACGCGGCCGACGGGCTCCGGCCTGCCCTGCCCCGGCCCGGTCCCGGCCCCGGCCCCTCTCCCTGCCCGCAGCGGGCTCCCAGCCCGCCCGGCTCCCCGCCACCGCCGCGACCGCGGCACAGCCCCGCCGGGCCGGGGCGCACCGGGACCCGCCACCGGGCAGCGCACACCGGGCAGGGAGCACCGGGATTAACGGCGGGGCTGGCAGGGCCCACCGGGACCCGCCACCGGGTAGGACACACCGGGCATGGAGCACTGGGACCCACCACAGGGCGGGCAGGGAGCACGGGGACCCGCCACCGGGTAGAATACACCGGGCAGGGAGCACCGGGATTGACCACGGGGCGAGCAGGGAGCACCGGGACCCGCCACCGCGTAGAACACACCGGGCAGGGAGCACCGGGACCCGCCACCGGGTAGGACACACCGGGAACGACCCCCGGGCAGGGCGCTTGGGGCCGGGGCCGTCGGACCGAGCGCCTGCGGACGGACCCCGGCGCGCTGTGGAGTGCGCCCCGTCCCCATCCCGGTCCCCTCCCGCTGCCGCTGCCGCTGCCGCCGCCGGTGCCGGTGCCGGTGCCGGTGCCCGCCGGTACCTGATCATCCTGTCCACCTCGGCCCGCTGCTCCACGGCCTCCTCCGTGTTGAGCGCCTGCAGTTCACGGAGGATCTGCGGAGTGTCGAAGTCGTCGCCGTCCTCCGAGCCCTCGTCGCCGGACAGCTTGCCCTTGCCGTGCCCGTTGGCCAGCGTCGGGAAGGCGGCCTTGCCGTCGGGCGGCCCGCCGGGGGAGAGCGGCAGGCTCTCCAGCTTGACGCCGAAACCGGCGGCGGGCACCATGTCCTCCAGGGCTCGGATCAACCCTTCTTTGGTGGCTCCGGAGCTGAGCAAGGCGCCCAGGAGCTCCCGTTGTAGGGCGCTCAGCTGGGACACCATCCTCCCGGGCGCCGGCGGCGCGCCCCGCCGCTCGCCCCGCGCCTCCCGCCCTCCCTCCGGCCGCTGCCGCTCCGCCCCGGCCGGCGGGCTGCTGCGGGGCGCGGGCCGCCCTCTACCAAGCCATGACCGCCTCCATTAGGCAATATACCTTATGCAAATCAGCGCCGGCAGGCCTCTCCTCCGGCCGCCGCCCGGGCCCCCGCGCCCCCGCCCCGGCCCGGCCCTTATCGGCCGAGCTGGGACGGACTTTGCCCGCGGTCGCCGGGAGGCCCCGGAGGAGCGGGAGGAGCGGCGGGGGCAGCGGCGAGGCGGGACGGGACGGGATGGGACGGGAAGGGACGGGAAGGGACGGGACGGCGGCCCCGAGGGCAGGAGTCCCGGCTGCCGTCGGGGGGCTCGGTGCGCGGCCGCCGGCCCGGTGCCAGCCGCAGCCCGGGGATGGGGACGCGCTCCCTCGGTCGGCACCGTCCTGCACCGCCCCGACAGCCCCGGGCACCCCTCTGCCTGCGCCCCCCAGCCCGGGCCGGGCGGCAGCCCCGCAGTGGGGTCGGCTCTCTCGGGGGCTGTGACCCGCGCTGAAAGGGGACCAAGCTGAGAAAACTGCACTCAGGCCTCGCGGGGGGGGGGGGAGTCTCCCCCTGCACCCCCCCGTTGTGTGGGGTCCCGCCGCCCGAGCCCCGGCACGGAGCGGGTGCAGGCTGCGAGGCCCCAGGACAGCACCCCCAAGTCAGGGGGTTCCAATGGGGGTCTCGGCCCCTGCTGTAGGGCAGCTCTGCGGACAGGCTCAGCACAGGCTCACCGCAATTTAGGACTCTCAGCAAGTCCCCAAAGGGGACCCTGTGGGGACAGGGGTGCTCAGGGGACATGAAGCCCCAGTTGAACCTTGGCAGCCGTCAGGGGTGGGAGCAGGGAACGGGGTTGGAAGCAGGCAGAAGGAAGAGATCCAAGCCGGGCTGTGGGATCAGAATAAAACCTGCTTTTCCTCACACTGTAAATGCACCGAGTCCCAAAGATCAACAAATTCACTTAAATCGAAGCAGGCACGAATACAAGAGGCACCACCACACCCAGAGCACAACGTGGAGGGGCCTGGGACCCTGCAGCGGAAGGCAGGGCCAGTGTCCGAAATCTCCGGTCATGACACCCCCAGCCTCTCAAAGGGCTTTCGGTTTGGCAGCCCAGTTCCCTGCTGCTTTTGGCTGGCACCTGGACATCAGCCCTGGCAGAGGACGATAGCTTAAAACCCGGCGTTTCCAGCCCAGCTTCAGACTTTTACAGGGTACCCAGAGTTGCAGCTGCCTCCCCATCTCAAAAACCCCTGGAAAATCTTGCTGGCCGCCAGCACCCGTGGCAGACCCCGAACGCTTTGCAGGGCCACCCCGGAGCCCCACAGGGACCCGGCTGTGGGTCTCTGCCGCTGCTGGCCATGGGTCCCCCTCCCAGCAAAACGCTCCGGGGAACTAGTGTGAGTTTGGCTGCCAGCAGAGCCAGGGAGAGCGAAGGGAAAAGCCCCGCAGCTCGGCTGGGAGCAACCTGCGGGAGCAAGTGTGTTGGGAGCTGCATGGATTGAACGCACTGCTGTGAAGTCAGACGAAACCATTCCTGCTCCGTGGAGCAGCACAGGAGCAGCCCGGGGCTGGGACAGCAGCGCAGCACCCTGGGAGCCCCCCTGCCCTTTGGGGGACAGGGGACAGTGCTGCAGCCGGGGGTGGGAGGGCTGGGAGTCAAGGATATCCCAAAGGGAGCGAGAAACCTCTCTGCGTGCTTGGGAGGGAGCCTGTGGATGAGCGCGTGATGGCTGTGCAGGTTTTCCATGGGCACGTGGCAGGCTGAGCACAACCCATCGAAGGGAGGACTGAAAAAAACCCCAAACCCCCCTCCCAGCTCCCAGCGTGGCCAAGCATCTTCCCCAGCCCTGCTCTGGCACGCTCAGGGCTGCTCAGCCGGGGAGGTGAAGGTGGTCCCTTCGCACCCATCCTGCCCCGGGCGAGTCATTGCTCTGCTGTACCTGTGGCAAGGTGGGGGGGGGTCCCTGGCTCTGCTGTGCCCAGCACCAACGGGTTCATCTGCTCCCAGTGCCAGCCCAGCTCAGGTCAGCTCAGCGCCCAGACGGATGCATCTCCCTGTGTCTATAGGATGCAGGGACCGGGGTGCTGGGTGAGTGTCCCTGCTGTGCCCCGCTTCCCCACCTGCAAGGACAAGCAAGTGGTGCATGCCCGCCAGGTCCCTCGCACCCGTAGGTGCTCTCATCCTTCGCACCGCAGAGGGTCTCTGGTCACCCCAAAGCTCCCCTGATCCCAGGTGCCGGGTGAGACGCCAACCCACCCACCTGCCTTAGGGGCTGGGGGACCTCAGAGAGCCACTGCCACCCCTGAGCAACCACCCGCTGCCACCAGGACATGGGCTTAGTCCCGCTGTGCCCCCCCTGGGCTGTCCTCCCACGGCTGCCCCCTTGGCAGGCTCCTGGCAGAGCTTCAGGGAGGCTCTGTGGATGCCGGGGGGTGAGCAGGAGCCGGGCTGAGCGCCCAGACCCACCAGCACCTGCAGGTACCCCCCACCCTGCCGCCGGCCTGGGAACAGCCTGGCTCTTGCTCCGAGAAGGTCCCCTCTCCCTTTCAAGTGGGCTGGTGAGCTTTGACTTGGTCTTTGCACAGGCTTCATGGCATCGCATGATAATAATGTTCTGTCACAGTGGGTGACCTGGACCTTGTCCTGTTTCCACACATTTGGAGCCACCTGGCTAATGAAGTGGATATCGTTTTCTGGTCCATCTCTCTCACCCTATTGCTCTTCCCCCTTCCTCCATGCCCAGCTCCTCCAAGCGGTGTCGGGAGCCTCACTGCAATCCGCCTTTTCCCATCGTTGTCCGGCACAGCTCATTAACTCCTCTCAGCAGAAGAGCGTGGTCATTACGGCTCGGGGGGCCGATGGGTGCCCTACAGGGCTGGGAGCACATAGTTTCCCAGCCGGGGGGAAGGCACCAGCCTGGCGTGAGCATCAGCCCGAGCTTTCACCAGGAGGTGACTGCGGCTGGGAACGCAGGATGGCTGCACAGGGTTGTTGCTTTGGGGTTTTTTTTAAGCTGAACATGCTGTGTTCTGCCCCCCCAGCTCTCCAAAGCCACCCGGTCTGCAGCCAGCCCACGCGTGTCGTGGAAGGATCTGGGTGCCCAGTGCTGGCCACCGGCTCCTGTGGCTGGAGGTGGCCTTGCCACCTGCTGCCCCATCACTCACGGCACCAGAACAGCTCCCCAGTACCAAACTAAAAGCCCATCCCCTCGCAATCACTGCAAGGGCAAAACCATCCTGCTGTGATTGCTTCGGCCAGGCAATCCCTCGCCTGCAGCCACAGCCACCTCCATCACTCGTGGAAGGACCAGCAGTGTTTGCCCAAGCACGGGCAGCAGCTCCCACCGGGGCAGCAAAGCCTCCCGTGCCGCACACGGCCACCATGGCCAGCCCCGCAGGGTCGGCACGGGCAAGGCGGTGGCATGGGGGACTTTGCTCCTGGAACCGCGCGGCTGGAAGAAAGAGGAAACCTTGGGGCAGGCGGGGGCACCTGCCAGGACACCCCAACGTCCCCACCGGGGCAGCCTGGGGACGCAGGAGCCATGGGACCTGGGGACCATCCTGGGGACCAACGGGGATTTCTCCCGAGAGCCACCACGGCGGGCCAGCCGGGCACAGTGCCGTGACTCACGCGGTGCCGGGGGATTTCTGCCACGGACGCGCTTACGCATTTTGTATATGCCTCTCATTTTTTTCTTACAGTTTCATTTAACGCCTGAGCGCGTGCAGACACACCGCCTCTGACCTCGCGGGCAGTGGGCAAGAGAGTTCCCACCAAAACAGGGCCATTAAATCCCCTCGCTGATATTTTTTCTCCTCTGCCCCCACTTGCGCCGAGATTTTCACATTCCCTGCCTGCCTGCGCCTCCCCCACACCGAGGTGACGTAATGTTTTGAAGCCTTCTCCCATCCCCACCTTTATTAAATATGACCCACGGTTGATCCCCGTGCAGGGTGAAGGGAAGCTGTGGTTTCGGGAGGGACCAGACATGAAAGGGAGAGCTGCCCGCCCCGCGCAGGGCTCGCTCTGCAGGGCTGCGGGGAGCCCTTGTGCTCCAGCCACCCCGATATTTGCATCCCTCCAACATTGCAGAGGTGGCAGGGATGGTGGCACGGATGCCACTCTCACCCTCCGAGGGTGGCGAGGTCTGATGGCTCTTTGGTTTGGGTTCTAAATGCTCTCGCGCCTCATCTCAGCCCTCCTGGATGATGGACAGAGCCGTGGCTCTCCTGCAGAGCTTTCGGGGCAGTGGCTCAGCTGTAGGGGTCTAGTGCCCCAGCTCCGGGCTGAGCCCTACTGTCCCCATCCCCCAGCCTGGCTGCTGGCCACGGCCATCAGCTGTCACCTGCGGTCCCCAGCATGGAGACCCCACTGGCACTGACACCCCACAGACACCCCATCGCTGGCGCTGCCGCACCACGCACTGGGCACAAGGTCGGGCTGGGGCTGCCGGGGAAGGGACATGCCCGAGGGGGTCTTCTTCCCCCCACGCGCCCCCAGCTCTGAACACAGCGAGTCCGGGGTGACCCTCAGCTCCCAGCCCTGCAGGCAGCTGGGGTGAGTGGGGCTGCCGTGGCAGAAAAGATGCTCCTGGGCTGCTCAGGCACTGAATTTCTTCCCGCCTGGTTTCCACCATGGCGGTGTCTCACCCCCACAGGAGCATCCAGGGCCGGGGCACTGGGTGGGCTTTGCTGGCAGCACTTCTCCCAGGCCACAGCAGGGGACACAACAGGGAAACCCCCCTCATGTCACCCCTCCAGCCGTGGCAGCCCATGTTGGGGACATCCATCACCCCGGTCCCACCAGCCAGAGCCGGGCAGATTCACTGCGGCACCCCCCGGCACACCAAATCCCAGACGGAGGGGAGGCCAGACAGGAGCCGGGGACGGTGTGGCAGGAGGGACAGGAGCACTGGTGCCACCCGGGGCTTGCCAGGAGCTGCCGGGGGGCTGCCGGGACGGGGCGGAGGGGTGGGCAGGAGGACACCCGGCAGCAGCGTTTGTCTGTCACTCCGATAATTAATGCTTCTCCCTTACACTTTGCAAATAACTCGCGACTCTCTTTGTCTGGTGATAAATGGCCCCTTTGAAGTTCTCCTTTCTCAAAAGCAAAGCAAAGAAACACTTTCATAATCCAGCTTCACCCCCCCCTGTCCTTTGCTGAGGCTCCGCTGCTCTTGAGGAGGGGGGACAGGGGTGCTGGCAGCACCTCGCCCACAGGCGGGACCCCTCCAGGGCTGCTCGGCGTCACCGTGCTCTGCCGGGGGCACAGGCGGCAGGTTCAGCGCTGCCTTGGCGTGTTCCCCTGCCCATGGCCATGGCAGCGTGTCCTGCGCTGGTGGCCCGGCCATCATGTCCCCTCCCCGGCAGCGTGCTCCCAACTCTTTCTGGGACCCCCCTAAAACCCCAGACCCCCCATTTTCAGAGCCTGGGGGCTTCACTCGACTTCCCCAAGCCTTGAGCCGGAGGCGAACGCCGCAGTTGAGTGATGATGGGGGAGCAGGGACCCACCGCGGGGGGTGTTTGGGGGTAGGGAGGGGGGGTGCGAACGTGACCCAGCACCCAGCATGAGCCACATGCGCGTCCCCCCGCGGCTCCCTGCCCACACTCGGGTTCTGCTTCGCTGCCACAGCAAAACAAGTTCTGCTGGGCTATAAAAAGGGCCTGGAAGCGGGGCAGGCTGGGAGCCGCGCAGCCGGAATCCATGCCAGAGCTCTTGCAGATTGTCACCGGCTTACGTGTCAGGGCAAACAATGCTATCTGCCCAGGAATCGCGGCACAAAGAACACCACAACAGCGGCCCAAACCCCAAACACGGGGTCACGGGGCAGAGCCCGCCAGCCGCGGCTCCCCGAGAGGATCCGAGCTGCCCCGTGCACCCCGGGGTCCATCCCACGCGTGGCCGTGCCGAGCGGTGGAGCGCGGCACTGGCACGGCATGGCTTCCCCCCAGTGCCCGAGCCCCCAGCCCCGCACAGTGCCGGGCAGGGAGGCAGGGGCAGCCTCGCCAGCCGCCCTCTCCCCACGCAGGTCGGACATTTTGCGGATGCCATTCTGCTTTACCGAGCAGCCGCGCGTCCCCTGACTTTTTATTAATTTTAAGACAAAGAGGAGGGAAGCGAGCTGGAACCAAGCGCGGGAGGTGGGGTTGTTTTCTGGGAAAACAAAAGCAGCGTAGCAGCGTGCCGCGGCCCGGGAGATGCTCAGGGCTGGAGGAGCTCCCTGCTGATGGGGGACCCGTCTCTGGGGACAGCTTTGGTGAGAGCCCCGGCGGCCCCACAGGGACCCTCCCCAGCCCGGATACCCCAACCCAAACCCCAGCCAGCCGCACCGTCCCGTGTCCCACCCCACGGCTATGGGTGCGTCGCTCTGCGCATCGCTCGCCCCTTCGTGCGAGGACGGTGGCACCAGTGGGCACCGGGCAGGGGGTCACCGCTGGTGGCTCCCTGGGCCGAGGGCAAGAGCTGCCAGAATGGAAAAAGAATAATAAACCCCAACTCCCCATAGGCAGCGCAATTAAGTGCGGGTGGAAGAGGGATTTTGGAGGCAAGCAAACGCTGTCGGAGGTTTGCAAATGGCTTCACACCTGTGGCAATGGCCCCCTGTGGGCACGGCCACGCCGGTCAAGCACACCCCAGCCCCCGCCGCAGGTGGGACCCCCACCCCGAATGCGTTTCTCTGCTGGGTGCCCTCCTGGGACGGTCCGGTCCCAGCCCTCAGCAGGGTCTCCACTGGGCCATGGGGGGAACTGGGAGGGTAAAAATCAAAAGCAAATTGCGGGAGTCAATGGCGCGGAGCCGCGGGCAGTCTCAGCGGCTGCCGTGTGACTTTGATTCCCCTATCATAACCCCGAATTAAAAATTCAAGCAATTACTTGCATGGCTTCCCTCCGATTAGGCTGGGCCTCGCATTCATTAATGCGGGCGCACAGAGAAAAGCCATTAGGGCGGGCGGCGGGGACGGTTTCGCTGAGAACAGTTCCGCTCCAGGAAGGAGCCGGCCAAAAGCCGAATTTCACACATCTCGGAGGCTGCCCAAGCACGGCCAGCCCTGCCAGGGCCCTGAAAGCCACCTTTGTCCACCCAGCCGGTCCCTGGGCGGGCATCGAGGGTCCCTCGGGGCAGGTGGTGCGAGGAGGAGCATCACTGGGGCGGGCAGGCAGATAAAAGCATCAGCCTGGTGCCCACGGCATGGAGGGGAAGGGAGTGACCCCTGAGTCACTGCAATGTTACCGGCAGCGCCGCGCTGGCCGCCCCCCCAAAGTATTTACCCAGCCCAATCTGGGACCGGGACGGCCGTACACAGCACAGGGGCAGCATGAACCGTGGCAGCAGCTGTCGAGTAAAGCTTTTCAGGTGAACCCATCGCAGCCCTCTGCAGACCGGGCCAATGCTCGAGCAAGATGCGGCAAGTTTTCCAGCCAGCAAGCCTGGTTTTATGAGCGAATTTCAAGTTGCACATAGTTTTTCCACCCATTGCAGTGCAAACGTTTCTCCCACCTCCCCTCAGCAGCCAGAAGCAGGCATCGGGCACATCGCCTGGGCAGGGCTTCTGCCCCCCGTGCTCCTGCGGGAACCCCACACCCTCCGGCAGCCGCCGGTGCCAGCGCGCCGAGCGTGCTTGTGCTTCACCACTGGGCCATCAAGGAAATTTGCCGGACTAAAAAAATACCAACACGTCTAGACTGAAATACCAGTCTGGGCTCCCGGGGAGCGGGAGGAACCCCCCCGGGGTGGCGTGGGCTCCATTTTCCCAGGGGTGGGTGGCACAGGGAGGCATGACCCCAGGGACACTCCTGTTCCCTGGGGGTCTCCAAGCCCCTTTGTGGACTTCCCTGCCATCCCCGCTTGGCAGTGCCCATGCCCCGGGTGGCCTATGGTGCCTCATGGGTTTCTTCTGCACTCCTTCCCCCATCGTCTGCGCCCTTTTCCTGCTGGGATCATTCCCACTTTCAGCCCCGGGGAAGAGCATCGCCTCGGAGCGGAGGTCGCTGCAATGGCCGGGTCAGACCGGCCGGAGGAGGTCGGGTTGGGCCGTGCCAGAAGCCCCCTCGCCAGCCATTGCCTCCTCCAGGCGGGCGCTGCCGGGGGCCATCCATCAGCGACGACCCCGGAGCTGCCCCGAGGAGGAGTGGCGGGAGGTTGCAGCGGGGCAGAGGGGAGAAAAGGAAAACAGACAGGATAAAAATCACTGAATTAGCGGGTCCTAGGGAGGGGCGGCCTGCAAGATAGCGAGGAGCCATTTTTTACGGGAGAGACAGCAGGCATGAACTGTGGATCAGCCTCTTCCCTCTGACCCCGCCACTGGAAGTCACCCCTGCCTTCGCCACCCCATTGCTCATGTACCGATGTGCCGCTACTGCCACCGGAGCCCCGGCCCCACAGCGCTCCGCACTGCTGCTGTGACCCCACCACCACCACCCCAGGGTCCCACAGAGGGAGGAATCCCCCTTCCCCTCGCCTGGGGAGGTGGCCACACGCAGGATGGGTCCTTGGGAGCTGCACAGAGCACCCGCATCCCAAGGGACATCCTCATGGCAGCCCTGCGGTCCCCAAGTCCCCCATAGAGCTGGGGAGATAATGACTGGCATCATGCGGGGCCGTGCAGCGGGAGAAGAACGGTTCGGTGGATGACACGGAGGAAGACACCCGCGCCTGTGTGGTGGCACCCACTGGGATCCTGCCACTCGAGGGCAGCTCCCTGGTGTGGGCTGTGGGTGCCCTGGGAACCTCCAGTGGGTGCATGGGCAGGCGGCACCCATATCCTGCAAGGGGACCCCATGACGCCTGCAAGGGGACCCCCACGCAGCCTGCAAGGGGACCCCATGATGAAGTCTTACAAGGAACGACTGAGGGACCTGGGGTTGTTCAGCCTGGAGAAGAGGGGGCTGAGGGGAGACCTTACCGCTCTCTACAGCGCCCTGAAAGGAGGGTGCAGAGAGGTGGGGGCTGACCTCTTCTCCCTGGTGACAAGGGATAGGACGAGAGGGAGTGGGTTCAAGTGATGCCAGGCGAGGTTTAGATTGGATATTAGGAAAATTTTTTCACTGAAAGGGTTCTCAACCATTGGCACAGACTGCCCAGGGAGGGGGCGGGTTCGCCATCCCTGGGGGTGTTTAACAAAAGGGCCGACGTGGCACTTGGGGACATGGTTTAGCAGTGGTTTTGTCAGGTGAGGTGAATGGTTGGACTTGGTGGTCTTAAAGGTCCCTTCCAACCCCAGCAATTCTATGATTCTGTGATCCCTGCGATGGGACCCCCGTGCACCCCGCGAGGGGACCCCACGACCCCCGCAAGGGACCCCCGTGGCGGGGGAGCCCGCGCCGCCGGGCCGGCGCTCGCTGGTGGCCGGGGACGTGGTGCCACCTCGCGGTCCGGCGGCCGTGGCCGCTCGCGGGGCCACCCGGCCCCTTCCCGCCCCCGGGGCTGCCGCGGCCCCCCCCGGTCCCACCCCAGAAGCGGCTGCAGCGGGATGCTCGGAGCGCCACAGCCACGGGGTAACTCGTGATTTATCGGCTTTGCTCCGCGTCCACAAAGAGAGAGTTACTGAGGGGAAAGAAAAAAAAACAATAGGAAAAAATAGGGGAAAAGAGGGAAAAAGAAGAGAGAAAAAGAAGAGGAAAAAAAAGAAGAGGGGGAAAAAGAGGAAAAAAAAAAGAGGGGAAAAGAGGGGAAGAAGAAAGAAAAGAAAGAAAAGAGGAAAAAAGAGAGGAAAGAAAAGAGAAAAAGGAGAAGAGTACAGAAAAGAAGATAAAAAATAAAAAAAAAAAGAGAAAATGAGAGAAAAAAGAGAAAAAAGAGATAAAAAGGAGGAAAAAGAGGAAAAAGAAAAAAGGAGACAAAAAAAGGAAAAAGGAGAAAAAGAGGGGAAAGGAGAAAAAAACAGGAAAAAAGAGGGAAAAGGGGGGGGAGGAGAAAAAAAGAGAGAACAAAAGACAGAAAAAAAGACGAAAAAAAGAGGAGAAAAAATCCCTATGTGAAGGCAAGGGGAGATGTGTAACAGTCCCCACAGCCGCTGCCAGCCGGGCCTGGTGCCACTGGTGAGGAGTTTTGCCCAACGAAAGCAATTGCTTCAGTTCACCGAGACTTCACCGCGCACGCGGGCCCGGGCCCGCCGAGAGGCAGGTGCTGCCGTGCGAGGCCACGCGGGCTCCAGGGCAGCACGCTGCGTATGTACTGATCCAGGTAACGCAATTAAAGAGAAAGGGCCTTCCAACCCGAGCTGCAACCTGAGCTTTGAACTCGGTGGGTTTCTCCTTGCCGGGTTGCGCAGGGCAGAGCCCGCCGTCGCCCGCAGCCCTGGGGAAACCTACCGACGGGGCTGCAGGCAGGCTCAACCGTTGTCGGCACAGCCCGGGGAATCGCTGTCTCCGGGGCTCAGCCACAGGAGACGTCCCGGTGCTGGGACCGGGCAGGTCGGGCACTAAAGTCCTTTTGTTTTCACCCACCCAGTGACCCCGCGCGGAAGAACGGGCAGATTGTCTTTCAAACGGAGCCGATGTGGAGCTTGAATGTCCCTTGCCACCTTGGCTATAAATCATCCTGCATGTGATAAGGTAATTACCTTCTCCTTGAAACTATTCATAGGAAAACCTATAAAGCGCCTGGCTTGTAAACACAACAATAAAGAAGCAGGACAATAAAACCTTGGCCGGGGTGGGGAAGGTGCTGCCTTTTGCCAGCCCCGAGCACCTCATGCTTCGCCAGTCCCCAGCCGAGGATGGAGGCTGCGTCCACCCCCGCTGCTCTCGTTGGCAGCGAGTGGGCAGCACAGGGTGTGCACAGCCCATGCCGCTCTGCCAGGCACCAAACCCAAGCATTTGGCACTAAAGAGACACGTAAAGCCATCACTGACCTTGGCATCAGGCAGGAGAGCTCATCCCAGCTCTGCTCCAGCACCCTCAGGACTGTACCCCAGTGCAACCACCGGCAGCGGGAACAGGCGCGGGGCTGAGCCCCATGACTGACCCGGGTCCCCAGCCAGCAGTTTTTTAGTTGTTGCCCACAGAAATTAGGGCTGAATTTCCACAGCTGCCCCCTCCACTCCCCCCGTAGCACACGTCTCCCCAGCGATGCCCCTGTCCTGGCAGGAGAGTGGGGCCAAGCCTGGCACTGCTGGCCCTGACGGTGGTTGTCCCATCTTCAGGAGCTGCTGGATGGAGTTCCACCAGCCAGAGCGAAAACCAGCTCCTGCCTTTCCGCTGTCCCCTGGGCACACACCGGTTTTGCCCCAGAGGGTCAGCTAAGGGTGCCCAGAAGCTGGGGAACGATCTGCCTGCAGGAGGATGAAAGGCTGGCGTCAACATAGGACCTGTCTTACGTTGCCTTTACAGGAAGGAGGTTTGTAATGAGTGTGTGGGGTGAGACCACAAAATCCAGACTCCCTACCCAAACCAGCGTTCCAGTTCTTATTGCCATAACATGGTGATGGGTCGAGTCGGTGTGTGGGACACTCAGAGCCTGAGCATCCCTGGCGAAAAGAGCTGCAGAGGTGAGCAGCTAACCGTGACACAACCAGCCTACAAAACCCAGCCCGTAACCAATTCGGTTCCTTTCCAGATGAACTGAGCTCCACCCGGCATTCACACACACGGCCTTATTCTTGCCTGGTCCTGAGGGAAAGATCGTAGCCAGATGTTGAGGAACAGGCTCAGCAGATCGGAAGAGGCTGAACCCCTTCTGCTTTAGCATCCAGCGAAGAGTTGGGCTCTTTGTTAACCAGATATCTCACACGGAGAAAACTGCTTGTGCCGCCTTCAGCCAAGGCTACCCAGAAACTGCTTTTGCTCCCAAAGATATTCTTATCTTTCCGTCTGAGAAAAGTTGCAGGTTCCCCAATATGGGTTGAAGTACTGGATGTGGTTACTTAGAAAGCTGCAAAAATTTTTTTGGGTGCCAGGTAGATGAGAATAGTCTTTTGTCAGTGGTGCCCAGTGACAGGAATAGAGGTGACGGGCACAAACTTGAACATAGAAGTTCCATCTCAACCTGAGGAGGGACTTCTCTCCTTTGCGGGTGGCAGAGCAGTGGCACAGCTGCCCAGAGAGGTGGGGGAGTCTCCCGCTCTGGAGCCATCCCAAACCCGCCTGGACGCCGTCCTGTGCCACTGCTGGACGTGACCCTGCTGTGGCAGGGGGTTGGACTGGGGGAGCTCCAGAGGGCCCTGCCAACCCCCACCATCCTGGGATTCTGTGAAACGCCGAGTGAGCAGGCTGCTACAGTGCTCAGTGGGGACACTCACTTCTTCTTTATCCAGCCGCTCAAGCTCTGTTTGTCTCTATCACTCGCTTAGTGCAGCTCAAAGCACAAATCCACGTTTCCTCAAAAGCCCTTAGGTGACCCAGGAGCCAGGTGAGACTTCACAGAAGTTTTTACTAAAACCAAAGAGGTTGGCTACGCGCTACTGAAACTCCCAGCAGCTCCCATCTGCTTCTTGGGGTCCACAAAATCAGAGGTTTCTCCATCCAGAAGAACACCCTGTCATGGGATGTGGGCTGCTGGAGCAGACGCAGCACGGTACACCCCGTGTCTGCTGCCCGACCACGTGTTGGATACCAAGTCCCACAGCTGCCTCACCGCCAGTATTCCAGCTGGTGCAGCACACGGGCAGCTCCAGAGGTGTCAGCAAACCTGGGCGAGAAATCCAGGCACGGTTGTGTTTTCAGTGTAAGGGACAGGTTTCTTCTAGAGGCAGAATACAGCTGTAAAATGCAGCCTTGTTTCAGACGGTGGAAACTCAAAGATGCGTACAGGGACTATGGCAGCAGCCAGAGAGAAAAGGAGCAAGTGTCGGCTTAAGTGCAAATTGGTAACGTGAAGCACAGCCAGGGGTGTTCCTGAGCCAGGAGGGGTCCCATGCCCCGCTGAGGACCAGGGAGGGCGGTGGTGGTGCTGGGGCCCAGCGGCAATGCTCAGCTTTGCCGCTCTCTTCCTCAGCCTCCGTCCCAGACGGCCACTCAGCGTTTCACAGCCCTCGGCTGGGCCAGGCGTTGGCAGAGCTGCTCCTGCCCCAGGCTGCTGCCGCAGGAGAAGTCACTCCTGGCTGGGAACCAGCCCCACACGTCCAGCGAAAAAGGCTCCATTACTCTGAAGAGGTTTCGGATACTCACACTATTTGAGGCCCACTGAAACCGGCGGTGAAGATGGAAAAACAAAGCAGATAAATTTTGTCTCCCAAAGAGCTTTTACAACAGCCAGGGCTTGCACTGAGCTCTGTTCAAACATCCACCCAGAGGTTAGGACAGCAGGCACTTAACTCTCAAAGTGCCCCCACAGACCGGCTCATTCCTGGAGGCATCGATTCGTCCCCAGCAACACTGGAGAGCTCAGTCCTCCAGCGGCTATCAGCGCAGTAAGCACACAGCAAACAGAGTAACATCACCATGAAGGAAGGGGAAGAGGACAGAACTTCAGAAATAGAAACAAACCCAGGCGCGGTTTAGAACAATCACTGCGCCTCCCACAGAAAGGCGACAGAGCTCCAGGGGCAGCACTGCTTCAAGAGTGGAAATTCCTACTTTGAATTTTGGGGCTTACACAGCACAGTACCATCCATGTGGAAAGAAGGAATTTGGAGCTGTTGAAAGACAGGATGAGCGAAGGCAGCAGGGAGGCATGGGGCAGGTGTAAGACACCAGGAACGCAGACAGGTAAAGGCAAAGTGTGTTTGCTCTAAGCTATTATTCAAATATTGGCATATTTGGGTTTATTGCAGGAACACAAGAGCGATAACATTTGCAGTGCTCAGAAAAACAAAATTCTTCCAGATCCCTCCTTTACAAACACGATTTTGAATATAGCAGCAATAGTAACAAAATGCCTTTAGATAAGCTCAGAGAAGAGGCTGTTTTTATAAAACATACAAAGAAGAAAAAAGCATTTGTTTTCCAAGTGGTAACACTGTAACAGTTAAGTGTACAAACAAAATGATAAAAATGAAGTTCTACAGATCTTTTCATCAGGCATTATGAATGATTTTAACAAGTTGGAAATATTTTTATTTAATACCAGCAACAGGGAACTTTTCTTCTGGATGGCCTGTGTCAACGAAAACAGCATTTCTTCTCTGTGCCCAGCCAGAAGTGTGAGTTATTGGTCACCGAAACAGGTTTCTTTCTAAGCCTCTGTTAATTCAGTGGCATTGGCATGGTTTGTCAAGACATCTTCCAGATAACCAGACACTCTTACCCTAGCTTTGCCCTCCAGCTCTTTCTCTAACCCACTGAGATGTTCGAGAGCTCTTTTTAACACCCTCTCCCTCTCGCACAAGTCCGTGTGCGTTCCTGCTTCGTTCTCTTCCACTCCAGATTTCAGATATTGCAAGACATAGGATTTGATCGCGTCCCCGTTTTCTGTCATGGTTCGCCAAATGACTGGCAGGTCTGTGCTCTTTGCCAGACTTAACAAATGGAGCAGAGCCTGGCAGATCTGCGTCCTGAGGCTGGCGCTGTACTTGAATTCCAGAAAGTCCTCGGTGTCCTCACTCTTCTGCAAGGCCACCACCAAGGCACTCCAGATTTGGCAGAACTGCTCAGTGGAGCCATAGCATTCCCTCTTGCTAGGGATGGAGAGTGCCATAGCTGATTTGATTCGAACTTTAAAATTCTTGCAGGACTTCACTACTGAGGAAAGCGCACTATACGCTTGTGTGGTCCAAGGAGCCTCTCCTACAAAAAAACCACCACAAAACCCCCTTTTCAGTCAGTCAAAATATACAGAACTGTAAGTGTATCTCCTAAATATTTAATGACCTTACATTTACTGTATTTATTCTGGTCCAAATGAGAGAATCAAGGGTTATGAAATGAAAAACGGTTAAAAAAGTTAATCTTCTGAAGTTCTGTAAGAGGAAGAGTGACATTTTCCATCTCTTCACAGCTATAATCCCATCCTCACGCTCTTTTCTAACACGACAGATCCAACTGAATACAGCACATTTATGCCCGCCTTCACAGGATCTGAGCATATTTCACTGGCGAGAGTTCTGGGGAAGGTATGACAGCAAGATGCAGCTCAGTTTGCCTTCTCCCCTCTCCCCCAACACGTTTATAACAGAGACCTTCTTATCAAAACCACAACCTGCTGTGCAAATCCAAAGCCAGAGGGACAAGTTACTCACCGAGGGGCAAGGCAGGGTTCTTAAAGACATTCCCCAGCGCATAACAAGCATTCCAGCGCACTTTCATAGTGGCCTCACTCTGAACAGTAGAAATAAGGGCCTGAAGAGATTCCTCGATGGCTTCCCTAAACCTGGGGTTTGCTATGTGATACGGCTGAAGGAAATGAAGCACGTTCCCAAGGGCCCGGACTGCATTACTCTTTACCTGGAACACACATACACAAAAAAAAAACCTTAATTCTGGCTTTCAGCTTATAGGCAAAACTTTTGTCAAGCCTGCTACGAAATCACGCTCAGAACCAAACAAGGAGCCCATCTGGAATCAGACTGATGTCTTAGCAGACAGTAACTTCCTAAGTGCCACCAGAAAGATCATCCTCTGCAAGTGGTCACCCTGGAAAAAAAAAAATACAACGGCCTCCCGCCCCACACTGTGGGAAAGTACCATCAAATGCTCTGCAGGTCAAACAACACAGGAAACCTCCAAACACCAGCCCTCGAGAGAGGATGCTGAGCTGCAGCTCCCTATCCATTGGGGCAAATCGCCCCTAAGTAACTCGTGCCTTTTTTCCTTTTTTTTTTTTTTTTTTATTTTCAATAAAAATGCAAGAGTTAACTACACTATAACTCCACCCTCCTTCCCCTCAGTCATACCTTGTCTCTGTCCTTGGATGCTTCAGTCGCAGATCGTAACATTTGCAACAGTAGGAGATCAGAAAATTCCTCTTGAAAACTTTGCCCCATGGTTTCCCTATCAGAAGAATCATGCTGTGAAAGGCCAGCTCAGATGATCCATCCCCAAAGATGTGATACAATCCTTTACAAAGCCGTATGAACAACCTTCACTCTTTAGAAGGCTAATATGTAAGGCAGACCTTACTACATGTGACCACTATGTTTATTAATTTAAAACCAAACTATCAATGCAAGAAAGCCGCTTAGCAATGCATTAAGTCTGTAATAAAAAACAGAGGGCAATGAATTGCTCAGAGGCAATTCTTTAGCAGGAATATATGATAACTATTTCTCCTGTTAAAAATGTAACAGGTTAGACTTCCTTCAGTCTTTGATTTAAGGAAGTGTTAAATATTCATTAATCTTACTTCTGTCTTATGTTGAAAGTAAAGTAACCAGGGGACGTGCAACTACACAAAGCCATGTACAAGAAACAGAAAATTGAAAAGTAAACTTGCAATATATTCCAGAACTAACAATTAGAAAGACCTAAACCCAAGCGGTTTAGAACTCAGCTCCAGATGGATCCAGGATACTTGTAATACAGTCTCATACATCGGTAGACACACAGGCTGAAGGATGGTTAAAAAGAAGCATCCAAGCCAAATTTTTTGATACCAAGTAGATCAGTACCCTCTGTCTGATGCTATGGGAATACGGGCAGAGAGAGGAGTTCCGCGGGCCACGGCATGCTTACGTACATGTTGATGATCAGAGTGTCCGTGAGATTGCCCAGGGACCAAGCTGCTTTGGCACGCACGTTCGGAGACTTGTCATGGAGGGAATTCAGAATAGCGTTTGCTGTGTCTGCCACAAACATCACATCCTGTAAAAGTAAAAATTGCTGCGGAGTTAGAAAGTTTTAAAAACTCAGGTGATTTCCTTAGTAACAGATACATTCTGGCCTTTCTAGGGAAAATGATACCTGCACAGAGACCAGCTCCATTAATACGCTCCTCTTTTTTAGGCAACAACTTTGAACGTTTATGCTCTCTGTACAGCTTTGTTTGATCTTTAATTAACAGGCTAAGCCTGCACGCTGACCAAGTTCACCACTCTCTCGGGTAGCTGTTGCTGAAAGGTTTCAATGTATTATTTAATTGCATTGGTACTTTAGTCGCTCTGGATTTTAACATAATTACCTGGACTGCCAATCTTATACTCATCAAATCTCACTCTTAAGAAAGTAATTGCTTCTCCAAACTCCCTGTTGAGCTGCCCATCTAATTTTCTCTTCTATGGCATGTTACATTTCATTTTCATTGCCTTGCTTATGGTAAAGGATTTGCTTTCAAAATATTTTGGACTCAAATCTCAATGTCAACTACTGCATAAATCTGTTATTACAATCACTCATTTAAGGCCACACTGGAAAAACTACAGAGTCTTCCAGCTCAGCCAAGCTAAGATTTTTTTTTTTTTAAGCAAAACAGCATTTTTCTCTAAATAAGCTTTACTTCTTAGTTTTAAGCAAAACTGAAGCCTTTACTGGTCTGGAGACAGTAAAGAAATGCTGTATACATGCTACAGACCAAAAGCAAGAAGGAAGGCCAATTCATTCCAAAAGAACTCACATCCCGCATCTTATGGTTCATCAAACCCATTATAAAATGGGTCAAAATAAGAAAAAATGGGCCAGTTCTGACCTGCCGAAGGCAAGAGAAGAGGATGTAGACTCCAAGCGCACGTGCGGCAGCAGCTTTTACCAGTGGGTTCTCACTGTGGTTCAGGCCAAGAAGCAGAGTGACACACAGTATCTGCTGGTCATTCTGCAAAAGTACAAAGTCACAGCAAAAGAGAGAAATTGAAAAGATTTCTGTCCCACAAAGACAGACAACTGACAAATACTCTGAAAGACCCTAATACCTGGAATCTATAGAAGCTACCATTCAGAGCTTACTCTTTTATTTAAAGTAAACTGACTGGCATTTCAGGATGCCACACAGGAAACGGGAATGCTTCCAGCAAACATGATCTTGTTGCTGTTCGATAAGACCACAAAGGAAACCAAAATATTAACTATCATCCGAACGCAGAAGGCATGGCCCATCAGAGGTAAAACAGACTGGATCGGTGGCTTTTTCCTGTCTTCCTTCACTCTTTCCCCTTCATTAACAAGGACAGACAGGCAGATTAAGTTCATCCCGGACAGATTGTCAGTTTACCAACCCATGACAAAGATCTTTGTTTCATCGGAGCAAAGGGTCAGTGGGCACTGACTTGACCCCACATGGCCACAGGGGCAAGAGAGCGTATGGGATCAAAGTACAGAGAGATGAAGTACATGCCATACTTGGAGAAACCAGACGGAGAATTCCAGAGATACTGCTGTACTAGCAATTCTTGGGCAAATGAGATCTGGCAGAGATCTGCCCCATCAAGAAGGGCACAGTGACATAAAAGGAGCTGCACAATGCAGCGGTGATACACTGCCAAGGCTTTCATGTTTAAAAGCATATTTCATGTTGCAAAAGGAGAGTAAGGCCAACACATTTGTTTGCTTCTGCCAGGGCAATCACACAGTTTAGTGTTTTAAAAGCCAGCCAAAAGAAAAAAACAGGCATGCAAATTGGTGAACGTCAGCCTATGGCTGTTAGCTCAGCTGTCTCTTCAAACACTTAACCAGCAAAATAACAACCCTTCACCCCTCCCTCACGCAATGAAATTCTTGCCCTCCATCTCTCATGCATCACTGCCAAGGCTGAGTATTCATGGCAGGGCCAAAGAGCTTCTGTGACCCATAGTTTAATTGTTTTGACAGACTAATTACTCCCAACATTGCCTTTTCCAGTCTTCAATAGTCACAACTTCTTCAGAATGTAAAGAAAACCACCCCAAATTCTGGAAGATTCCTCTACCCTCTCATTGTAAGTTTTAAAAGGCTTTTCACTACTGCAATCTGGTAGACAAGAACAAAGCCTCGACAGGTAAGAAAAGCCATGCTTAGAGGCGTGCTCTCTTACCTGTAAACTGCTGAAAGCTTCTGGCAAGATAGAGGACAGGGCATCACAGGCACTTGTCTGAAGAGTCGCATGTGGAGAGTTCTGAAGAATGCCAGGTAAAGGGCCATTTAACATCATAGTCCAGAAAGTTACCACCTACAGAGGAAGCAGCCAGGTTTACTTATTTAAACTCAGCAATTATGCCTAAGTTCCATCATAGATTATCTTTGTCTTTGATCGTCTTTAAGACATACTTACAGCAGGTAGCATAATCACATGTGAAAGTGTGATAATATAATCACATGTGAAAGTGTGATAACATAAGCCTAATATCTCATTTGAGATGACCCTGTACTAGTTCTCCTGAGTCTGCTCTGATAAGCATTCTCAAACCACAACTCACATGTGCCAATACTACTGGGCTTCTTATAAAACAGTGTCCGTCATTATTTCCATTATAAATTCCAGCTTTATCACTCACTAACACAGTATCTTAATAGATAGAACATTCCCCCAGGATGTGGGGCACCCAGGTTCAATCGTCTTCCGTCTGTCTGAGAGTGCCAGTCACATTTCATCCCTTTCCATCTTAATGCCCTAAACAGCTGGCTCTTCCCTTTTAGTTAGGCTAACACAGTCCCAGGAACACAGCTCTGGGCCACCCATCTTCTGCCTTTTGCCAGTAGACTGGGGAATCCAGTGTGAGCATGCTTGTGTGCTTTTTTTTTTTAAAGCTCACTTGTCTGTTTTTTCCAACTGTTTGGAAGCCTAAAATACTTAGCATTCAGAAACATTTTAAAGACATTTTAGTACTGCTATCAAATACTTTTTCACTGAGTTCTGTTTGTTACCTTCTCAAAGACACATACACTCAGATTAGATTGCATTAGGTAGAATTACGATCCCATTCTTGAATCCACACAGCTGGGCATTTTCATTTGCCTGACAATTTACATTCATATCAAGTAATAGAAACCCGGTGCTACTGGACACATTTCCTATCTTGTAGGGTCACTGATGACCAGCTCAAAACTTCACATACACCAAAGAAATTTACAAACTTGCCTTCTGTTCACACAAGCAAGACTTAAACAGGTCTACGTTACTACTAGAATGCCAGTTCCTCAGCTTCTGCAAACTTGTCCAACAAACAGCCTCAACCAATTAATTTTTCTGAAATCACATATGTTACAGTTCTGGTCACTCCGTCTGCACTTGTGAACAGCCAGAACACGTAAGCTGGCTCTTGTAACAATGCAAATTCACCAAAACTCTAAAAGCATGTGTCTAGGTTTTATGCAGCAGTAATGAAAAAAATGTAAAAGTAATGAAAAATCTGCACTGTTCTTCTAGCTTTCTGACTTACAGCAGGCAGGAAGAGGAGGGATAAGGAAAGGCAGAGAGGCAGCATTAATGTGATGTAAAAGGAAAAAAAAATACACCTGTCTACAGACAAATAGATACCAAAATAGCGTAGGAAGTCTACAAAAATTGTACATATCAGCACCTATAAAGCCGCAGGGTACTAAGTCCCTTTCTGCTTTCCTGCAACTGATTTATCTGTATCCATGTCAGTAACTTTGCAGAGAGTTCAAGAAAGGAAGCTCAGTGAAGTGGAATCTCAGTGGGAGCCCACACACTTACCACACTGACTGGTACTCTCTGATCAGGGGCAACGGCTGAATCGGGTTTGTACTGCTGTAGTACACCTGTGCCCAGCTCCTCCAGAAGCTGCAAGAAACAAAAAGCAACTAGGTCTTTATCAGGGATAACTCAAGTACCATAGAACCATAGCAACCTCTACCTAGGACTATACTTACGCACCCAGTGAACAAAAATAAAAGATGCAGTATTGTTTTGGACTCTATTATGTCCCTGCTAGTGAAAAATTTAGAGGAAAAGTCCTTCTTATGTAACGTCTCCAGCTTGAACAACGTAACAAATTGCCACGCAAAGAGGAAATCTCTCTGAGCTTTCCTTTGGGTGAGAGACACAGCTGGTTCCTGCACGAGCTGATGCTACAGCAGGGAAGGGTCAGTGTTACAGATCTTGCATGTCCTGAGCTTCCTGGTGACTCAGCAGAGCAACAAAATGCTGCTGGGAATTCAAGATTGGAAGCAGAAGGTGCATTTCTCAAAGTGTCAGGGTATTGCATTTCTCAAAGAGCTACAGCAGGCACCAGCTCTTTACGGTGTGCTACATCACACACACAGATGCTCTGAATATGTATCACTACTCATCCCTATTTGCAAAGCACACCAATAGATAAAATTGACTTGGCAAAACAATGTTGATGTTTCCTCATGCTCTTACTTTGGCTCCATGAAGCTGAATGGATGGATCCATTTCTTCCATGCACCTGCAAGCCACTTCTCCAAGTTCTAGGAAATATCTCTGAGCCATAGAGAAATAGCCTTTTACAAGAAGAGCCAATACCTAAACACAAACAAAAAGAAATTTCATTCAGCATTTTTTCCTTCTGTTAAACCAAAATACCCCAAATACACACAGAGAGGATGTTAATGGGCTAATCAACACTGGGACCATACACTAAACTCTGATGTAACAGATACACCGTGCAGCACAGCTTCTAGAATACTAGAGCTAATTAAAAACCTCCCTATTCCATTATCTTGTTCAGAAAAGGGCCACAAAAGCACTATCAGGTAGCAACACAATGAATTATTTACTGTAAGTGAGGTCTCCTGTAGCTAAAAAACTGAGCAAGAGTGCCTGCAAGAGCAACACTCTCCTGTGACACTACTGCTGTGTTCTGTGAAGCTGGATTTAACAAATATTCTTTGTTCCAGAAAGAGAGTGAGACTTCTCAGGATGGACGTTATGAAATCTTACTATTTTCTGTGGTTACAGGAAGAAAAAACAGGCCAAATCTCAACATTCACAAGTACCCCTTTAGTCACACCAGCATCACTCCATAGTTCCTTGCAGACTGTTCTTTGACTGCAAGGTTCTTCCCCACTGTTTTCCAGCAAAACTTTAACTTAGATTCTGTACGGAGGAGTTTGCATGGGGAAGACTCACAGCTTTCACCAGATGCCAGCACACACAACCAAATAATATTTTAAAATACTGAAGGTAACAAAAAATCACAGGCAGATGAACTTGCTGCAGCAGGTTTTCTATGGGACAGTTATGCTGTGGCCACAGGTACAGAAACAAAACATTTCTGCTCTTTCAGTCACAGCAGCTCAGACCTGCTACACTAGCAAATGCTTTAGCCTAAATCTCACTGAAAGAGCTAGGAGCAAAGGCAACTCACAACTGAGGCTTGGTGGACGCGAGGGAATTTGATATTGCACCAAGCTGTTCATTTCACAAGTTAGCTGTCCATCCCCACCTGTAAGGATTCCAGTCGAAGGGGACACGGCTCATAAACACTGGAAACCGATGAAAAGTTGGCATCGCTGTCAGAACAGGAATCCTCTCTGGGCAGAACGATGATGGAAACACAGAGACGGAGAAGCCAGCACGGTTCTGCAGATGCACATCCTGCTGCGTTATCTGGTGGCTCTCCTTCTGAGGGGAGTGCTTTCCTCCACTGCTCAGAAGAATTAAAACGGTGAGGAGTTGCACTACCACTATTGTTTAGCCCTGAAGAACTGGGCTGTTGCAAAAGTAACTGCACCTCTGGTAAAGGAGCCTGGACAGATACTATAGCCCCTAATAATGTGAGACTGGAGACTCGAACATTAACATCTGCAAGAAAGAACAGGGCAGAGGAAGAAAAAGCCAGTCCGTTAGCATCTCACTGACATGTCAGCATCCTTCTTCAGCAGTTTTCAGACAAGACAGGTCATGACATATAATTCGATAGCAATATGTATGTTTATGAAGCACAGGGCAGGGGCGGGGGGGAATCCACAACTATTCTGTAATAACCAATGCTGAATTAAGATATAACATGTATAAAGTGGCTCCAACCAAACAGAATGCAAACCTTTATGACAAATGTATGGCTTTATCTGGTTCCAAACTCTCGTCAGCAGCCCAGGTTTTAAACGGCTGTATGGTGCATTTGAAACCAAATTTGCAAGGCACTGAAACACACAAAAGAACATACATGCAGTGGTGGTTACAATGTCAGCCTGGCCTCCAACAGATTTGTTTTTACGTTTGCAATTTAGGTCATTTAGACAGCTAATTATCTGAGGGCACCTGAAAACAAATGCCCCAATTATCTGCTGTTTGAAAATTGGTTACAAACTTGGCTCCTAAGAACAAGTATTTAACTACTGTGACCTGGCATAAAGACCAAGGAATTTCAATAGCCCATGGAAAGCTTTTTTTGCCAATTCAGGTTCCAGCTGTAAAGCCAACGTGAGTCTTCAGAATCATTTCATACGTTCCTTCAGCTCCAAAAAACTACGCAAAAGAAATACAGGAACACGAGAACTGTGCTGAAGAGAAAAGAGACCTTAGGACTCTGTAGGAAGAGTCAGTCCATGAAGCCTTGTGAGACAACAGCCCATTTCCCACCACCACCTTAGTCCTCCACAGCTACAATAATTTCTATGCAAACTTTCTTCAAGACTTAATCTAGACACCAATATAATCTTTTGGGCAGTATTTGAAACATTTACAGTACAGTTACCTTGACTATTTGTGTCAGTGTCTGAGAAGAGGATTCTGCCACCAGGGCTAGCAGCAGGCAGCGGTGCAGCTCCCGGATGCTAGAAGCAATAGTTACAGAGAAGGGAGTAAAAGCTCTCTTGTGATCATTAGCATCTTCAGCAACAGAAAGAAACTGCTTAGAACCTTCCAGGATGGCTGAGAGAACTTGAAGAGCACAGGCACGGGTCTGAAACAAGAAAACATTTCTGTTACCCACTTTTAACACCTCCTTTGAGCTGATGGAGAATTTAAGTTTATGAAAGTCTTTCTCTAGCAAGAGAAAAATTCAACTCCAGCTACCTTTTCTTCTGACTTTAATACAAACAATCCTTTGTTTCCTTAACCAATACATCCTCTTTTATTCCTTGCAGTACAGTGACCAAGCAACACAGACACACTAGCCAAAGTACTTACTGAAGGTCAGAGGAGACAACTCTTAAGATTAATATGGGAAAAATACAATGTTTTCTCTACTCAGAGCTGTCTCACCTTTGGAGAGGGGTCCTTTAAAGCAATAGTCATCAAGGACGCTGACTGGGGACTGCCAATACCAGGTGCATCAGGAACAAACGCTGACCAGTAGCCATAAAGAACTCTTTTTTCTATTGATTTTATAGCGGAGAGGAAACAGGCTAGAGCCCCTTGACGAACATTGGCTTGATAAGATCTTAAAAACAAACAAAAAGATCAATGAAATAGCAGCAGTGAAAAGTAATGGACTTCACCTCTTTCACTTATATTAGCGGCTAGCTGTGAGAAGACATTTTTTAGACCAAGAACAGGAAGAGAAAGAACAAATTTACTTTCAAACTAATACAAGAAAATTGGAAGGCAGTAATTCGTACCACCACATAAATCAAAAGGAAAAGTGATTTCCTCAGCAGTTTTGATTAAGAACAAAGCGCTAGGATCCTGTGGAAGCCTAAGAGTCTGCACACATGTGAAATTTGTGCCAGATCACAAATTTCACAAATCAGTGCACCCTCAGCAAGTTTGCTGATGATACCAAGCTGTTTGGCGAGGCAGACATGCTTGAGGGGAGGGATGCCATCCAGAGGGACCTGGACAGGCTGGAGAGGTGGGCCCAAGCCAACCTCATGCAATTCAACCAGGCCAAGTGCAAGGTCCTACATCTGGGTCGGGGCAATCCCAAGCACAAATACAGGCTCGGTGGAGAATGGCTGGAGAGCAGCCCTGTGGAGAAGGACCTGGGAGTGATGATTGATGAGAAGCTCGACATGAGCAAGCAATGTGCGATCGCAGCCCAGAAGGCCAACCGTATCCTGGGCTGCATCAAAAGAAGTGTGGCCAGCAGGTCAAGGGAGGTGATTCTGCCCCTCTACTCTGCTCTTGTGAGACCCCACCTGGAGTACTGCATCCAGCTCTGGAGTCCCCAACATAAGAAGGACATGGACCTGCTGGAGCGCGTCCAGAGGAGAGCTACGAGGATGATCAGAGGGATGGAGCACCTCTCCTATGAGGAGAGGCTGAGAGAGTTGGGGCTGTTCAGCCTGGAGAAGAGAAGGCTCCGGGGAGATCTTATTGCGGCCTTCCAGTACCTAAAGGGGGCCTACAGGAGAGCTGGGGAAGGACTTTTTACTAGGGCATGTAGTGATAGGACGAGGGGGAACGGCTTTAAGCTGGAAGAGGGCAGGTTTAGATTAAACATTAGGAAGAAGTTTTTCACTTTGAGGGTGGTGAGGCACTGGAACAGGTTGCCCAGAGAAGTTGTTGAAGCCCCGTCCCTGGAGGTGTTCAAGGCCAGACTGGACGTGGCCTTGGGCAACCTGGGCTGGTGAGAGGTGTCCCTGCCTATGGTAGGGGGGTTGGAACTCGATGATCTTCAAGGTCCCTTCCAACCTAAACCATTCTATGATTCTATGATCTACAGGAACAAAAGGCATGCTTTAACATGATACATGAGCTTAAATTGTTATGAACAACAGTTCATTCTGCCACCATGCTTTATGTTTACGTAAACAACAATCACCTCATTTTACTCTGTATTCCACCTTCAGCATCAGAATATTCCGACTCACTGCTGCTGATTCTTTTCCAACTAGTATAATGTGAAGACAAGTGATCCTTTCCAGTAGGCACACATGCAACATCTGATGTACGAGTCCGAGGATCTGAACAAGGACTGTTCTGCACATCTCCCAAGCGTAATTTCAGCATGTCTGCTCCAAGGACTGATTCATTTCCTACATCACCCAAACCTTCTCTTCCTTCTTCCCCAAACTCTCCCTTCTTTTGTTTCCCTTTGGACTTTTTTCTTCGGTTCTGTTTTAAGATGAAAAATAGATATTCTTTTTCAATCTTTTGAAATAATATCTAGAAAGATATGCAAACATGCTATAGTTGTAAATCTTTTATTAAGGGAAAAAGGTCTCAACTGAAAACAAAACTAATTGCTAATCCAGAAAAAAAGCAGTTTGATATATTAAATCATACTGTCTGTGTAGCACATCAAATTATACAAGTTTCTAAATGAGTTTTCAGATGAAATTTAGTTTAACCAAGAGTTATCACAGCTATTTAGCATCTTCCGATACAACAATACAGCACATAAGTGCAATTACATCCATGTGCAATACTGTACGTACAGAAACAATCACTTTTTTTGTATCAGAGTCTGCAAACTCTGGTTATTAGTAGCAACAGTAACATCAGTATAGTAATACTTTAGTGTAAGTAGGCAGTTTATATCTGAATAGCCTCAAAAATTAAGCTTTGGCCTCTTCATCAGTAAAGCAAAAGATTTCCAACAAAACTTTTAGTTAAACGTCATATTTCACACAAAAGTGATTCAAGAAGAGGAACAGTAAATACTTCTCTAGTTCTTTTAGATTTACAGTACGTATTTAACAACTAATGAGAAACAAGTCAACATGACTATACAACTTTATTTTCTCTAATGTCTTTCAGATAATTGGTAATCCAAAATGTTTACAGGGTTAAAAAATAACCTGTAGAAGGATTAAGCAGAACAGATGAGGGAGGGGGGAGGAAATCAGTCTCTAGATGAACTTGACTTCTCTAAGAAAGAGTCAAACAATTGCGCAAGTGTTAGGAGAGAAAACGTAACTTATAAAATAAAAAGCCTTGGCTAGTCTGCAGGCACCAATCCCATGTCTACAGGCCAAGAATTCTTGGCTATAGATGAATAACTGATGCACACAGCTTAACTCAGGAAAACCAATCTCTGCAGAGCCGTTTGTTCTTGTCATCTGAGTTTACAAAGCAATTTTACTCAGTGGAGAGATTTATAATCAATACCTTTAAAGCAAAGAATGTGAAATGTATCACAGGCTCAGAACACAAAGAGCCTGTTAGCCACCGGTATCACGTCAGGTAACATACAACCGCAACAAACATGCACACAATGAGCATGCGGTAGAATCAGTATAATTTCAGCTTACCCCTGTCTGCTTAAAGGCGGCTGGTTCTGATTGTTCCTGTTTGACGGGCGACCTTTTATCATACTGAGGCAACGGAGCTGGGTACAAGGCTGAGGGCATTTCTATGCTTAATCCTGGCAGTCCATGAAACATACATTTCTAGAACAGTAATGAAAACATTAGCATTCTTTCCCTTTTTAATGCACAAAGATTTACTGTGTATTTACTCAGGTGTTCACCAGATTTCAGTTGGGCTTGTGATCCTTCCCCCAGGTCTCGCCTCTCCCCATGCTATGTAACAGCTATGCAACATCTGAAATTCAACTATCTCTAGAAGGATTTTAAGTAGGTCCAAAAAAAAGCCAAGCCTCCCATCTTTCTCTCACATGCTTTTGTGGGAAGTGCAGTTAAGATGCTGTGAGAGAAACTCAATGTCTTTTTCTTTATATCTCACACTACATTCCCCCCCAAGCTCAGGATTCTCTGCTCCCTCTTTCTCGTCTTCTACTGTTTCCCACTTAACATGCACCTGGAACACACACCTTTCAGTGTCTGCCTCTTTCTCAAGGTGGATTTACCTTTAATACTGCAAGAAGAGATCCAATTTGGTCAGTTTGCATTAGTTTCATCTTCCCACCATTGAGAAGTGACTGGATCCCTTTCAGTGCATTTTGCAGTAACTGAAAACCAAAATACAGAATTAGTTACTTTTCCTTCCCAAAACACCAAAGGTTCACATTTTTCAAGTGACCTTCTAGGCAACTACTGTTTTGCTCAACGTAATTACTTGGGACAGTTACTTATGTTTATTAAGAACAAAGATATTAGACTATTTAAGCAAAATCTCAGTTGACAATATTCCAAGTTTCATATATTCCAAATTCCAGTATTCCAGCAGCACAATCTCCTAATTAGATTATTCTAGACAATTAGACTTGCACTTACCATGCAAAAAGTGATGTCATCTACATCAGAGGTTTTTGAAGACTGTAGAACACTTAGAAAAGTTTGGAAACAGACACTTCTGTACGACTCATCCAAGTACGGCTGCCCAGGCACACTAAAATTAAAGCAGGAGACAATAAATGGTTGGTTTACAGTCTGTCCCACAGCTTTATAACATTACACAAACTCAGATCCAAGCCCTCCACTGGACTGAAGAGCACAGCCCCAGATGGAGGGATGGCTTTTTGAAAGGGTTCAGCTCTACCACTATAAAAAACAAAAAGAAACTTTCTGCCCAAAGAGCTAGAACAATCATAGCGTGCCTTACACCTACTCTGCTACTGTGGCCACCTTCTCAATTCCAACGACTGTCCAAGCATAGCTTAACAAGCTGTCATGCTTATAAATGCTTTTTAGGCAAAATTTGGCACTGAAAAGGGCCTACAATTTGCCATTTCCCTAGTTTCCATGAAGTTTGGGCAATCTTAATGGGCTGAAACATTTTAACATCCACTTGCACAAAGAGAGAGGGCAACGGCATTACTTCATCTTTGCAACCTTGAGTACCATTTAGTAAGAGCTGGCCATTGTTGCAGTGGATTTAGAGTCATTAAACAAATTCTTTTGTAACAGATTCCTAAGCATCTGGTTCCAACACATTTAATTACTTCAAGCCATCAACACATGCTTGATAATATTCACAGGACAACTCTAACATTGCAAGTGATTTTCCTGAAATTAGAATCAGAGAATAGTTGATGTCGGAAGGGACCTCTGAAGATCATCTAGTCCAACCCCCTTGCTTGAAGTACGGTCAACCAGAGCAGGTCGTCCAGGACTGTGTCCAGTCAGGTTTTCAAGATCTCCAAGGATGACGACTCCACAGCCTCTCTGGGCAACTGGTTCCAGTGTTCAATAATCCCTGCTTTTTTTTTTTTCTCATTATGTTTAATTGGAATTTCCCGTATTTCGGTTTGTCCCCATTGCCTCTTGTCCTTTCACTGGGCACCACTGGGAACAGTCTGGCTCTGTTATCTTCGCTCCCTGCCATCATGTATTTATACACATTGGTAAGATCCTTGCTGAGCCTTCTCTTTTCCAGGCTTAACAATCCCAAGTCTCCACAAAGAAAAATCATCATGCCCCAAACTGCCAGGTATTGCATTTATTTACATCACATAGTTCTTCAGACTTTATCTATAAGTGCCGAAATTCCAAGCTTTTGTGTTTGTTTTTTCAGAAAAAAAAAAGCAGCCATCTGTTCAGGGGAACTATTAACCAAAAAAACCCTTTACAGCAAGTCCATGTATCTATTGCTTTTATTAATTGCTTGCTTGCTGAGAGCCTGGTTAGTCAAAATATACATACAGCAGCTAATAAAGATTTGACATTACTGTGGCATCAGCATATTTACATGTGGAATAGAAAAATGAACGATTTGCAAAAGAATATCTGACAGTCATTATAAAAACTTGTAGCTGACCATTTCTTATGCAAAATTAACCCAAAGAATCACTGCAGGGACCAGACAGCACACCACTTTTTTTTTCCCCCTCTTCCCTAAACTAATCTCCATAACATTATTTTTGGAAGACTGAGAGTTTATGGTTTTATCCACAGATGATACAATATCCTGGAGCACTAAAGTTTTAGATTTCAAATTCATGCATATACACCTTACTGGTCCTGAATTTACTGTTCCTAGCACAAACAGAGCAGACCAGCTGTGCATGCCGTCAGATGTACATCTTCTAAAGCATCCACTCCGCCATCTGAAAAGGCTTGTACGCACCTGAGACACAGGTTTGCCATGCTGCGTACTGCTGCCCTCCTGAGTTCCACGTCTGGCTGAGCAGAATCACTGAACTGCACCAAGAGCCCAGTCTTGCCCAGCAAATCCGGGAGATACTAAAACAAACGACCAAAAGTCATTAGGGGTCAGTGCTCTCCCCTCAGCCTCCTGGTTCTTCTGTTCTGTAGATAAACACATCTATGCTACAAAAAAAAGATTTGTCAGCTGCAATTTCAGATTCCATAGGCAGATTATGTTTATAAAAAAATGACATTAAAACATTAATTTCCAAGGTTCTCTTATTTTGTATTTAAAAAGTGTTGAACGTCAGCACAGTTCAGACTGAGTCCCAATTTATGCTTTCTTCCCAGACGTAAAGCTAAGTCTGTAACAACTGCTGTACCAAACTGCTGCGGTTATATAGGCTACAAACCCACGCAAGCTGGCAGCTCCAAAACTGCTAAGCATCACCACTCTGCGCTTCAGCTCAACAGCAGAAACTGCTCTGCAAGCTGCCAAGAGCTGGTGACAGCAGGGGAATTCAACACATCAAACACTATCAGTCACACTGCAGCAACAAGGAGCTTCGTACAAACCTCAGGATTGAGACCCGATAGTCTCCAGTTTGAAATGGCTTTGAGCCCACCGCATACTAAAGACCTGATCTGGTTACAGGATAAGTTTCAGGATCCTCAATGGAGCCTGCTGAGTAATGTGCAATTTGAAGCTCCCCGCGCTCTTCCTGCGTGATACACAGTCACACCAGGGCGATCAGGCTGCAGACTAAGCCTGGTGTCCTTCTGGAACAGTGTGCCTTTGGCTCAAGCCAGATAACAGGTGGTCCCTACAGCTGCAGCCTGCAGGTATAGAGGTATGTGGCATGGAAAGAATCTTGTTATCTACTGATTATTAGTATCCGCACCTATCATACCTGAAATTCAACTTTTCCACAAATATCAGTCGCTACTTAAATGAGATTATTCTTAACATAAAAGGTGTGGCAATTTAAGAATGTGATACTTTTTTTTTTTTTTCTTTCTTTTGGGGAAAAAAAAGAAAGTAGAAACAGTAAAAGGGTGCAAATATTTTTGTGGTTACTTTTTCTTAGCCTGTAAACTCACCTTCTGACATTTAGGCCCATTACTGTAAACAAGAGCTGCTAAGGCTTGCAGAATTTCAACATGTGTCCAAGAGCTACACTGTTTAAGTGCAGAGATGCAGTAGGAGAGAAGAAAATCCAAGTTCTGTTCATCAACCATCACCTGTCCCAACAGAAAAGGACCGTGGTGAAGAAAACATCGTCATGTACTGCTGGAGTCAATATAGCCAGATACATTGCTTACAGACTTGGGTGATCTGGCTGTTAAAATTACACACCATCACAGAATCAGCTGACACTTAAGAAATAGATAAATCAACACAAGTGTCCTATAACCAAGAGTATTTCTGATGGTGTATAGCTTCTGACTGAGAGGCACCACATCAGAACCTCAGCTAAGAATAAATAAGCAATACAGTGAAAATCCGAGAAACTCTGCATGAAGATCAGCTCCACAGCCCCATAAAAAGAGACAGAAGGCCTCCCTGGCTTACAGCAGGACCAGGGAGCCCACAACACAGGGAAAGGAGGGACAAGGCCAAACTTCCGTACCTGAAATCTGTTAAGTAAGTGATGGATAAGCTGACAAACTTTGCTGACAAGATGTTCCTGATCAAGGTGAACCAGCTGACAGGCTTGGACAAGCACAGCACAAACATCCTGGAAAAGAAAGCCTCATTTTATTTTTTAGAGACAACAAAGCTAGGGTGGAAACCACATCATCAGCTAAGACTTTGATCACACAACCAGATCTGTGTGTGGATACCATTAACATCAATACATGCGAATAATTTAACAAAACGAATGAAACTCCAGCTCGCAAGCTTCCCCTCAGTCAGCCCCAAACCTTCAGCCCCTTCAGGGGTACGCTGACATGGATTCAAATTGCAGGAGTGCTGCTCAAACAATACCACTTAAACACTGGAGCAAAAGCAAAGCCAATAATAACAGCAAAAGAAAAATACAAAGTTAGATCAAGGAACAGAGGCAGGGTGGGAGGAAGAAGCATTGTCCAAAACTTAGTTAATTTCAAAATGCAAAGCCTACTCTGGAAATACAATGAAGAAAAATTGGTAAGTCAGCACTATTTACAGCGTACTAGTGAATGACAGTGTGTTCCCAATGAAGCAGTATCAATACCGAAAAACTACAGTACTCAGCTTTGCAAGGCTTACTTTAAGACTACAAAATTTTTAATTGTTTGAATAGCAGACTGCCCAGTCCCTGTGCCTACAGTCCCACCCACCACCCGCTCACTGGTGTCACCCACCATCTCCACCCGCGCTCATGCCCTCCTGCCACTGGGCCACGCATGCTGACACCAGCAGGATTTCGGCACACGGCAGCAGAACTCACAAATCACCCAGAGAGATGGGGAAGGGAACCAGGGCAGGCGGAGGCAGGAGAGAAGAGGGTCATGGGGAAGCGGGTGGAAGACGTGCAGGAAAATCCATGGTCTGCAGCGAGCCAGGGGGAGCCGCAGGGTGGTACGCACAGGGCTGCTGCGTGGAGGCACCAGGTGAGATGGCTGTGGGTGCCTCCACACAGTCTGCACACGCCCACAGAATCCCAGAATGGTCAAGGTTGGAAGGGACCTCTGGAGATCATCCAGTCCACCCCCCTGCCAAAGCAGGGACACCCAGAGCAGGTTACACAGGATGGCGTCCAGGCGGGTTTTGAGTATCCCCAGAGAAGGAGACTCCCGCACCTCTCTGGGCAGCCTGTACCAGTGCTCTGCCATCCTCAAAGTAAGGAAGTTTTTCCTCACGTTGAGGTGGAATTTCCCGTGTTCCAGTTTGTGCCCGTTGACCCTTGTCCTGTCGCTGGGCACCACTGAAAAGAGTGTGGCCCCACCCTCTTGCCGCCTGCCCTTTCAATATTGATCAGCATTGATGAGATCCCCTCTCAGCCTTCTCTTCTCCACGCTGAACAGCGCCGGGGCTCTCAGCCTTTCCTCATAAGAAAGATGCTCCAGGCCCTTGATCATCTTCGCAGCCTCCGCTGGGAGCCCACCCATAGAATCACAGAATGGTTTGGGTTGGAAGGGACCTTTAAAGGCCATCTAGTCCAACCCCCTACCATGAGCAGGGACATCTCCAACCAGACCAGGTTACTCAGAGCCCGGATCCAACCTGGACTGGAATGTTTCCAGGGATGGGGCAGCCATCACCTCTCTGGGCAACCTGGGCCAGTGTTTCACCACCCTCAGCATAACAAATTTATTCCTTCAATCTAGTCTAAATCCACTCTCTTTTAGTTTAAAACCATTACCCCTTGTCCTATCGCGACAGGCCCTGCTAAAAACCTTGTCCCCATCTTTCCCGTAGGCCCCTCTGGGTACGGGAAGGCAGATGGGCCCACACAGAAGTGTGCACTCACACCTGCGAGCGAGCACACGCACACCCGTGTGACGTGCACACTCCCGTGACGTCCACACTCGCGTGCGAGCGCCTTCTTCCCCCTTCCCCTCCACCGCCCCGAGCGTGCACATCCCCGGGCGTGGGCGGCCCCACGGCTCCGCCGTACCTGCGGGCTGGGCCCGGCCGGCGGCGGCGGCCCGCAGCTCTCGGAGATGAGCTGGTCGAAGAGCAGGTGGAGCTCGGTTCGGCGGCCGCCGTCGGGCCGCTCCGCGCCGGGCTGAGGCCGCAGGGCGCCCAACCGCGCCAGGTAACGGCGGAAGGAACCGCGCGGTTCCTCTGGCTCCTGCCCCTCCGCCGCCACCGCGGCCGCCATCTTCCGTCTTCCCGGCAGCGGCGCTATGGCAACGGGGAGCACTTCCGGGGCGGGGGGCGGCTACGGCGGCCGGGCGGGGCCCGCGCGCAGCGGGCGGGGCGGGGCCCGGCTGACGGAGCGGCACCGAGGGGCTGCGCTGGAGCCGGCACTCTGCCCAGGCGCCCTCCGAGGGGCCCGGTTTTCACCGCGAGGGAGCCGAGGAGGAAGCGCAGGGGCAGCCCCGGAGGCGGGCGGCGGGCACGGCGAGGGGGCGCGGGGCCGGGCGAGGTCCGGCGGGCACGGGGCCTGCAGCCCTGACGCGTTGCCAGCGGTGTCACCCTCGCCGCCGTGACACTGCCCGGCCATGTAACGCTCACCGCCGTGACACATTTACAACAGTGACGCGCTCAGAGCTGTGGCACGCTCACAGCTGTGTCCAGCTCAGGGCTGTGACACACTCACAGCTGTGGCACACAGCCGTGACATGCTCACAGTTGTGTCATACTCTCAGCCCTGACATGCTTGCAGACATGTCACAGCCCAGGCATGACACGCTCACAGCTGTGTCATGCTCACATCCATGACACATTCACAGCCGTGACACCCTCACAGGGGTGTCACCCTCACAGCCATGTCACACTCCAGCCATGACATGCTCACAGCCGTGTCCTATTCACAGCCATGTCCCGTTCACAGCCATGTCACCCTCACATCCATGGCACGCACATAGCCATGTCACACATCCACGTCACACCCCAGCCGTGTCCCACTCACAGCCGTGTCACACGTCCATGTCACACCCCAGCCATGTCCCGCTTACAGCCATGTCACACATCCATGTCACACTCACATTCATGTCACACCCCAGCCACATCCCACTCACATCCATGTCACACTCACAGCCGTGACATGTTCACAACTATGTCACCCTCACATCCATGACGCACTCCAGCCATGTCACACCCCAGCTGCGTCCCACTCACAGCCATGTCACGCTCACAGCCGTGACACACTCACATGCATGTCACACCCCAGCTGCGTCCCACTCACAGCCATGTCACATTCACAGCCGCGACACACTCACATGCATGTCACACCCCAGCTGTGTCCCACTCACAGCCATGTCACACATCCATGCCACACTGACATCCATGTCACACCCCAGTCATGTCCCACTCACAGCCATATCACACACCCATGTCACACCCCAGCCGTGTCACACTCACACCCATGTCACACCCCAGCCATGTCACACTCACAGCCATGTCACACCCCAGCTGTGTCCATGTCACACTCACAGCCATGTCACACCCCAGCTGTGTCACACCCCAGCCACATCCCGCTCACAGCCATGTCACACACCAGTGTCCCACTCACAGCCGTGTCACACCCCAGCCGTGTTCCGCTCACAGCCATGTCACGCAGCCATGTCACACAGCCATGTCACACACTGATGTCACACATCCATGTCACACCCCCATGTCACACCCCAGCCGTGTCCCGCTCCAGGGCCCGCAGCCCGGGAGAAGGCGCGCTGGTGGCGGCGGGGGGAGCTCGGTGCCCGCCCCGGCCACCGCCGCCGCTCCGCTCCGGTACCTCCGGCCGGGACCGGCGCACCCCGGGCGGGCGGAGCGGGGCCGGCGGCCGGGCGGGCCGCGGTAGGTGGCACTGCCCCTCCGCGTTGGTGGCCACCGTGCCAGCAGCCATCCCGGCGGTAGCCCGGTGACCCCCGGCTTCGCGGGGAGCGGGCGGGGGGGACTGCGGGGATTTCAGCCATCGCAGACACTCGGTGCTTCGTTAAAAGCAAGGGGGAGCGATCGATGTAGCCCGAAGTGCGAGCGTGGTCCTGGGCTGCAGAACTGGAACAGGTTGCTCCTGTCCCACACCCCGATGTCGCCCTGTCCTGGGTCTGTCCACACCCGGTTTAGGCACAGCCACACGACGTAACAGATTTCAGCACTGGGGACCCGAGGGACCAGCGGTTGGGATGAGAAACGTGTTCACCTTAAGGACATCACTTCAGATCTGAACTGCACCTCACCCACAATTAGTTTCTTGCTGATGGGTAACGTCAAATTAACTGAGTGTATCCCACCATTTCCTTGTGAATGCCAGGAGACAGGCCAGGCACTGAGAGGCCCCGGCTGGTGGGGAGATACTCCAGGTCAGGGATGAGCCCAGCGTTACTGCCCTGCTGCACAGGGACACTGCCATCACAGGGACCTGCGTCACCCAGGAAGGAACGGGAGGGCTGCGGGGTTGGGGCACGGTGTCCTCTCCTTCCATGTCACAGCCAGGTGAAGCCACGGTCTGGTACCTCACTCGGGTGACTCTTACCTCTGGTTTACCCCACTTTACCTTTTTTTCATTTCCTTATCAGGCTGAGCACCTCGAGTAAGAAAAGTACATCCTGTGCCACCAGTGCCATCGCCTTGGCTTTCTTCTTTGCCCTGGGCTGCCTTATTATGTCTAATTGCTCTGCTTCTTACCTTTATCGTTCCATTTATTCTTTAATATTTGTTCCCTAAAAGTCCCTAACAGGCCTCCGAGGCAGGCACAGCGAAACGCGTAGCAAAGAGACAGCCTCAAGCAGTACCACGCATTAAGATTGTGCGAAGATGATTTTTTTCTAGAGTGCTCTTTGCCGTCCCAGCCCAGCCATCGCCCTGGGGAAAACAGCTGCTCGATGTGCTCTGGAAGGCAGTGGACCAAGGAGGAGCGTGTGGCCACCGTCACCACGGCAGAGACTTTGTGCGAGAGTCTTCGTCCCTGTCAGAAGAAATGCAGGCAGGGTTTTGGTGTGAGAGCTCATCTCGTGGGTGTCGCACCCTCCTGTGTAACACAGCCACCGTCTGTGGGCTGGTTTGAACCCTGCCACCACGCTGCAGGGGGGGCCTGGGTCGGGATGGAGAGTGGGGACACCCCCGGCACTCACCCTGTGGCAGCACCTCCCAGTGCTTCGCTCCATCCTGGAAAGCCTTTCTCACACCTGCAGCATCAGCGGGTTCGACGTGGTGGCCGTGTCGGAGCCGGGGTCTTGGCTGACACCCGCTGCCACTCTGCGACTCCGCAGCATGCAGGGGACGGACTCGGGCGGAGCTGCGTTGGGTTTGAGATTTCAAAGCCAGGAATGTCAGCGTTGTCTTCCCAACTGCTCTGCTTGGCATAAATTTCTCCCAAACCCACACTCAGGGGCCTTTTTTTGGCTTTGTTCCCTTTGTCACCATTTTATTTTGTGATTTATTATTTTTAAAACTCCTTTTTACCTGTTTAAAGCTCTTCCCTTTCTTCTTGCCCTCTTTTTTAAAAATGGTGCTGAAATGTGCGTTTTGACAGCGGCCCCCGCTTTTGTGAGGCCCTAATAAATCTGTGACTGAGAGCAGACCGACACCACTGCATGGGTTTATAGAGCAATGAAACCAGCCGAGAGCTGGGTGAAGATGCTATGGGTTTAGGGAATAACCTCGCTGAAGCCAGCGATGTTACACCAAGACACATTTTACCAGCGCTTGCTAAGACTTTGCATTTACTGACCTCTCAAAACCCCCAAAGAAGAGCAAGCAGCGCAGTTATCCAGCAGTGGCCACGAGGGAAAATAGCACAAGTCCAGGACTGTTAAACGTGCTCTGCTATCATGCAAATACATCTGGTTCAGCAGCTCAGAGGCAGACTTCAAAGGATGGAGAAGTCATTAGAATCACAGTTCAAAGAAAAAAGTGAGCAGCTGGCTTAGGCCATCTGGTAGGGGACGCAAAATGGTCTCTTTCTTCCCCAGTCAGTCTATGAAATTTTCATTAATTGTAGGAACATCTTCCAACATTAACCAACATAATATTGTTAAAAATGTAAGTCTTAGTAAATCATCAAAACTTCCGCCTTAGGAAAACAAGGTAGCTACAGTCTGATGGGTTCTGTGCTCCCCTGTAATACAGCACACCATAATTACAATTTTAGATCAGTGTTTTCAAAGCAAATTAGTGGGAACTGGATTCCTCAACTCCTTTGAAGGTCGCAGGGAAGACTGTGGACAGGATGGTTCCCCAGGCTGCAGAGGAATCTCCTTCTCTATTGATTTCAGGAGCTGTATTTGGCTTAAAGACATGCGCAGAAAGTGTCCTCCCTGGGCGGTGTCACTTGGGCTTATTTCACAGAATCACAGAATCGTTTAGGTTGGAAGGGACCTTGAAGATCATCGAGTTCCAACCCCCCTGCCCTGGGCAGGGACACCCCCCACCAGCCCAGGGTGCTCCAAGCCCCGTCCAACCCGGCCTTGGACGCCTCCAGGGATGGGGCAGCCACAGCTTCTCGGGGCAGCCTGGGCCAGGGGCTCACCACCCTTATAGTGAAAAAATTCTTCCTAATATCTCACCTAAACCTGCCCTCTTCCAGTTTGAAGCCATCCCCCCTCATCCTATCACTCCATGCCCTTGTAAAAAGTCCCTCCCCAGCTCTCCTGGAGCCCCTTTAGGCACTGGAAGGGGCTCTGAGGTCTCCCCGGAGCCTTCTCTTCTCCAGGCTGCACACCCCCCCTCTCCCAGCCTGTCCTCCCAGCAGAGGGGCTCAGCCCTCGCAGCATCTTTGTGGCCCTCCTCTGGACCCACTCCAACAGGTCCGTGTCTCTCCTGTGTTGGGGGCTCCAGAGCTGGACGCAGTGCTCCAGGTGGGGTCTCACGAGAGCAGAGCAGAGGGGCAGAATCCCCTCCCTCGCCCTGCTGGCCACACTTCTGATGCAGCCCAGGATGCAGTTGGCCTTCTGGGCTGTGATCACATATTGTCAGCTCATGTTGAGCTTCTCGTCAATCAGCACCCCCAGGTCATTCTCCTCAGGGCTGCTCTCCAGCCATTCCCTGCCCAGCCTGGATTTGTGCTTGGGATTGCCCCGACCCAGATGTAGGACCTTGCCCTTGGCCTTATTGAACTTCATGAGTTTCTCCTGGGCTAGGTCCCACCAGCAGTGATGCTGCTGGGATGTGGGGTTGGCCCCAGAAGAGCCCAACACCGGGCCGTGCCCCTGGATGGACGGTGGGACAGGCTGACCCCCTCGCTGTCGCTCGCAGTGGGATCCATGGGGCTGATGCCCCACACACACTGACAGCATTTTGCCAACCCTGTTTGGTCACAGCTTAAATTAAACCCCACTTCCCTGCACCACCTCCGCCCCAGCAGACATCCCAGCCAAGAGAAATTCCAGCTCCGGTGGTGTGGGCACAGCCTCAGCAGAAATCCCCCGTTTAACTGCTCTGATCTCCAGGCCCCCAAGAGCTCCCGGAAATTTATATTCCTACTGAATATATGGATGAGTCCCTTGAAATTCAGGCAGGTGGTTTGATAATGCAGGGACGGTGACAGCTGCCACGGGGAAGCCAAACTAAACAGGAGCCACGATAGAGAGCTCAAGGGCACGGCAGATACCTGCTGATTTTGACAGTGATGACCTGGGAGCTGCTGCCGGTTCTCCCTGCCTCCTCCTCCTCCTCGCCTTTCGCAGTTGTCAGCTCTGTCTCTTCCTGTTAAAGGCAAAATGGAGGGAATTCATCTTAATCTTAATGCCGCAGGAGAGAAAGCGGCCCAAAATTCAGCTGGGAATTTCAGGGGCGTTCAGTCCCCAGGCTTTCCCAACCACTGCTGTTTCCCTCAGTCCTGCCTTTGGTCCTCTTTCCTGGGACTGTCCAAATTTACTGACTTTTCACTTCCTATCGGCAGCATTTCAAAGCAGATCGAACACCTGAACCTAGAAAAATCCCTGATCCTCTGACGTGCTCATACACGCGGGGAAGTCAACGTGGCTGCACCGGTCGCCTACGTTTTGCCTGTGCCGTGCGGAGCATCGCTGTGCGTTACACACCGGTGTCACAAGCTGTGCCATCCTCCCGGGCCACGCTGGTTCTCGGGCGACTTGCTCAGGTTAGAGAGCAGGAGAGCGGCCAGGCTGAGGACAGCAGGACCAGAAAAATTACTTGCCCCAGACGGGAGATGGGTGAAGGAGCAGGGGCTGTCCTGGGGAGCCAATGTGCCCGCAAAGATGCGCATGAAGGTACTCCATCCCTGGGAGGGCGTTCAGCGAGTGCCCCTGCCTGCACCATGCTACACATTTACCATTCCCCAACGGCATGTGCAAATTCAGCCCCAATAGGATATTTCACGTTTTCTCCGCTGGTGCCTCCCACTGATGTGTCTCCCACCGACGTGTCTCCCACTGACTTCCCGGCTGTTGTCCCAAGCTGCAGCCCAGCTGATGGGACAAATAGTGCTGGCTCCGGGCTTCTTTGCCACTGAAGGACAGACACAAATACTTGGAATACTTTCCTAATCTCATTTTCTCATGCAAACCACTGCTGGGTTGTCATGGATGTTACTCCAAGGCAGCAGCAGCGACGGGATGGGAGATGGGATGACAAGGGAAGGAGGGGATGGGAGATGGGATGGGGTGTGCGGGATGACAAGGGAAGGAGGGGATGGGAGATGGGATGGGGTGTGCAGGATGGCAAGGCAAGGACCTGGCCAGGGAGCTTCCATGAGCCCCCTGAGCCTCCTCATGCGGTCCCACCATGGGAAGGGTGCCCAAGCCCACACCCACCTCATCCACACCCCCACATTGCTCCTTGAGTCTGGCTTGCTGGGGCCCTGGCTGCAGGTGCCCTGCTGATTTGGCTAATTAGGATAATTCCTCCCCTGCAATGAGGGCCATTAAACCCCCTTTCAAATGGAAACACCCGTGGGCTGGGGTCACCAGCCCTCCTGGAACTGGGGCTCAGGATTCCCAGGCTGTTTTGGTCTGAAAGGACTCTGTGCTGGGATTGCAGCTGAGTCTGATGCAGAGATTTTGGAAACTGCTCTGCTACTGCCTCCCCCTTGCGCCCCTCTCCCCGGGCGTTATCCCCCCAGCGCTGGCAGAGGTTGGGATGTTTCCAGGTCTGCCTTCCCTGGGAGGTGGTGGGGACCCCAGGGGACACCGGTAAAGCCTGGCTGGTGGCAGCGGAGCCTGCAAGCACCTCCCTCCATACAAAATAGCACAGACTTGCTTTTTTTTTAGTTTTACACCTACATCTGTTTTCATCCATCGCACGTTTGCAGCAGAGATGCCAATAAATGAACACAGAAAAACTACTTGCCCCAGACCCGAGAGGGCTGAAGGAGCAGGGGCTGCCGTTGTCACCGGTGGGCTGGATCTCCCCCGAGAAGCTCTGCAGCCCGCGGGAGGCTGCTGCTGCCGGCAGAGCAGGGAACACGGGACCTGAATCTGCAGTGACCTGCTGGGAGTTGGGAGACAGCGCTCTGCGTGCTGCCGAACCGTCAGCAACCTGCCAGGGATGCACACCAAACATGAGCTAATCCCAACAAAAATAGGAGTGAAATCATAATTCATGTGCATAATTCATGTGCATAATTTTATCTTTGCTGTATATTCTCCAGGGATGTATTCTAGAAAATGCTTTCTTTCCCCTCCCCTCAACGCTCGCGTCCTTCCAAAAAGTGCCATAGAGGCAAATCATTGCAGGCAGCAAGAGGTAGTAGCTTTGCTGGGTTACTAAATAAATGCTAAATTTGTCTGAGTTTCTAGCCTACGTCTTGGCAAGTTATGCAGACTGAAGCTGTTGTATAGACACGCAGGCTTGTAATAATCACAGGATTTTAATTGCTTTCATTGTGAACCCTGGCTTCTGATTGTATCTGCATGGAAAACTGTAACAGTTTGCACTTGCAAAGGCTAAAAATGTTAAACAATAATGGCAATTAAGAGATAATTATAGTTATTCCGAAGCAAGGATTGGAGTTAAGACTCCAAGAAGACATCCCAAACGACCAGCCAGCATTGCCCTGTTTACTGCACAGACTTCAAGCAGCTTTCTCTATGATGCGAGATCCACCAGATTTAATTGCTTAATGATTTTCTGTAAAATATTTAAGTAACCCGGTATCTTTAGCCAGCCCAGGCTCTGCCTGCATTGCACGTGTCAGTCTTGCCGGAGGACGGTGGCAGCGGCAGCGCCCTGGCCGGGCACCCGCCGCCTGCTGAGTCACCCCGTGGTTTTCTTCTGCTAATTACAACACAGGAAAGGTCCGGGCGACCCCCTGCCAGCGAGACCGCCAGCACCCACAGGTGGGGACCCTGCTGGAAGGGGGGGCCGCACGGGTGCCATCCCTCAGTCCCCCGGCAAGCTGCGGTTTTTCAGAGGGAGCCTTTGCAATGCGGGTCCAGGTTTACCGCGTCCAAGCTGACCCACAGGCCAGGGAGGAGCAGATGCTTTCGTCCAGGTCATTTTGAACCCTTAGAGAAAAAAAAAAGGACTTTTAAAACCGGATTTAGCAAGAGGTTTTGTCCTTGTCGAAGCGTTCTGGGCTTTCCTCAAAAACAAAAAAGGCTTTTTTTTGTTTTTTTTTTCTTTCCCCAGAGCCGTGTTCTGGGCCGGGCGCCAGCCGCCTGTGTGCAGGCTGCAGCAGAGGCACGTCCTGGCTGGGTGTCAGCCCTCCGTCCTTTCCTGCCCCAGCGGCCCCGGCAGGCAGCAGGCGAACGGTGCGGCCAGCCGGGAAACTGGGCGAGATGGGCGCGAGATTAAACCCCAAACCCATAATCAAACACTTTGTGGAAAAATATCTGTGTAAGAAGGGATTTCCGTTCCTCTGATTCAGCTTAAGCAACACGGGGCTAAAGTTTGGGTCACACTGTGTGTACTGTCGGGCGCTGAACCCTCCTGGTAAACCCTGGGGAAATCCTTTCATCCAGCCCCGGCAGCGCCTAACGCTGCTCACCCCATGCTGCTCACCATGGCCGGGGTCAGACATGGGGAAACCCTTGTACTGATGTCCCTGGTGCAGCGCGGCACCCGCGCAGGGGCTGCTAAGGGCGACGCGCCAGCTGCAGCACGCAACCAGCTCTGCAGATTCCAGCCCTGTCCCTGCATGGGACTCGGCGGCCGGGGCTGTGGGAACAAAGGGCGGCTTTCACTGCGCTCGCCCCACGCAGGGACCGCCATGGCAAATTCCTCAGATGCTTTTAGCACAGGGAGAGCAGGGCTCCCAGCAATCTCCTCCTCCTGCAAGCACTTCATTCACACCCAGGCTGGAAGGAGGTGAAAGAAAAGGCCGTGCATGTGTTTAAATGCAGGGAGGGCCCTCTTGCATGGGGGGCTTGGATCTCTCCCCAAAAGCCTCCCTGCCCGGCAGGCCGGGGGCGAGGGCACGCAGCGAGGCCGAGGTCTGGGCAAGCAGCTGAGCTGCGGTCAGGCTGCTCCACAACGGCCATAAATCAACGGAGATGCGTAAGCAAGGGAGGGAACAAAGGACATGGAGAGATGCCATGGCATTTGGCAGGGGAGGGCCTCGGCGGCTGCACCAGAGGATGGCGTCTGAGGAAAGCCTCTGACCAAGCCCGCGAGGGTCCCGGCCCCGTGTCCTGCAAGGGGATGAGTGCTGGCCCCGCTCTCCACTGCCGCCCCCTCCAGAGAGGCCGGTGAGCAAGTGCTGCCACACCGGGCAGCAAGGGGAACACAGGGGCGGAGGACGTGGCGGAGCGTGACATCCCGCCTCACCCACAGCCTCGGCAGCGCTCCCGGGGCACCTCTGCAGCACACTGCGCTGGCCCACCATTGATTTTTCCACCAGGCCACAGCGAGCTCTGGTGCATTTGCTCTGAGTCCCCAGCACTACGGCAGAAGGACGCGGACTGCGAGGCCGCTACAGCAGCCCGCTTCCACAAGCAGGGGGAAACGCTGCACCAGGGCTGGATGAAACCGCTCCTCGAGCTTACCCCAGAGCCAAACTCTGCTAAGCGGCAGAGCAGAGCCTGGGGTTGCCCCTGCTCAGGCTGCCAGCAGGGCAAGGGACGGGGACCGGAGCGGGGTCCAGCAGGGCAGCTCCCTTCTTACCCGCCCTGCCCCGTGCTGGGTGCCGCGACCACCGGTGCTCAGTGCAGAAGCATGGCACCTGCCGTCACTAACAGAAGGGCTGGTGAAGGCACTGACCTGATGATAAGCAGTTATTTGTCTCATTGGTAATGAGTTATTACTCAGCCTCAGCTAGACACTGCCTTAAGGGAGGAAACATCTGATCATCTTTTAATAAACACAGTTGGCTCCTGTGAGGCTCCTGCAGCTCCTGTATCTATAAAGCGCTCCGAGACGCATGGCTTATGCACAGACAGTGCTGCTATGAGTCACAGTCTGGGAAAGGGTGTCAGAATCGTTGCTCAAAAAATAGAACAAAGCAGGGAAACCTCGGGTGGGCAGGGATGGCACAGCCCTGCTTCCTTCACTGCGTGGCACCGGCCTCCTAAGGATTTACCCGTCGGAGACTGAAAGCAAGCTAAAGATGATTTCCACGTTTTCTCTCTTCATCTCAAATCTCCCGCAAAAGCGCCGTGCGAAGGAACACGTCTGTTGGGAACCGGGTTTACCAGCGACAGACTCTGCTTCCACGTGCTTGGGGAAGATTGACGCCGCGATGGCAGTGCTGCAGGCTGGCTTTGCTGGATGGGAGGGAAGGGGAGTGCTGCCCTTCAGCCTGGCTGTTCCCACGGGAGCAGGGTGCAATGCCCAGTCCCCATGCAGGATGCCCATGGCAGGGACATCACTGTCACTTTGTCCTGTCCCAGGTGGTAACAGAGGACATTATGCCAGGCAGGGAGCAAGGCGAGCTCTCCCTGCTAACGGAGTTACACACCTTCTCCTGCGGCTTTACACCACACTCCCTCCACATCAGAGTGAATCTTAGATAATGTCTAGTAGTTACACACATGGAGCACAGCTACCAAAAACCAGCCTGTCTGCTCTTCAGTGCCGCAGAGCTTTGCTTTTGTAAGGCCACATCTGGAAGAAATACTCAACATGAGGAACTGAATAACTTGGCTTGTACAAGAGAAAGTAATGTGACACTCTCCCCAACCACGAACCGCACCGTTACCCACAGAGTGCACACACACATCTGCAGGCACTATCCTGCACCCAGACCCCCACCCACAGGCAGCAGCCAGCACCCCAGACTCCCCCGCAATCAGACATTTTCTGAATGCTTGGAAGGCAGGACAGTAACGTATATTGATTTTACATTTAAACAGTGTTTTTTCCCAAACACATCTGGAAGCAGTTTCTTTCTCCAGATGTTTCCCCCAGATACATACCTTCCACTCAGCGCCCCAGATCCAGATGTTTCCAAATAGCTTCATGTCCCCATTGAAACTGAGCAGCCATCCTGGGGACACTGGTGGCCTCTCCAGCACAGAAATAGTTAACGCTCTGAGGCATCACGCAGGACACCTGCGCCTGGTGGAAACTGGAGACAAAGGGGAGCCCAGCAATGGAAAAAGTCGAAGCCAAAAGCTGTGTCAGACAGCTGCTGGGGAGCAGGAGGGGAAGGCAGCAGGGACAGAAACCTCCACATTAAAACCTCACCCTGCTCTCAGCCATACAGAATAACATGCTGCTTAACTTCAGGCAGTTTGTGTCCTCTAGAGCTCCAGTGCTACGCAGAAGATGGTTTAAGGGGAAGGCTGAGGATGCACAGTACCCGTGTGCATTGCAGGGGTTACGAGGAGGTGAGCAGGGCTCAGTTTCACTGCTTAATTGCGAAAGGTGTGAGCCAGAGCTTCTTTTCCTTAGCCTGAAGCAGGACTCCTGCTGCAGTGACACATGCGAGGAAGCACCAAACCCACTTTCTGTTTGCTCATGTCAGCTCCGGGGCACACCATCCCTCCAGCCCTGGCAGGGCCTCCACATCCCACCAGGGACCAATTTACACCAGCACCACAGCTGCTGGATACACAGCTGGAAGGGGTGCTTTCCCACAGCCAGAACTCAGTGTTTCACCTCAGGTTTGGATGAGCAGCCTCCTGTGCTGCAGTTGGCATTCAGCAGCCAGTTTCTCCACCACTTGCTTTGACTAAGAGCCCTGTTCACCAAAGAGGGCTCACCTACTACAGCCCCACAAGGCTGCAAATACTTTGGAGCCACGGTGTTAACCCAGACCCAGCCCAGCACAGCTAGAGCTTAAGCCCTGCAACTACACTTCCCGCTAAGAGACTGGCTGGGACTACCGAGGGAGGAGCATCATTCCCAGCTCCCCCCAAAAGTAGAAACCACCTCTGCTTTTCAGCACTGCCAGGTTAGGTTATAGCAGATTGCCTGTGTGTAACAGCCATACTGCTGCTTGCTTGGGAGATCTGGGTTCAGCTCACTTTATAGCTGCTCGCCATGAGTCATATTTGTCTGCAGCTACACCTCCCCTCATTCCTCCTGCTGGTGTTGCTGTCCCACAGCATAGCTGTTACACTACTGTAGTTGGCAAGGGCCCACAGCTTTTCAAAAACATCAGGGAGGCCAAACCCCCAAATTTAGGTTGCCTCAGGAGCAAGATAGTAAGCTGAGGGGGTTTAAGGGCAAGCCCAGAGCCCCTGCAGTGCAAGAGGCATTGAATACACAGCAACTTCAGGCAACCGGCAAGAGTTTCAGATCTCACCTTTCTACTGAGCACAGGGAGGAAGCCTCCTTTCCTGCAAAGCAGGGAGACACCTTTGAGTGTGTACAGGAGCCAGGACCCCAGCTTCTATACCACCCCCAGTGTGTCTGAAGTCATTAAGAGGTTAGCCCCAGTGCCCTCAGATCTAGGTTACTTGGCACAGGAGCATCCCATCAGGGCTGCAGCAGGACATGGTCCCCTCCATCCCTCCTGGCACGGTGTTTGAGCCAGGCTGGAGGTCAGCACCAGCACAGACGGGCCACATGTGCTCCTCAGGCCAAGTTTCACCCTCTGCAAACCTGCCTCCTTTGGATCATCAGCATCTTCCAGGGCAGAGAACTTGCTGCTCACCCTCTCTGGACAAGTGCAGATGTTGCTTGGGACAGCTGGTAATGAAGAAACTAGAGGCTGTTTAAATGTGTCAATTCACCTTTAATGTTTGAAAAAAATAAATGGTATTTGAGCCATTGCAGTTATGAAGGGAACAGATCTTGCTCCACGAGAGACCGTGAACAGGTTCACATTAGACTCATGCTTGGAAAAAAAACCAAACCCAAAACATTCTCCTTTCAGATCCAGAGTGGAGTTCTGAGTAGACAAGACCACAAGAGTGCCCCAGACAGTCCAAGGCACATTACTCCAGTGCAGACATTTCCATCAACATGAAGTTATGACAGCTACATTCTTTCTAGTTACAACATTGTTCTATCAATATTACAAAATTAGGCATACTTTGGATTTTGCACAGAGACAAGAAGGACTTTTACTTCAGGAAGTAGTCAACCTGGGTCATCACGTCATTTCACAATGAAGAGCTCCCTTCTCTCTGCCCTTTCTCCCCCAGCAGTGACTAATTACCAACACCAAATTCATCCCAGAGACACAAGTTAGGCTCACCAGCCCAGTGATATTGTCTATGCATTAGTCAGCAAACCAATAATAGACCTTATGACAAGCACCAGATATTTGCTTGCCATCACACAGCAATTCTCCACACCCAGATAAAAAGAACTTCCTGCAGTGTAATCCAAGAGTCAGTACATACTAAGACAACATCACTGCTGAACCTATTGGAGACCAAGACATTTGTCTGCCTTTGAAGCAGATGTCACATGAGTTTCCTTCACACAAACATCACATGTAAATTTAAACTTCTTGGTACTGTGCTTTAAGAACAAAAGCAGATATCAGAACATGGAGGACAATCCTCCAGAAATAGCTTATCAGCTACAGAAAATAAAAAAAAGGAGACAGTGGCCACTTACAAGTCTTCCACATGACTAGCTTGCTTTAAGGAGAGCATCAAGTTAAGGCAGTGTTGAGACAACTGGCTAAGAACATGCCAAATAGAGCTGTTGTCAGTAGTCACCAATTTGATATCCTACTCCATTTCAGGGATGGGCCACGTGGCTTTAGATCTCAGTATCAAGGTCTAAAGACTTCAGCCACAGGATGCTGCTTTCTGCAGCAAGCAGCAACTCAGGGGGATTTGTTGAAGTCTTCTAGACCAGGCTGAGTTGCTTACAAGTCTAGGTCAATGTTTCAGCAGAGCCAAAAATACAGTGATGGGCACTGAAAGAGAACACGGAGGGTGCCAGCTGCAAGTCTGTTTAATCACAGTCTGAGGTGGAGTTCAACTTGTGTGTGAAAGCCACATAGTCAAGAGCCACCCCACCAGCTTTCAGGGAAGGTCTAAGTACCTGCACTGAGGTTACTGGGAGAGCCAGCTCTCTACAGTCTGCAGGGTGGGTACAGAGGCTCACACTGGCTTTGCTCCTCGTTACAAGATTAACAGTCTAATAAAACTCAGTAAGGAAGTCAGGGTCTTTTGGCCTGCCCAAAGAAGTTTTCCCAGCCTCAAAGAAGGAGTTACCACTGAGGGAGCTGTTGTGGAATAGTTTTATTTCTTCCCACGTAAAGGCCATTGTTTAAGCATTTACAGGTTTCCTAGTGCAATACAACCAAAAAAAGCAGTAACAAAAAATGCCGCCTTCTTCCCAGGCAACTAAACAGAAGTAGATTTTTACTGCAACATATACACATTAAATATAGTATACAGTCCATGCAGCGGCATAGCCATGTTAAAGGGAGTCGTGGCTTCAGCCATCAGTGCATTACAGTCCAAATTTCACTTGCTCCTACTTCCTATCCAGACTTGAAGAGAAGAATTGCAACCTGACCCAAGTAAAAATAGATGAAGTGCTTTGTCTCGTGTGTTACATAGCTGCCAAAGTTTCTGCCAACAATGCAGTGCCAAGTTGGGTTGTATTTCTTGTCAAATTCCTGAAGAAAGAGAAGAGAGGCATTAAGGCCAAGAAAGCCCACATGAAAATAGTTCTAAGCACAAATTCTTAGCTGGTTCTGTTCACACACTACCGCCTCTCCTCCCACCTGCAGCATCTTTAGATTTCCCATTGCAAGACACTATTATACTAAGTGAGGTAGTGACGGACACAACCTCTGCACTGGATTGTTTGAAGGACCCAACACAAGCAAATCCTCTCCTGAGACTTAGAGCATCCATCAGCCCTGGGCAGAAAGAGCAGGCCTAAGAGCTCTCCTTGGTACAGTGCTATTCAAGCCCTCTGTGTAGGCTAGCTCAGGGGAATATTTCTCCTCTCCCATTCCAAGCCCACTCACAAAAAAAAAAAAAGATTTTGGCATGTCTGCTCCAGCAAGGCATTTGAGCTTAAAGGTCACCTAAAAAAAATAAAAAGGAAGTCTTGGCTTCTGTTGTTTGGGACTCTTCCTCACATAAAGGGGAGAAAACCTGCATTGAAAATGAGCAGGCAAATTCTCGGCCAGACAGCATAAAGACCTAAGAGGTCAGAGGTAAGCAAGCTGAATGCTGGCTTAATAGTCAGTCTTCTCCTACTTAGCAGGTAAGATAGGGTTAAAGACCATTCTCCTCCCTCTAATTAACACACAACTCCTAAGAACACCCTTCCCTCCCCTGAGACAGAGCCAAAAGAACAGACTCAACATTCAAGATTAAAGCAAGTGTTAGTCCTCAGACAACAGCAAGACAGTTTGAGCTCTTTGCAGGTAACCTTTGAAGTAAGGAAAAGCTTTCTTGTCAGGGCATGAAGGTGCATCAAATTACTTCCCTCCTCCCAACACACTCTCAGGAAATAAAGGCCAACTTCTTTTTGGATGCCTTCTGTTGCACTCACTTTACAGGCTGTATTGCCCCAAGCACTTTGAGGTAAGTCTTGCCTCCGATCAAAGTGATCTGAGAACTTGGGAGACACCTTTGAATCCTTCACATTCAAGCTTAGATTACAAGCAAGGCCCAAAAGCTAGCCCAGGTGCCAGGACTGCATTGCTTATGAAGTCACACTTTCCTCCTTCAAAAGCACTTTGCCCAACCATTCAGAGAAGTGGCTACAGAGGGAACTGACAGCTCCCCAGATGCCACCAAGCATGAGACTTAGGTTAATGGACTCCTGCAAATGAGGAGACACCTCTTCACAGGCCAGGGCAGCCGCTTACACTCTTTTTAAAGCAGCACCTTTCACAACCCTGCCAGCCAGCATAGGGCCCCATCCTCCTCCACACCACCCACCCCAGAGCCAGGAACACTGCTAGCAGACAGAACCGCACATGCACAGCTCCCCACTTTGAGTGAAGCAGAGTCATCACACCCTGCGCTGGTACTGCAAGTCAAGCAGCAGCATCTGTGGAGCAAGTCCTGAACAGAGACTGCAGCCAGCTCTTTCTAGGCTGGCAAATCCAGAGGGACAGCACTCACACTGTCTGCTCAGAGCTTGCCAGAGCAACAAACCAGGCCCTGCTTTGCCATAGCCCTCCTCTGACCTTGGAGAAGTCACTCCATCCTCTTGAAAACAGCAGTAAAGAAGCAAAGAAGAAAGCATCTTCTCCCTCCAAACACACAATTATGAAGTCTCAGACACTCGGGGTCATGACAAACACACATACTTAAGAGCTTCAGGAAGTCTCAGGCAGAGCAACCCCCTCATCCCATAATTACCTTCTTTATATATGCTGCAATGTCCTTTTCTATGTTGTACTTCTCCATTGCCTGTGTAGCACAGTCTACAGCATCCTGCTGCATGTCCTCAGACATGTCCGCATTCTTGATCACAGCCTTTCTGTCAGACATCGTGAACCTAAGGCAGAACATAGACTCCTTTAGTCTCTTCCCAAGAAAGGAGAAGCTTCCTGTGCATCAGAGGTTGTCCTTTCTATGGCAGGCTGCGTCACAAGCTGATACTACAAACCCCCTGTTATGGCCAGGGTGAGTTTATCAGGGCAGCCTACAGTAGTCCCAGGCTAAGGTGCCCCTTATAGCTGGAGCACTGTAGCACTGGCACTGTCTGGAGGTTAGATCAGAGATAGCCCAACATCAGCATCTGCATTAAACACATGCAGAAAAAGCTTACTGTGTGGGAGGAGACGGGATCTGCAAAGAGCCCCAGCCCTCCTATACATCAATAGGCTACAGCCAAGTTTGCCTTCCAGGTGCACCAGTGGTTTGGAGCATCATCTGTTCAGAGCCTTGCAAGCAATGGATCCCAGACTGCCCGTCTCCAGCAGGGAGGCTCAGGAAGCATGTTAACAGCAGCAGCGCTTTTATTCCACCCCATGCCAGGAGTTACAGATACTGCTGCTACTTTAGCCTGGAAGGAGTGCTGCTCCACATTCAGCCTATCATTATCCCTTCACCGTTGTGTTGCCACTGAAACCCAGACTTCAGCTGCTCCCACGGGACAAAGCCGGTCTGACAAGCCAGAAACAGGTTAACACTACACTGCAGCCCAGAAACAGGGGCAGGGGGAATCACGCCCCACCACAGAGCTAGCACCACTAAGGTCTGGCAGAGTGGCCTCCTTTCCACCCCCCCCCCACCATGAACCACCACACAGATGTTAGAAGCCAGCACACTAGTGCTGCCCATGACCTTTAAGAAACTAGAAAGTGCTACACTGGCATTGAGTGCGTAGCCCCCTTCACCCTCTAAGTTAGCTCAGGTGCTTCATAGCTGCCACCGAAGCCATTTACATATGGGTTGGCCACAGCCTTCCAGGAAGGAGTTCAGCATTGGGAAGTTTCCAGTGCAGTTCCTATTATCCTAGAAAATGGGGATTGGGAATCCTGGCCCTGCAGCCTTTCTTCAGGCAAAGGCCATGACACATGCCCTGGGGAAGGAGCCCCGTGCAGTCCTGCTGCTGGATGACACACTCCAATATCCTTCCAGGCACCAGAGCCCTCGCTCCCAAGCCACACGTGAGGCTCAGTCAGGAGGCACATGTTATCTGGGGGACCGGTCATGCGAAGGTCTGCGCTGAGAAGGACCACAGCTGCTCACCTTGGCAGCAGCTCTTACCAGAGCATATTAAAACTTTGTGGGAATAAGCTTCTTAATGGCAAGGAGTGCCTCCAAGTAAGCCTGCAGAGCACCATTAAGTTTCCTAAATCCTTTTACAGTGCTGTAAGTCTTGAGTGATACTACCAAGCATGTTTTGAAATAGTGAAACTACACATTTTTAGCTCTACTGGGGAGTGAAGAAAATCTGCTGCAATGATCGCTTCCTGGAACAGTCCCAGAAAACTGAAGGAGTAGCTTTGTTACAGCAATTAAAGGAGCCTGCTATCCTGAGAGAAAGAGAATCCAGTTACATAATTACAGCCTTATGATTACAATACTTCAATTCTTCACTCTGCCTGCAGTTGAGGACTTCTATTGCAACCTTAATTTATACATTTTAGATAAAATGTTTAATAGAGCATTGCTATTAACATACACTAATAACATCAGGAGGAACGACATGAACTAAGCTCAAATGCCAACAGAGAGCACACGCCCCTACCACAGCTCTGGCAAAGCCACTTCCAGGCAGGTTGTTCCCCTCTGTGATGTGGTTTATGCCAGTGTGTGTTAGCCTGTGGCTCAGAAACCCTGGCAGGACAAGACATGGCTCAGAACAGCCCAATGAATGGCCCATAAATTTGGATTCACTATCCAGGAATCTGGAAGGCCCTTGGAAAAGCCTTCTGGGGGTCCAGCCCACAGGAAGAGGGAAGTAGCCGAAATTCACTTGTGGGTCAGTCCTCCAGGAAAGCCTCTTTAGTGAAGAGAGGGAGCAAGCTCTCACACACATCAGGCCTTTGCACACCTCCACTGCACGCTAGGTTCAGAGGGCATTTGCCATTATATAACCAGCCACGGAGTGACCTGCAAAAAGCATCTTCCCTCCTCATTGTTTAGGCAAGAAGCATCTCAGTGCAGACGCATGCCGCCGAGGGCCAACAGCACCACAGAAAAAGACAACAAAATGATTATCCTTCATTAGAGCTGCAAGTGCTGGCCTGTCTGCCCTCCCCAGCACCACACTGCTCCAGGGCACAGCATCCTTGGATGGGGGCTGGGAGCCAGCTGTGCTGCTGGAGGGAAGGTCCCCTGCACCTGCTGTGGGGCAGGGAGCAGCTCCAAGTGTCACCCCATCCACAGGGCAGGGCCCCAGCCTCAGCTCATTCCCCTTTGGGGCTACAGAGGCATCCTCTCCACAAGGCAGCACCACATACTCTGTATCCCTAAACCACAAGATCACCTCAGGCTCTTGCCATGCAAGTCTGAGGAAAACCTCAAAGCCCCAAGCACCCATCCCAGGGTAGGATGGGCCAGGGAAGGGGTAACAGTACAGCTCCAGCAGCCAGCCCTTCCCCAGCCCAGGGAAGGACAGGGTCTTGAGGTAGGAAGACCACAGCCCTAGCAGCCGTTCCAGGCCAGGATGAAGCCTAGGGAGGGGAATTAGGCCCAAAGCAGCACACAACCTTTCCCTCACCAGGGTAGGATGAGGCCTTGGAAGGAGTATGAGGCCCAAGCCCAGCACTCAACCACTCCCCCAGCAGGACAAGGGTTTTGGAAGGAGACGATGCTCAAGCTCAGCACCTACTCCCTCCCTCACCAGGACAAGACATGGATTTGGGAAAGGGATGAGACACAAGCCCCCACACCCACTCCTTCCTTCCCCGGGCAGGATAAGGCCCTAAGACTGGGACGAGCCCCAAGCCCAGCACCCACCGCTTCCCCACCAGGACAGTATGGAGCCTGAGGAAGCGGACGAGGCCCAAGCTCAGCACCCACCGCCTCCCCCAGCGCGGCCGGAGACGGCCCTGCGAAAGGGGTACGGCACAGCCCCTTCCCCTCCAGGACAGAAGGGGGCCCGGGAAGACGCTCCCGGGAGCCGGGCGCATGTGCAAACCGGAGCCCTGCGTGACCTTCACGGGGGGAGCCCCGGGGGCGCCCGAGACAGCGGTGACCTTGCCCGGAGCGAGGCCGACAACGCACCGGCAGCAGGCCACCGGGGCGGGGCAGGCTCCGAGCGTCGCCGGGAGGTACCTACCGGAGTCGCCCGGCCCCTCCGCGACCCCCTCCCCCCCAGCGACGGCCCCACCGCTACCTCACACACGGAGTGACCGGTGCCAGGCGAGGCGCGGAGGTCTCCGCTGCCCCAGCCGATGGCGTCGCTCACCTTCACAGTGACAGGGCCACCCCGGAAAGACGAGGCACGGCACCAAGGAAGAGGAGGTGGGAGAAGGCCCCGACCGGCTCGCCTCAGCCCGCTCCGCTCCGTTCCGTTCCCTGCGCCGCGCTGAGCGCTCTGCGCCCCGCCGCCGCGCCGCGCTCAAATACCGCCCCGCCCGCTGCGGCGCGCGGCCCGTCACTCCCCTATTGGCTGCGCCGCCCGGCACGCCTCGCCCCCATTGGCTGCGCCGCGGCCGCGGCCCACCGCCCCGGCCCGTCCGCCCGCGCTGTTCTGCCTACATCCTGTTTCATCCCACAATGCCGCGGGGCGAGCGCGGGGCGGGGCGGGGCGGTGCCTGGCGGGGGCGGGGGATACCCCGGTGCCGTGAGGGGCCGGGGCCTGGTCCGGGGGGGGGGGTGATGTTTGGCGGGGGCGGGGGGTCCAGCCGCTTTGGGGACCACGATCCTCGGGGGTGACCCTGATCCCCTGGAGGGGGAACCCACTGGCTTGGGGAGATCTGGTCGCCATGGGGGGAACGGCCTTGGGAGGGCCTCACCCCTTGAGGGGGCCTTGCTGCTGTGGTGGCCCTGACCCCCACGGGCCTGGTTTTGCCCTCACACCAGGCCTGACAGGGGTGTACCGTGGAGGGGCCCTCGGTGGCATTACGGTTATATTGCCAACGCTGAGGGATCCCAGAGCATCTCTGGCAGGATTTGCTGTGATGTCGCTGGGCACTGACCACGGCGGCCACGCAGAGTGGCTGCATTTTGACAGTGCTGTGTCCACCTAAAACCAGGTCTCGCGTGTAGCTCCCTGCAAGCAGATTCCTGGCATCTCATGAGACTTTTCTGTGTCCACAGAGCTGCTTGCGGGCCCGGGAATGCCGTAGGAGATGTCTTCTTGGAAAGACAGCTCAACCTAAGCATAAAAGAACAGTTCTGTCAGTGGTGATTAGTTGTAGCTTTGCACCTTGATGGTGTCTTCCACCTGACATCTTGCAACACCTGATGGTCATTGCTCACTTGAGCCTTGTGAGACCTTCCCGAGCTGGCTGGCACTGCTGCAGCTTCTCATATTTACACCTGAGGAAACTAAGGCAGTACCAGGAGAGAGTGACCTGTGGAAGGTCCCTGAGGCTGTTAGTGGCCCTGTTAGAAGCAGATCCAGGTCTCCTGGAGCTTGATGTAACCTCCTCTTCCACTGTCCCCAGAAGTTTGGGTTTTCATGCAGGCAGATGCTCGGTTTCCCCCACAAGACTCAGCATCTCTTCTTGCCCCACAAAGTCAGACAGATTTCCCTCTCCTGAACACATCAAGAGGGCTCCCTCCTTTCTTGGGGTTTTCCTGCTTTTATGCTGGCAGCAAAGCTTGGGGAATGCCCAGCAAAGGTGGGAGCATCTTTCACTAAACCACCGGCGCCACGTCTTGTGGGAACCACTGCTTTTCTCCTGGGGGTGTCTCAGCGAGTCCTGCCAGGTCCCTTTCCTGCCAGGTCCAGCCTTGCTTTGTGTGGGAAAGCTGATCAAATCCCAAAGCCGGGTCCTGCGCTGCTGAGAATTGGCCCTGCACCACACCAGTGCTCAGGGGTGACACGCAGCCATTCGAGCAGCTTCATCATACGCTCACTGTGAGAATGTGTGATGCTTCACGTACATGTGAAAGCCAAGGTAAAGCCAAAGGGGAGAATAAAACCCTGGACAGCTGCAGACCTCAGGGTGGGAAACAGCGAAGGAGACTCACGCTTGTCAGCTGTCTGCTGCCTGCATGCCCACCCGTGAAGTCTCGGGGTCCTGCGCTGGGGCCAGCAGCGAGGGAGCAGTGGGGCTGGCAGGATCCTGGGACATAGGTGCGACACGGTCAATTCGGTCACTTGGCTTTCCCACACGGGGCTCCTGCCCTTGATAAATGTGCTTCAGGTGTGCATCTGCCCCCCCCGGGCTGCCCCTGCGGGGCCCGTCTGCCAGGCTGGCTGCCAGCCAGCTCCCATTTTGGTTGCTCCATTTCACTTGAGCAGAGGTGCCAAGAAGCCCTTCGCACAAGCCACCTGAAGAAAAGCCCAGCAAAACAAAAAAAGTCCCCATTCCTGTGCCGTCCTCATTCCCGCATCACAGTGCCCGCACAGTGCTGCCCAGTGTGAACAGCGGCGAGATGGAGACAGCACTGCCTGGGCTTAGCTGGCTTTTAATGAGACCAGTTTTAATTGCGTGCGTGGCCTTGAGAACCAAGGAGACCAATCCTCGGTACTGAAATCTATCTAATTTGATTCTCAAGGAAGACAAGCCTACAGCTGATACAAGCACTCAGGGGACAGGCTGGAGTTCACTCCATGGCTGCGCTTTTACCAAGCAGGCAGCCCACGAATGGGCCGATCCTTTTTGCTAATGAAGTGGATGTTTCCTGGTGTGACCTTTGCAGCCTCTGAGATATTGGTCAAAACTCCTAACAGCAAATGAAATATTTACTATTCCCAAATGGGTCCAGACCTGAGGTTCAGCCTTAAGATAGCAGAAGCCAGAGAGCAGCAGAAAAGCAAGTGAGGACTAAGTTTGTAAGACCACTGCTGGCGGCATGGGACCTGATCTCCAGCCTTCAGATGGATAATTTGAGGGCATCAGCACCCCCTCTGAGCTCAAATGCTCAAAACCTGGGTGCATTGGCTGGAGAATGGCTGCAGGTCATCTGCTCTCTGCCTGGCACCGGACGCACGGGAGCTGCAGACATCCCAGGGCTGCACCAAGAGCTGCTCTGGCCGAGAAGCAAAGTGTTGATAAATAAATATGTGGCCAGAGCAGAGGGCTGGGCTGCAGCCATCAAATTACCACCTCAGGCCTCAGCCTTGTTAACATGGAGATCCCTCTGCACTGGTCTGGGAAATAACTGATGGTCTCTTTGCACCCCTGGTGTGGTGTTTTTCTTGCCTGCTTCTGCAGGTTGACTTTTCTTGCTCCCTCTGCAGGAAGGGGGAGCAGATGGTGCCCGTCCTGTCGGGACGCCGGCGATGCCCTGCACCCACTGTCGTGCCCTAGGTCACCACAGGCCACCCCCAGCCGGGACCCTACCTTTGTCTGTTTTGGATGCTGCTGCTAATGCAGTAACAGGCTTAACTACAGCCCTTTATGAGCTTCAATCTCAGTGGCAGTGGGAGTAAATATTTTTATGGTGGTGTTTTCAGAGGCTCCACGTGGCTGGAGGGGGCTGGAGGTGATGATCTTGGTGCTGAGGAGGACAGAAAAGCCATGCTTAGCCAGATGATGGGCAGCTGCCAGAGTGGGATGTGCTTCAGAGAGGTAGGAGGTCAGAATTCTGCAGGGTCCCCAGGACGTGGGAGCCCATGGGGAGCCCTGGGAGTGGCGATGGGGCAGACCCACATCCCTGTAGGCTGCAGCATGGTCTAGGCTTGCCTGGCCGGAGCAGGCAGGCTCCCCGAGGCTGCGCTGCAAAGCAGCAGAGCCGGTCATCCCTGCAGGGCTCCAGGGAGCTCCTGGCCATGAGGGCAGCCGGCTCTGCTCAGGTTCGCCGCATGACACTTGGCTGGGCTATTTATAGCTGTGCCTGCTGAGCTTCTGTTGAGGCAACAGATCTCTAAGTCTTGTGGATCTTTGTTATGAGCATCCCAGAGTGGGAGGCGCAGAGCCTCGGCTCTCCCCTTGCTGGGCCAGAACAGAATCAGAGTTTGCATCAGGGCGGCAGTGCCACGGGTACAGAGCCCACCTACGGCCCCGGTGCAGGCACGGGAACCGGCCTGGCTGCGCTGGAAGAGGCTGCTCCCTCCCTCCCCGGCGCTGAGCTGTGGAGGAAACCCTCTGCTTTTCTCCTCCTAGGAGCTCCGGTATCCGGGAAACACCAAATCAGTCTCGCAGCACTGCTGCTGTAGGTGAGCCAGGACTATGGGTCGGGATGCCACCGCCCTTGGCGGAGCCAAGTTGCCCAGCCTGTACTGCTACACCATCCCCTACTAATGAAGGAGCTTCATTAGTGGGGAGGGAGCTAAGCTGTTGTAAATTAGATCTCTGTTCCCGCTGCCATGAGTTTCTGCTTAATCCTCACGTGCGATAGAGTGACAGCCGCAAAGTCTGGTTTTACTATACTATTAATCCTGAGCTGAGGCCGGGGCAGATGATGGGGCAATGCAGGTTTTAGGGCTGGAGGGCAGCTGCTGAGTGATGCTCGTCCTGTCTGTCCCGCACAACGGCAGCCCCAGGCTTTCCCACGAGGACTCCATGCTCCAGAGCTCCCAGTATTTTCCCGGTGCAAGCGGGTGCGGAAGCAGGGCTCGCCTCCCTCCTGCCCTGCCTGTCCTGGGAAGGCCCACGGGCACCTTCAGCCCAGGGCAGGAGGGAGCTGCCCCGGGCACCCGGCTGCAAAGGGATGAAGTATAAAATGGTGGCCCTGAACCCAAATGGTGACAATCAACAGTCCACAGAGCTGGCTCCAGTGTGGGCGGCTGCTTCTGTAATCCCAGTGTAACCCCATCCTGCCTCCTTCCCCAAAGTGCTCAGCAGCAAGAGGAGGTGGAGGAGCCCCCCTTCTGCCCGGCACTGCCCCGGCGGTGGCCACCACTGGGCGCTGCAGGCTCGACGCTGCTCTTTGCACCTGAAGGAGCACGGCCTTGAGGGAAGAAAGTGCTTCGAATGCCATGGAGGGAGATGCGTTCCTGAATCATGACAAAAAGCATTTATTTATAAATTCCTCTGAGTGCACTATATAAGGCACTTCACAGGGATTAACAGGAAAAGGGCCTGGCGGCGAGGAGCAGTTTGCCATCTAAGGCTGTGCTCCTCCTGCCCCTCAGCCGCATGCTTCCCCACAGGACGCACTTCCAATCCCAGGCGATTTTAAGTCAAAACCCACAGACTTTGTGCACATCTGCCATAAGAAACACAGAGGTCTGGGAACCGAAAGCTGGGCTGACAGTGTGGCTGCAACATCGCACCAGCTCCGCTTCCGTGCTGCACCTCTGCAGTAACATCCCCCATAGGAGGTTTTTCTTCTTATTTAACCTAAACTCACTTTGCTACAACCTACCCCATTACTTCTGTCCCGCCATGGACACGGCATACTGACTTGTTTTGTAGCACGTGTCTGTAGCAGATGACTGCAGAAATGTCACCTTTGTCTCCTCTCCCTGCAGGAATTCCTTTCCTCTCTCCTCCTCCTCTGTCTCCTGCACCTCTGCTCACCTCGCTCTTCTCCACACTCCACCATCAGTCATTCTCTTTTGCCAATAATCAATATAAACAACAGCAGCAGTAAAGCACCTTTTATTAATTCACCTCCAAGCTCTCCCTGTGTGTGCTGAGCAGCGTGGGCACGGCAGTGACACCCGGGCACCCCGGAGCAGGGCGGCTGCTCCACAACGAAGAGAGATTTGGCCACTTCATCGTATCAACACAAACCCTCTCCATCAGGTCCTGCCTGCTGTGGCCGGAGCACGAACATGACAGCCAGGGCGGCTGCAGGTACTCTTCCTCGTCTTGTGACATCGCAATCACCGATAATCATCCTCCTGTGGCTGATGCATCGAGCGAAGCACCGGCAGTTCCCGATCTCCTGGCAGAGATGCACTGCAAAGCAACTGCACAGAAATGAGATGCGAGTGTGAGAGGGAGGCACTGCCAGCGGCTCAGCCCCGCGTTCAGCTTCTGCCGGGGTAAGGCCTTGCAGAGTCTGACTCCTTGAAAAGCACGTTGTTCTCCTCTGCAAGTGACAGCCCGTCCATGAGGCACCCATGGGGTGGCAAACGCTGCCCAGGAGGACGGGTTCACATGCAGCCGGGCACCCCATGACCTGCTGCCCAAGCACCCACATCGTCCTGGGGCAGGATCTGGCCGGCGGCTCCTCCCGGGTGCTCACACCTAATACCGAGACCTGGCACTTGCCTTGGGCAAGGGGTAGCAGGATCTGGCCCTTGCTCATCGCTGCAGTCCCCAGCCGCCAGCTTTCTGGCTGCTGCAGCCGGGTCCCTCACTGGCCGCAGCCCTCCCCGACGTTGCCCAACAAGTTATTTTTTACCAGGAGTCGATTGTTTTGGCAAGTGTTTTGCAAACTGCATTACGGAGGGTTTGCTATTGGTCCTGGGCCGCTTTGATCAAACTTGTTTGCGAAGCAGTTTTCAACACCCTGGTTAATGTACGCTATTATCTCCCTGAATCCCTGCTATAGAACCTGAATAAATCCTGTGGAAAAAGAAAATGCCCTATAAAAGGAAATGCTCTGTAAAACTCCAGCGGGGAGCTGCCACCGCTGATGCTGAGGGTTTGATCACCGTAAGCAGTCTGTTAACATCAATATCAGACCCCAAGTCCCCCATTTATTGTTCGCAACTTTGGGACGATTAAGCATTTTCACTACCTGCCATTCTCTTCACTGCAAAGATCCGGGCTGGGCACATTTCTGTCTCCTATGGGTTATTGTCACGTCCCCCTTGGGCACTGGGAACCAGGTTCTCCCTGTGCCCAGTGCTCTGAGCACCTCATCCCCACACCTGATCTGCAAAGGCTTTCAGTCCAGGGTGAGACTGGAGGGCATGAATACCAGACCTGGGACTGTCCCCACGTTCCCCAGCTGGGAAAGGGGTCACTAACCATTATTGCTGCCGGGAGCAGCGGAGCAGGAGGCGCACAGGCTCGAGGTGTTCCTGCCTGGGAAGAAATGCTCCTTCATCGGAAGGACCACGCAGGGCTGGGTCAAACACTTCCCATCAGCGTCATGCACTGGGGCTCTGTCTCTGGCCATGCAATGCCCTCCTGCCCGTCCCCAAAGCCTTTCGTGGCTGCAGCGTGCACGGAGCTATCGCTCCTCGTCTCCCCAGGGTCTGTCCCGGAACGGCGGCAGCTGCAACGTGGCACCACGGTAGGGCAGCCTGGGCTTATCTCCAAGGCAAACGGGCTTAAAAATGTGACAAGCCATAGACAGCTTTTTATCTAAACATTGCTTTCCATGAGGTAGTGCGTTCCGTGCCATCCCGCAAGCGTGATAGAAAAAACTAATACTAAACGACTTGTGAGCCTTATTAATATGTATTCAGGTCATCTGCTCTCTGCAAGTTTTTGCAAGTGACTTGCGGTGTGCAGTTCATGCAGGGTCCATAAATAAAAATATCTCGGCGGGGTCATATTAGCACAGCAACATAACAACTGCCTTTGTGCACATGGAGGGACGAGGGGTGACACAGCCCAGTCGGGCTGAGCCAGCCAGCCCGTGGCTCCCAGCTCCCGGCATCCCAGTCCAGGCTCCCAGAGCAGCAGGATGCACTGAGAGCTGGGAACCCCCTTTAACCTGACCTCTCCTGAAGTGAAACATGTGTTTAGAGACAACATAAGCACCAAAGGAAAGGTCACATCAAGCCACGTGCTGTGTGACCGTGCCTTGTGGCTCCGCTCCCGCAGCGGGCTTTGCAGGGCTCCCAGCCTGACTGGGAGGCAGAGGGGTTTCAGGACACAGCCTTGGTGTGCTTGCAGGGCCAGGACAAGGATGAATGTTAATTTGACTTCTTCCCTTGAGTTTCTCCATTTTTTCTTTTCTGTCCTCCCTCCCATGATAGCATTTGGGCTGGGTGCTCCAGCGCAAGCCCTAAACACAACGTGGTTTATCTGCAAGGGGCCCTGCCAGCACATCAAAGGTTTCCTAAATTTTTAAGGCTGAAAGGGCTGTTGTGATCATCTGTTCCACCCTCCTGTGAGCCACAGCACTCACCAGGGTTGTTTTTTTGTGGTCGAGCGGAGCACTGCACTGCCCTCGGACGAGCTCGGGGGTGCCAAGGCATGCCGGGTTGCTTTGGGATGGCTGCGGGGGCGGGGGGGGTGCCTCCTGCACCATTGCAGTACATCCACAGCAGCCACGTCTCCGCACTGCTTTCTGCATTTCCTCCGCTCTGCCGCGCTCCTTCCTTCCCTGCCGCGGGTCAGCCACGGGCTGCAGTCCCCAGGGGTGTCCCCGCTCCGGGCACACGCTGGGTGCTCACGGGTGAACCACCTGGGAAATCAGGTGTAAAGCACTTGGTGCTCATGCATGAAATAATTGAGCAGTCATGCACGCACTAATTGGGCACTGATATGCAAAATAACTGGGCACTCATGCATGAGCGACTTGGGTGCTCATGCATGCACTAATTGGGTGCTGATGCACACAGTAATTAGGCATTCATGCATGCACTAACGGGGCATTAATGCATGGACTAATCCTGCACTCGTGCGTGGACTAATTGTGAATGTGTGCAGTTCCACCGCGCATTCATGCAGGATCCTTTTGGTTGCTCATGCATGTGCTGGTAGGGCACTCATGCATGAACTAATTGGGTGCTGATGCATGCACTAATTGGGTGCTCATGCATGAGCTCGTTGGGTGCTCAACTGTAAATTAACTGGGCACATGTGCCTTCACTGATTAGACACTTACGCATGAATTAATTAGGCACTGATGCATGACCCGACTGGGTGCTCCTGCTGGGACAAGCAGAGCCCGGCAGAGCGACAGCCCCGTGCAGGGGCACGGAAACCTGCCAACGCCAAGCACGGCACAGTGCAGCACCCAAAATACCCGCTGGTTCCCTCGACACGGGTGAGCTGGTGGTTTTCTCTCCCCGGCAGCCTTGCTGCCACATGCCAGCCGATCTCACACCTTCCCCCACGCTCCCCGGTGCGTAGGAAGCAGCTACTGCCGTACAGACAACTTAAACTCTGTTCTGGCACAGCATAAATACGAGAAGCTCCAAAAGCAGGAGACAAGGTCTGCACTGTGTAGAATGATTTAGGTCAGTCACACTTCTGCAATGATTTATTTAAGCTCTAGCAGTTCCTGGCCTGAGTGAGGGAAAAAATGAGGGGAAAAAAAAATAGAATCCCCTGTATTTACACTATTTTTCTGTAATGTTTACACGGTGGAAGTTACAGCATCATCTGCCAGGACCGTTTTAATCCAGGCCTGCAGACATTTCCACTACACACTCACATTTCTCGGGGTTCAGACTGTGGTGGAGCAACTTGCTAAGCACAAAATCTCAGCCTGCAAAAGCTTTTGAGTGGTTGGTTGTTTCTCACTGAAGAGCACGTCCCTTGATCACTGCCGAGGCTCTACCAGGAATGACCTTGCCTTCCTTGCAATTGAAAAAAAGGCCATTGCGAGCGGCCGCAGAAGCAAAGCAGCCAGAAACAACCCACTGCGGGCGCAACTCCGCAAACCCACAGCCGGCAAATGGGCGCTGGTGGGAGTGCAGCACCAGGCAGCGCATCCTGCGCCGGAGCCAGCACCAGCCTGGCAAAGCAGGACCAGAAACGAGGGGCTCCCCAGGACGGGCACTGGAGGCGATGCCTAGCTTGGTAGCTATGTATATAAATGTATATATGTATATATACCAGGCAGGTAGTCACGGGCTCGCTGTGACGTGGGTGCCTGGGCCAGCAGCCCAGTGGATTGGCATCACAGAAAGCACCAGCCAAAGCCCCCTTCCCAGCCCTCCTCGCCACCCCACTCAGACGGCTATTAATGCTCTCGCTGAACTCTATGGAAGGAGCTGCAACAGTTGATCCAATCAATAAATACACATTTTCTACATCCCTCAAGTCTGTAATATCTCTCTGTATATAAGAGGCCATGAGGGATTTTGTTTTAATTAGACGAATGCTTAAGGCTACTCTGCCTACCGCTTAATCTGCCTTGGAAACACAGCGGGGGAGAGGTTGTCCTCCCGCGGAGCTCCGCTCACAGCCCAGCTTCTTGTCAGCAGCAGCCCGAAGGCTCAGCGATGGCACGAGGGCAGGACGAGGGAGACAGAGCGGAGCACAGCCCGTATCCACCTCCCTCTGGTACCTCCAGCACAGGGCAGAAAAAGAAGTGATGCTATATTGGAGTGGCTCCGATCCCACCACCCTTTGGATTTGCCTCATCTCCTGCCATACGCCTGCCAGTATGGAACGTGGCAGTGCCTTCTCTAGGCACTTGGCTGAAAACCTGCTTGCATCTCCAGCTGAAGTGCAAGGCGGGTCCTCTGTTGGGCTGCAGGGAATATTCCCGTTTTCCTACCAGTGACGGGGCTCTCCCTCCTGGCAGTGATGCCCGGCGTAAGAAGGGTGGAGTATCTGAACATCGCCCACCGCCATAGATCCACACCAGGGAGACAGCCTTAAACAGCCCCAGCACCTACCCAAAAAGTGCAGAGCTCCAGTGCTGGCTGCAGAGGCAGGAAGAAAATTCAGCTTTTGGTATTTTACTGCTTATAAAATCTCATGGTGTCCTCCCAACAGTCAACCTGGGCCCCAGGGAAGCCCCTCGCAGCAGGACACCCCCCGAGCAGCCTGGAGGAGGCCGGGGGTGCGTGGCTGGGCATCGCTGTGCTGGGGGGTTCCTCTCAGTTCCTCTCCTACAGCAAAACATGCCCAGACTTGATTTACTGGCGTGTAACTCACGCCTGGGGGTGGGAGCACGCCCCCTCCCCTCCCCAGCACCCCTGGGGTGGGAATTACTGGGCAGGGTCCAGCCACATCCCCGGTCTGAGGGGTGGTAGTTATTCGTGGCGATACAGAGGGGAGGCATCAGGAATGCATTTCACGGCAAGGGAAGAGTAGAGCTTTCTAGTGCATAAAATACACATTGCCAAAGTTTGCAAAAGTGGTGTTATTTTTTAAGGGAATGTAACAGCTGCTGACGTACCACGGCAAGGAAATACCTGTGGTAGGAGAGCAAACCTCTGCACAGCCGGCACACGTCCTTGGAAACAGCCCTCGGTGGCCTCAGACGGCTCTGCCTCCGTGCCGGGCTCCACGCGAGGCCGTGTGTCAGCCACCGTCAAACACGGCTGTTTTTGCCGCAGAGCACCAAGAAGGCAGCGGGTTTGCCCAGGCTCCCGTGCCACTGACAGAGCTGCACCCAGACCCCCGTCCTCGGTGTACACCACCAACACGGGTGTCTGGAAGGTGCATCTCCAGTCCAGCCCAGTCCCACCAGTGCTCAGGGGACACTTCAGCCCTGGTCCAGCACAGCGCTCAGCTCCTGTGTAACTCCAAACAGGCAAGGAGACGGTCAGGGAGCAAAGCTGCCCTCTGCCCGGGAGGATGAAGAGGAATGAAAAGGGGAATAATAAACAAAAAAAAAAGCCCTAGAGGAAAAAACCTACTCACTGACGTCTTTGATGCTCTCAGAGTAAACAAAAGTATACAGAGGCACTGCTTTATGCTCACCCCTAGGACTGGCAGCACACATTTCTCGTTCTTCCAAGCATTTATTGTTGTTCTTGTGCTGTTAACAGCAAAAATGCCTCTCGGTGGTTGGCCCTGGGCAGAGAGCGCTGTGGCCATGTGGGCCATAATGGCAATAGACGGAGCTCGAAGCGGTGTGTGTGTGTGTTCAAGTGATGGGAGGGGTGCCAGGAGACCCCTGCTGGTGCCTCATGTGTGGGATCACATCGGTGGAGAATCCCCGTGCTGGGTGGTGGCAGCCCTGGGGGCCAGCAAAGCCCCCCCAAAGGCAACACTGGGCTTGAAACCGGCCTGCCACAACGAGGAGAAAGGAGGGCTGGGGCGGGAAGGAGCTCAGCGAGGCGTGCCTCACTGGTTTGCTCTGGAAGGGCTTCGCCCCGCTGTGTCCCACCTCTCCGCCGGCTTCTTTCTCGCTTCACAGCAGTGCTGCGGAGCATAAACTCAGCAAATCCAGTTCCCACTGCGAAACACCCAGCGTGTCTCTTTAAACACAACGTGGTGCACGTCTAAGGAAAACCTCTGTTACGCAAAGGCAAATGAAGGCAGCAATAAAGTCCTCAACATTATCCAAAGCGTTGGGTTTACGGTTAACTGGTTCCCATGGAGGAAACGCAGCTCTTACTGGTGCTGCGGCTCCCTGCCCTCGCCAGCCCGGCTCTCCCAGACCTCCTCAGCCCATAAAGCTCGCTGCTCCTTTGGTCCTTTCTTTCTCATGTGTGGAATTCCAGAGTGTAAAAATGTTAATATGCTTCCTGGGACACTATCAAAATAACATCCAACATTCATGTTTGGGTCCTGCATCTAAGTTACAATGATCTGCTATTCTTACTATCCTCAAGCAACTGCACCCAAAAGGCATATTAGAAAAAAAATCATTCTTCATTGTATTCGCATTTTAGTTGGGCTACTGCAGTGCCAGTAAGTCCGATACCATACAAGAAGTGAAAATTGTCTCGTTTTTGCTTTGCCCCGCACCACGGGGTGAAGAAGATCGCCAGGGTGCTTCCACTCCCAGTCTCTGACTACGTATTTTAACTTGTTAATTTAAAAGCAGTTCATTTTGCACCTTTCACCTCCCTTAAGAATGATCCGTAGATGAACTGTGAGGTTTCCTAAACGGAGGAACGTCTGGGTAATAAAATGCTGTGAAACAGGATTTCCAGTGGGAACAGAAAGAGGCCTTTTAGGGGCACCCGTTAGCCGGGCGCTGGGCTCGGCAAACTGCTCGGGAACTTGGCAACTGCTCCCACCCCAGGCCTTTTGTAAATATCTAGTTTATTTTTCCTCGTTTGTTTGCCTTTCGTTGAGCTTAGACTGTAAAAAATACACAGTTCAGTGTCACTGGTACCTTGGTGTGTGTGACTTTTTTTTATCCAAGCGGTTATCGCAATCCCTTGCCTTTCTCAAATGTTTACATAAAGTTACGCACGTCAAGGAAACAGTTCCTAACACTTTGTTTGTATTTAAAAATATTCTGCTTGCAACAAATTTTAATGCATTTCTCACTCATACTGTTTCCTTCTATTAAAAAAATCAGCAAACCCACACGGATGCCACGGGGGGCCACATCCCGTCGTCTCTTTTCAGAGGGAGCGGGGACGTCAGCAGCGCTGCCGGCGGCTCTCTGATGGAAAGCTAATGGAAAAACCGCCTTTTAAAAACCACTGAGGCCTGGCAAATTGGGGTTATTTTTGGACAACAAAAAGATTCAGCCCTCCCCGTGCTCCCGAGGCTCAGCGGCACAGCCACCACGATGTCTAAATGCAGAGCTCTCACTGCCCGTGGCAGAGCAGCTGGCGGCTGTGCCGGGGCACGGCGGGCTCCTGGTGGGGAAGGGGAGAGGTGCCACACACCAAATAAGAAGCCACCGATGGCTCTAATGGACACATACAGAACGCTGCTCGTTTAATAAGCCCCACAGCCCAGGGGTCCTGGTTCCAGCTGGGGTGGAGCTGACTTTCTTGCTGGCAGCCGTAGCGCTGTGGTTTGGGTTTGGGATGGGACCAGTGCTGGTAGCCCACTGGTGTTTGGGGTGGTTGCTGGGGGCTCAAGGCCTTTTCTGCTCCTCACCGCACCCCGCCAGCGATGGGCTGGGGGGCACAAAGCTGGGGGGACACACAGCCGCGACAACTGACCCCAACTGACTGCAGGGATGTCCCACACCGTGTGACGTTGTGCTCAGTAGGTAAAGCTGGGGAAGGAGAAGGAAGGGAGGGACATTCGGAGTGATGGCGTTCATCTTCGCAAGTCACCGTTATGTGTGACGGAGCCCGGCTGTCCTGGGGGTGGCTGAACACCCGCCTGCCGTGGGCAGCGGGGAATGGATTCCTTGTTTTGCTTTGCTGGCGTGTGCGGCTTTTGCTTTACTTATTAAACTGTCTTTATCTCAATCCACGAGTTTTCTCACTTTTACTCTCTGATTCTCTCCCCCATCCCACTGGGGGGAATGAGCGAGCAGCTGCGTGGTCCTGGTTGGTGGCTGGGGTTAAACCACGACACTGTGGCTCTCGCTGCAAGGGCTGGTTCGCTCAGCGTTACCTCCCCGGTGTTTTGTCACTGGTGACTGTTTCCATCCCCTCCATCAGGATGGCATCATTCACTCTGAGTCGAAGCACAAGTGGTGGGAAAGGCGCTCCCGGTGCTGGGGACGTGCACTATGGCAGTGGCTCCTCAGCGGATCCCAGTGCAGACGGCTCAGCCCGGCTGTGTGCCGCAGGGCTGGGGTGCAGGAAGGCGTCAAGGGGAAGGGAGGCAACTCCGGGAAACACAGAGAGTAATAAAAATAGCAAAAGAAAAAGGAGCGAAGGAGCAGTTGCAGGGGAAGTCTTGGCCGGCCAGTCTCTGCCTAATCACGAGGATCTTTCTGAAATGAGCAACCCAAACGGATACACTCCTTTTCGCTTATTTATTCCTTAGCGGGAATAAACCTTAGCAGGTTTATTTTCATTAACAGTTTGCATTCATTTTCCTCCGTCCACGTCAGGCTCTGGATGGAGCATCCCACCAGGCAGGGAGAGGGAAGAGCAATGAAACTGGCTGCTGCAATATTCAGTGACAGCGGGAGGCAGAGCACGACAGAGAGTGGGCAGACGGAGCCCGCAGAGCCCAGTGTGAACATAAATGTTTTCCCAGGGAAAGAAATCAATTAAAGCAGGTTTGGGGGGCTCATTTAAACTTTTCAGGCTGTGCTTACCGCTGCCTCTTCCCCTCTCCGTCCCCAGACGTGGTGCACTGGCACGTGGGAATTGAAGGTGAAACCAAGCGCTGAAAATCAGTGACATAAAAACAAGAGAGTAGAAATCACATCAAAACCCCTGATCTATTTTTTTTAAATTTTTTTTTTACATTAACCTTTAATTGCTACTAGCGAGACAACCAACCATATACGATTTAAGTACATTCTGCATCCTTGTGTCCCTTCAGCCCGCCTGGCAGGTTGCTGGAGACCAGCTGGGGTGACGAGGTGGCTCGTGGTGCTGCGCTGCCGTGGCCGCAGGAACAGGTCTGGGCTGTGCCAGGGCAGCTCGTGAAGACCTCAGCAGTCTGCTCCGGGCACCTTCTGATCCCGGCTCTGCTAAGCACATCGTGTTAACAGCTGTGATGGTGTAGCTGTTCTAATGAAGGAAAAAGAGCAATGTTTCAGGATTTCTAAAAATGAGCATTTTCACAGTGCCTTCCAGGTGTGATTTGAATTTGGGTGGTGCTACCTACGGAAAATGCCAGCCTGCTCTTCTGGGTGGCTTTTCTTGTTTAAATCTCTACCCGTGTGTGTCCTCTCAGGCTGGCTTTCAGGAAAAAATAACACCGCCACAGCGGGTTGTTTTTCCTTTGCATCAAGACATGCCACAGCACGCGCATATGAAATTTTTTTGCTTATATATAAATCTACATAGATAAAACAAGCACTACCACCATCCACTTTTAGGGGAAATATTTTCAAACTTTCACACGCTTTCCTTGTCTTATCAATGTACTCAGAGTTTCTCTGAAAAAAATCAGACTGTACTTTTGCATCTTTTTTCTATGTGCAAATAATAACTTTGATAACATTGAGGTACTATTGAAAATCGAAGGCCCCCAAAATATCAGCTTAATAGTTCAAGTTCCAAAGACACTGTCAGTGCAGTCTCCTGTTTCTGTTGAAATGCCAAAGAAAGCACTCATGCAGCATATTCCGAACGACTGTTATGGGAGGGAAATGGCAAGTTTGGACAATTCAAAGCAACTCAGAAAAAACGTTACAACTTAAGCTGCCATTTTAAGTATGATCCTTTTCTTCCAAACAATCCAAGCTTTGATGAACTGTTACGTTGCAACAAAGTACGATTAGTCCAGACTAATCCCGGCTGGATCGTACCGTGCTAAGGATTAGGAAAAAGGGGTTCTCGCTGACAGAGCCAGGCGAGCGGTGAAGGCGACGAGAGCCAGCCCACGGGACTCAACCCAGCTCAGTGCTCCCTGCACTGCCCCAACCCTGCCCGCCCGCCGCTGCGACACCTCCTGCTCGCCAGCGCCTCTGTTTCCTCAGAAATAAAAATGAGCGGTGACCCCATGATAAAGCATTTTAGTACCTTTGCAGAAAAAGACCCACCTGCGGCACGGGACGCAAAAAGCGAGTGTGTGTTTTGACAGCGGTCTGGGGACGACGGGGAGAGGAGGGAAGGCTGTGAAAAGCGCCAGAAAGAGCCAAACCAAAGTTGCGTTTTTTTCTTTCTCTGGGTGGGAAGGCCTAAAGCAGAGTGAGGAGCGGGCGTAACAAAGTGTTCTCCAGCGTATCTCCCCGCCCAGGTAAGTTCAGCACACTCAGACACGTCCCACACTGGGTTACACAGTTAATATTTGCCTTATTCATCAATATTCTCACTTGGAAAGCCCTGGTTTTCATTCCTGTCATTTTGAGAACGAAAGCTTGTCATTTTACAGTAGTTGGCTTTTTTTTTTTTTAAGCAAGATTATTTGCCATTTCCTTCCCAGTAATTTATTTTCTACATAATTAATGTTTAATGATTCTGCACATATACATTTTGCCAGAAAGCCAAAAGCGACTCCAACAAAGCAAATAAATGTTCTGCAGCTTATCCAACTGTTTTAAGCACTCCGCTGATAACACAGAGCTAAAAAAGGTAATGAGGAAGAAAACATTCAATATTTCTATAAAGAGACACTTCATTAAGGTAATTAAGGCAATCATTTAAAGCAGTTATGAGGATTATTAACACACAAAAGAAATTATGCAATAGGGTTTTCGCAAACCAGGCAGACTTACCATTATTTTATGATGCCTTTAAGAATAACTTTTCAGCAGTTTAATAAGCTTTTGAAAATAAAGACTCATTTCTTGGCAAAGGATGGAATCTCCCCTACACCTGGGAAAAGCATATCCGGGGCCTTCGAGATTTGGTTTGTTTGTGGGGAGGGGAGTTGTTCGGGGGTTTGTTTGTTTGTTTGTTTTTTAATATGCAACAAGTCTGGCAAATAACTGAACGAGCTTGTTAAATTGTGCTGGTTCAAAAAATGTATTTACCACCAAGTACCCACCGTTATGTAGATCAGCGCTGGAACCATTGGGGCACCACAGTCACGGTCTCACCAGTTCCTATTCCGCTGCAGAGAGAACTGTGAAACCGTAACACTCTCTTAAAGATGTAGAAAATCCCTAGACAGTTGGTAGTTTATCCTTTGCAAACCACCACTTCTGAAGATGGGCTTTCTCATAACATCTTTCAGTGATTAATAGTAGTCTTTATTTAAACCACTAGCAACCTAACAGACATTACCAATGTTAAAAATCACTAGAGCAGAGCACATCACTGTACTTTAATCTATACAAGAATGAAAGGCATTTGTAACAGTCAAACATGTTATGACATTACACTGAAAATATTTTTCTAACTGTAAGTCATCAGGATTGCTGTTTTTCTAGCGGAATATGCATTTTTAATTAACACATGAAAAATGAAGTATGCATGACATACTCCACCAAAGACGCATGACACATTTTTCAAGATCCCTTAATTAACTTAGGAGCCTAAAGGGTTTTTCTACACATGCAGACACTACTTTAACCCCATCACGGCGGTTACAGCGACTCAACCTTTTTGGCACCACGGGGACTTGCTCATGCCAATACAGAAAGTACCAAGGGATAAACGAGAGACATCCAGAATGCAAAAGTGCAACTTTTTCAAACGCTTTTAGAAGCATCTCTCCCACATCTGTTTTATCTTACGGACCACATAAAATACTCCCACTTCCGAAGCAACGTGCGACCTGCAGTCCCAGTGTGAGCAGCAGTGGGAGTCGCACTGGGTCAGGGCAACGAGCTGCCATGCTCCAAGGGTTTGGGGCACAGGGAAGTGGTTTGTCTATCTAAGGCTGTATTTACAGCCTTAACACATCTTAGAGGGCTTTGTGACAAGCTAGACTTGTACACTGGTGCTTTACAGTGACTTTATTTAAATTGTACCCTCATAAACATAATGTAGCTGTACATTATTTTCTTGCTTCTTCCCCTTTTCTGCCCTCTTTTGTACACATTTCTCCCCTAACTCTATGTTAACCTCTGAAGGCACACCATATAGCATGCATATCTGCAGCACAGCCCTCAAGAGATGGCATTTTCATAAACACATCCACTTGAGTTGTGACTTTGCCTCAACCTCAAATGCTTTTTTGTTCCTCTTTTATTAACTTACATAAACACAAAACAAAGTGAAGTACAGTCTTAAGGTTTGTTCTGCCAAAGTCATGGTGCTCAACCTGCAAAGTAGATGAGTGTCCTTCCAGAGCAGACCATGAGATTAGACTAAGAGCCCTTAAGAACCCCGACAGAGCGTTCAGAAATGTGAGAGCTCAGTGCTGCAGGAAAAAAAAACAAAACCAAACCAAAACCAACAGCCCTAAAACTTAAAATTTAATGCTCTGCTGAAGGGGACACGTAAGCAGGATGCTCGCATGGCTGAGCAGTAGACCCAGGCCAGGATCCAGCTCCCTGTGCCCTCAGGGCAGCCATTTTACCTCACCACGGCCGAGACGGTCCCAGCCCGCCTCCGTCCCACCCTCGGCCCTCCCGCGCGCCTGGGGAGCGGGCAGAGCCCTTTTCCCCACGCCACACCGTGACGGAGCCGTGACTACGGCCGCAACCATCCTGCCCGGGGCGGAAAGCGGCCCGCTACCCAAGGGCTCCGCGGCCATCGCCCCCCCCGCCCCAGCCTCTGCGCACGGGCAGTGCATTATGGGACACACCCCGCGCCTTGGCGCCAAGCGCCGCCGCGGTGCATTGTGGGATACACCCTGCCCCGGCCGGGCCTTCTTGGCGCAGACGCCGCACCGGACGTGACGCCATACGGCCTGCTGCCGTAAAAACCGTGGCCAGGTATTGCGTTTTTCTCCCACGGCGGGCAGTGGGGGCTTTCCGAGGGAGAACCGGGCTCACTGCACCCTCACGCTCAGCAGTAGCGTCGCCAGCACGGATTCGGCTTCTTCAGCGGAGCTGCCGAGGGGCGAGAAAGGAGGAACTACTTTTATCCGGAGCGACGCATGCGCAGGGCGGAGGAGTGAGGGAGCGGCGGAAGACACGGCCGCCTCCGTCTTCTTTCCCGCCAGCGCGGGCGGTGCTGCGTCCCGGGGTGAAATCGCTGCGCGCAGTAGGACCGCGAGGGGAGCCGCCGTCGCCATTTTGAAGCGGTTGTTGGGGGAGGCGGCGTGTGCGCTCCCTTGTGCCCGGTCCGGCTCCGCGCCCGCTCGCCCGCCCGCTCTCTGCGCTCCGGCCCTCCACCGCCGCAGCCATTGCTGACCTTGCCATGTCCGGAGGGGGCGTGATCCGCGGCCCAGCCGGCAACAACGACTGCCGCATCTACGTGGGGAACCTGCCCCCCGACATCCGCACCAAGGACATCGAGGACGTCTTCTACAAGTACGGGGCCATCCGCGACATCGACCTCAAGAACCGCCGCGGGGGCCCACCGTTCGCTTTCGTCGAGTTTGAGGACCCCAGGTGAGACCCCCCACCACCACCACCACACAACGCCGAGCGCTCCCTTGGGGTGTCCGTGTCCGTCCCCGCCAACCGCCGGGCCTGAGGCAGGGGCAGCCGCCCGGGGACTGCCTCTCCCGGCCCGTGCAGCATTGGGCCGCGCTGACGCCCCCCCCGCGCCGCCGGCGGGCTCCCGGGGAGGGGGGGGGAGGAAGCGGCGCGGGGTGGGGCCGGCGGGAAAGCGGGAACAAAGGCGGGGGGGGGCGGTGCGTGGGTAGGGCGGGCGACCGCGCTCACCGCCCCGTCCCGTCCCGCAGGGACGCGGAGGACGCCGTCTACGGGCGGGACGGCTACGACTACGATGGGTATCGCCTCCGCGTGGAGTTCCCTCGGAGCGGCCGGGGCACCGGCAGAGGCGGCGGCGGAGGAGGAGGAGGCGGAGCCCCCCGGGGCAGGTACGGCCCCCCGTCCCGGCGCTCGGAGTACAGAGTGATCGTCTCGGGTGAGTCATTTCTCTCTCTCGGCCCAAGTGCTCCCCCGGGGTCCCCCAGGCAAGCTTCCTAGCGAGGGGGGATGTAGCTCCGGGTTGTTTCTTAAAAAGCATCGCCTGTCGTAGCCTGGGAGGAATGCTGTCCGTAGGATGCGAACAGCTCCTCGAGGCAGCCTGTCTGCTTGCCAAATAGTCGCTTTTGTCTGTCGTGAGCTGACGCTGTAACTATAGAAGATGAGAATATAATCCGTTTTTAATGTTTCGATTTTTATATAGGGCTGCCTCCAAGTGGAAGTTGGCAGGATTTAAAGGATCACATGCGTGAAGCAGGTGATGTATGTTATGCTGATGTTTTCCGAGATGGCACTGGTGTCGTGGAGTTTGTACGGAAGGAAGATATGACCTACGCTGTGCGAAAACTGGATAACACTAAATTTAGATCTCATGAGGTAGGTTTCATACTTACTTTCTTTGGCCAGAATTGGATACAAGGGGCTTAACAGTAGGATTTGAAGGTAAGGAACGTGTGGTGTTCACTGTTTATATATGAAGCAGCTGAATAAGTCTGTGGTCAAGTTTGTCAGGAGATAGACTTTAAAGCTTTGATGTCTATTTCTGTACTGTAGTAAACGATATCTTCAGTCTGTCAGCATGCCTAAAAAGATGGCCCTAAAGCCTAGACTTTTCAATCGAAAGTTCTGTCTATTCAATAGGGAGAAACTGCCTACATCCGTGTTAAAGTTGATGGCCCAAGAAGCCCAAGCTATGGAAGATCTCGGTCACGCAGCCGTAGTCGTAGCAGAAGCCGTAGTCGAAGCAACAGCAGAAGCCGCAGTTATTCCCCAAGAAGAAGCAGAGGATCTCCACGCTACTCTCCCCGCCACAGCAGATCCCGATCTCGTACATAAATGATCACTAGCTCTGATCTTTTTGTAGAACCCCATGTTGTACACAGTTTTCCTTTACTTAGTACAGTCTTTTCATTTTTTTTTTTAATTCAAACTGTTTTATTCAAATTGGCTGAAGTGTTGAATTGCATTCTTGTGTAAAATCCCTAGTGAGTATTTGCTCCTTAACATCAACATTCCCCTCATGTCTTTGGTAAATTGTATTTTAATTGATGTCAGTCAGGATTGTTTCGATTTAGTTATAGTTAAATACCAACATTCTTCGAACTGTGGTATTGCTGTGTAAATGTCTCAGTGTTCAGCTATGGTTTATACGAGCTGGGGATGTTGGGATGTTTGTGGCTAACTTGTCTCTTCTGGGGGATCTTATATTTTATCTTGCCTTTTCGTGTGTCTTTCTGTAGACATATCTGAAGAGATGGATTAAGAATGCTTTGGATTAAAGGATTGTGGAGCACATGTCAATCATTTTAGGATTGTCAAAAGGAGGATTGAGGAGGATCAGATCAATAATGGAGGCAATGGTATGACTCCAAGTGCTATTGTCACAGATGAACTTGGCAGTATTGACCTTATACTGAGAGACAGGCTAATTGAGTACGTGCACCTACGTGTCACTTCAGGCATGTTCTAGTTACTGCAGACTACAATTGCTCTTTTCTTTAAAACTTTTTTTTGGGGGCAATTGTGGCGAAGTACTTGCTTTTGTAATTATTTTACTCCATTCTAGTTTTTTAAAGGAGTAAACTGGGATGGGGGTGGGAGTATTGGTTTCCTTTGTCATGCAGCATTTGGTTACAAGTGTTAATGTTAATGTAGTATTCGTACACTTGTAGTAGATCAAGGGTATCTTTAAATCAGAGTATAATATCAATACTGCTAAAATCTGCATGTCCTCTGTGTGACTGATACAGCATTGCTATTTCATTTTTTTAAGTATCAGAATGAAAGGAAAAATAGAAAACCTAGTTGGGAATAATTTCTTAAGTCTCAAGCCCTGCCCCCTCAGACTAATTCACAATTGACTCACCGATATGTTTGAAAAGTCCGGTTAGTTAATTTTGTTACCTTTCAGCTGGGAGTGCTAGCTATAGATTAGACATACAGTAGGTGGATAGCTTTAGCAGTAAGCTTTTCCAGTTTCATAAACATTTTTTGCAACCACAAAACCTGTAGCACACCACCGTACGAGCAATGAGTATGTTGGCATTTTTAGTTGACATATTGTAAATATTACAATGTTTCCTCCAAATAGTAATTAACATTTCTAAAAATTATTTGAGCATCACCATTCAAAAGTTTGTTTTGGGGAATTGATAGTTATTAATGTACATCTGTATTAATTGATGGCAAACATAACTGATCATTCCCCAGAATCCTATTTTTTCATTACAGTATCTAACTTTTTGCCTCCTCTTTTTTGGTTTTGCTGGTTATAAAGGTTTGGATTGGAGAGGGCTCACTGGATCCCAATCCTTGGAGCTGGATCATTGGATTCAAATCATAATGTGGATAGGATAGGGAGGCTGAATTACAAGGATTCATGGAGCGGGATCAAATAACCAGGAACATAGGAGTGGATTCCTGCCCCAACCAAACCGCATTCGTGTGGATTTTTTTATTCAACTCAATTGGCTATTCCAAAGATATTTTTTTTTTCTCCTATTTTTGACGATTGGAGCCCTTAAGATGCACGATGGAGTTTTTCATTTTTTTGGTAAAAGGAGCAAAGCGAGGACCTGGAGAGGTACGCTGGAGCAATCTCCTTGGAAGGATTCAGCACGAGTAGATGGTAAACGTTAAAGGGGAAAAAAGGGGGGGTTGTTTAAAAAAAAAAAGTAAATAAGTCATTTCTCTAAATTTAAAGACAAAAATTGGAGTTAAAGATTAAGTAGGTTTTCAATTGGCTATTGCCTTTTTTCTTTGACGAATAAAATTTTTAAAAAAACATGCATGGTTGTCATCATTTGTTGCTAAGAGTCTTAGTCTTTGCTTGCCACTGTAGCATTGTTTAAATTGCAAGTTTTCAGACAAAAGGCTTTTGTGTTCAACAGAGATGTAGTGTTTCACAGGAAGCGCTGATGTTTGAGCTTCTCCTAAATAAAGGATCAGTTCCCTGGGAAATGGGTGGAATTTATTATATGAGTAGGGGAAAAGGAGAAAAGAAAGAATTCTCACTGCTGAAAAGAGGATGCTTTAATATTAATGTTGTTGCTAACGATACTGTTCTAAAGAGATCACAAAGGGGAAAATGTGAGATTAATCAGGCTCAGCGCTCTCCCCACGATCCTCTTGAAAATAAATGCAGGTAGAACCGGTGTGTGTAAACCTTCCCGGTGCCTGCGGTCTTGAGTGTTGGTGGACTGGAGGCAGTGTGCAGGAGGCGAGTAATGATGCGGGTTATTAACGAGCTGGGTTATTAGTGGCAGGTTGCTGAGTGTGATCTCTGAGCCGTTGCTGCCAGCATAGGCACAGCGTAATCACACCCCTGTGGCGTGCGGAGCTTGAGGCCAGGCTGGAAACGCGGCGCCTTCCCCGGGGGAAGGTTCTTGTTGCTTAATAGGAAGTATGTGACTATTTCTTTGGTTGTCCGATGAAATGACATTGATTATGTTGGAATATGTTTTAATTTGCAGTGAATTATAGAGCAAAGTGTCAGCACAGAGCAGAAAGGTGTTTCTGCACATGTAGTGGCCAGTTTGTGGGGCTGTCTCGGGGAGTGACCGGGTTAATGTTGAAATAGGGTGCGTGTGTAAACAGCCTACACTTTGCTTTCAGCTGCGGGTGACTGTGGGTTGCTCCTGTGTGGCAGGGAAATACAACGTCCCGCGTGGAGCGGGGCAGGAGAGTTGCTTTATGGTAAGACAGGATGGGTGTTTGGGGCAGGATTAGCAGATTGGGGGTTTAAGCGTGGTGTGCGTAACACCCTAAAGGGTGTTGTGTGCGGTGCAGACAGTGGTTTGTTGCAAAGTGGTGGTCCCCTGCAGAATTGCCAAAGATGCGTGTAGGAGATGTGCTTTTTTTTTTTCCTAAAACTAGGAAATCCTGAGAGCAAAGCACTGTATTTAGTGGGGGAGGTAAAAGCTGTTGTGGAGAGAACAGAGTGAGGTGCTGTGGGACAATGCCGGATGGGAAGAAAAGAAGAGCTGTGGAGCTGAGCGGGACGAGTTGGGGGAGCGCGAAGGCGGGGTGGCCCCTGCGGAGAGATTCATTTGTTGGGGTGTGGGAAGCAAGGCAGCGGAGCGGGCAGCGCGTGCTGGGCGGCATGTCGGTGCATGCTATTGAGAAAAGGGGAAGATCGGCCCAAAAACCCCCAAACCCTTCCGGGCATTGATGGGTTCTGTCGCCTGCGTTCAAGAAAGATGTAATGGGAGCGGTTTTAAAGCAAAGGTTATGAGTGTGCTCAGAGAGATGAAATGTTCTCTTTCATAAAAGGGAACCTGAAGAGTTTGGTTTGACTGAAGTGAAGTGGTGTTTGGAGAGGATTGCTTTCTGACTGCGCAGGGGTTGGGAAGAAAGTAAACTTCATGGGGGAGGAAGAGTGGATGAGGCCGGGACGTTGGTAGATGAAGGGGCTACAGTCTGCGCTCTGAAATACGAGAGTCTGAGCTCTGACCCAGAGTGCCCAGGCAGAGCCGGTGGTTCTAAGCAAGTTCATAAAGAGCTAATTAATATGCTGGAGCACTAATTTAAGGGGTGGTTCAGCCAACTTCAAGACACGGGAGTACCTGTACAAGCTGTAACATTAGTGGTGCAGGAAGGCTTAAAAAGTGTTGGGCTTGGTCCTGGCGCTGGAGAGCTGTGAGAGGGGCGTGCGCGGAGAGGGTTGGTGCTCCGGCTCTGGTTCTGCTGTGCGCGGCTGAGCTGTGCGAGCGGGAAATACTTGACAAGTGTTTGCTTGGGAGATTGTCTCAGAGTGGTTTGCAGCTGTAGTAAACATCACCCCAACGAAAGGCTGTTCCCCCCCCGGCCCCAGGGGGGCGCACGGGAGGGCACTGAACTCTGCTGAGGAGGAGGCGGAACAGCGGCGTTTCTCTGCGTTGGGATTTGTGGACCTTGTCCTCTTCGTGCAGAGCTCCTTAACGACCCAGTGCGCATCGTACTGCTGCAAGAAGGCGGCTGATCCTCTGTCTTTAAGTGGAAACACTGTGTTTTCGTGTCGCTTGGAAAACAGAAGGGAACAGAGCCATCCTGAAGTTCTTTCTCTCGTTTTGGCTTTCCACGCTGAGGGGAGAGAGGTCGGGTCGCCACGGTGGACAACCTGCTGGTCCGTGTTCCTGCCACTCCGCGTCTGCCCCAGCGTCGCGCGCGCTGCCACCAGCTGTTCCCTTTGTTCTCCCGTGTGTACCCCATGACGCTCTTCAGCGCTGGTGTTTGTAAAGCACTTTGAGATCCTGTAATAAAACTGTTCCCGGTGCGGAGCTCTGGTGCGTTTCATGCCTCTAGACCTTTTTTCCTGTAAAATCTCTTCTGTTGTCATACCGCTAACAGCGGAAGTGCAGTTGGTGGAGTAGGAAAGCCCACTTCGCTGGGTGAACCCGGGCTTTCCCCAAGCGCCTTGCTTTTTAATTTCTGGTTCTCCTCTGCGGCAGCCAGCGGCGCTCGCTGTCTTTGGGGCAGTAGCGTGTTCTCTGATTGTCGTAATGGACTTTACAAATAGAGGAATTAAAACTGGTTTATAGCACCTTTCTGAGATATTAATTTGATGTTGCTGGGAGAAGTCAGGTGGAGGAGTCCGTGCCTTCTGACATACTCTGTTTTTAACTGCACCACATCTCTCTGAGTTTGTTAACTTTGTTACTGAGCTGGTTGGGAGTGAGCTGAGTGGTGGGAGCCATCACTCCTGCCAGGCACGACCTGGGGAGCCCTGCGCCACCTCCTCCCCCTTTGGCTTCTGGGGCTGTGGATGAAAATGAACCGGAGTCAGTGCCGGCTTAACTTCCCACCCCCCCGGCGAATGCTGGCTTCCAGGCACGGGCCTTGCGAGTCATCCGCTCGCCCAGCTCTGGCTGTTGGGTAAAACTCGCTTAAACTTATTTTAATGTCGTATGTAAATGAGTGGAAGCAGGTTCGGCTGGAAGGCAGCAGTCAGACCGCATTAGCTGTTCTGCCGGCCCTTCTTCTGGGAATGGATTTTTCTAGGATTTAAACAGATGAAAACCAAGACACCAAATGTCTTTTATGAACGTGTTATTCCCAAAACTCCATGTTTTCAAGTGTCCATTGGCTCCAAAGAAAATGGAAAAGGCTGGTAATTGGAAGATGGAAACACCTGAAAACCCTTTGTTAAGGAGGAGGGGGCAACCCAGCTTAACCCCCTCTCCTAAACCAGTTTGTTGTCCCTTGTAAGGACAGAAGCGGGTGAGTTTCTCGGCCGGTTGTGCGTCCCCGCTGGAAGCGGGCAGGTGTGACATTACGTCCCTGGTGCCCGGCAGCTCTCCGCTGTCCGTGCGTGGGGAATCTGCCTTTTCAGAGGCTCCTGCGCTTCCCATAGTGCCGCTTTGTTGGCACACTGAGGGCAATTGTGTGCCCCGGGGCTGTGTGGCCCCTCTGTCCTGCCCTCGGCCGGCGCAGCTGCCCGGCGGCGCAGAGCACCATACTGCCTCCATTGTGCAAACCGCTGGGGAAGCGCAGCAAGGAGGGAGGGAATCTGTCCTTAATCGCTCATCGTACTGATAGCGGAGTACTTAATAAAACTAACGTTAGCGCTGAAATAAAAATGGCTAGAAAACCTGTGGTTTCTCCTCGAAACCACAGTTTGGTTTTTTTTTTGTTGTTTGGTTTGGGTTTTTGGTTTTTTTTTCGAACAGAAACTTCTGCTTTAGAAGAGCAGACTCGTTCATTGATCTGTTCGTGTTAGTCGTGGCTGGAGATTTCTTACTCCTATGAACAGCAGATAGTTGTTAGCTGTACAGCGAAATTATAGTAATTTCTGGATTGGCTAAAAATAGCTACAGCTTTGGTAAGAGTCCACTATGCCGAGTGCAAGATAATCCTCGCTGCACCTGCACAGTGAAGAGCAGTTTATCTTGAATTGCAGTTGAAGCTGTTTCAAATAGCTGAATTTAAAGGAAAAAAACCCAAACCAAAACCAGATTCCAGGAAGTTTCCTGTGTAACAAATATTCCTTAAAAATCCCTCTCCCGCACGCCTGAAGAAGGCGAGTGAGTCAGACTGCAGAGCCTGACATACCCACCCGCCCTCCACGCTCCTCGCCGCGCTTTGTCTCGCCCCGGCAGCCCCGTGGGACGGGCACGGCGCCTCGCCTGGCCCCGGATCAGTGAGGGGGTCCGGGCTCAGCCTGCTGCTCACCCGCTCCCAACCGGAGGGCTGCGTGCATGTATGCAACAGTTGTAGGGCTATTAACATCATTTTATGCACTAATTTGTGTAATCATTAAAGAGTTGAGAAGGGCATTGTTCACATGAGTAATTACCTCTGTATTCTAATAGCTCTAATTCATCCCTTAAGTGAGTTTCATATTTCTGTGAGTCAGCTAACGATTCACACTTTGGGTATAATTTTTTTTTTTTTTTTTTTTAAAAATACCCGTTTCTTGCATGACTTGGTTGCACTCTGTGAAGCTGATGACGTGATGGATCCTGACGAGCTTAGACCACGCAGATGTCTACCTGGGAAGATTTGCCAGCGTGGACCCAGTGCTGGGCTGGCTCCCGCGGCGGGGACAGTGCAGTGTGTTTTACCCGCTGGGATGCCGAGAGCCTGTGGAAAGCAGCTGCCTCCAGCATGCCAGCAGAAATTTAGAAATGAAAAACTTGGCAGTTTGCTGAACTCTTGGGTATTTTCCTTCTGACAAAGGGCAGGTCTGTATTTTTCTAGTGATTTTTCTTTTTTTTTTGGGGGGGGGTGTGGATACGGTTTTTAAACTTGGGAAAAACTTCCTCTGTGCTCAGCTCTGCACTAGATTTGACTCTGCCTCCTCTGGCCACGTTGCCGCTCCTTCCCTGCACGCGTGCATGTTTTTTTTTTAAAGCGCACGCTGTAAAGCTGCGGGGTGCGGAGCATCCATCCCGCCCTGCCTGACTCGCCACATGATGCGGGACCTTTTTCCCCCGACGATACCGAAATTCCTTTGAGCTGGAGCTGCCTTGGTGCCTGGCTCGGCATTGGTTGGTGGCTATCGCCAATGATTTTGTTTACCCCCTTGGAAATATGGTGCGGAGTTGGTTCCTTGGCTGGCGGGAGCCTCGGGCAGAGCATCGCCGCCCCGCCGGAGCGGGGATGCTCTGCCCGAGGCTCCTGCCGGCGCTGGATGCTCATCCTCCGCGGCATCAGCTGAGCGATGCAGACGAATGCACAAACATTGATTCGTTTGGAGACAATCCATAGCTGCCAAACGAGATTAAATAGCACCCGGCTTCCGGGAAGGGGGGGTGGTGGTGGTGGAGAAAAAGTAAACAGCAAAAAATAAAGAAAACGGGGCATGGTGTTGGCAAAGGCACAAGTGGGTCCTTGGGAGAACACGGCCATTTAGCCGGGTATTAATCCCCGCCATCCCCATTCCCTTCCCTGAAGGATTTCTGAGCTCTTTGCCGCTATTAATCGCAGCAGCCCTGCAGGGAAGGTAATGCAGCATTATCCGCGTTTTCCAGCTGTGGTTGGGGAGGAGGGAGGCAGCCGGCTTGCCCGAGCTTTGCCGTGTGTCAGTGAAAGATCAGGGATTAGTGCTAGGATTTCCTCGCTGGCTCGGCTGCTCTAATTCAGTGGCCGTGTTTTTCCCTAAATGCACTGACCTTATGTGCCTGCTGCTGTACATCCCGTGCCCAGGAGGAGCCGGGGCAGATGGTGGGAAGGGGAGCGAGGCAGAAGCGGATGTTTCCCTGCAGTCCTCGGCCCCGCAGGAATTATTACTAAAAATGGTCACTGGTGATTAACCAGAGGAGCACGCCTCTAAGTAATTGGTACACGCTCTGTCTCGGGAAGTTTTCAAATCAAACTGGGGGTGCTTTTCTGGAGAGTGGCGGTTCCTCAAAGGCAAAGGGCCGAGGGCAGCGCGCGGCGGACGGTGCACCTGGGCAGGGCTCGGGGAGCACCTGCCAGCAGGTCTCTGAACCGTCCTTGTGTGGAACAGAAAACACGTCTTTGCATAAATCATATATATATATATATATATGCGTAGAACTGAGTATTTGATGTTGAGAGTGGGCAATCCGCACTGCATGGAGGCACCCCTCCATGTGCCGGCTGCCCTGGGGTGTCCCCCACGTGTGTCCCCACTGTGGGCAGCAGCAGAGACGGGCAGCCCCGCTTTTGGGGCACGGGCAGTAATTTTGCAGGTGCCTGAGGACAGCGGCAAAGCCAGCAGCCTGCCGCCTGTGCCCAGGGCCAGTGTGGTGAGTGTCAGGGAGGGAGAGCAGCTCTTCCGCTCCATCGGCACGACAGATGACAGCAGCCGCTTTGTGGGAAAAAAAAAAAAACTTGTGACGGAGATAACCAAAATAATAACAAAAGGACACTGGGTGCTCGCGGCGTGGGGCAGCTCGGCCGCTCAAGGTGCCAAGCAGAGATTAGCTCCAGCACAGCTGAGGACAAGGAGGTGGGAAGAGATAACGCCACTTTCCCGGCGCACTGCCCGCCGGCGGCAGAGCTAAACATAGCCGTGCTCCTCCTCGGCCGCGGCTCCTTGGCCGCAGTCCCACAGGCCGCGCTGGCCGGAAGCACCGAGCATCTCCTGCGCGGCCGTGGCGTGCGGTGGGCTGGGAGGGAAGCGGTGGAGCCATGGAGGGAGCCAGCCCCCGGCAGGGCTGCGTGCTGGGGAAAGCAAAGCTCAGGCTGCGGGAAAGCGTGAATCCGCCTGCCACGGCACCGTGGGGAGAGGGGATGGTGCCGGATTCACGGGGACAGCAAAGATTGGGGAGGATGATGAAACCCCGGGGAAGGCAGGGAGGGTTTCCCACAGCAGGTGCAGCAGCGTGGCCGAGGGGGGACAGTGGGTGCACTGGTAGGGAGGGGAGAGTTCAGACCGGCAGGGAGGGGAGCGAGCACTGTAGGGCTATTTGGCATGGGAAGGCTTGAAAGCACGGAGCAGCTGTAACGCTCCCGCTTTTCCTGCCTGGTCGGGGCACGGGCATCGCCCGGCTCTCGGGGAGCCCTGGGCCAGCGAGTGCGCGGTGGGAGCTGACACCGGCTCTGTATGGACCGGGAGGTCTCCCCGCTGCCAGGACAGCGCATGGCCCTTGTGGCACCACAACTCCACCGCCATGGGCATCACACTGGCTTTTCCAGTTTCCCTCCTCACTTCCTTTCGCATTGCTGCTGCAGCCACACGTGCCTCGAAGTTTGCTCCCGAAAACAGGCAGAATGGGAGCAGCGTTCGGTGGTCCCTGCCAAGCCCTGCTGACAAGGCTCCTTCCCTTTGAGCAGCTTCTTGCTGCTTCTCCGTTGATCGTCATAGTGCCTTTCTGCAGTGGTTCAGCCAAGCTGGCTGGTAATTTCCTGCATCATATTTTCCTCTTTTGAAAAGTGGAGCAATCTTTCAGATGCACTAATTACGAGAAGGCAACGGTGCTCTCCACAGCTGCAGCTCTCTGGCCGAGCCCTGGGGCAGGTGAGCGTGGTGGCCCCAGCAAGGTGTGGGCAGGTCACTGCTGCCACCACTGCCCGAGGGCATGGGACGGAGGGTGGGATGGGTGGCAGCAGGCTCGTGTGGTAGCGAAGATGACAACTGTGGGCGAGAGCTTTCCCCTTCCCTCTGCCCAGGAATCAGCTCTGCCCCCGCAGCACGTTCCACCCAGGTTTTGGTGCAGGTCAGGGACACACTTGGCCCGTGGGCACTGGGCAGAGGGATGTGGTGGGATGCTCTTTGGGCGATGCCAAATCATCCCCTGGCATGAGCCAGCACGGGACGGCCGTGCTGCCGGGGAGGCTGTCCCGCTGGTGGCTGAGGATTTGCAGTGGGCACATGCTCTGCTTCAACCTGTGCTTCCCAGGAACATACTTTACTGTGTCTTTTTAGCTTCCCTGATCAGTTTGAGAGGGAAGTCGAGGCTGCCAAGAGAGAAAACACAGAAGATGTGAAGTTGGGAAGCAGCTGAAGGGAAGCTGCCCGTGGGGAGCACATTCTCGGTAACGTCGTTGCAGCTTATTTACACACTCGAGGGCTCTTCAGCCCCACGGAGCTGTGAAATTCAAGGCACGCTGCGTCGCTCGGGGAGCAGAGCACAAATAGAAAGGGGCTTCTCTAAAGCTGAACTATTTGACAACAATTTCTCTTCTTAGCGATGCAAGCACATGCTCGCTGAACGAAACCAGAGCACGGCGTGCCAGCCGGCAGGCAGGGGCTGGGGGAAAGCGCTGTGGGTTTGAAGGTCCCGGGTCCCCATGCCCAGCCCAACTCAGCCGCGCCGCAACCGTGGGAGATGGGCAGGCAGCGGGAAAGCAAATTACGGTTTTATCGCTCACATTCCACTACAGGTCCTAACGCGCAGGGGACTTCTGCAAGGATAGCGGGATCAAATGGGCAGAGCTTCGATGGTCCTTCTGGGGTTCGCGGAGGGGAGCTGCATCCCCCTGCCCTGCCTGGCTTCCCCAAGCAGGCAGGACAGCTAATGGCACCTGTGCAAATAGGCACTTTATTAACTGTTTCGTGGCTGAGCACGCTGGAGGAAACACCTCTCTGTACCAGTCGTGCCGCGAGGTGGGTTTGACAAATTAACTGTGGGTATCGCTTCTCCTGGAGGTGGACATCCCTGGGGAGCCGTATGCGGGGTGGCAGGAGGGCATGTGAGCAGCCGAGGGCTGCACGGGGGTTTCAGCAGCGCTGGCATCGGGCAGAGCACAGCTGCGGCACCGAGGAGCAGCCCCGGTGCTGCCCTGGTCCCCAGGAGGCTCCTTGCATAGGGGCTGGACACAGGCGCTGGAGGCGGGGGACACCCCGGCAGCGTTCCCGTCCTTCCCAACAACACGGGAAGTGCTGAGGAAGAGAGGAGGGAAGATTTTTGTTTGAAAAGGCAGGAGAGAGCTGCCTCGGGATGGTGGTAAATGGGCCACATGGTTCCCACTGCCCTAGAAACTCCCTTCGCACGCTCGCCGTGGGTACCAGAGCAGCAGCAGGGTGGCTGCTGATGCTATCTCTGTCCCAGCTCGATGACTAAGGGAGCTGGAAGGTATAAATTAAATAACACAACACTTCAAGCCACCTGTTATGTGGGTTTGTCCAAAGCAGTGCTGCTTTAATTAAGATGGAGAGTTTACAAATCTAACCTTTGTTTATTCTGCTTTGGGGCATATATAATGTAAATATGTGTTTTCAAACGCTGTGGCTTTTTATATTTCCAGGTGTAATTCTGGGTAAAGGAAAGTTCGTCAGGTTTGGCATAGACTTGTCCTTTACAAATGCAGTTCCCGCGCGCTCTTTCCCCCCCAGGGATTCTCTGCAGCGCCTCAGCTCCCTTTGCTCCTTTTCTCTTGGCAATCGCTGCCCCGCTGCGGGATGTGTCGGGTGCGTGAGAGGGGCCGGGGGGGCTCAGCCGGACGCTGTCAAGAGGAAAGTGGGCTCCAGCTCCTTGTCCCTCTCTTCTGACTTAGTAAGAAGGCTTTGAGTCTCCTCCTCAGTTTTGTTCTCGTACCCCGTCTTGTTTCTTTGGTTGTAAAAACAAGAAGAACGTGGAGTTTAGCCTCCTACGTGCTCATCAGGATTTCTTCGATGACTCAGTGATACGCTTGGGTAGTTTTCTTAGCCTTTAATTGAAGTGAGTGTGAGCCCTTCACAAAGAAAGCTCTCCCAAGTCTTCATCAATAAGCATTAACAAAAATAACTGACTGACCAGGAGAAAAATAACCAGGAGCGGCAGTGGTGTCTCCTTCGATACTAACGCGGGTTTCCTCTCTCGGCTCTCCTGCAGCCCCTGCTCTGCCGGTGGCAGCGCCGGGGACGGAATCAAGGGCAGGAGAAGGAAACCCTCCGGCGGTGGAGGGGGGCGATGGGAAGAGCATCTCTGCTGAGCAGAACAAACGGTCCACGGGCCAGGGCAATCCCGGCAGGGCTGAGAGCATGTGTTGCATGTGCACTAGGAAACCCTTTCAACTCCTTTTTTTCGGTTTGTTTTTCTTAATTTGGAGATTCTGCAGAGCAAGGGTGATATTTTGCAGGTTTCCAGCACTACCCGCCGGAGGCATCAGCACAGAGGTCAACCACGGTGCAGACGCAGGTCATCAAAAATGAGCGGGCTCCAAATTCCCCGAGAAGAAATCTCAGAGCTGCAGGTGCCCCCGAGCAGGTTGGACCCCTCCGGGCAGCTGAGCCCCCGGGGCACATATCCACAGATTTCCTCTGCAGTCACAAGACCAAGAAACATTTTTTTTTTTTAAATGCAAACAGATTTTGACATAACCACTTGACTCCGGTGCTGGGGTTTCAAGGAAAAAAGCTCGCAGATAGCCTGGGAGGCGTGAAACAACTGCAACTGTGACTCTGAACAGAAACACCACTGTTTTGCAACGCTTTTGGAAAGTGAAGAAACACTCGGGGAGGGCCGAGGACCCGCGTCGCAGGAGCCAGGTGACTCGCCCAAGATTGCACAAAGTGATGGCCGAGCCGGCAGGCTGGGACACCCGACGAGTCCTCTGCTGACGGCCGCTCGGTCCCCGCTGTCCCTCCTCTCCGCTGCAGCAGTGCGGCACCAGCGTTGTGCGGAGCTGGGGCTGGGAACTGGCCTTTGCATTATCTGTAACAGGAGGCACGAAAAACCACCTGGCTCTCCCGTAAAGGAGGAAGTAGTATGGGGACCTTCATCGACATGAGCCGTATTTAGCCTGGCTTACTGAGGTCAAGCCGCACGGAAGCCAGCGGTGACACGGCTGTATTTCTTCACGCGCCCGACCTGCCCGGTGTTTTTTTGGTGAAGCGGGTGCCACGGCGGCCGAGGTCTCAGACGCGTAGAACGGCTCAGCGTGGATCTGGGCCTGAGCAAAGAGGATTGCTCGGAGCGGGAGGGGAAAAAAAGAAATAAATTAAATAAAGTCTTGTAAGCCTGTTATCTCCCGCAGTCCTGGGGAAGACAGCCCTCGCCTGTGAGCAGAGGTCTGGTTTTAAAACATCCATCCTCTCGCGGTTTCACCCGCCGCACTCCTCATTTTTCCTGTGCTTGCCAAAGAAACGCCGGGCACCCCTCGGATGCCACCCGAGGTGGCGGCGCAGGTGTCCCCTGCTCCCGCCCCGTGTCCCCGCGGCCTTCCCTGTCCCCCCGAGAGCACCGGGGGCGGCACGGGGAGCCCTCCCCGCGGGGGGAGACGAGGGCCCCGTCCTGCCGCCCGTCAGGGATGTGCTTGATGTGTGTAAACACGTAATTAACGGTAAGTAAAGACTTAATTGCTTGTGGCTTCGATTTGCATTCAGGTGCTGCGCTGAAGAAGCCTTAGATACCAGCAAACCCGGTCAGTTTGCAACTTCGAGGCGCGGATGGGCCGGGGAAGCCCAATCCCCCCCTCCCCTCACCTCCCCGCCAGGAGCCGGCCCAGAGCGGCGGCCGAACCGCCCGGCCCTGCCCGCGGGAGGCGGGGGACGGGAACCGGCCTGAACCCCGGAGCTTTGCACCCCGGGAACCCCCAGCCCAGCCGCCTGCAGGTGACTGGGACAGCCCGGGTGGGCCGAGGTCGATCTCCGGGTGGGCTGAGGTCGGCGCGGCGCCGGGAAACCCCCGGGGACGGCCCCGCTTCCCTACCCCCCCTCACATCCCCCCCCCCTCCCCCGCCACCGCGCCGCCTCCGCCCGCCGCCGGCCCGCACCCGCGGGCGAAGCCGCCCCCCCACCGCCCCCGCGGCTCCCTCCCCGCGCGGCGGGCGGGGGCGGCGGGCGGGCGGGGAGGGGAGAAGGGGAGGGCGGGCGGCGCGGAGCCGAGCCGGGGCGCGGGGAGGAGGAGGAGGTAGGCGGCGGCAGCGGCGGCGGCGGCCCTGGACACCTCGCCCCCGCTCCTCCATCTTCTCTCGCCACAGCTCGCCTCGGCTTCCCCAGCCCGGGACCGGCCCATTGCCAGCCCCGCGGGGGGGGCGGCCGGCCCGCCGCGCCGCCCCGGCCCCGCCGCCCGTCTCGCCGCCCCGCCGTGCCGCTTCGGGTCCGCCGCCAGCCCCGAGGCGAAGGGAGCGGCGGGGGGCGGCGCCGTGGCGGCCCGGGCCCGCGCCGCCCCGCCGGGCCGCCGCTCCGCCGCCTCCCCCCCTCTGGGCCGCAGTGGTGCAGCCCGGAGGTTAGCGGAAGCGGCCGCTCGGCGCTGCCATGTTGAGCCGCCGCCGCCGCCGCCGCTTTGTTGTCGGCTCCATGTAGCTGGGGCCCGGGGGAGGGAGGGGGGGGGACCGCGCCGCCGCAGCCGCCGCCGCCACCGCCCGCCGAGGGCCGGGACGCCCCCGCCATGGAGGCCAACTGGACCGCGTTCCTCTTTCAGGTGAGGCCCCGCGGCGGCCGGCGCTGCCCGCGCCCCCCCCCCCCCCGCGCTCCGCGCCTCCCCTCAGCGGCCGCCCGCCGCGCTCCCCCGCTAGGCCGGGGCTGTCAGTCAGCGCCGCCGCCCGGCCTCCTCCCGCCTCCCCCGGCCCGGCCCGCGGTGGCGACGGCGGTGGGGGCCCGGCCTGGCCCGACCCGACCCGGCCCGGCCCGCCCGGGGCAGTGGCTGACCGGCCCCGCGCCGCCGGCAGCGCTGCTCCCTCCTTTCCCTTCCCTCATGCACTTTCTCCCCGCCCGCGCTCCGCCGCTCCGCGACGTTTTTCCTTTTATTTATTTATATACGTGTATATATATTTTTTTTAAAAAAAGAGGGCAATGTTTATATATATATTTAAAATTTTATTTCTCTTTTTACCCCCCCCCCCAAAAAAAAAAAACCCGAAACAGCTTCTTTTTTTTTTTTTGGGTGTTTTTCTCTCTCTTTCACACACACACACACACCCCCTGCCAAAAAGAAAAGCAGAAATAAAACCCACCAAAAAACCCCTAACCAAACTACCCGGCCTTCCACCGGGCTCTAACAAAACCCCGATGGAACAAACACCGTGTCTGGGAGAATAAATTAATCCCTCTTTAAACAGCCTGACTCAGGGGCCGGGTGACGAGGGAGCTTGTTTTCTTTTAAAATAGGACGCGAGCGGGCCGGATTTCTGTAAAAACTGGCGAAATGCTAACGGTAACAGGGAGGAATAGGGACGGTAGAGCATGCAACCCCTCCCTTTGCCAACTGAGTCACAATTTTCCCCCCTTCTGTCTGCGAAAGACTGACTTAAAACCACCGCTGTTTATGTAATTCCGAAGAAAATCCAGTGGACCAAAAAAAAAAAATAAAAAAAAAAATCCTCCCCTGGCTTTTGTGAGCTGAGCCCTTTCACGCAGGATTGTTTTCTGATGCCTCCTGCTCTTTTTGAGCTTGAAAACATAAAATGTGGAATTGCAGCAGCAGCAAAAAAAAAAAAAAGCTCCACACATCACCTTTCTCAAGGTAAAATAATCCTCTTTGCACGTTCCCAGCAGCCGTCACTCGCTTACTCACTGTCCTCCTCGGAATTAAACCCAAACCCAACCCGTGACACGAGTTCAAAAACCTGAGTTGAATGAATAAATCCGCCAAGAGTGAGCACCGTTCCTTTAGAGAGGAAAAATTATTCCCTTGCAAGTCCCGGGGGATGAGTCAGTCACTTGCCCGGGTGCTCTGCCTCCAAAAACATGCCGGGAATGTTCTGGGGTGCTGGTACCGAGAGCTGGGCGCTGAGTTTTCTGCCTTTTCGTGATGAAGGCGGGTGATGCCATCGAGTTTGGCTGAGGTCTTGTGAATTATTTCTCACTCTAGTGGGCAGTTGTGATTCGCACATAGGAAACTTCACGCTAAGAAGTTAATCTCCTTAGTTTAGGGCCATCTCCCTCTGAGTTGGGGCTGTTTTATCGCATTCCTGCGTCCCAGGCTCACAGATGAGAGTTTTCGAGGGGAAATATAGGAAATAGGCTGGCAGTATGGCATTGCAGCAACCTCTGTAACAAACGCCAAGTAATACTTTCAAGTACGTGTCCAGCTTCTCGCTGCTTGTCTTTATTTTTTTGAAGAGTACTGTATTTTGAAATAGCGATGTCACACTTTGATTTAGGAGTAGTCTTTGCTGCTTTTAATTAAGGAGTCAGCAGTTCACTTTCCTAACGTACTTAGCTATGTGCGACTTGGAAGCATCTTCATAAAACTGTGACGTGGAAATTTTCCTCTGGTTTTTTTTTTTTTTTCCCCCAGATAATAAAGCTTTAAGACCTCATAATAAATGCTGAATATTGCTTCTTGAGTCATTTTGTTAAAACCAGTGATTTAGGGTGCGAGCATCCTGATGCACCCAGTAGAAAGCACTGTTAAGGTACTCCTGATGTGACTTTAGTTTTTCTTCTTCCCATTCTCACCGACAGCGTGTCAGCCAAGATCCAACCAATTAGTCAAAACTAGTAACAAAAAGTGGATTTAAAAGCCCTGCCCGGCCCCCCTCTCCGGTATCAGTTAAATAACAAATGCAAGTGACAGAATATACATGTTCATTCTTCGTGGGGGGAGTTTTACCAAGTGTGTGTTTCAGCTGTGACAGGATTTCTAAGCAACAGCATAATACGCGGTGTGTAAAGTTGTAATTTTTAGCAGAATGTTTTTAAAGGAGGTTGCAATGTCTTAATTTTAGTCTTGCTAGCAATGGGATCTGTGACTGTAAATTGCTCTTTCCAAATAAAGTTGTTTGATTGCGTTTAGGTGGCATTTTGATGAATTGTATCTTTTTAAAGAAACGATTGTGAGACTGAATAAGCAGTTCTTGTTTGGATATTATTAGTCCCTGAAATGCATATTTTGAAAACCACTTTTAGTATCTGCTCGGAAAGTGAAAGTTGTATCTGTTAATGTGAGGAGGAATCATCCATCAAACAGAGTGTTCAAGATATGACTCATGATAATTTGTTGCTCTCACATTAAGGCTGGAGCGCAAAAATATTTTAGCCTCTGGCATTGGAAGTTCACAATGCCACATCCTACCACTCCGGGTCACGAATTACAGGGTTTTTTTGTTTACTGCCCCCCAGGAAAGAAAAAAATTAGTGATAGAGAGAGCGAGGGTATTTTGCATGAGAGCCTGTCGCAGGCAATCAAAATATTGCAAAAATGTTGACTTGACATTAATGCTAGGTCAAGTAAAACCGTGGTCTGTGCCTGAATAAAAATGACTCGCGAGAGGCGTGCAGCAGGTGCTGTCTTCCCTTCTCCAACAGCGAGTTAAAAAAAAATACCGCCTGATCCTTTTTTAAAAGGCTTTAATGCAGGCGGCCCTTGGAAACTGAGGAATACTGCTTGTTGCAAAGAGGGGTTGTTAGGAAGACAGGGCTGCTAATAACACCGGCTATCTGGGAACCAAGATAAGCAGACTTATATAAGCAGCGGCTTCGTAGCCTGTAGCCTTATGAATAGACATTGTTTTATGTCCACTGTCTCTATTGGTTCCGTAGGAATAAGTGCATCATTACCTTGAAGTGCTGACGATTCTTTAAGGCTTAAAAATATCCATAAACTGCAGAAGTTTGAACCTTGTCCAAAGGATTTGGGTGCTCTATTATCCGATCTGCTAGCTCTGCCTTTGAAACTGTATCTCTGGAGCTATCCTTAGGTGCTCTTAAGTGTCTTCTGATGCAGTTTAACAACATTGTTTAATGCTTATTTGAAGTTGGCTGTAAAACATTTCAGAATTTTTTAAAATTAAAAATGTATTTAAGTACGCAACTTGCTTAATATTGTACTTTCAATGTGTATTGTACGTACTCTATTCTTTCTACGCAATGTAGATGTCTCGATCGCTTTTTAAAAAACATGGAAAATAAATGCTTGAAAAATCCGCAATTGTCACTGAAGTCAGGCAGAAGTTTAATGGAGGAGCTGGAGCTTGTGCCGTGCCCTGATTTAGCAGCGTAGCCTCCAGGAGAGTTCTGCATTCGACTCTTCAGCAATCGCTTCTGCAAAGCAGCCCCTTGGGCTGTTGTTTGAGGTGGCTGCTGTGGCCGGGCGTGGGGAGGTAATGTTCAGCTTACCTGTTGCATCCCAAGCTTCGGCACGGATGGGACATAAAGCGCAGATAAAAGCGGACAGGCTGGCCTGGCTCCTAACGATTCCTGCAAGTTTTGTCTCCCGTTATCATACCGAATCCGAGCTTTCTCCCGTGTACCGTTTTCCTGTCAGATAGGCTTGGAGTGTTAGAGAGCACATATTCATACCCACGTGGGTTAGTGTTTGTGTCCACCAGTGGCTTTTATCTAAAGATCACCGGCATTGCGCTCCTGAAAAATGAGTGGCTGAAGTGATGCAGGGCTTGTGCGGTGGCAGGAGGTGGCGGGAGCCCCCCTGCAGCCGGGGGAGAGTGGCACCCAGATGGCTGTAGTCGCTGCTGTGATCGGGAGAGGCAAAGTGGCCGGAGCGTGGTTGCAACTAAGAAAAAGTGACAAAGTGAGCTTCTAGAAATAATTGCTTCTCCAGAGGATGCAATGAGATGGATTCACGTAGGAAGAGTAGTAGCCTGAGTGCATTGCATAAAGCTGTCCATCCTCAACCAACGTAAAATTAGACAAGTTTGGCGGTGCAAGCCAGCGTAGTGTTTTACTCAGCTTTTGCAGCCTCGAGTCTTGTTACTTTGTGAAAGAAACCGTAGGGGAGAAGTCCTGGAAGGCTGCAGTGCTGAGCTAGTGGGAATGCAAGTTTCCCCAAACTTAGCTTCAGACCTGGCACGCTGCGTTATTAACGAGACTGATTTAAAACTGGCCTGATGAGGCTGAAGCACATCTTGAATACAGATGCGTTTAAACTGGCTTAAGGTGCTAGAGTGATTTATTTTAATGCTCCATTAGGCTGAATTGCTCTGTGTGGTTTCTAAACCACTTTAAAATTGTATCTGCTAGGGTTTTGTCCCAGTCTGACTGGATGAGTTTTAATAACAGTGTTTTCTGCCTTAGAATAAACAACACCTAACACAGGCCTGGTGTAGAGCAGCCGGTAGCAGCGCAGGCTGAGCGGTGCTTGCTGCGGCACACTCCTAGGGGGGGGTTCCCCTCAGTCCCTTCCCTTCAGCTTCTCCCACTGATTCTGTAGTTCAGTCAGTTGGTATTGGCTGTTTTGAAACAGCTTTCAAGTCCTTTTTTTTTTTTTTTTCCCCACAGCGCCCCCCCCCCCCCAAGCTGTGTTCTTCAGCATCTCTAGATGTCTACCAGTGCTTATTGATTAGCTTCTCCTCCTATCACAAAATAGCTGCTGATGAAGAGAAAAGGAGCATGACGCTATTCTTATTAGTTTCCAGGCGCAAAGAGCACAGTGGTCAGTGTATAAATGCAGCGGGAACCTGCTAAATATAGAAATGTGGCTTTAGACAGCTCTTGATTCAGGTTGCTTTGGTTTCAGTGCTAACACACTGGTATGAACACGTTGTTTAAATAAGACGCCTTATCGCATCCTGGCGCTCTCTGGCTGCAGTTTAATTCTCAATGTGCTCTAAGCTCGGCTTAAAGGTGGGGCGTTATTTTGCAACTCCCATCAGTATATTCATATGCTCCAAAGATAGTCCGAAGGTGGCATCTGATATGATCGTTAGCAAAACAAGTTATCTGTTATGTAAAGATCAAATGCTGTGTTAGTAAAAGATCTGACAAGCACCTAGCTGTTTTCCATAAGAAATGTTGCCCTCCGGAAACTTAATAATTATTTGGTTGTTATGGTGTGTGCCTTCCTACACTTACCACAGAATCTGCACAGCCAGTGCATTTAAAGCGTGAGTGGTTTATCCTGTCCAAAACCCAAATTATGTAACGTTTTCCAGTTGTTACTTCAATGGCTTTTGGTCTAGAATGTGCTTTCCTGTAGTTTGTAAAATGTTCTCACCGTGTCAGAGTGAGCACCCATCAATAGAATTTAAGTGTGAATGTTTGGTTTTAGGCACACGAAGCCTCACATCACCAACAGCAGGCAGCACAGAACAGTTTGTTGCCTCTCCTGAGCTCTGCTGTTGAGCCACCCGATCAGAAGCCGATTCTGCCCTTACCAATAACGCAGAAACCTCAGCCTGCACCAGAAACATTAAAGGATGCTATTGTTGGGATTAAAAAGGAAAAACCTAAAACCTCCTTTGTGTGCACTTACTGCAGCAAAGCTTTCAGGGACAGCTACCATTTGAGGCGTCACGAGTCCTGCCACACAGGGATAAAGTTAGTGTCACGGCCAAAGAAAACTCCCACCACAATGGTGCCCCTTATCTCGACCATCGCTGGTGACAACAGCCGAAGTTCATTGGTTTCGACTATCGCAGGCATCCTGTCCACAGTCACTACGTCTTCCTCTGCCACCAACCCCAGCAGTAGTGCTGGCGCAACGGCTATGGCAGTGACTCAGACGGTGAAGAAGCCCAGCAAGCCCGTTAAGAAGAACCACGCTTGTGAGATGTGCGGAAAGGCCTTCAGGGATGTCTACCACCTCAACCGGCACAAGCTGTCCCACTCAGATGAAAAACCCTTTGAATGTCCAATTTGCAATCAGCGCTTCAAGAGAAAGGATCGCATGACCTACCACGTGAGGTCTCACGAAGGTGGCATCACGAAACCATACACCTGTGGTGTTTGTGGAAAAGGCTTCTCGAGGTACCATGTAGAAAATCCCAGGCGAGCTCAAGTATTGGCTTTTCATAACCAAGAAGGGTTAAGCTATCATAGCGAGGGGCTAGGAGAACCAGACATCTTAGAATATTGGTGAGGGGATAAAGAGCCTTGTTTATCTCTAGGGCGTGGGTCTCGGTCTGAGCCAGATTGGCAGTGGCCAAAAGTGGTCGCTCTTTAACGAGAATGTTTTGAAATGATTTCGCGACCTCATCCAGGTCTCGAAGGACACGTGTCTGTGTCTCTGGTGGTGACCACAGAGCCCCTTTAGCAGCCTTTGCAAAGGTCAATGACCGAATGGGGCACGGCAGGCAAATGTCTCCTGGTCTGGGAGCGAGGTTGAGGCGTACTGACAGAGCATTGTGGGGAAGCTTGCATTGCTGCTGGCTGTATTTGCATCTGTGCTTGCAACAGAGAAAACTTCAGCCTTTAGAGCTGTTGATCTGTCACCTTTACACGAGGTACGACCAAACGTACCATTTTCAGGTGTGTAAGAACAACACGGTTAAGTTTTAAACTGCAGGTTGGGTCTCAGCGTAACTCTGCGTTACTCTAGCTGAAAGCCACTGCGTAGGTAAGGGGAGTGCATTTATTCTTGCCGTGCAGAGGGATGCGGGCGGCAAGGGGTCATCAGAGCAGTGTTCAGCACCGGTAGCCAAGGTGTCGTTACTATGTATTTGTAACAGTATGCATTCTGTTTTCTGTTCCTCTCTTTTTTTGCAGGCCTGATCATTTAAGCTGTCACGTTAAACATGTTCACTCAACAGAGAGACCCTTCAAATGCCAAGTAAGGGCTAAAATGATTTATTAAGAACAATACATTATTGTATTGTTAGAATCTCAGGTGAATAATCGTTCCAGAACTGTATTTGCTCCTGGAGTTTTCTTTGAAAAGCAAGTTTAGTAATGAAGTCCCATCTGCCTTGCGTACCAGCAGCACTGTAGTTCTGATGTAAGCGTAGATGCAGTTTAAAAGGATGCTGCCGCTAACTTCTTCAGGAAGATTAGAGGCTTTTTGCCTTCTTGGAGAACAACATAGGTGCGCTGCTTTGTGATTTGCTTAACTTAGTAGTAGGATTGTAACAGCGTCTTCAGCTCAGTGCTGATTACTGGAGTAATGTGTGCCATGTGTTTCTCAGCATACCTAAATTAAATTAAATGTGCTTCTCAGTATATCCGTTTAAAACGGATTGGAATAGTTGATTCTGGATCTGTTATTTTGCTGGAAGGTTGCGAGTTGTCAAAAGTTGATGACCGAGTATAATAGAAATAACTTGACTGCCGTTGAACAATTAACTGTTTTGCTTGGAATATCTGTGCTTGTTCCAACCTGTGTTTTAGTGACTCATCATATTAAATAAAAGTCTTGTGTAAAAAGAGTAGCATTAGAAAAAGGTTTTGTTTCCTTGTTCCGATTTGGATGGGAACAGAAGTAATTGAGCAATTTAAGATATCAAGTTCATGTTTGTACAGTAAAACTGTATCAGAAAACAATGTTGCCTGTTCTAGGTTTTTTTCATAAGCTACCTCTTGCTTTGGTAGGTAAGGGAACCCACTATTTTAAGAAAGTTCAAGTAGTATAGAGTACGATTTTTGTCCTAATTGTTACAGAAGCCAGCTTGCCTTTTCAGTCTCTGTTTAGTAGTTTGATTTTGGTTTCTGTATAAACACAGGTAAAACTTAAGGTTGTCAGTATGCTTAGGATACTGTTTGCACCCACGAGGTAAAATAGGCTTACAGTGGGCATGTAGTTCATACTGTAATGATGCTGTCCGCACTTCAAATGTCACTGTTGTTCTTCATATAGACGTGCACTGCTGCCTTTGCCACCAAAGACAGACTGCGGACACACATGGTGCGCCATGAAGGAAAGGTATCGTGTAATATCTGTGGTAAACTTCTGAGTGCAGCATATATCACCAGCCACTTAAAGACACACGGGCAGAGCCAAAGTATCAACTGTAATACCTGTAAACAAGGCATCAATAAAAGTAGGTGAACGTTTTAAAAACATTTCTAATAACAATGTGTTTGCAAAGGGAATTGCCTTTGATTACGTTAGAATGCAAAGACATACCTATCAGTCTGGGTATTCACACCTATTAAAAATAGGTATTTGATAACAGGATCTTTTTCAGCTAAAGAGTCGGCATACGTGGAATTGGTTTGCTGCTAGACTGTGCTCTTACATCCCTTAGGAATGCCCTGCAGTTTGTGAGAATACCCCGTCTCTTGAAGAAAAGAGTTCCCAAGTTTTCTCAGCTTCTAAGTACAGTGCTACTTCTTGAACTGTACAGGCCTAAAAGTCCGACAGATAATTCTGGAGATTTTAGAATATTTAAGAACTGCTGAGGTCTGCCAAGTTTCAGGTTTGAAGCCTCATCTAAAGCTGATCAAAATTAGGAGAAAGATTGCTCTGCTTTCCCTGAGCTTTGACCCTGGGGCTCAATGATTCCTCCCTCTGGCAGTAGCTGACAAGAAAAGCGTTTAAATGCAGCCCTGGTATGTTTTGGGCATTAATGGTATTTGATTGGTGTGGTGCAGGAGTTGAGGTGAGGTGTTCATAATAGCTCCTTCTAGTTTTAAAACTCTGTGAGTGCTGAAGCCTGAACCTGGGAGTGCCTAGTAAGCAAATGAAGACTTGACTATCAAATCTTCCCTATTAAAATATCTGTAACTTAAGTTAACCCGCATGATTAGTGATATAAGATGGGTTTTCAGAGGAATGTCTTTGGAAACTTTGTCCTTAAAGCCTTTTAAACGGTATTAATTTATAACATCTTTGCAGTTCCTGTTACTTCTGGATAATTTGAAGGTGTTCGGCATGTCTAAAATGCCTAATTGTTGAGCTTAATACAAATTTTGGATGTGAAGTATTTTTCAAGGTATAGGGTTATAGCTCTGGCTTCCCGAACCAGTTGGGTGGTGCTAAGCCAGTTCACATGAGGCATTTACAGCAGTTGTTAAAGGTGGAAATAATGAGCTGTAATGTGGCCAGAGCAGTAAGTAACATGCTGTTCTGTGATGTAAAGGTAAACCAAAAATTTTAAGTCATACCTGCAATAGAACGTAATAAGGTGGGTTTGGTGTTTTTTTTTAAACTGGAGCTGAGGTTTAGAAAAAGTGGAATCAGGTAACCAGCTTGAATTCTAGAGACTCATTGTAGTCTTTGATTTCGTTCTTCCTAAAACACAAACAAAATAATCGGAAAGGAAGTTCATTTTTGGCAGTCAGAGCAGATGCTCCTCGCTTACATTTTGGATTTTAGATCTTGGAAAAGTAGTTTTATAAAGTGCAGAATTAATTATATGGTTTTAAACACCTCTGTGATTTTTTGCTCTTGGAATGCTGTGAGATTCCATACACTCTTTATGGAAGAAGCCTTTGTCATCTCAGCAGAAAACAGAGTAACTTTTCAGGGTGAATTTGTGTTCTTGCTTAATTGGCATAGCATGCATGAGTGAAGAGACCAGCAATCAGAAGCAACAGCAGCAGCAGCAGCAACAACAGCAGCAACAGCAGCAGCAGCAGCAACAACAACAGCAGCAACAGCAGCAACAACAGCAACAGCAGCAGCAGCACGTAACAAGTTGGCCTGGAAAGCAGGTAGAGACCCTGAGATTATGGGAAGAGGCCGTCAAAGCAAGGAAGAAAGGTAAAACAAAACAATACTTACCGTCTTGGTTTTATAAGATACTGGAGTTTACAGTTATACAGGGAGTTTAAGATGTCAGAAAAGGATGTCTCACGTGAAAATTGCATTCTCGATGTTAGAAGCAGTAGCTAAAAAGTAGCAGGAGGATAACATGACCAAAATTACGCTGTTGTAAATGAACTCCTTATTACTTACTTCCCTTTGGTCTCTGTGCTTGAATGTGTACGTAGCAGTCATCAATTACAAAGGGATGTTTGTGTCTGCTTCAAGGCAAGAGTGTGTTTTTTGACTTGCATGTGGTTTTTAGCTGTGTTTATGCATATTTACCAGTTGTTAACTTGTGTGCATATATATATGTATATATGTATGTATATATCCACACACAACACCCTCTGTTGAATCACCATCAGTTTGCATGTGGGTGCTTTCTCTTTCCCTTTCATCTTTTCTCTCCAAATTTATTCTATTCGCTTTATCATCACGTAACTGTCTTTGCTTAGTTTTCTGCAACTCATAGAACTCGCTCTTCTATCTTTGGTGTTGTTTTTTTTTTATTACAAAATTAACTAATAAGTGATTGTGTGTTTCAGTATTGCTAGCTCACAGCTTATGTATTCCTCTGCTGCTGTAGTTGAGTTGAATAGCTTCCTGTTGTTGGTCAATGTGTCGGTTTTGTAACGAATAGATTGCTTCAATTTAGTGTCATTAGGAGTATAGTAGTTTAAAGTCTCCCATTACTGCTAGCTTATTCTTTTCACAACGGTTTGATTTCTAATGCCTATCATGTGACTTTCATGGATTACATGTTTTAGAAGAAATTCTTAGTGACCACTTACTGTTTTTCACTAGCTGTTTTTAGTAATAAATGTTTTTGACTCACTTTTTTTTTTCTTTTCTCCTAAACTTCTTTTCAGTTTCTTCACTCTTTTTTTTCTTTTCTAGGTCTTGTTTGTGTATTAGGCTGCTAGCTCCTTTCACCTTGATTGTTATTCCAATTGAATTGAATTCTGTGATCAGACAGTATAGAAATAGCTTATTCATGTTAAAATGTAGTGATAACAGAAACATTAATTATCATCAGGCTATTAAAGTGATAAATCAAATGGGCATCAGATTTAGCAAATCTCTGAGATTGTTTCTCCTGCTTGTTCCTTCCTATGTCTTGCTCCCTCCTCCCTTCCTTTCTTATTGAGATTGTTGAATGTGCTTTAACAGAAACGGTGGTTTTGGACAGAATGGTGGGTGAGGGAGGTGGGTGGGGAGGAGTGTTGTCAGATTGATAATATTAGCTTAACTTAATTGGGGAAGGGGCATGGGGTGGGATGTGTCTTTGCGTAGTACTGCGCTTGGCAGGTGAAGCTAGACCAGTCAGTGCCATGCCTATGTGCTACTCTTTCCATGCTGGTTCTCCTGTGCTAGTGCCACCTGTTGTGTTGGCTTTACAACACTAGATAGAATTTTTTTAGTCTAATACTATTTATTTTCACAATTTTTTTTATTTTTTTTTTTACTCTTTCCCTTCCTTTCCACCCCTCCTAGATATGGACTTTGAAGAACCAACAGTAACCCTTGAATGGGGCTAATGTTGCTTTCAAAGTTAACTCTGTCTTAGTACATTTGTATTGCCCGAGTGGCAAGAGTGGACTCTTGGCTCCTGGCTTACCTCCTGAAACGTGGGTGTAGACTGAGCTTGGTGTCCTACCCTACAAATGTGGAATAAGACACGACTTAGGAGTGCCGTAACGTTGATGTAGAATATATTTTTGTTGATTTCTTTAGCAGTCAGCCCTTCCCTTTACCCACCTCCACTGGCCCGCTTCTGTTTTCGGAGCCCTCTGGTGCGGGTAGCCGGCAGGTGGTGCTGATGGATGCCCAGCCAGCCCTCGCTGCCCGGACCACCCGCTCCCCCCAGGCTGGCCCTGCACAGCCCTCCGGCCTCTGCCTCCTTCGGCATTTAATTCCTGCTTACTGCAAAACACAGTGAAAAAAAAAAAAAAAAAAAAAAAAAAAAGCACAAAACCAAAACAAAACAAACACACAACCCAAAAAAACACAAAACAACTTGGTGTGGAGCTGTAGCTTTTGTGAAAGCTGAGGAGATGATGGGGGTTGAAAGATGTACTGAGTGGGTAGTCTTAAAAATTGCTAAGTAGAAGTACTGTGATCAGTGGAACAATTTAGCAGCAATAATTAAGACTGAAATAAGCAGGTAAATATTGAAACGAGCTTTGCTTATCAGTCCCTAATAATGACTTTTTAAAACCTTCACAGAATGTCAGTTCACCTTTGAGAAGGCTATAGAGTACGTACCATTCGGTATGTACACTCTCTCCTCTATTTATAATGTTCCTCTTGGGAGGATTCTTTTGATTGTACGATACTGTTTTTATGAACATCAAAACCCTCTTTGTAAGACAACCTCGCTTGACTTCTCAGGAAAAAAAGTATTGAATTGAAATGAACTGCATGAGAGTTTGTTTCTTGTAGGCTATAGAATGTTAACAGTTTTAACTTACTAATAATTCCTAAAGAAAATTATTCCAGAATTTGTAGCTGTTCTTGTTTGGTTTTTGTTCTTGGTTTGTTTTTTTTTTTTTTTTTTAAATCTTGTCTATGGTTTTTTATGTGTTAAAAACTTTTTGTCTTTTTATGTCTCATTTTTAGAAGCTGCTAACTTGTGCCAAACCTCCACTGCTGCTACTACGCCTGTGACTCTTACTACTCCATTCAATATAACGTCCTCTGTGGCTTCTGGGACTATCACAAACCCAGTCACAGTGGCAGCTGCAATGAGCATGAGAAGTCCAGTAAATGTATCAAGTGCAGTTAATATATCCAGTCCGATGAACCTAGGGCATCCTGTAACTATAACAAGTCCATTATCCATGACATCTCCATTAACGCTCACCACACCAGTCAATTTACCTACCCCAGTAACCGCTCCAGTGAATATAGCGCATCCAGTCACTATAACATCTCCCATGAACCTCCCCACACCAATGACATTAGCTGGTCCGTTAAATATAGCAATGAGACCAGTAGAGAGCATGCCTTTCCTGCCCCAGGCCTTGCCCACATCTCCTCCCTGGTAAAGAATTTCTAAACAGTATTAAAAAGGATTAAAATGGAATCCTTACCAGCAGTTCTTTTTTGGGTTTTGTTTGGTTGGGGTTTTTTTTTTCATTTTAGTTAATAATAAATTCAGACTAAGACACTGGGGCAGTGTGCACCATCAGAGACCATAGTAGCATCTTCCCCTGTTGATTTGGCTCATATGGTTCAAACTTGAGTTTCACTGGAGCACTTCATTTAAAGTAAGTTTTACTTTTAGCTGACTGATGCTGAATTAGAGCAGATACTTATTTGCCAGAGTTTAAAAAAAAAAAAATAATTAAAAAAGTTTTATGTTTTATCCCCCAAATTATAACTTAGAAATTATTTTAATCTAAACACTAGCAAAGACCCCTCTGTATCTTTAACAGGGTGGATGGCTAATTTTAACTTGCCAGTCATTAAGTCCACTGTTTCTGAGCTAGTGTAGAATCTTTGTCTGTGTTGGATGTTTTTTTTAATGAGTAAATGCATTACAATGTTGTCATTTAAAAAAAAAATGCATTTTGGAGAAAATATGCATTTTACCTTTGGGAATATGATAATTTCAGGCAGCATTCCCTATGGGAAAGGTGATACCAGCTCTGATATGCAAAGCATATGATAACTTATCATTCTAACTTCAACATATAATAGGGATTGTGACCTGATATTTGGAGATGTAAATATTACCCAACATATTACCCTAAGGGAGTATAGCATTGTAGTCAACATTTTTTTAAAAAAACCTGTTATTGTTTGGTGAGAAACAGCCATGGCTGACAGAAGAGGAGTCAAAATGTATGTAAACATGGTCTCTGAACAGTCAGACCCCTATGGGACTCTTATCTAGGAGCAAAAGGAGTGCTTTGAAACTTAAGAAATATTGCTTTAAGCTGGAAGATTCTGGAGGCACTGGGGATGATTTTTATGCCCTCTGCCTCCCAGTCAGAGCCTGCTGGTGTTACAGCAGGGGACAGACGTGTTAGTTGTTCACTAGAAGTTTTGTCTTATATTAAATTGTATACAGTTTTTATTCTAACCACTAACTAGGTAGGATGCCCCTCCAGGACAAGCAGAGAGCGTCTTTTAATTTCTCCCCTATTTCTTAATCAAGTGTTGTGCAAATCTGTTCAACTTTGTAAATATTTGCAAACATCATCATTTTTACGTTATTCTTCTATTGTGTTAACACATTTCTATCAATTTGTGGGAGTTCTGGGGTGATGGTTCGAACTGTCCAGCCCAGAACTTCTCCACAAATGGTCACACATGTTTAAGCTACATGTGCTTTTTATTTCTTAACCTGTTTATCTGTACATAAAGTAGAACGCAAAATCTAGGGAAACAGATATACTTTTTAGACTATCATGTCACATATTCACGTTTTTAAAACTTTGTTTAAAAAAAAACAAAAACACCCTAAACCCAAGACTCTACATTAAAAAAAATAAATAAAATTACAGTTGAGATGTTTTTATCTTAATGAAGTTGAAAGCTATGGAGATTAGCGTGTGCGCATTTTCACAGAGTGCTAGCAGGACTGACTAGTCAAAATGGACTGCTTCCGTTTCTACCCTGCCGTGTCAGTACAAGCAGTGATTGCCAGGCTGCTGGCTCAGGTGACAGGTATCTGTATCATTACGTGAAACTGTTCTAGGGGCTTGGACTACATAGTAAAACAAAAACAAACAAAAAAAAAAATAGAGCTTAGTGTAAAATAATTTTATAAATGATCTTTTGTACTTTAGGACATCAAATTGTACAACTTTTGTATATATAAAAGCTTAGGAACTTTCTGTTTAGCAGAAAGGAAACACATTCCTACACTTTTAATGTATATGTTTGTTATAATGTCCATGTAAACATATGCCCTATGTTTGTGCCTTTTAATTAGTTTGTCTCAATAAACAAAAATGTAGAGAAGAATATGTAGCTATGACTTTGTTACCACTGTTCTTACTCCAGATGTGTAGAGGTCTTCGTTTTTGCACTGTGTAGAGCATTGCGTGCAGGCAGCTGCATGACTTAGGCTGATCCGGCCGAAACGAGGCATGTGAGGCGAATGCACCCCGGCAAAACTCCTTCCTCCCTTAGCCGAGAGCAGCCGCGCCGGTGGGGCCTTGCACCTTGGGATGTGTAGTTTCCAAGCCATCTCTGTTACCCGTGGCAGTGATACCACCTCGCACCAGTTTTACATAATAGGTGTAGCGTGCTGGATCTGGGTGAATTGCAGAGATGACCCTTAGATGAAGTTTGGGTGTCCCTGAGCTTAAAAAAAAAAAAAAGCAAACAAAAGCATTAAAAGCCAATATGAAAATGTGTACTAGAAGTGGTTATCTATGAATTACTTACAATAAACAGGTGTGAGACTTAATTGTATGTTGTCAATTACTGTAGTATTGACAGTGGGTCCTCCGTCCAGCTAGTGTGCCCTGGGGATGTTATTTTTATCCCAGCAGAGTAGCAGTAGAATAAACACATTAAACACCGGCAAGGAAATCTTTCAACGTGACAGAGGCTTCCCAAACCACTAACCACGGTGCTCTTAGCGTGGGATTAGGAAAAGGGCTGTTTCCTTTTTATTTTATGTTGGTTCTGCTCGAATGTACCTGATTTATGTCCACAAAGCTACATTAGCTAATTGTCAACCTGTTTCATTTGTACTTGGGTAAACATTTGCTTTGTACTGTGTATAAATGGTTCCGAGGTGTGCTCCTCAGCTGTCTCGATACAGACATTAATTTCGCTTTGTAATGCCATCATATGAAATACATTAAGCTGTTTTTTAACAAATGCAAGCTACCTGGTCAAGTAGTTTATACAGCATGCATGCTGCTTATAATCGCTGGTTCACCCACAGCGTGATGGGGCAGTAGAGCCAGCTGCTGTCGGGAGACGATGTGTGGCTGCACGACAGCGGTGAGCGATTTGTACGGCGACGCGTGTCACTGCAGCCCAGGGAAGTTAAGACTATAAGAAAATGGTGGATGTGAAGAACAGATGCTCCTGTTACACCGAGTTAGTTTCTATGCAGCTGATGCGCTTAGCCTAGTTTATTTCATGGAAACTTTTAAGCTGGATCTGGTCCAACATCCAGGGAAGCCTATTGCTGCCGCTGGTTTGAGTGGGTTTTATATCGAGCCCGTTCAGATCTCCAGTTGCAAGTGGTTCAATAGGGGTTTTATTTTTTTCTTCTTAAGTTTCCATACGCACGCAGCATTAGGTTAATGGCTTAGCACCAGCTGAAAGTTTTAAAGTCGAACTTTGCCTTGGAAAGATTTGTGCTGTGGAAAGTCAGGACAGTCAGATCAATGGCACGAAAACTCATCCTCCGGGCACGGAGAGCCTGTGGGTGCCCAGCTGCGCTGGCGCAGCGCTGCGGGGAGGCGGGCCACGGGGAAGTAAGTATGATGGCACAGCCACCCACGCTGCCAGGAAACTCTGTAAATGCTTTACCATGGGCAGAGCTTTTTTTCTTTATTTGGAACACCCCACCGCTTCCAGAGGGTGTTTGGGGCGAGGAGAAATTTGGGATTCGACCTTTTCTGTCTCACCATTGGAGAGTTATACCCGAGTGTTGTAAATTGGGAAGGTTTCTGCTCAGTCATGATCACAGACAAGCGAGAAAATCACGTTATTCTCAGCACATGAGTTAAATTCTATTTGCCATTGTTCACAAATACAAGATTTTTTTTTTTCCCTCTCTTACAATAACTTTTTCTTCAGAGTGGCAGAAGGAAAAAATATTTAACGTGTTTGCATTGATCCACGAGAGGTTTAAAGAAAAATACCAAAAACCCAATAAGCTGTTTGAGCTGTGGCAATCCCAGGTTATATAAAGGGGCCGGGGTTGCCGAGGGATTAGCGCTGGCATTACTGGTGATGATAAGCCCTCCAAGTTCTGCTTGCTCTTCGCTCACTTTTATTTTAGAAACCGTCACTCTGAGCCGTATTTTGCAAATGGCCTGGGGTTAATTTTCAAGGCTGTCAGGGATAGGTTCCCACCGAAGAAAGAAGGAAGGAAATTTTGGATGTAAAGAACGCTCAGGTTTTTAAAAGCAGCCAGTAGTCTGGTTTTTTTGTTTTAATTTTAGGGTTCCCCCTACAGGAGCTGAGTTGTTGAGAAGTGGACTAGAGTTTTTCACTGCTGGGTCCTTCTGAAAACTCCTGCCTCGCCTTATTGGTGGCTTAGTTTATCCATCTCAAAAATAGATTTAACAGTATTTTCAAAAGGCAGCTATTAAAAGCACTTCAAGTTTTTAAATGCCTTTGAGGTCTGTCTCAGTGCTTAAGTGGACCTTTTTACTGGTGCTTTTTAGGACAAATAGTAAGTGTAAAAATAAATATCTTCCTCTCCTAATTGTCAGGCAGAATAAAACTTAAAACTTGATCCCCTCCTACCTATTCATTCAATTCAGCATGTTTATACTTCTTGCTTATCTTTGGATCATTTGCTCACAGCTTCCAGAGCAGCAACTGAAGGATGACAGAGGAGGAACTACGTGCTAATTTTTATGTCAAAAATTGCTTTCACCTTTAAACGCGCAAGGCTCAATGACTGTTTTCTAATTAGAAAAAGAACGCCTCAGCTTCTATGGTGAATCTATTTTACAGCTGTGTTCAGATTTGATTGTCAGCCCCTGGTTAAAATTTAGTACTGAGGTCTTGACCTAGAAACAAACCTTTTTTGGTATTGGTTTGGAAAAAGTATTTCAGTGCTAAGAGAAACTTAGCCAGGCCGTCCAGCCAGCTCCCTCATCACGGGCTGGCGAGAGCATTAACATCACATCATGTCGTTGTACGTTGCATCTCCCTGAAGGCCAAGTAACAACCGCTGGGAAAGCCGGGCTTAGGATTTTTTTAAAATAATAATGGATTTTTTTTGGTTCGTCAGGTTTCTGGGCTAATTTGAAGCATTTTTAAAAACTGTGGGGTTTTTTTTCAAGGAAGCATAAACACTTTTTGAAAATCAGATGTTTGTAAAACATTTCAACCCGGGCATCTGCGATTACCGCTTCTGTCAGAGTACAGACCTCTGCTTTCCTTGCAAAGCCTTTCCAACAGTTACCTCCAAAATCAACCCATTTAGTAAAAAAAACGGGGCATTTTCACACTCCATTCACCTTTTCCCTTAGTTGTTCTTGCCAGCTGTCAAGACAAAAACATTTGTGTTCTGTGTTTTCTGTGCAAGGTTTGTTTTTCAGGGAATTACCAATTTGGTTGGAACTGGAATTAAATTCACTATTTTAATTCTTCATAGTTGTGTATTTCTATTCCCATTTCTTTTTACTTCCTAGCCTCATTAGCAGCTAACACCCATATCAAAGGACTGTAAAGAAATTTGATAAAATCACCTCTTTCTCCCGAAATAAGCCTGGATTAGGAAAAAAAGATTGCAGTCAACAGAGCTCACTGCAAGGCGCTGTGTCACAGAGGAGATGCTGATCTGCGTTTAACTTTGGGAAAACAAATGTTGTGGCACACGTACTCACCGAAAGCCGAAGGTTTGCCGCTAATGTTTTCACTCTTACTGATGTCTGTGTTCCTTGTCAAAGCCTTACAGATTTTTACCCAGGCTAAGGATCGCTTAGCTGCCAGACACGGATGAAACGATTGAGTGGGGAAAAACCTCTGCATGAAGGGCCATCCTGCGAGAGCTCTGGACCATCCCGAACACGTGCTCGGGGCCCGGCACCCACAGATGTGCTTCCGAGCCGCTCTCGCTGGCGGTGGCAGGGTGCTGCAGGAGGCTGGCTGTGGGTGCCCAGCAGTGCGGTGTCCCTCCCACAAGCATGTCTGGAAGGGTTTGGAGAGCTACGAGGGAAGCGGGGGCCCTGACCTGCTGCCGATCGCGGTTTTGCTCTGGTCTCTGCAAAACGGGAAGTGTTTGCCCTGTGTAAATTGGCTCCTGTAATTTGTAAGAGGAGATCGCTTCCCGTCCTGAGCTGTTATGTGGTATGGCTGCAAGCTGTCAGATGCTGTAGCACTGGATACCGGAGACGGCTGCTTTCTATCTGTGGTCAAAGTGATGCTTTGTTATAATCCGTCTCTCATGTTCAGCCCTTGGGGCGGGAGTGGTGCGTCCTCTTCCTTACCCAACGCGTGCACGGGGCTGCGGGTCTGAAATCCGGGAGCCTGGGATGCTCAGAAGATGAGGAGGAGACAGAACATCAGCCCTGGAGAGCAGCGCTCCGCGGGATGCTGCTCTGCCGCGCTGGGGCTGGCCATGGCCAGAGGTGCCCGACCCTGCAGCCGGGGGTGCCGGCGATGCCTGGGGGCAGCGAGGGGGACCCTGAGCCCCCCCCAGACCCCCCTCAGGGGCTCTCTCCCCTTTCAGGGCCGGGCAGACCCGGGGTGGCAGCAGGTCGGGCCTCCGCGGGGGCAGCGGGGACCAGGCGGTGACGGCCCTTCGACGCCTCCGGCCGGGCCGAAACGGGCCACCACGCTGCCCCCGGGGGGGGGGTACGCCCCGGCCCGGGTGCGGGGGGACACGGACACCGGTCCAGACCCGGGGGAGGGATGGTGTCACCCAGGCCCCGAGGGGGATCCCCAAGCGTGCCCCGCTCCCCGCTGCATTTCATCCCGGTCGCCGCTAGGCCCCCGCTCCCAGCGCCCCCCCCACCACGACCCGGGCCGCCCCGGCCCCGGCCCCGGCCCCGGCCCCGGCCCCGGCCCCGGCCCCGGCCCCGCCGCGCCGCCCCCAGCTGCTGGGCACGGCGGCCGCCCCCGCCCCCGCCCGCCCGCCAGCCAGCCACGTACGTCTCCCGTCCCGGCTCCTTTCCATGGTTCCCGGCGTGACTGGTGACTGCCGCCGCCGCCGCCCCCGCAGCGCGGCGCCGACCGCCGGTAAGGGGAGGTGGGGGGCGGGACGGGGCTCTTTGTGCGCCGGGCCGGGCCGGGCCGGGCCGGGGCCGGGCCGGGCCGGGCCGGGCGGGTGGCGTCTCCCGGCCTGTGCGGGCCGCGGCCCGGAGCCTGGCGGGGCCCCGCCGGAGGAGCGGAGCGGGGTGGGGGGCGGCCGAACCGGGACTGCCGGGGCGCGGAGGGGTCGGTTGGCCGCCCGCGAGGTCCGGCCGGGCGGGGGGTGCCGCCGGTTCGGCCTCCGCTGGGGCCCGGGCCCGCTGCGGGGCTGCGCCTGTTGCGGCTGCCCGGCCACCCCCTCCGGAGCCGGGCCGGGAGCCGGGCGGTCAGGGGCCGCAGCCCAGCGGCCTGGCCCCGCCGCTTCTCCCGGCTCCTCACCTCAGCCCCTCGGCCGTGCCCGGAGCTCCGCTCCCGCCGGGCACCGGGAGGGTCTGGCTGGGGCCGTCCCGCCTGGGGACAGCCCGTAGGGAGGCGTGGGTGCGGCTGAGGCCACCGCCACGGCGTGGGGTGAAGCGTCCCCATGTCCCCGTCCCCGCGTGGGGCCGGGAAGGGGGACAGCAGAGCCCAGCCGTGGGGCAGGACCGACCCGCGGCCCCCTCAGCCCCCAGAGCGTCACCGCTGCCCAGGTGGAACCCCTCCGGAGCGCGGGGTGTGCAGGCAGGGGTTGGGGTTCGGTGGCTTCGCGCTGCAGGACACCATCCCCTTCCTCTGTGCCCTGTTCGTGGAGTAGACACGCTTCACACCCCAGACATCTCAGCCAGCATGGGTCACAGCTCAGCATCAGAATCGCGGCGTGCCAAGGCGTTGGTGGTCACCTCCTGGCCTCAGGGTTGTTTGTGGACCCCCAGCCAGGTGCCCAGCCACATCTCCCCCCTACGGATGGAGGGCACCGTCCCGCCAGGCTGCTCCTCGCCGGGGCTTCCCGGCCAGCGCTGAGATTGCCGCCGATGTGTTGTGGGCAAACGGCGATGGAGAAGGGTTTGAGAGCTGCCTCGCCTGTGAAGTCACCGTTCAAAGCAGCGCTCTTGTGCACTGTCTGCCTCGTCAGGCGGGTTGGAAACGCTCCTTTTTATTATTTTTTTAAAAAGCAGCAGAGTCACACCTCCTCCTGCTGCTACCACCGACAAAAACGTGGGGGACGGAGTGGTAAGGATATCCGCGCGGGAAAGCCGCCGTCCTGGGCTGACCCCTGAGGCTGCCACTGGGGCTTTGCCGGCGGGGCTGCCCCGCGGCTGGGGAAGCTGTGGCTCTCCTTGCCTCCTCCTCGCCTCCTCCTCCACCTTGTTCGTCTCTAACAACACAGGTTGAAGTGGCATTTGCTCCGCTGTGAAGCTTTTTGTGATTTTCACGAAGGTTTTCCCATGGAAGCGCTCAGCTGGAGCCCAGCACTGGGGCAGCGAGACCCCAGGGGAGCCGTGTGCCTGTGGGAGGGGAGATCGGCCAGTGCCGACGCTGCGGCTAGAAGGAAAGCTGTCGGTGTTCCTCGTGGCAGAGGAGACCCAGCCTGTTGTCAGCTCGCTGTGCCTTTCTCATCGCTCCCTGTCATTGTGGCCTTCCCTGCCATTATGTCCAACCACCCCGGCAGTGCCTGTCTCCATCGCAGTGAGGATGTGCCTGATGTTGGCAGAGCCTTACACACAGATCCCGGGGTGCCCGCAGCCCCTTCCCGGTGCCGGAGCCTCTGGTTGCCAAAAGCGTTTCCTTCAAAGATGGGTAAAAGGCACCCATCCTCTTCCCAGACACAGAGTTCCCAGGAAAGTTTTGATTTCATAGAATCAAAGAATCCCAGGTTGGAAGGGACCTCAAGGATCATCTGGTCCAACCTTTCATGGCAAAAGCACAGTCTAGACAAGATGGCCCAGGACTCTGTCCAGCTGAAAGTGTCCAATCTTGGGGAAAACTTTTTTTCAGCATTTTATTAAAAAAAAAAAGCTAACAAAACAGCATCTAACCTGTGTACTGACACCTGACCTTTTCCCCTGACCGGATCCATGATGTGGCTGAGCGGGCTTTGCCATCGCGGTGGCATGGGCACTGTGGTCCCCCTCCACCTCGGGCTGATAAGAGCTCGTGGGGAGTGAGCAGGGCTTCCCCAGGGCGATAGCGAGCGCTCAGTACTTATCTGCCTGCACAAACACCCTCTGCCGGGGTGAAGATAACGGGCAGTGCTGTGGACGGTGGCGTTTGGAGGGGACACTGGGAGAGGAGCCGGAGGGTCATTCGCACACACTGTCTGTGCCGTGAGGGTAAAATCCTGGGGTGGGACCCGCGGGGAGGGGGCTGCTGCCATAACCCTCTGGGTGTGCTCACCGGCCGGCATCGCGGGGTGCTTGTGGTCAGAGCTGGGAAGCTTTTGAGTGGTGTTAGCTAATGATGATGATGGTAATCGCCTACTATAAAATAAGAAAAATGCCTGTAATAGTAACACGGAGCCCCTCGCAGGTGTGTGAGACAGTGATGGGTCCCTCTCTTGTGGCGTGGCTGGGGCAGCAGTGTCTGGTCACTGTGGCCAGGGTGCAGAGGGATGTTGGCCAGAGCTTTGCCTCTGCTTGGTGGCACTGGGCCTGCAGCAACAGTTCAGGGACCAGGTTTTCCCAGGTCTCAGTCCCAGTTTTGGCTGGTCTCCTGGTTCCCTGGGGTCAGCGCACACAGCGGTGTGCGAGGTGAGCCAGGGAAGGGAGCCTCGCTGGCAAGACAGTCCCTAAATGGAATCGGGAAGTTGGAAGGGGAAAGAAACCCACCCCAGCTGGGTGGAAAGCTGGCTGAAAATAACGGGAAATGAGAACAGGGGGAACATCTGGGTCCGGCTCTTGCACCACTTCCGCCAGGCGCGCGGTGGCTGCCACCTCTGGGCGATGGTGGTTGAGACTCAGCTCCTCTGTCGAGGAGCACTGCCGGCAGTGTGTCCCCACTGCTGCTCCAGCAGTGCCAAAAGCACCAGTGTCCCACGAGTGTCGGCCGCCGGCCAGCCTCTTCCCCTGCCCGAGGGGCTCCCTGTGTCCGCCCCGGTGCTGGTGGTGCCGGGAGGGGGGCAGGCTGCAGTGCCCCCGTACCCGGTGCCCCTGTCCCGCCCCGCCGGCTGCCTTTGATGCGGGTGAGTGGCAGGTCCTTTGTGGCCCCTTTGTGCCTCCCTCGGTTCTCGGGGTCCGCACAAAACCTGCCATGGAAACCAAAGGCAGCCGCTGCCCCAGGAAACCCGCAGGCGCAATTAGGAAATGCAGATATAAATGCAAATTCCTGTGCCGCCTTCCAGGGCGCAGAAAGTTCTCCCTGCGCCACTGATGTCCCTGGGCCACTGGTGTCCCCAGCTGTGCGGATGGGGAAGGCATCGGGGCAGGGCCGGGCAACCAGCAAGAGCTGGGGTGAGCCACTTTTGGGGTGCCTCGGGCCCTTCCCCAGCCGCCCCGTGCTCGGTGGCGGGAGGAACGGGGCATCTCAGCCCGTGCTGCGTGGTGACTCATAGGTGACAATATGACATTGATATTTTTTTCCATGCTCTTGGTTGCCCAGCGACAAACAAACAAACAAGTGTCTTAAAACCCAAACTAACTGCCTTGCAGGAACTGTCCCCTCCTGCCACAGTTGTGCGTGGCCAGGCTCCGGTGTGCCTCCTTCGCTGGCAGTTCTGTCTGTGTCTTCTGGGGCTTGTTTTGGGAGATAACTGGCTGTCTTGCATCCTGCAGCCACGGTGGGTGAGCCTGGCAGAGGGAAGGCTTGGCTGGTAGGCACCCTCCTTGCCAAAGCGCACCAAGAATAGATGGAAAAGGAGATAAAATCCACCCACAAATAACTCCGTGAAGCACAAACGCTTCAGGTCTTCATTTCTAGGTGGCGTTTATGAGCGATCGATGCTTCTGCCCTTCCTTATGTCCCCAGATGAGCGTGTGTGGGTGGAGTGGGGATGATGGGGCTAAAGAGGATGGAGGGGAGAGTGGGGAGGTTAAGGAAGGATGCTGATCTGAGCAATTCCTCTCCCTGGGAGAAAGCAATGATGTTTTCTTTTCCTGTCTGCTGGAGGGGCTGTAGTTAGGAGCTGGGGAGAGGAGGTTGGCATCGTCTACAGCAATAATCCATGCAGGGAAGGGCAGATCCTGTATGCGCTGATCTGAGCCCAATCTAGGGCTATACTGCTTAAAACCAAGCGTTTGTTGATGGCTTTTATTTTTCCCAGCGGCAGCCCCTAGGTCCTTTCCTATCAGCGGCTGAAGTGGTGTGGGATGTGCGTCCCCATTAGTGGTGCTTTCCCCCAGCCCCGGTCTGCTTTATTGCTGGGAAATGAGCTCTGACTCCTGGAAGTGGTATTTCTTCCTTCTGCCTGACAGCTTGTCGATCCCTGCCCTTGCTCGCTTCCCCAGGGAAGGCGCACGCAGCTGGGCATGCAAGCACTCCGGCGATGGAGCCTTGCTGCTGTCCTTGGCAAGGAAAGCAGAGCTTCAGTGGCGGGGAAATAGACAGATCGTCTCCAGAAAACGGAGCATGGCACACTGCTAGATGGGTTACAGGGGCATTCAGGCTCAAAGCTGATTTTAATATTTGCCGTGGTTACGGAGTCAATTATAACAGTGGGTTTTTTTCTTTGCCACCACACTTCCAGGCAGCAGTTGAATGCACATGAGTGCAACCTTTGCAGCAGCCGGGGAGCTCCGGGGAGCACAGGGAGGCACTGCGGGCTGCACCGGCACCCTCCTCCATCGGTCACAGCCCTGCCTTCACCTCCAGGTGCCATCTGCAAGGGGATGGGGTGGCAGGGGGACAGAAGCCTGGGCATAGCTCGTGGGCAGGACCCTGCTGGCGCTCCCCCTCGCACCTCTGCAGAGCCAGGCTGGGCATGGACCAGGAGGGTGAACAGTGGATGGGGATGTCCATCAGGGCCCTGGCTGATGGCGGTGTGTCATGTGGGAGCATATGCCAGGGCTATGAGGCAGCGGTGGGGATGGGGGACAGCCTTTGGGGAGGATTCCCAGGCTCCTGGAGCCTAAATTGTTGCTTAGAAAATCCTTGTGGCTTTGAACCTCCCTGGCTGGCGATTACCACCGTCAGGCTGGTGTAAAGCAACCGGGGGGGGGGATGGCAATGGGATGATATGTGAATTAATTACGCAAACTTAAAAATAATGAAACAAGCGAGATGGGATTTTGAAGAAGAACGTGACCTAGTTTATGGCCGGTCAGAGCAAGTGGCCGGCGGGCAAAGGGGGCGGCGGGCAGAGCTGCCACTCAGGGGCTCTGGGTTTCCCTCCTCGCCGAGAAATGGGGCTGTGCTGGCACGGGAGCAGACTCTGCTGCTGAGCTTGAAAGGAGACTGAGAGCTTATCTGAGCATTGACCTGGCTTCAAATCCAGGTTAGCATCCCATATAAAACTGTGGTGTGCTGTGATGGAGCAGAAGGAACAGAGCAAACTCAATACTTCAGCTTTCGAAGGCTTTTCTCTCCCCGTGAGCCCCGGTGTTCTGGGGATGGAGGAGCCTGTTCTTGAGGCTGGCTGCAAATGCTTCTGCAGGAGGGACCTGACGTATTGGCGTTAATTAAGTATCTGTCCCTGGCGAGGTATAGCGTTTCAAGCAGGTTCTCCTCTGCTGAGCAATGTCACCTGGCACGAAGGAGGACAAAAGACCGGCACAATTACAGTGTGACGCTGTGTCCCAGGACAACAGGGGTATGGCAGTGCCCGAATTGTCGGCTCGGTGCTTTGGCGGAATAGCTTGCATCAGCCATATGGCTTAGTGACTCATAAAAAAACAAGGAAAAAAAAAAAAAAAGAGCTGCTCCATTTGCAACTTAATTAGTCCCTTTCTTCCCCCCAGTCTTGGCTTGCAGTGATCTCGACTGGTAAGTGCGGTGCTGAGAGGCACTGCAGGCTGAGCGGGGCTGCAGCTGGCTCCTGCCTTCGGCGTGGGCTCGTCCTGGATGCTGACGGATGGGTGGCTGTGCCGGGTGGCTGGCATGGGCATCGGGCAGGAGCCTTTTTACTGGCTTTATGGCATGCATCGCTGCCATGCCATAGAGCAAGGGGCTGGGGAGGAGGGAGAAGCGAGGGGTCCTGCTCGGGAGGGCAGGCTGCTGTCTTGTGTGTTACCTCTGCATCCAAAATACCCGCAGGATGGCTCCGGGGCTCTCTCGGCTTCCCCGGAGAGGCTCTGCCAGGGTGTCCGTGCCCGCTCGCCTTCCTGCAGGGCAGGCAGGAGCCAGCTGATGAGTCCCTGCGCTCACACGCCTGCTCGTTGGTACGGTCAAGGTTTTGTAAAAAACCAACACCACAGGAAGGTGACAGCTTCGGATGCCTGCAGCTCTCCTCTCTCACACCCGCTTACTCCTGTCTGCTCATCACAATCTCCCCATTGCTGCATCTCCCCATCATCCCCCCGTGCCGCCCTTGGCCTCTCCCTGGGGACATCTGAAGCTGCAGACATGGTGATGGAGGTGCAGGACCTTCCCGACAGGTTTCACAACACACATGGCATGGAAACCCAGCGACTTTCCTCCTCCTCAGCTGTGGTTCAGCCCTCCCAGGGAAGGGGTTGCCAGCAGCCCACGCGCTGATCACCTTTAAATCTTTTTACCAGACCCTGATGGCCAGGGGCCTGTCCTGGTAAATAATTCACCGTGCTGTCAATGAGAGTTTTACTCGACGAATTTTGTTTCCATAGAAACTTCTGCGGTTTTGCTGCTCCATGGAGCCTCAGGCAAATCAATATGGGTTTTTTCTTTTTTTCCTTCGCACATTAAGTGATGGCCCTTCAACCCCGACGGCGGGAGAGCAGCAGCCGGAGATGCCGGTGGTTGGGCGGCACCTCGGTGCTGCCTTCACCTGCGTTGGCCTGGGTCTGCTCTGCTTGTCCCTGCTGGTCTTCTGGCTTTGTGGGATGTCCCGGGGCTGGATCCTGCAGAGATGCTCTGGCCCAGTCTAATCCCAGTCCGTTCCCAGTATGTTCCTGCTATGCAAAGAGCTGGAGGGGAAGGGGCTGCCTCTGCTCAGGCTCTTTCTCCATTTTTTCCCCATCTGTCCTTTAATTTCTTTGACCCCTGACCTAAAATGGCAAATTAGCATTTGTGAATCAGCTGTGCTAATTAGCCAGGGAGTGGGGCTGGCTCTTCCCCCAGCCTGGCTTTGCTTTCACCCGCTCCCCATTAGGTGCTCGCTGACCAAATCTAACCCAAAAATTGCCCAGAGGCGGCTCCTCTGTGCGCCCTGACCTGGGTCCGGCCCTGGGGAGAGCTGCACACCTTTGTCTCTGCAGGAATTTTTATTTTCTGTCACTCCTCGTGGCTTCCTGGTGCTTTTGTGCTGAGGCGGGAGCACAAAGGGAAAAGAAGGGATAAGCGGTTAAAGATGGGTTTGTGTGACATATGGCGCAAGGGCTTTGCATGACGGCTGCGGCTGGCGCTGGGGGGGACGCAAGCGGGCACGGGGATGCCTGGGCTTCCCTCCTGCGAGGCTTGAAATGGATGGGTAAACTGAGGCAGGGAGCTCGGCGATGGGCGCAGGGCTTTCCCGTGGGATGGAGGCAGTGCTGGCACCTGGACCCTGCTGCTGTCGCGTGTACTTTTGCACCGGGCAGTGCTTGCTCCTTGCAGCTGTTTCAAACAAGCTCTAAGCTGATTTTTTCAGCTGGGACATGTGTGTTTTGATGTCAGCGGTGAAAGCCAGAGGAGGAAAGGTCGGTGATGTTCAGTCACTTCGTGGAATAATCTTATATCTGCCTCTCTGCTTTAGGCAACCTCTTGCAGCTAATTTATTACACATTGATACAAAATAGAGTTGAACAGAGATGCAGTTAGACCATACAAAGGGATGCTGGGTTACTTTAATCACTCACACTTGCTTGACCTATTTTTTTTTTTTTTAATCCCTTCCTGGAAACCTTATTTCATGTTTGAATTCCCTCAACTATTTTAGGAATGTCGTCCTAGCAAGATCAAATTACCTTCAATGAAACCAGCGCAAGGCAGCCTCGCAAGGCAGGCGACTTTTTGATTAAGATCTAGTGCTACCTCATTAATACAGGCTTAGTTTGGGGCGGGGGCTGTAATTCTGGCATGGCAAATGTGTGAAAGCCAGGGATTAGCGTGGCACAATGCTGAAGGGCAGGGGGGTGGCTCTGCCCTGGCTTGGCAGAGAGGGCTGGGGGCGTCCTGGGGTGGCCGGCAGTGCCGGGACACCCGGGGCTGGGCAGCCCTGCGGATCCCGCTGCATCCCGGCACTGGCGGCGGGAAGGTGGATGCTTCGGGTGCTGCTCTGGGGGGGGCAAGGGGTCCCCAGCAGAGCTCTGCCTGGCTTTCCTGTCCCTGCTGAGTGTGCCCCCCCCCCCAAGTTTTATCTGGATGTTGTTGGTTTATGAGCCGGCTGGGTGTTGTGGAGGGCCGACATCTGGTCGGCTCACAAAGGGCCCTCATAAATCTGTCCGGGAGGTTGGCATGGCTGGCTGCGGCTGGGCGAGCCATGGGTGCCCTGAAGCAGCAGCAGCCACCACTTCTCTTAAACGTGGTTATCGTGTAATTCAGAGTGCAGGTCTGGCCACGGGCTCCCCACTAAAACCATCAGGTGAGAGCGCTTGAGTGGTAACACTGACGATACCCAGCATCGGGACCAGAATCACTCCGCGGCTCTCTCCGGTCCCCTCTCAGCTGCTTCTCTGACTCTGAGCGCTCCTCTTGGAGCCCAGAGGGGAATTTCGTTTTGCAGAGAGGTACGTGCTTCACAGGCTCTCAAGCAGGGCGGGCTTCTGCTCTCCTCCCTGATTTCTTTTTACTTTGAAAAGGGCTTAAACCCAGCCATTTTAATACGTGGTAGAACAAGTATTAAAGGGGATCCTCAGGTGCTTATTTGTTTCTGTGAAAAAGGATTTGCTGGAAAGCAGTTTTCCCAGGCTGCTGGCGGCCGGGAGGTGTGCGTGCATATCCCCTGAGGCGCACAGAAAGGTGGCGGAGGGGATTTTGGAGAGACTGGTAAGGCCCCGTCCTGCACATCCTCGGCATGTGCTCTACCTTTTGGTTCACTGGTAGACGCTGCTGTAATTTTTCTTCCTGATCATTTACTTTTCATCCCAGTTTCAATCCTATTATCGTCACACCTGCAGCCACCGAGCAGTCACATTCCCGGACTTCTTGTTCCTGTATCGAGCAATCCCTTTGCGGGGGCCTGGCTGCAGGCAGAGCTCAGCAAATCTGCTCTGGCCGAAGCCGTTATTTCTGGTTTAACATCCCTAGTTTTGAGATATCCTGTGGATATCTTCCCTCCAGAAGCCAGGGCACTGGCAGCCCTTGTCTCTGGATAATCCCGTGCATGGAAATGCCTTCTGCGCTTCTGCCCCACATCCCCCAGCCCGGTCATTACAGGCCGGGGCCACCAACAGCGATGGTGCCCCCGGGGGAGCGCTGGGATGGGGGGAACAAGTGCTCGATGGTGTCACCCCCGAAAGGGGGGTTGTGGCTCTGGTGCGTTCGCAGGGATGATCTACAAAGGCAGCGTGGCAATAGCAGGGGGAAAAGGGCTGGGCTGCTTTAGCGGTGTTTGAGCAATCCCATCTGTTGTCTGAGCTGCAGCAGACACTGGGGAAGGGAATATTCACATTCGTGCTCGGTGCCAAGGCTCTTCCCTGAGTTGCGAGGGCTGCGAGCAATCAGTCCCACTGCTTTTACAGCTGTTCGCTCCTCCGTTTGGGCTGCATTCCTTGCAGAGCTGAGCAACTGTTGTTTCCAGCATGACATTACCGGTTCAACCAACCCCTGGGATTATCCAGCTGCTCGGCTGCGCGGTTCCCGGATGGCTGAGGGCCGAGCTGCAGGCAGCCTCCTCCGCACCTTGCACCGCGCTTGCTCCTGGCTGGAGCTGACCTGAAGCACCCACAGCCTCTCAGGCCGTCCCTCGATGTGAAAAGTCCATTTCTGCGAGGTTATCAAGCGCCCCGCTCCCAGAGCTGGGTGAAAACCAGCTTTGTAGAGGCGGGATGCCGGCTGCACTGGAGGACGTGCTCCCCCAGGCTGTGCATGCCTTATCTGCTCCCCGATGAGCGTAATTAAGGGTTTCTCTGCGGCTGCTGAGGTCTTGTTCTTGGCTCTGGCTCAGGCGAGAGCGGATCCGAGTTGTGCAAGTCGGTGGCTCAGGCAGGAGAAAAGGCAGGCTGCACCCGTGGGCTCGCAGGGGTGAGCCCCCTCCCCGAAGGTCAGCTCTTGTTTGGTCTTATTTTATGTTTTTTAAGTGGTGAGCTAACGGCAGGAGCTGGACCCAAAGGTGTGTCCGTGCCTGAACGCAGCGTGCAGTGAGAAAGCAACCGTGGACATGTGCGGGAGAGCATCCCATGCCATCCTGGGTAGGCAGTGATGGGCAAAACCTGTGTGGGCATTTTCTGCGCTAGCCCCCGTCCTGGAGCACAGAGCTGCTCGTCTGGTGCCGGGCTTTGGATGAACGAATAACAGCATTCGGGGTCCTTTTTGCACAGTAGCAGTGAAGAACTATTTTAAGGCAGGAAGAAAGTTGATCAGGCACCAGCTAAACGAGTCATCACAGCCCAATTCTGCAAACGGGGGGCACGAGGTGAGGAGAAGCCCAGCCTGCACCCCACTGCACCCCCAGTGAGCCCGTGCTCGCGCCTGGGCTGGCAGCGGGACACCCACTTTCTTCTTTCCTTTTTGGGAAATCCAAAGGATTTTGCTTTTCCTGGTGTCTTCCCAGCCCCTCACTGACATCACAGAAATCAGGATGAGAAACGTGCCGAGCTGGGGCCCGTGCTGGCAGCCAGGGCTCCCGCTGCCCTCCCCACTGCTCACCTGAAGACACTGATGCAGACAAGCAGGAATTGGGGAGGATCCTGCGAATACAACTACCGGTTTATTTTTGAAACGAACTTCTGCCGATGTTGTGACTTGCTTTTGTCTGGATTTTAACACATGCCAGTGTAGTGGTTTGCGTTTCTCTGGCTTAGCAGCAGGACTTCTAAAAAAAATGGGTTTAAAAGCCTTTATTTGCCGTGTTTCGCTGCCGTCAGCTCTGCCTGCAGCAGTGTTTGCCCGCGGGGCACACGGAGCCACCCTGGTCTGTGCCGGGAACACCGGCTGCCCCTCAGTTGTGCCAAACGTGCCCTTGGCATGAGCCTGCTGCGAGCCCCGTGGCATCCAACCGTATCTCAGGGGCTGGGAAGGTCCCAGCAGCGCGATCCCTTGGGGCTGTTTGCAGCCAGATGTGCAGCAGAGCATTTTTGGTGTATAAATATCTTGTCCCCCTCCCTAATCTAGTTCATCTTCTGACCAGAAGCTTTCAGTTACTTGCCGCGTTGCTGTGCTCCGTCACGCTATCCCACATGGGCTGCGGTTTCAGCGAGTTGTCCCCAACCCTCGTGTCGCGGTGACCAACACTTTCCCCAGAACAGAGGGGTTCGCATCAGGAGGGGTCGGTCCTTCCCTGGCAGGGCAGAGGGTTTGCAGGGGGGTTGCCAACGCCTGGCACAGCGGTGGCCCTCGTGGTTACAGGGAAGACCTTAAATATACACTCAAAGGTGAAATGCTGGGAGACAAAGACACCCCCCCCCCTCCCCCAAACGCAGGCGCTTCTTGTTACTTTGTAGATCTTAGGATTTTTAAATAGATCTGGGATTTCCAAGCACATTTCCTGGTTTGGGGGGCTGATTTTAGTATTTGAGGTTTATGAGCTAGCATGGTCTTTCCGAGCTAATGGTTCTCTGCAGAAGTTCTCATCTTCATATTGGGATCGTGTGCGCCGTTTGCAGTTTATCCTACATAAGCTCTTTTCCCCTTCATGTCCAGGCTCTTTCCCCATCCTCTTGGAGCAGCCAGATCTTTTAAGGAGCGTGTGTACACTGTGAATATGTTATAACTCAGTTTAAAGTGTGACTAAACCAGCCATGCAATATTGCAATTAAAATATAATACCAGAGGTGCGAACAATGCCGGCTTTTTTGCTATGAATGAGTCATGATAGCAGAGGAGGAACCAAGACGCAGTATTTTTATTAATTGACTCCAGCAGATTTGTTTGTCCTCAGTGAATAGAGCCGAGCAGGGCTGTCGGAATTGTTCCTGCTCCGCTCGCACAACGCTGCTCCGCACCTGGCTCCTGGCGAGCGGGAGGCGATCCTGGGGACAGAGAGCGACTGCGGGATGGAGACAGTTCTCGGCTGAGTGATCTGTTAAATGCTTTTTGTTAGAGAGCGGGGAGCAAGCTGGGGGTTCCCGGTGCTGTTTGGCAATGGCCCCTCGAGCCCAGCAGTGAATCTGCTGCTGCTTTTCCACGGGTCCCGGGAATCGCTGTGGGGTGGGATCCCTGCGGGGCTGTTGGTGTGTGCCTGGGGTCTCCAGCTGCCTTCCCTGTGCCGAGAGGTCTGTTTGCAGCAGGGCCAGCCCGTGCCCCATGGGAGCATCAGCTGGAGCGTCCCACAGCCCCATGCTCAGCGCAGGGACCACTGCCCTGAGCCGGGGTGCAGGGTCTGACCAGGGATGCTGTGGTTCAGGCTTGCTCGCAGAGCTCGGCACCACTCTCTGTGCATCTGAATGCAAATGAATCCAAGATTACAAAAAAGCCAGGGAGGGCGAGCGGAGCGTGCCCACGGAGCAGGAGTCATTCCCCCATCCTCTGGAGGTGTTGGCGATTCCTCTGGGTACTGAACCAGAGCAGGGCTGTCCCTGGGGACAAAAACGGGGGTTAACCAGCATTGCAAAAGTAAACTTTCTCCCAGAGTTCGAGCTGAGTTTCCCAGGTTTTGCAAGTGCGTTTTGCCCCTTGGAGCAGCTCAGGGCTGTGAGCCAGAGCGGTGGCTGAGGCCGGGCAAGCGCTGGGGATGTGGCTGTCACACACGGCCTCGCTACAGGCAGGGGAGAGCCCGGGTGACCTTCAGAGGTGACTGCTCCGCTTAATGGCTTTGAATCTGATTATACCCTGTTTTGCTAAGAAATGTGCTTGGCATGTTCTTCTGAATTAAATACCATTTTAGGGACAGTTATCTTGAACTCTCTGCCTGCCACTTAGGAGAAAGCCTTTGAAAATGATATTATGGATCAAAAGTGTTCCTGGGGTAATTCTGTTTCAACAGTGGAGTTAATCCAGAACTGAATTTGGCCCTGCATTTCCAAATGAGAAGCAGTAGCTGTATAATCTGTTTATGGTTTTAAAGTGAATGTTAATCTTGGATTTGGTGGCTTTTCCCAAGGGTCGATTTGCTCTGCTGCAGAGTATTTTAGCCCCCTGCTCTGAAACTCTCTGAGCCGACTCCATTTTTTTATTTTTAAGAGACATTTTACTGTGTTTATAAATACGTGTCAAACCTGGAAACCTTAAATCTGGAAAGCCCTTGGCAGTGGAAGTAATGCCATTTTTCTTACCTTGCATTTTGTTTGTACAGCATCTGGCATGGCACATCCAAGCTCTGGCATGTGGGCCCGGCTGTGCAGGGATGGGACGGTCCCGTAAGGACGTGGTTGGATGGGTTGAATTAAATCAAATGTCCCCTGTCGAGACGGGGATCTCGCGGTAACTCTGGGTGCTCTGTCCTGTGGGTGACTTTCTCCCCTCTCCCCTCCGCAGGTGGGAGGATGCTGCAGCGTGCCGGGGGCTGACGTGCGGTTCCACCGGCTGCAGGGAGAGGGACCCCCGCCGCCCGCCCATGCTCCCTGCTGGCTGCCGGGGCAGCGCCTCGTGACGAGCGGTGGCGGGCACCTGCCTCGCTGCAGCCGCAGCTGCCGTGCCCCTGTGCCAGTCACTCCGCCATGACGAGCCTCTTCCGTCGGAGCAGCAGCAATGGCAGCTCGCGCGGCGGCTCCTCCGCCCAGGAGCTCAACAACAGCCGCCCCGCCAGGCAGGTCCGTCGGCTGGAGTTCAACCAGGCCATGGAGGACTTCAAGACCATGTTCCCCAATATGGACTACGACATCATCGAATGCGTCTTGAGGGCCAACAACGGCGCTGTGGATGCCACCATCGACCAGCTCCTGCAGATGAACCTGGACAGCAGCGGCTGCGACGACAGCTCGGACTCAGAGGACAGCATCCCCCCCGAGGTAAGTCCTGACGGTGTCCCCAGCACATGGCTATGGTTGGGGGTCCCCTGTCAGGACTCCTGGCCACCACAGCTGGATCATAGCGAGCAGGCAGCTCAGTCTCGTCCTGCCGCATTTCTGCCTGGGCATGGTGCTACTCAGCTGCTGCGTGCGGGCAGAGATTTGAGTGCCCAATTTGGCTGACCTGGAGCGTGCAGCCTGGCTGGTTTGTCTTGGACAGTGCTTGAGGCTCAAGCCAAAGCGCTCTCCTCCCTCCTTCCCACCCCAAAACCCAACACAGACCTTTCTGCTGCTGTCAGGGGGCCCCCAAAGGCTGTGTGCACCCAGGGACAGGCTCACCCGCCCACCTGAAACACAGTGCCTTGTCCCTTGAGAGCAGCAGATCCAAACCCCACTAAAAGCCCTCCGATGCAGGGAGACTGGTGCTGGGAGGTTGTCCCCATCCTCTGCAGCAGTGTTCAGGCAGTCCTGTCCCCATTTTGCTGCTGCGCATGGGGGCCCGGCCCGGCAGGGAGTGTTTCCCCAGCTCGCCCTCACCCCGTCCTCTTGCTCTGCAGATCTTGGAGCGGACCCTGGAGCCGGACAGCTCGGATGAGGAGCCCCCTCCCGTCTACTCCCCTCCTGCTTACGAGAGCCAGGCGTTCAGCAGCTGCTACCCCTGCGCGCCGCCCACCCCACCGCCCAGGTGAGCCCCCAGCCCCATGGCTGCACCATGCCTTCTGCTTGTGGCAGCCAGCAAAAAAGACATAAGTCTATGGGACCTGATAAGATACATCCCAGAGTCCCGAGGGAACTGGTGGATGTAGTTGCCAAGCCCCTCTCCGTGATATTTGAAAAATCATGGCAGTCAGGTGGAGTCCTCGGTGACCGGAAAAAGGGAAACATTGCACCTGTTTTTAAAAAGGGTAGAAGGGAGGACCCTGGGGACTGCTGACCTGTCAGCCTCACCTCTGTGCCTGGGAAGGTCGTGGAACAGATCCTCCTAGAAGCAATGCTAGGGCACATGGAGGACAGGGGGGTGATTCGAGACAACCAGCGTGGCTTCACCAAGAGCAAGTCCTACCTGACCAACATAGTAGTCTTCTATGATCGAGTGACTACATCAGTGGACAAGGGAAGAGCTATGGACGTTATGGCTGGACTTCTGTAACCCCTTTGACACGGTCCCCCAGAACATACTTCTCTCTAAATTGGAGTGATACGGATTTGATGGGTGGACTGTTTGGTGGATGGGGAATTGGCTGGATGGTTGCATCCAGAGGGTAGTGGTCAAATGGCTCAATGTCCAGGTGGAGATTGGTGATGAGTGGTGTCCCTCAAGGGTCCATATTGGAACCAGTACTGTTCAGTATCTTCATCAATGACATAGACAGTGGAATCAAGTGCACCCTCAGCAAGTTTGTGGATGACATCAAGCTGAGTGGTGTGGTTCACAGGCCTGAGGGATGAGTTGCCATCCAGAGGCACCTGGACTGGCTTGAGAAGTGGGCCCATGTGAACCTCATGAGGTTCAACAAGGCCAAGTTGTGGGGTCCTGCACCTGGGTCGGGGAAACCCCCGGTATCAATACAGGCTGGGGGATGAAGGGATGGAGAGCAGCCCTGCTGAGAAGGACTTGGGGGTGCTGGTGGATGAAAAGCTGGCCATGAGTTAACCAACCAATGAGAAAGGCAACCATATCCTGGGCTGCATCAAAAGCAGCATGGCCAGCAGGGTGAGGGAGGTGATTGTGCCCCTCTAGTCTGCTCTGGTGAGAACCCCCTGCAGTGCTGCCTCCCGCTCTGGGATGAGCACAGGAGAGACATGGACCTGTTGGAGTGGGTCCAGAGGAGGCCACAGAGATGCTGCGAGGGCTGAGCCCTCTGCTGGGAGGACAGGCTGGGAGAGGGGGGGTGTTCAGCCTGGGGAAGAGAAGGCTCCGGGAAGACCTTATTGCACCCTTTCCGTACTTAAAGGGGGCTTATAAGAAAGATGGGGACAAACTTTTTAGCAGGGCCTGTCGCGGTAGGACAAGGGGTAATGGCTTTAAACTAAAAGAGGGTGGATTTAGACTAGATTGAAGGAATAAATTTGTTATGTGGTGAGACACCGGCCCAGGTTGCCCAGAGAGGTGGGGGATGCCGCATCTCTGGAAACATTCCAGTCCAGGTTGGATCTGGGCTCTGAGCAACCTGGTCTGGTTGGAGATGTCCCTGCTCATGGCAGGGGGTTGGACTCAATGGCCTTTAAAAGTCCCTTCCAACCCAAACCATTCTGTGAAAGCAGCCTGTGCTGGTGTCCATGGGGTCTTGCTGCGCATACGCTGGCCCTGGCAAGGGGCATCTGGTATCAGTTCGTTAGGGCTGGGTGAGACAAAGCCAAGGGAAATGAATGAAGCTCACAGCTGGCTAAAAAATCCCTGCGAGGCCCTAAAAAGTGAACAGCTGAAGGGCCTGGAAAGCTGCTCCAGCAGCGCGTGGAATGGCAAAAATCAGCTACTGGAGGCGGGGAGCGCTCGCCTCCGCTCAGAAACACCAGGTGCTGGGTGGCCGGGGCCCCGTGCACTGCGGCTCTCGGCACCAGGGACCTCAGGTCCGTTTGACTTGCTGCCACCGGGTTGCCAAGTCTCAGGGGTCTCTGGCCCTGCGGGGTGCGGGCTCTCCCCTGGCAACACCGCCTCAGCTGAAGGCTTGGGGCTTGCGGGAACGCAAGCGTCGGTGCCCTGGCTGCCTCCATGCCAGCCCCCGGGGATGAAAGCACTGCTGGGTATGACATCTGGTGAGAGACGTTCATCAACTTCGTAAAGCACAATCCTGCCGTGCTAGGGTTCCCACAGGACTGTTTTCTGGGAGTCTGAGAAAAATGGGGAGGAGGAGGGAAATCCAGCCTGCACAGTTGCGGGGCAAGGCTTGAAAAGCGGTTCCTGCAGATTTCAAATTGGGTAGGAAAGCCTTTTGCTTTCCAGAGCTAACGCTAACGCCGTGGATCTGGGAGGCGTGCTGTGGTTTCTTGGTTCCTAGGACCGCTGGTGGAGCTGGGCATGGGGGCTGCCGTGCTGCGGCAGGCATCGGTGAGTTTCTCTCCCTCTCCAAAGGTGCTGTCTCTGCTTGCCCCACAGGACGGATGTGCCAGGGCCCGGCGGCACCCCAGCACCCGGGCGCTACAGGAACTGGAACCCACCGCTCCTGGGGAACCTCCCCGAGGACTTCCTCCGCATCCTGCCCCAGCAGACCGACAGCACACAGGTGAGGCTCGCTGCCCTTTCCAGCCCATGCCCCAGCTCCACGGTGAGGCACAGAGCACCAAATCCAGTCCTCGGCCACCATGAGTGTGCAATTTTGGCACTCTGAAAGCACCTGGGTACCGGGCACGGACTAAACCAAAAGTCTTGGAGAGCTTCTTGGTGTTCAAGGCGAGACTGAAGTGAGCAAGGTGTGAATGGGGAACCTTCCAGCAAAGATTTGATGTTTTTCCTGCCATTGGGCCAGCAGTTAGTGCCAGAAATGCCACTCGCAATAAGCACCTGATATTTTATATTATTTGAAAATCTTACCTGCTACCCTGATGAGGAGCAGCAGGACCAGCATACGCTCTTGGGGAGAGCGGCATGGCCAGCGCGCTCGGGGGCTGCTGCAGTGGAACTCAGGTGGAAATTCGAGTGTAAACCAGAGGATTTGCCCCTGGGAAATCAGAGTCCCCATGTGCTTTGTGGCCGTTTTGGAGCCAAAAGGCTTGGGGTTGTGGGTGCCTTTCTGCCCACATTGGGCAGGCAGTGGGCAGGACCCCATGGGGAACGAGCAGCCCCAGCGCAGACTGCGCTGGGCACCCAGCTTGGCTCCAGGCGCATCCCCAGCGTGTCCCTCGGCCCCTTTGCTAACACAGCAGCCAACCCGCTAATGGGGCCAGCGCCCTGCCGGCACGGCGAGGGGCTGTGGGGGGCTGCAGGCATCCTGCCTTCCCCATGCATCGGCTTCTCCCTCCATTTTTGGCTCCAAAGGCAGCCTGCCACGTTTTCGTAAATGATTGCCCTGCAAGTTGAGCTTCGCGGGCTATATTACCATTCTGGGAATAGGAACGTGCCAATTCATTTGGGCTCAGGGGGAGGAGAGGAGCAGCTGCCCTTTTCTTTCCCCGGTAATTGTGTGCTTTTGCTTTTTATGGCGCTCTGAGAACAGCTACAAATCAGATAAATATTGCAGGTGAGGATGAGGTTGCGGCTGTACAGTGTGGCTCTGCTGCTCCCCAGGTGTGAATGCACTGGGAGCCGGGGGAGAGTGTGAGGTGCATCACATAGGGACGTTTGTGAGCGGGAAATTGCAGTCTCTGCTTTTTAGATAGGAGGAAATAAAAGCAGCGACGCTGGCTGAGACCCTTCTCCCTCACCTCCACACCACGTTCTGTCTTGGCTCAACCCCACGGTTTAAAGTTAAAAATCTTTGCAAGTCTGTGCTCTGCAAAGGAGCTCTTTCGGAGGCGCTGGTTCCTCCCTGTGCCACCCTGACCCCACACCGAGTTGTCCCCATTCCAGTGCGGGGTGTCCGTCCCCTCCTGCCTCTGCCCTGTCCTCCTTCCCACCGAGCACCGGCGGTGGTGCCCTGTCCCCCTTTGTCCCCTTTGCAGCAGCACTGTCCAGAGCACAGCCCAGCCGAGGGGACGGTGCCCCCGGGCTGTCGGGCGCTGGGTGTAGGAGGCGGGGACCGTGCTGGGGAGCCGCTTGGGGCTGGGAGTGCAGCAGCATAATGGAGGAGCAAAAGGTCAGGCTCCCTGTACTGCAGGGAGCCTCCTGCATGCGCCGGCACCGAGAACACTGACCGACCTCTGCCATGTTTGCCTCCTGCCCAGGGCTCCCAGGGCTGCCGGCAGCCTGTGCCGCGGGGGCTCGTCCCACGGGGCCAGGGCTCCCTGGAGCAGGAGCGGCGGTGGAAGCAGTACTTGGAGGACGAGCGGATCGCGCTGTTCCTGCAGAACGAAGAGTTCATGAAGGAGCTCCAGAGGAACCGGGATTTCCTCCTCGCCCTGGAGAGAGGTGAGAAGCGCCTTCAGAAACATCTGCCTCAGTTTTTCGGGGGCATGCCTCCCCCCGTGATGGTGGCCACTGGCAGCGTTGCCTTGCCTTTGACATCGTGGCTTGTGCCAAAGCAGAGCCGGTGCAGGATGTGGCCAGGCTGGTGGCGGGTGGTCCGACTGGCTGACACCGGGCAGTGGGCTGCTCCCCAGACTCCTGCTCCTGGTGCTCAGCTGCCTGCCACGAGGCTCTCCTCCCCCTGCCTGCCTCTCTGTGGTGTCTGTGGCAAAGCCCAGCAAAATCCACAGCAAGGAGCCTCAGAAGTGTGCTCGGAGCCCAGCCTGGCCGGTGCACCCTTCCTGGTTACGTCCCCTCCCCAGGTGCTGGCAGGGCCTGAACTGGAGAGCGGTTTTGCCATAGAATCCCAGAATCCCCGAGTGGTGGGGGTTGTGGAAGGGCCCTCTGGAGCTCCCCCAGTCCAACCCCTGCCAGAGCAGGGGCACCTCCAGCAGTGGCACAGGACGGCGTCCAGGCGGGTTTGGGATGGCTCCAGAGCGGGAGACTCCCCCACCTCTCTGGGCAGCTGTGCCACTGCTCTGCCACCCGCACAGGGAAGAAGTCCCTCCTCAGGTTTAGGTGGAACTGCCTATGCTCAAGTTTGTGCCCGTTCCCTCTTGTCCTGTCACTGGGCACCGCTGAAAAAAGACTGTTCCCATCCCCCTGGCACCCTCCCTTTGGGTACTTATAAGCGTTGATAAGATTCCCCCTCAGTCTTCTCTTCTCCAGACTAAAAAGCCCCAAGTGCCTCAGCCCTTCCTCATAAGAAAGGTGCTCCGATCCCCTCATCATCTCTGTAGCCCTTTGCTGGACCCTCTCCAGCAGTTCCCTGTCCTTCCTGACCCGGGCAGCCCAGAACTGCACACAGTGCTCCGGCTGCGGCCTCCCCAGGGCAGAGCAGACGGGGAGGATGCCCTCCCTCGCCCTGCTGGCCACACTCTGCTGGGTGCCCCCCAGGGTGCCATTGGCCGCCTTGGCCACCAGGGCACATTGCTGGCTCGTGGCCATCCTGTTGTCCCCCAGGACTCCCAGGTCCCTTTCCACAGAGCTGCCCTCCATGACTGCTTCTTCCCTGTCACTACACTCCTTCACAGCGAGCCAGCAACTGGCTGCTCACCCGGCACCATGGGGAGAGCTCGAGGGTGTTGGTGGTTTTTCTGCCACCGAGCAAAGAGCCACCCTTCCCTGCCCTCGCACTGCCACTGGCTCTGAGCCCCCCGGCGGAGGGGCCGTCTCCCTCAGAGGTCTCGCTGGTGGTTTGCAGGGTCCTGGCAGCACCCTCACTGCAGGGCTCACCCCCAGCTGCTGCGGCTGGAAAACCACCGGCATGCTTGCGGCATGCTCGCAGTTCCTCTGTGGCGGTGAGAGAAGCGCTCCCGCCTGCTGCTGCGGGCTCCCACCAAAGCACTTGTGGTCGCCATGCTGCAGCAAAGGGCTTTCAGTGCCGGGGCGGTGAAGGCGCTGGGCGAAAGGCTGCCTTCCTCCTGTGCTCAGCCCTGGCCCTGCTCCTGCCGTGCTGAGCCCACCCGAGCACAGAGGACAGCATCCTCATTCCCCAGCTGTGGCAGGGGAGATGTTTGCGGTCCCTGGAGCATGGCAGAGGCCAGAAGCCTGTCCTTAGGGAGGAGCACATCTCTGGAGAGCTTTTATAGCTTTCTGGTAGATCATTTCTACTTTGTTTCTACATCTCGTCCTGCTGCAGGACATACCTTGACAGAAGGTGCTTCCATGCTACCTTGGGGCTGCAGCCCGGCTGTGTAGAATCTCCCTTGCTGGGCTGGGTCGGACCATTCCTGAGGTGTCTGAGCTGCTGTGGGATGCTGGGAAGCCCGAGCTCCCTCCCTGTCCATCAGCCTGTCCCTCCGCAGCTGTGGGGGCCATGAGAGGAGAGGAGAGCGGAGCAGAGCGGAGCCGCATGTGCTGCCTCGGGGGCCTGATTGAGCAGGGCGCTGGGCTTTTTGTTTTTCAGATCGATTGAAATATGAGTCAAAAAAATCCAAGTCAACCAGTGCTGCTGTCAGCAACGACTTTGGTTTCTCCTCCGTGATATCAGGTAACTTTCAAGATGCGTGCGAGCATTGCCTCTCAGCAGCTCCTGTGTTCCCAGCCCTCTGCCGCTGCCGCCTGCGTCCACGGTGGCTGTGTCGGGGGGAAGGAAACTGGCTGATCCTTCCCTGCTGCCCCGCCCCAGCGCAGGAGAGGAGCTGGTGGGTGACGGGGATGGGTGCTGCTGCCCTCCCTGCCCACTCCACGTGGAGGTGCTCCTGCGTCCTGCCTTCGTCCATCCCTGTGGGTGGGAGCTGGGATCCAGTTCCCAGGGGAGGCAAAGCCCTCCCTTGTCTTGGCCGGAGCGGAGAATTGTGCCTGGGAGGCATAATGACTGTTCCCGGGTAATCCTGATTAACCTCGGGGAGTGGAGCAGCTGCCCGGGTTCAGAATTAGAGCTGGTGTCTGTCGATGTCCCCGCACGGGGACAGGCGAGATGCAGTGGCTGGGCGGTGTGGCAGAGCCTGTCTGGGCGCATGGCGCTTCGAGGGCACCCAGACCTGGGGAGAGGGCATGGGCTGAGGGGAGGGGACACAAGGACATGGCTGTTGGGGTCACTGGTCCACCTGACCGAGTCACTGGGATGCCTGAACTTCTGCTCCTGATCCGGTGGCCGTGCCGTCCCAGGTACCGAGCATGGGCGCAATCTAACCCTCAGAGTGCAATTAGTTCCCAGGTTAATTTGGGGCTGCTGTCCCTGGAGCAGCACAGAGGGAGGTCTCCTGCTCTGCAGCGGTGCTGCTGGTGGGACTGAGCTGCTCCTCGCCCCATGTCTGCTCGCAGGCGGCTTGAGATGAGCAGCCCCGCGGGGCTGAGGGTGTGCCGCAAGCCGAGGTCTCTGCCCCCATGGTCTCGGGGGTTATATCTGCAGAGGGTCCTCGTCCAGAGCCAGCCCCGGCGTACCAGTGCTCTGGTCCTGCCTGCTCTTGCTCAGCTCTGCTCGTGGCAGGGCTGTGCTTCGCTAGCGCTGGAATTGGGTCATGGAAATGATTTGTCTTGAGCCTCGCCGCGCACGCACTCCCGGTGACCAGATGTTTGCCTTCCAGGTGACGTAGCCCCCTCTGTAACCAGCGAAGCCGGTGGTGCCGTGTCTGACGATGCCTTATTCAGAGACAAATTGAAACACATGGGAAAATGTAAGTCAGTTTGCAGGGTCTGTGTTGGCAGTGGGACGCCTGCGAGGGCTGGAGGGGAGGTGGGACTGGGGCGGGCAGGGGGAGAGCCGGCAGCATTGCCTGCAGTGCTCCCCGTTCATGCAGCATGTCCACTCTTCATCCGCTAGCATGTATACATGGGGTTTGCTTGTCACCTCTCTTGGCAGCTGGGCACACGTGCCCCCGTTACCCCACGAGTCACACAGAGGGCTGGCACGCTGGAGGGCAAGGCACAGGCTGTTGTACACTGTGGTGGCACGTTGTGCTCAGACAGTGCTCAGCCCCGGCAGCAGTGCTTTGGGGTTGAGTTTCTGTCTGCATTTTACAATCCTGGGCTGGTGCATCCCTGCCCTGCGGTGCTCTCCTCCTGGCCCTGGCCAGCGGCAGGGAGCTCCTGTGCCGCACTCCAGGGCATGAGGTACAGGAGATGGAGATCTGGGTCTTGATGCCCCAGCTCTGCGCTGTCCGTCTGTCCCTGGTGCACGTGTGGGTTGTGGTGTGAGTCGAGGATGCAGGTGTGGGGGAATAGAGGAATTTCTGAGCAGGGTTTGTGTGAATCCTAGAAAAGCAAGAAGAGGGTTTGTTGTAACTCTCCCTTTTCCAATCCTTTTCCTCTTGGCAAGTCACAGCCTGCTTCTCCTGTTGCAAAACAGACCGAGGTCTCTGGGCAGCTTGAGCTGAAACACTGGGGAGATGTGTGTCAGTCGTGGGTAGGGAAGGTCATGAAAACCCCAGTGAAAGGGTAAAAACATCAGCACCCCCTGCCAGGGACCGCCGTCTCCCTGTTGGTCGCAGGACCTGGCTGTCTGAGCCTGGCAGTCCTGCATAGCCCCGGTGTTTCCAGGCAAAGCCGGGGCATTGCCGTGGGGTGTCGGGGTGCGGATGGCTCTCACACCGCCGGCCCTGGCCGTCTCCTCCCCATCGCCCGTGGCAGCTTTGGGGAGGGTTTTGAGGTGAGACCCTCACTTGGCTGCTTCCTTCCAGCCACACGCAAGAAGCTGTTTGAACTCGCCAGAGCCTTCTCTGAGAAGACAAAGATGAGGAAATCGAAAAGAAAACACTTGTTGAAGCACCAGGTGTATCCTAAAAGGGGCTGGGGAGCTGCTGGGGGGTGAGGGGCTGTTGGAGTGGCCTTGCTCGGGTGCTCCCCAAGGCCACCGTCTGACAGAGCCTCCGGGCTGCCTCTCGCGGCTGCACTGTGGGCTGGGAAGGGCCATTGTGGTACCGCAGCCATGTCCCAGCCCCACAACTGGTTTTCCTTAGCGGAGGGCGCAGCCTGGGGACGGCGGCTTCCACGGCAAATCTTCTTGACAATGTCGAAGGACATTCATGCGGTAAGAAACACCGTGCCGTGCTATGCCTTGCGCACCCTGCTCAGCATGGTTACCTGGGGTCCTGCAGTGCCCGCCCTGTCCTGCCTTATGCCATCATCCTGCTGGAGTGGGCTCCTGTGGGGGCCGTGCTGGGGCATGGCCACCCACGCAACGGGCTCACCCCTGGTCCCATGTGGCTCTCCTGTGAGCGTGCACTTTCCCAGGGTGACCAGAGATGGGACCTCTTTTGGGGAGTCTCTGGGGACTCGCAGCCAGGCTGTGCAGCTCTGCGGGATGTATATAGCTCAGGGCTGGGGCACAGTCCTGGCAAATCTGTCATCAGCCGGATTGGCACAGAGGTGGGTCTTGGCAGTGAGTTTTGTCCCAGCTCTGACCACCCTGGGGCTGGCTCAAGTGTGACCGCATGGCAGAAATGCCCCAGTGGGCCAAAACCTTCCAGTGTTCTCAGGCATGTTCTGGCAGAGGGTCCCCACGTCCCAGTCTCTGGGGATTGTTTGTCTGGGTGAGGAAATCCCTGCCCTGGGGCAGGGGCCGGGCATCCTCCCTGCCGGGGCCAGGACCTGGTGCAGTGGCCGGCATCCCAGCGTGGAAGCTGCTGCAGCCCCCAACAGCCCCCATCTGCTTCTGCCTTTCAGATGAAGACTTCCAAGCGCGGAGGCAGCAGCTCCGGGAGGAGGAGGAGACGCCGAAGGAAGGGCAGTAAACGGTGAGAGGCACCTGGGGACAAACGCTTCCCGGTGAGCGTGTGAATGGCCCCGTCCATCCTGGCTGGGTGCTCTGGGTCAGGTCCAGAGCATGTCCAGGTGGGGACAAGCCTGGGGTGCCACAAGGGGCTGGTGCCGGTGCTGGCCACGGTGCGGCTGAGGCTGAGCATGTGTTGTTCTTCTTCCCTCCCCTGCAGGTCCCAGCGCTGGTGTTTATTGCTGGCACAGAACGTGCACAGAGGCTTCATAAGAAGATGGCTGAAAAAGGAAAAACAACCGCCCAACAAATAACCCATTCTTTTGGCTGTTCCCCCTCTGCTGTTGTACTCCTCTGAAGTACAAGTATTGAAGTGAGGCACAATGTTTTCTTACCAGCGGTTTGAAAACAACTTCTCCTATCTAGCAAATCAGCCAAAAAGGGGGAAAAAAAAAAAAAAACAAAAAAAAAAAGGAAAAAAAAGTCGGCAGCTGCTGTGAGCTGCTGTGGAGGAGCCAGTGGAGCTCAGACTTGGGAGGAGCAGCATCCCGCCTGCTCTCTCGGTCCGAGCGGCGTCACAGGAGGAGTGAAAATCAGTTGTACTAACGAGGATGCATTCACATGTGGGATCTGCTTGGCTGGAGCACTCCTGAACATATCTCTGTAGTGATCTGATGTAACTTTACTCTGCGCACACACAGGGGGAAAAAAAAAAACACGTGAGAAAGAACCTAACAGCCGTTGTCTACTATTGCTAGGAGTAATGAGCAGAGATTCAGATCAGGTAATAGTCAAATAATATAAATTGTTTATAAAAGGAAAGGCCTTCTTTTCCTAGGCATTTCACTTTGAATTAAACCTTTGCCTTCGGCATTACTAAAACTGCCTTGAAGTCCGGACGCTTTGTGGGCCGTGGTGTGGCTCACCTCCCGGCCGCGCGCGTGCCGCCGTGGGGCAGGACGGCCGGGCAGCACCAAGGGCTGGATTTCGCATCAGTTTAACCCTCACTGTCGAAGTGGGACACGTTCCGCCGGGTGTGACGTGCCGCTGGTGGTCCTGGCTGCCAGGCAGGGCGCTCGGTGGCTCCGGGGATGTCCCCTGCTGTAGGTAAGATGCAAAGCCTGAGCTGGGGGGTTTGGAGTTGAGGCCAGTGGAGGCATTTTCGGCACAGAGTTTGCACAAGGGCTTGCGAGCGCTGCCGGGTGTGGTGCAGGGCCGGTGCTGGCCGGGTGGCAGGAGCAGAGCACCCTTCCTCGTGCCCGTCCTGGGGGCTCGTTTCACCAGGGAGCGTGGCGGAGGGCTGGGGGGCCGGCAGGCAGCACTTGAATCATTACAGCTTTCGGAGATGCTGTCAGGCTAAAAATAATTACGTAAACAAATTCCTTCCCTGTGTAAGTAATGAGTGACGAGCGTAAAGTCAGAAATCGCTCCCGCCAGCACATTTTCTTCTCCTTTATCGGCATAATCTGTTTACTGCTAAATGCAGGAGGTGGCTATAGACGTGACTGTTTCACTTTCTGGCTCCTGCGAACCAGCACAAATGTTGCAAGATTGGAGCTGCGAAGGCGGCAGACGCAGAAACCCCAGCCATCAAACACACACGCAACTGTTTTCCCTGCCTCTCCGCGGGGTTTGGTAACAAAAGCCCACATTGCAGGCGCTGGCTCCCAACAGGCTCCTTTTCAAACCCGCCCGGAGCCCGCATGCCTTTGAAGCGGACGCCAAGATTTCTTTCCCCGCAGCAGCGCAGCCGGTGCACCTGTTGAGCGCCACTGCCGTCGCCCCCGCAGCCGCATCGGGGATCAGTGGGGAGCCGTCTGCTTCCCCCTCTCCCCGCTCCCTGGCCAGGACCGGGGCTGCTCCGAGGGGTCCAGGTAGTGTCACCTTAGCACTCCTGGCAGCGCTGGGGCTCGGCCGAAGCCTGGCATGCCGAGGGCAGGATGCACTGGGCTGGAAGCATGCCGGGATCCCAGCGAGCTTTGTGTTCCTAAAATCAAAGGGGCAGAAGACCCACACCACTGAGCTGACCCCAGCTCTGGTGTCTGCTCGTTTTCTTTGGAAGGAAGGAGAGAGGAGCACCCCTTGAGCCGTGGCAGCCCGGCTGATGGGTTAGAGCTGTCCCAAGCCACGCTGGCCTTGTCCTGCTCTGCCTGCCATGCTCCATGCTGTGTGCCGGGCTGTCGGGTGGAGGACGGTGCTGGCAAGGCACGGCATGCTTTGCACTGGGCTGCTCTGCACTGTGCAGGGTAAGACAGGCATCTGGAGTGGTGCGTGTCCCCGCCTGGCTCGGGGTGCAAGCATGGCTGCGGGTGCAAGGGGCTAAGTGTGAAGCTGGGGCTGGGAACAGAAGGTCCTTTAGTCCCTGGGTGGGACTTTTATCCCCAGCCTGAGACTGGTGGAGAGAGAGGAGGGGCTCCTTTCCTACCCCTCTCTGGGGTCCGTAGGAGTTTGCCGTTACTCCCTCCCAGTCCAAAGCAGCTCTCTGCATATTTGGAAGAAAATCAAGCTTGGAACTGGATCAGCTTGTCAATGTTCCAGCACCTCTTAGCTACCGAGGGCTTAACTTTCAGCAAAGTTTCCATGAAGGCAGGAAGCACCAACAGGCAGTTGGGCAGGAGCTCAGGCTCCTGCGGGAAGGAAATTCTGCTTCTCGCAGCCGAGGAGGTTGTTAGTGGAGAGCTGGTCTGGTGCACAGAGAGGAGAGGCAAAAAAGCACTTGTGCCGGGGCGGTTGTAGTGTGCCTGCCTGCTGCCAAAGCCCTCGGAGGGTTTGCTGCACTCCTCGTCCTTGCTGGAGGACGGGCTGTGTTGTGCCATGGCTGTGGAGGATCGCGTTGAGCTCTCTTTGGCAGTCTGTAGCGCTGGGCAAGGCAAGCCACGTTTCGCATCACGTCACAGGTCAGTCCTGCTGGAAACGCTGGCTTCAACAGCAGCAAAGTAGCGCAGTGGTAAATGCCGCTGTTCCTGCTCTCCTCTGTCTGCACGCTCGTTAACACGTCGCCTCCAAGTTGTCTTTGTAACCCAGCCGTAGTTTGCAGGTGGAGTGGAGCCGGGAGGCAGCAGGCTGCCTCTGCTTTCGCTTCGGGCTGGTCTGGCCGAGTGCATCCCTGAGGCATCCGGCATCCTCCGCTGCCTGCGATGCTACCGGGGACGCAATGGAGCCGGCACAGGGCTGGCTGCCGGGGAGCAGGGCTGCCGGGAGAAAACGGGGAGAGGAAGGGCAGCGCAGGGGCTGCGAGGTGGAGGACAGGGAGGGGATGGGTGTCACTGCACAACCTCCGCACACAGTGGGTGCAAACCCCCTGGCCTCGCTGGCTCTGCCTTGCCAGCAAAGGTTTTGTCTTAGGTGGGTCTGGCAACATGCGCTAACCACAAAGGGTCCGGTGCCAAAAGTAGGCACCGCAGCCGTGAGAAGACAGGGTTGGCAGCGGACGCTTTGCGGGGGTTTGGGGATGTCTTTGCTAACATGGTCTAACAACTTGCCCTTAAATATGCTAGGCTAGACAAAGCCTCTCTGAATGATGTCACTCTGTAGCCATTTCAAAATATCTTGGAGGCACAAAGCATCATTTTAATGGAGGATGAAGAGTGATTATTTTTATGTCCTTTAAAAAAAAAATCAGGTCTAATGAATAGAAAGGCCACTAAAACTGGCTTGGAAGCCAAAATGCATTTCTTACACAAAAATGTACAATTCTCAGTGACGTTTGTATCACTTCTATACAAAATGGTTTAAAAAGAACAAAATAAAACAATCTGTGACATTTGTGAGTGTTGCTATTTTAGAATTTATTTCCATAAGTAATTTTTTTCTTAAAGATGTTTAATAGTAATTCATATAATAAAGTCCTGTTGTACTCTTAACACTCTGGTGTATTTTGCTTTTTTGTTCCCATTTCTTCACGGGGGCGAACGAAAGAAATGAGGGTGGGGAGGGAAACACCAGCGCTAGCTGTGCCCCCCATGGCTGCAGGTGCCCAAAAGCTGCCTTGGCTCGTTGCCTCTTGGTGCAGAATTTGCATCCAACAATTTTCTCGAGAAAACAAGTGCTGTGGGAGACCCATGGCTGGTGAACTCCTGTATCCATCCCGGAGCAATTCCTGCTTCCACCTGGTAGGACGTGCAGTTCAGGAGTGGCTCCCCTCTGGTGCCTGTTGTGGGAGAGCACGAGAAGAGCACCGGGAGCTCACAGCAAGCGAGCGGCAGGGAGAGCCCAGGATTTGGGGAAAGCCCTGGCCCAGGTAAGGATGCTCTGGGGACGCCCTGTCCTCGTTCCTCCCCGCTTCACCTCGGCAGGCAAAGCAACGCCACCCCAAAGCATGGTGGGCACCCACCGCTCCCCTCATCTGTCCCCACACCGGGGTCTCGGCTGGGGTCCAACACAAAGGGCTCCCCTGGGGTCAGAGGCTGCGAGGATGGCTCTGCACCGGCAAAACCGTCCTGGCACTGAGTGTGCTGCGGAGCAGAACTGCTGACCCACACTGGCGGGGGGGCGACTGTGCCTGCGGGTCCCTGTGGAAGCTCCCAGCATGTACGTGGCCAGCTACGCGTGTGGGGACCTGCCTTTCAGGAAAGAGCGGAAAAAGAAAAAATGCTGTGGCTTACCCGCTTCATTCTGAAAATAACCAGCCTCTCGGGGACGGGGTGTGTGAGTTTTCTTTAAACTGTTTCATTAGCTATCGCACAGCAACTCCTCCGCGTCTGTCAAGCAGGCAGTCTGGCTCCTTCGCGTTGTCTCCTGGCGGAATGGGAATACGTTATTATAATGAATTATTTCTGAAATATGTGTTATTTATCTGCAGCCCTGCACATTTCCGCAGCGTGCCGAGCTGGCGGGATCACTGGGTGTGCGAATTTGGAGAGTGTGGAGCTGCATGGTGTTGGTAATATTGCTCCTGAAGGGGCTGGTCCCCGCATTGCTCCCGTAGGGAATTCCTTGCTCGGTGCTGGACTTGGCTTCCCCTTCCTTTCATGTTCCCTGCAACAGGCTGGAGGAGGAAAACGTTTGGTGAGAAACGCCTCGGAGCTCAAAAAGCAGCACATGGACCCGCAGGCTGGAGGGGTCTGTGCCAGGTGTGAGGTGTGAGCCTCCTCACCGTGGGCAGCCCGTGACTCGTAGGAGGAGGGTTATTTTTTGGTGGCAGGGCATGGCGCTTCGTGGGCAGCCCCGGGCAGCAGTGGTAGAGCTAGGGAGTACGGGGAGCATCCCCCTCGCTTGTGGGGATGGGGACATGCACCCACAAGGGATGGGGCCGGAGTCTGCTTGCCCTGCGCCAGCCATCCAGGAGCAGCTTTCAGATGCTGGCAGGATTAGAGCTCCCCAGCCCCACGTGTGGCTTGGAAATGTTCCCTGTGCAAGAAGATGCTGGAAAAAGTCAAGGCATTCTTGCCTTAAATGTCAAAAGCATCGAAATGCTGGAGAAACCCTGGATGTTGCCTTCCTGCAGCCGCCAAGCAAGCTGCCGCGAGCCCGCCGGGGAGCCAGGGCTTTTTCAAAGAGCTGAAAAGACCAGGGCCTGCCCAGTCCTTTGAGCAGCTCAGATGCAGCCCTGGAGCGGTCCCAGCAGCTCCCTTTTGAATTCTTTTGCTTTATGGGGGCAAGGGTTTTTCTTTCAAATCCATGTTTTAAGAAAACCAGCAGCTGAGAAAACCCCAGGGCTGAAAACTGTGTTCAGATGAGGGTGAGTGCTAGAGGTGTTTTAGACTGGTGTGGAGTACCTGCTGGCTGTCAGTCTGTGGTGGAAATTTACTGCCCTCTTCCTTCCCAAGGCTGGAAGATGGAAGGAGGGATGTGTTTATTTTCCCATCGGCTCATTCCCAAGCTAAGGGCTGCACCTAGTGACCAGGCATCGGTCACTGCCACCTGCTTCTCCCAGGCCAGGCTGCAAAATACAGATTTTATACATCAAGGTAAAAAATACAGACTGGGGCTCTGCGCTGGGCAGCCAGGCACCATCTGCTGCCACCTCCTGGGCTCAGCAAGTGGTGCTGGGGCTGCCCAGGGCAGGATCAGGCCATGGTGCAAGCCCCAGACAGGGCTTGTGCAACCACGGCACCAACTCCCACCGGTCCCTCTCCATCTGGGTGAGACCCAACACCAAAAGGCGACGGGGGGTGAGACTGATCCTCCCCACATCCCGCTGCTGGTGGTGGTTTGCAGCCCATCATCACCGGTCCCCAAGCTCCTTGGCTGCCACGGGGCCATAGCGGTGCTCAGCTTCGGGGGCAGCAGACAGGGCAGATGTAAAGTGCCATGGCTGGAGATGAGCCCCAGCCACTGGGGACGGTCATTCCTGCTGTACAGAGAGAAATGACTTTACTGCGGAGGCGCAGGGGCAGCATGCAGCAGCGATCTCCAATGTGTCCCCTCCTCATGCGACCGGCCAGCGTGGGTGACAGTGGCTCCTCTTTTCCTTGGGGACCATGTCCCTTGCCTGGGGCAGCTGTCCTCCCCTGTCACCCGCAGCAGGCAGCCCCAACGGCTCTGTTGGAAACCGGAGAGGGCAGCCAGGCCGCCCTGCACGGCTCTGCACGTGTCCTGCGAGCACAACGGGGTGACAACTGCTGCCTTTGCGGCTGGGGCTTATCCACCCTCTGTGTTTGCCAGCACTCCCAGCCCCGAGGCTTTAGGGAAGCACAACTGGTGTCATCTTATTCCAGGGCCGGTGCCAAGGAGGAACCTGGTATTTTTGGAGGTGGCCCTTCCTTTTTGCCTGTCCACAGCACCTCCTGGAGGGCTGTGACCCCAAACCCTGCTGCTGCACCCCCTCAACCCCCCCAGAGTTGCGCTCTGGCCCCAGAGGAGCGGGTGTTATTTGGAAGCAGAGGCTGGATGCGCAGAGCTGCTGGGGGTGTGAGTGTGGCTTAAGGCTCGGGGGGGAAAGGCAAGGGGTTTAGTGGTGGCTGACGGGTTTGTCCCTAAATGAGGGTTCTTCACCTGGCCTGTGAGAGCCAAGCGACACACTGAGTCGAGGTATCTGTTTTTATTTCAGTTCTGGCAGAATTGGGTGCCGGGCATTTAACGCCAGCCAGCACACCTCATGTTTCCAACTGCCCAATATTTATAACCATACAATACAGCTGCTTGGTCAATGATTCACTCACCACTCCTATCTGCACAGATGCATCTAAGCTCATGTTTAAAACATCTGTGGAAGTCACCTGATTAGCATGCTTGTTATTCACAAAGAGAGGGTATATTTTAACATTATAATTACCCATGGTTAGTTTGGGATACACTCTTGGCTCGAATTTGGTCCAAAAGTGGTGTTTTTGCTATCTTATGTCTAAGCCAGCACCTGCAAAAGAACACATTGGTTTCACATCCTATTCGAGGTCAGGTACCTCCTGTGGTGTCTCAACCACATCCCAACCCAAACTCCTGGATAAACTTTTGACTTTGTTCTTCAGACATCAGTGGGGTCGGGCCCAGTGTCCCAACCCGTGCTCTCCTGGCGCACCGGCTTCCCCAGCTGCTGCGGGGGCGCCGACATGGGCACTCTGGGGTGCAGGACAGACACCCCCCCCCTAGCTGTGGACAGGCCCCAGCCCCGGGAGGGGGCAAGGCCTGGCCTGAGGGTTCCCCATGCTGCCGCCGCCTCCCTCAGGTGCACGACATGGCGGCAGAGGCCTCCCGAAGAGAGGCGGCTTTCCACAGGCCTCGGGACTCCCGGTCCTCCCCGTGCTGGGGCTGAGGGCGGCCATCCCCACCCCGGGAGCCCCGTCCTCGAGCCTGGCACCGCCACGGCCATCCCCTGAGGGGAGACCAGCCCCAAGCTCCCGTCCCCGTGTCCCTCAGCCTCCCTAGGAGCCGGGACGGCGTACTCCAACCCCGCGTGTTCGCGCTGGGGCAGGGGGGTGGCCCTTTAAATCGAGGAGGGGAGGCACACACGATCCGGCTGAGCCCCCGCTCGGCCATCGGCTGGCGCTGCCTGGGCGCCACCTTCCTTCGGCTGTCGGCTGCACGCCCTGACGGTGGCCCCGTCGGCACTTCCGCTTCCGGGTGAAGGGCAGGCTGTTGCTAGGGTGGCGGCGTTGCTAGGGGAGGCCTAGCCGCCGCCGCCGCCATGGCGGGGAACCGCATGCAGAAGATCGGGAGCGTGTTCAGCCGGTGCGGACGGCGGGTGGCCGGGCGCGGTGTTCTCTGCTGCCGGGGGGCGCGGGGAGGGCGAGCCGGGAGGCCCGGGGTCCCCCGGGAGGGAGGCGCAAGGCCGGGGGCCGGCGCGGGTGTCCCCTGAGTTCCCCCCCCGCCGCTCCACTCCTCTCCCCCGGCAGGACCCGGAACCTGCTCCGCATCGGAGTGATCGAGAAGCCGCTGTGGTTCGACGTCTACGTTGCCTTCCCCCCGCTGAGGGAGCCCGTCTACCGGGTGCCGCGGCCGCGCTACGGCAAGGTGAAGGATGTCGTCCGTCCCATCTTCTACCAGGAGGACGAAGTGCGAGCGTGAGTTCCCGCTTTCCCCCCACCGGGCGGCCGCCGAGGGGTGACTGAGCCCTGCCGTCCACGGCAGGCCTTCCTCTGCCCCCCCGTCCCTGCCTCTGCGGAGGGAATACAGCTGTTACTGCTTCTCTTTTATTTTTTGAATAGGAAATTTTACAGAATTTATGGGAGCGGCCCAAGACCTTTCGACCTGTCGCAATCAAACTACAAATCTACTTGCCAGAGGTAAGATTTATTTATAATTAAACTAGGAATACTTCTGAAACTTGTCCCTTTATGCTCTTAAGGCAGTGAACCGAAACGTTATTTGTGAGAGTAAAAATACAATCTTGATATCTAGGTTTGTTGAGAAATTCAATGAACTGAAAGAAGAAGGAAAAATTGAGGAGGAAAAATTGTTTGCAGAAACAGGAAAAGCCCTTTTAGCCAGTGGGATAATTTTACAAAGAAGAGAAACAGATAAAGTAAGTATTAAATATTCACAGTTACTTGGCCAGTGGATTCAGAAAGCTTCACTTCCAGGCCCTTAATGTTGAGTTAGTCTGAATTAAACTCTCAGCAAGACAGTCAAGTGCCTGATGGTTTTAATAAAACTTCTTTGCTGTGCAGAGAAGACTTTCCTCTTAGTTGTGAACATGGCTGGCCAAGGTTAAAGTACTTCTTGTGGGACAGAAAACAGAAGTACTTGTTCTGGGGGTGAAAGATTTAAGTTTTCAGTGCTTTCAATTCATCTGTTGGTGTGTCTGTTTAAACCATTTGGAAATGTGTATACACATATTACTGTATACACGTTATCTCTAAGGTAGCAGGGGGTAAATTAGAGCCTCCTCTGGTTCAAAGATAACTAACACACTTTTCTGTCCCTTTTTAATAGTTAAGTCATGTAATGCACTCTCACTTTTGTTCTTTAATCTTAATCATGAACTAGAAATTTTTGCGTAAGTTTTGCAGTTTGGTGTTTGTTGTTTTTTTGCTTTTTTTTTGGTAAGGTATTGAAATAGAGCATTGTAGTTTGGGGGTTGTTTACTTCTATTTTTCGCAAAAAAAAAAACCTGTCCAAAGTGTCCTGCTACTGGTTTTCATTTTTCCTGACATACAAGAGGGCAAATCGCTCCTGGGCACGTGGAGTCTAGTTCCTCATTACTTCAGGCGATTGTCATACATCTCTTAACATAAAATGGGGTAGAAAGCCAAACTGAAGATGCTTCTAGAACGGCACGTTGGGTAGAGTAGAACACGGCTGCTTGGTGATGGTTAGAAGTCTTTTACATTGTTCACAACTAACTGATTACCATTTCTTCGGAGAATGCTGTCCTTGTAGTTGAACACGGTCAAAAGAAGGGAGAAGAGCTGTTTATAAAAGCTGCAGTTTTAAACTCTGTTAGCTAAATTCATTTATTATTTTCATTTGTAATATGCTCTCCATTCCCCTCATTGTCCATTTATCTCTGGACCGAGCTTTCCCCATTAACACAGGCTGAAGAGGATCAGAAATCGGTTCTGCTCAAAGTGCATTGTCCAACGAGCGTGTGAAAAGATGAGATCGCTGACTTTCATCTTTTAGCTTGGGGTCAGCAGTCTGATTTTAAATTTCTTGCCCTGGTGATACCTTAGCACTGTATCGTACCTTAAAAATAGTCTAAGCATGAATTAGAACTTTTCTATTGGCTTTTTTTTTTTTTAACATACAAACTGGGGCTGTTGGTTTCTATCACTCTCTTCAGTCACACTTTGACAGAAACTTTTTACAACCCCGGTTTTTGGTGATCGTCTGTCTTTAACTGTAGGTAACACAACAGGATCGTCAAGATGTTGAAACCAGAGATTCTGTATTACACCTGCAGCTTCGAACTGTGTTGGAAGAGATACAGGAAAAGAAGAAAGATCAGGAGGAACAGACACCAGAATCGGCAGAAACACAGAAGGAAAATCCCTTATCCTCCTAACAGCCGTGCTGTTCTCCTGTGACGCTCAGCTGTGGGATGTGCCCGGGCTGTGGCAGTCACCTGCTCAGGAGCCGGCATTTCTGCCGCCGCAGCCTGGTGGTTATGAGACAGGGGAACATGCCTCAGTTATCCATCTCTAGTGCCTTCCCTGACTATGTGTGAGGCACACGTTCTTGTTTTTCCATCTCCCTGTTCATAAAATTGGAGATAATCCCCTTTTTTTTGAGGTTCATGAATGTTGTCTCAAATTGTGAGTTGGAAAATATGAGTAGAAAAGTGAAAAATTAAACATTCTCTTTAAAAATTGGAAGTGCTGCCTCTTCAGGTGTCCTATTTGCAGTAGTAAAGATGTTCCTTAACTTCTCGCAGTTAATGGTGCAGGCCTTGTGACGGTCCTGCTGTTGAAATGGCGGATGCCGCTTGCCTGATGCGTTCTAACAGCTGTCTGAAGTGTCATCTTTTTATAGCTAATTGAGAAGAGGTGCTATTTATAGAAATGCAATAATATGCTCCTCCTATTCCATCATTTGCTTAACTTCAGGATAGGATAAAGCGTAACAGTACCAGATAATGTTGACCTTTGCAGTTTTTTAGTGACTCTTAATGAAATCGGTCACTTCAGAAGTGTGACAGTTGTAACGTTACAGCTTTACAGCTGTTTGCTGATGGGAAAGTTGAGTGCTGCTGCAGAAATAGTCACGGAAACTTTGGCATGGAACAACGTAAGAAAATAACAATCAATCTTACTCGGATTCAGAGCTGATTAGAATTTCATTCTTCCTGTGTCTGTGAACGCCAGTGCCCAGTGTATTTTTTGTTAAAGATTTTGGCTTTGGGCTATATGAAAAACAGTTACTGTTTGTGTTTTTTTTCTTTTGTGTTTGTTGTTTTCTTTTGTGTTTGTTGTTTTCTTTTGTGTTTGGTTTTTTTTTCCTTTTTTTTTTAAAAAAAACAAACTAGCCCCTCCCCACCAAAGCCAAACAGGTGTACATCATGTCAAACAAATCTTCTCTCCCTCCTTGTCTGTCTCTCCCTGACAAGGAAGAGGGGAGGATTTCCTTTTTGGTTTCATACCTACCTCCCAGGCACATTCTCCACCCTGCAATTTAGTGACAGTGCTGCTGTATGTGGTGCAAGAACCCTCTCTTGTGAATCTGTGTTGTATTGCAGTGAAAAGGAGTGTTTAAAAATGCGCGTGGTTTGTTTCTGAGTGGCTTGATTCACTTCCTGGCAGCAATGTAATTACAGTAGAATTACTCAGTTATCCTTGGAAGGTCAAACTTTATTCCCAATTCTGCTCTGTAATTCTAGAGGAGCACAGGCTTTGCTTACAAAGAGCAGAAGCCCTCTGTCTTAGCGCTGCTGCAGCTGTATGCGCTGGAGGATCTGTTTCCAGCGCTGACATTGGCGGCACGTACGCCTGCCAGAGCAAGGTTCTTCCATGTGGAGCAGGAATCGCTGCCTGGATCCCTAAATCCAGGCACAGCGGCCCCTTAGAGATGAGTATAAGGGTTGCACCCACCTCCAGTATCTAAGTTCAGAACCACTGGGCCAAGGGGAGGAGAAATTTTAACGTAAACAGATGAAGAAAACGCATTAAACTGGGGTTTGGTCTGAAAGGCACTGGAGTGGGGATACGCGCTGAGGGTAAATCGCAGCAAGCCCTTGGCTCCCCTGCAGGCAGCCTTTGCCTGGGGGTTCCCCCTGTCACAGCAGTCTCCCGTTTGGCTGGGGACCAAGGCGACCTGCCCTGGGTAGGAAACCGCGAGCAGCTGGGATGTGAATTTCCCTCCTTGTGTCCCGTTTTCTTGCTTGGGCCAAATGCTTGTCGCCAACCCGAGGGAAGAGAGACCCAAGGGCTCCGTGTTTCCTACGCTGCTGCTTTGTGTCTTCACCATTTGTGGGTTTTTACAGAGGTAAAAATTTTATTTTAAGCATCCTGTTTTGCATTTTCAACTGTTGATGATGCTCTTGGCTTGCTGAAAAATTGTAGAGGGAAGTACTTTAAAAGGAAAAGTGCTATGAAGTCGAATGCAGTAACATGAGAGATTTCTCACTCCATTCACAGCTCAGTGGTCTCCTGTTTGTTGCCACTTCTCTAAAAAATTGCCAATGTTACTTAAAGAGCCTTTTCCTCTATCATCTGCTGTAACTGGCTTCATCCTTGCTTCTTTACTGAGCTCGGCTGTGTCTTCATTTAGTCATCTGAAGCATACTGAGCAGTAACATAATAAATTTAGAACACAGAGTAGACAGAGCAGCAGCCTTGCAGTGTGCCCTGAGTGAGTTCCTGTGCGGAGCAGGCAAGAAGAAAGTTGGAATTAATTTTTCTCTTTTATTCTGTGTTGGAAAAAGTCACTGGGGCGGCTCCCGGGGGCAGAGCCCCCCCCAGCTGGCCAGGAGCTCTGCGACAGGCTGGGCTGGGGGGCACTCAGATTCACCCCCACGGGCAGCCGTGGGCTGAAGGGTGGGAGTAGGAGACCCCTCATGGTTTTTTCTTCCCCTTCTACATCTGAAATGATGGTAACTGTCCAGCTTCTTAACCAGGAGTTTTCATGACTGTATGTGGGGAGTTTATTACAACTCGCCCTTCTGCTCATAGCCCAAACTTGGCGTGCCCGGTAAGCCAAGCTGTCACTTAGAAAGTGCGAAGAAACTATGACTCTTGCAGCAGCGGTGTAACCTGGCTGTGGGACGGGCAGGTGTAGTTGCGCTCCACGCTTCACCAAAATCCCGTGTAAAGCAGCTGGGTACCTCATGGATGAGTGCGTGCTGTTATTCTGAAGCAGGTACATGGCCAAATTAGCTGGAACACCTGGGAATATAGAAGAGAACACACACTTTCAGTGGGGCAGCGAGGGAGCCCGTACATGGTGTAAATCAGGAAATTATTTCCTGGAAGCCGGCAGGGCAGAGAGGCCCTGGGGGCTCAGGCAGGTTGCTGGCTGGCTGCAGTGGTGGCAATGCTTCCAGCCGCGCGGCTCCGGATGGAGAAGCAGGTAGAGAGATGTTCTTCTGTGCTGCTGGTGCGTTATGGCCGGTGGGTAACAGGGAACCTGTTGGGTGAAGGATGCGAGCTTAGGTATTTGGTGCAATTAGGAGAAAAAAGGATTAAGACCAGAGCTCTGTGTTTTGTTTGATGGATGCGTTTGCCGGGCCGGGATTGAAATGCCAATCAGCGTGACCTTAGAGTAACTCAACTACTTTAATTAAAAGGTTTGAGCAAGAGCCTGGGGTGAGTGATTTATTATTTATCAAGCATTTACCCTCCAGCCGCCAGCGAAAGGTCAGCAGCCCGGCGGGAGGAGCGGGGCTGGGAACGGCCCGGGACCCCCTGGTCCGCCCCGCGGCACCGACCGCCCGCGCCTGGTCCCCGCTAGGTGGGAGCCGCGCTCCGCCGCCGGGAGGGCTGCGGGAGGATCGGTGTCCGTCCCCCCTCCCCGAGCCCTTCCCCTGGCACCCGGCAGCAGGAAAAACGCCTGTCCTGCAGGCTGATGCTGGGGAGAAATCCGAAAAAATAAAATAGTTGAAAAGAAATCTGGGTTTCCCCTGGCAGCGAGCGGGATGCGGGGCAGGAGATGGTGCACCCCGGGAATTGGGGTGGGGGGAGACACCCCCCCCCCCCCCCCCCCTCCCAGGGTACGGTGGGACCGCTGCTTGTGCTGGGGCAGGCGAAGGCTGCTGGTGGGGTTGGTAGGTAAGAGCCGCAGATGTGACCTTGTCGTTTGCCCTTTGCCTGCGCCGAGCATCTCGTGCAGTCGAGTAATTTCCTCATGCCCGGGCAAACCTGTCCTCTGCTGTTGTAACGCTCATTAATGACCGGAGCGGAGCTTTCGCCGTCTTGCAATCCTACACCCCATTACGGAGCAGCCGTATGACCTTTTCCAGGCTAAATTGCTGACCTCCTTCCTCCTGCAAGATGAGTGGTGTGCGTAGCAGTTCCTCTCCCTGATTGCCAGGCTATTTTTAAGTGACAATAAATGCCAAAGTATTGGTTACAAGGTTCCTTACTCCTTGAGGCATCAAAAAGACAGGACAATCACAGGCAGCAGATAACCCCTTCTAACAGCTCTGAAAGCCAGCCCGCAGGGTTCCCAAGGTCAATTCCTAAAATTGGAGGCCTCGCCTGAAAATTTTAGGATGAAGAACTCTGGCGGCTCTCCAGCGGGTTCCATCGTAGGACCTAGAAGTCTTGATTGCAAAGTCTGCTGCTGTTGTGATTAGCCCACTTGGGCACTGATGCCCAGGTTCGCTCGCCCCAGTAGCATCAGCAAGAAAACCAGCAAAGCAACTGGGAGAAGAAACTGCTGCCCGCTGCCCCTTTGGACATTCAGAGGGGCTGTCACTGGGTGCTGCTTGACCCGGGCAGCAGCATCTCGTGTGTTGCAAACAAGTCCTGCCCTGACGGTAAAGCCCTAAAGAGGCAGCAAATGGTGCAGGTTTATTTGGTGCAATGAACGGTTGGAAAGAAAGTTCCCAGGGATGCCATAGCGTGACTCATACTGGCGCTTTACCAAACGGTGTCAGTGCTTCTATGCAGGATGTGTCCCACTGGAGCGAATGCCTCTGGTCCCACAGCTGGAGGACAGGGCTGTGAGTTTGGGCACTGTTTTAATCTGAAGGCAGCTGTCCCCCCGCAGCGATGCACAACCCCTTCAGCACGTGGCCCGTGCGGCAGAGCCGGGCACGTGTCACTGCGCGGGGACACATCTCCAACCACGCTGCTGGTTGCGCGCAGGCACATTATCTGCTGTTACGTGTGGAGGGCAGGGGAACTCAGGATTTAAAAGGATCAGGTCTTATGTCCGGAGCAGCCAAAGTAATTCATCAGCTTTGCTGGAAAACCAGGTGATCCGACCTTGCCAATGCCAAGCTTCGTCAAGGCAGGTAGTAAAGCATTAAATGTTTTAAAAATGTGGCTCCAGGTAAGGTATTAAAATGTTGGCGTTGCCGCAATGTAGTATTCTTCTGGGATTTACCTCTGCCCACCCTTGCCTGCACGCACGCGCACGCACACACACGCGCTTGGTCTTCAAAGCTGCCCCATTTTGAGCTTTGGAATATTCGAGAAATCTGTACCTGCTCGGGTCTTGGCTTGAATTTATTGTGTTTTTGTACTGGCCTTCTTATACAACACCTGATAAAAGATAAACTGAGATCTCTCAAGGAGTATGATGGCCTTTGTAACCCAGGGACGAGGCAGTCTCATTGCTTGGCACTTGAATCTAGGCAAATAGCTGCCTTTGCATCACCCGAATTCAGAAAGCTGGTATTTGGGTAAATTGCCGTCTCTCCTAAAGGAGCAGCGCTCGGTGCTGCTTTCCAGGGAGCAGCGCACCGCGATGGGGCTCTGCAGCCACCATTCCCGAGGGCGGTTGGGGTGGTCGGGTGGACACGCTGGGCATTTTACACTCATTTGTCAGGAAAACGTACGTGGCATCGGAGCAAGGTGCTGTCTGCTCGGGGAGCACTGCAGGTCGCGGCGTGTTGAATTTCTGCAGCGGGAGAGGGGACAGCACACAGGTGGCTTCTGCTTTCAGGGAGGGTTTAGCAAAACCTCAGCAGCATCGGTTCCTGCCATCAGCATGGTTTTGGTTTTAAATTAAGGCACCAGTAATGCCCGTGTAATAGTGATTCCCGGCCCAACAGTCCTGGGGTGAATAAGATGGAGGACAGTCACCCTGAGCAGGGCAGGAGGGAGGACCAGCACGAGGGTCAGCGCATCCCCACGAGAACGGCACGCTGAGCTCAGCGGTGGCTCGGGGTGAAGAAGCTGGCTGCTGTTTTACCGGTAAATTTTAAGTACCTGCAGGACCTGACCCCACTCCCTGTTCAGTTTTTGGATCAGTTGATGCAAGCCACCAACAGCTTGGCTCACCAGCTTGCCTGGGGCCGGGGCAGCTGGAAGGGCTGAGCCCCAGAGGGACCCCGGCTGTGGGGCAAGCATGCTGTTGGGTGCTGCAGTACACTTTATTTTAATTAAAATTTTCATAATCATTTAAGGAAGGGCAGGCTGTATCGTGTCCCACGGCTCGGTCCGGGCTGCTCAGGTCTTTTCTGGCGGAGCGCGATGGCCGCCTTGGCGCAGCCGTGAGAAAACCCCGCGGCCCCATCCCGGTGCGCTCTCGCCCTGGTTCCGGCAGCGGGGCTGCTCCCTCGGGGCCAGTCACTCCCCTGCCTGCTCCCCCGGGACGGGGATTTGAAATCTTCCTGGGACATAGCAGCGATTTGGGGGTGTCCCCCCGCTGCTGTGAAACCTGGAACATGGGAGATGCTCGGGAGGGTGCCCCCAGGAGCTCAGCTGTCCTTGGCTGTGTCTGTCTCCCCGTGCTGCTGCCGCCTGTATGCATATTGCAAGCTCATTCTGATGTGCGCTAATGCTATTATCCTCCAGAAATTGAAATCAAGTCTGAACCTATAATGTTTCTCTGGGAGGGAATTGGGGTTATATATTCCTGTGTACAGCAGCATTCTATTTCAGTCATAGCATTTAATTATGATTGGTGTGTTAGTGCCCACCAGAGCATAACAAATTGTCATTATGTTATTCTGCTGAGTCTAATTTAATTGGCAAGTTGTCACAAAAGCAATTATCCATCATTTATTTTGTTGCCATAACCACATCTTGGAGAGCACCTGCTGTCTGAAGTGGAAAGGCTCTGCAGTCTCTTGGTCCTGGATTTCTTCCACTTGCCTGACACAAAGACACCATTTCCTCCTCTTATTTAAAAATATGTTCCTCATTTCCCACCGTGGGCTCATGCACGAGGCTGGAAATGCCGGAGGAAATGTGCTGTGCAGGTAGCGACCCATTTGAGCATCCCAGGGCTGGTGTGAATTACGGGGGCTCATCCCCTCCGGAGACCTCAGACTCAGCCTGGCGCGGTGGCCGTGAGTTGTGGCTGGATGGATAAATCGTGGATGCCGCTGCCTCCTCACTTCTGGAAAGTCAGGGTGAAATAAGGAGAGAAAGGGAAGTTTGAAGATGAGACGTTCTCTGCCAGCAAACAAAACTCAGCCAACAAAACACTTGGCTTCTTGCAAATAATTTTTGGGCAAAAATCGGGGGGAAAAAAAGCCCCCAGACCTCCTTAGAGGAGCGGAAGGGATGTGTGGGCTCTGCCTCGGCAGCCTGTGCCCAGCCAGACCCTCTCATCCTGGAGCTGCTCAGCCTGGATGCAGCTGGGATAAAGAACAGACATCTGATGTTTGATGTTCGCATCGGCCTTCGCTGAACTGCTCCCACGCCGACGGATTTGCTCCCGCCAGCAGCTCCGCTGGCAGGCACAGCATGGGTCAGCCGGGTGCCAAATCCCACCTCCGCTCCCCGCTGGCCGTTCCCCAGGTCCGAGAGCCGCTGCAAACCTTCACCCAAGCTACTGCCCTGCGGGCCAGGGTGCTTTTTGATAAACAAGTTTCAGATAAGGTGTCTGGGTTCCCATAAAGATTAGGATGCTGGCGAGGGAAGATTAGTGGTTTCTTATAATCTAGCAGGCAAAGCAATATCAGACTTCCCGAGTCCAACCCCAAATTGCAGATTTGCTCCTTCCTGAGATGGTGCATGGCTGCGACCTATTAACTTTTTAGATTTTGGAGATGGCATCCCAAAATCCTGCAAGGCTGACGCAGACTTGAATGAACTCGAAGCCCGTGACTCACTGTGATAAATGAGTAAATAAATGAAAATCTGTTTTGATGTCTGTATTTCTTTCAGTTACTCCTTTCTCCGCCCTGTCTGTAATCTCTTCCCCTCTGGTAGTTCTGATTAGCTGCTAATGAGGAAAGATGATTTTGTAGTTAAAGCACAGAGAGAGGGTTTTATTCCTGGTTCTGCCTTTTTTTCCCTTCCATGCCTTGATTTCCCCATCTGTAAGCCACGATACAGTTGATTTAAGGTGGATGTCGTAAAGTGAAATTAATCAGTATTTGCAAAGCAATTTGCTTTATAGGTTGGGTACCGCCACTTGAAAAGGAAGGTTAAACCTAAGGAATAATAACTTTTCCCTCCCGGTGTCCCTGCTGGGGCTGAAGCCGGGTGCCGGCTGGCTCTCATTTCCCAGCGATGAAAACCTGCTGCTTGCCAAGCTCCTCACCTCACGTTCACCAGGAGAAGGAGCTCTGGAGGTTCGTAAGGCTGTTGCTCATGTGCATCACCAGCCACTTACCAGGTTTTCCTTCGGTCGTGGAAGTCTTAATCAAAATCTGAGGCTTGCTGGGGGGACGCGCATCCCACCGGCCACATCCCTGCTCGCTGGGTGTCCATGCAACCCTCTGCATGTGAGACTCGCTCTCCTTTAGGGCTGGAGCCGCCCAAGGGGGTAACCCGCAGCGATGCTGTGAGAGCGTGGCAGGTTGGGGACCAAGATGCGGCACAGCCATTCAGGGGGGGCTGTGGCTCCTGCAAAGGGCCATGCTCGTCTGCGGGGCGAGCAGGGACCCCTGGGGCCAGAGCCCGGGCTCAGGGCTGCTGCTGTGCCAGAGCAGGTCACAGTGGGGATCTGCATAGCGTGGGAAGGCAATGGCTCAAAGAACAGGTTTCCAAAGCTTTTTGGGCACCTCGGCAGGTAAAATGGCGTGAGAACGTATGATTTGAGTTAAAACCTTGGCTTCTTCTTTCTTGCCCTTCTCTGGGTTGTGGGGAGACAAGAGCAGCTTTTGTCTGACCAAAGTCCCTGTGCTGCTGCGGGATGCGCTGGTGCCGAGGGGGACAGCCTTGTGCTTTTCTGGTGCTTGTTGGTGAGAGGTCTGGGTTTGCTGGTGCTCTGCGGCAGCGGTTTTGAACAGTTTTGGTCCGAGTCCGGTTTGCCAGGCCGTGGTGGGGGCAGAGCCCGGCTGCTGCAGAGGGTAACGTGTCCTGACGGGCCAGATCCACTGCTGCCGACCTGGGAAAATTTGATTATAGAAGATGCACTCTTGCCATCCCCAAATTGCATTTCCTTTTTATATCAGAAAAGCTCGTAGTAATAATACTGGGTCAGGAATTGCCAGGCGCTGACTAGACACCGCTTGGTGCAGTGGGGCTGAGCTCTGAATTGGGCTCCGTGCTTATTACCAGAATGTAAATGGTGTTTTGAGGGTACCTCTTGTCCCCCTACTCAACTGCTGCTGCTGTTGCCTGAGCGCACCAGGAGATCTTGGTAAATAAACAAGCAGAGGCTGTGAGAGTTTTCCCTCTTCCCTGGGATGGGCATCAGTGTGGAGCGGGGACGAGGAGCGTCCATCTGCCCGGTTCTCTCCTTGCTGTAGGTGAGGGGTGTGAGGGCACTTACTCATCCTTTGCTGTGCCCTGAGGGCAGGCAGTGCTTTATCGCTTTGCAAGGTGGAGGGAGACAGAAGAGTCCTCCTGTCATACAAGTTTGGGGGAAAGAGTAACGCTAATTTGGATAAACTGATTCCTTTTTTGCTGCTACATGACTCAGGCTGGAATTCCCCAGCCACCCACGCTGGAAAACTACCAGCTCCCTGCGTACCGTGTGTCCCTCTGCAACTCTTACAGAAACTGCCGCAGGCGCCGAGCGGTGAAAAGCCATCAAGGCGCGGTCCTCACCCACCTCCCCGTGCTGCTGCGACAGTCGCTCGGTGACACCTGCACGCAGGAGGGCAGTGACAGTACCTGGCTCTGTAAATGGCCATGCTTGCCCGGCCCAGTGTGGCTCTCGGGGCGGCACCGCAGCGGCAATGCTCCAGCCGCTTCTGGCCAGATGGTTCATTCACAGACGCTTAATTCTCTGGCGTTGGCTCAGCCTCAGCGCCATGTTCCCATTCCCTGCATCACTTTTCTCTCTTCCTGGCTCTCCGTTGTGCCTGCATCCCTTCATGTCATGCCTGCTGCTGTGCCAGCCGCCTCCTGCAGCCCGGCTGCCTGTGCCACGGATGGGCAAACCTGCTCGTGTGCCAGCTTGGGTGCTGGCACAGCCCTCGTGCCGGCTGGATCCGCTGCTCACATCCTCCATCCCGGGTTCCCTTCACTCTTGCTGGGACTCCTGCCAGCCAGTGGTGCAGGTTCCGGAGATGAGCGCTTAAGGAGTTAATGGATGTGGTCCCATGTGGCCCTGCGCCAGCAGAATGCTTCCTCTGGATGCCGTATCCTGGCAAATCCATGCATGTACACCAGGAGTGGCACTGGCAGACACCAGGTCGGGCTGGTGCAGCAGCTCCTGGCAGCCCCGCTGGGAGAGCCGTGCCCCTGGGAGCCTGAAGTGCCGCCCTAAGCACCCAGGTCATTTTTCCCTTGGGGCTCCTCCACCCTGGGAAGTGGGCGCTTCCAAGGCACTCCGGCTGGAGCTCCGGCAGCTTGACAAAAAAGCAAAGAAGAACAAACCCGCAGCCCCTTTACTCCTCCCTTTTTAGGAGCATTTAAAGTATTTGCATATTTACAGGTGTCTAGGATTTGTCTCCATTGGTATGTGCCTGGCAGATGAGTGCCAACGCCTGTGAGCTTTACAGCACTACAAGGAAACCAGCAGGTCTCAGCCCATTTATCAGCTACCTGGCATGACCAGGAACGATTAGGCTTGCGTCCTGCTCACAGCGCCGGCCTCTCCCTTCCCACAGTTGCCATCTGCAAAACGAAGCAAAGTGGGGCGTATGGAGGGGGCGCACGTCAGGTCTGATGGCACACAGGGTGAGAGGTCTCTCTGATGGGACCATTCTCTCTAGGTCACCGGTTTGGATGCGGTGCCTGGCGGTCAGCAGAAGTTTTGGCTTGTGCAGAGATGTGCTCGGTGGCTGCCGTGCAGTCCTGCAGTGTGGCCAGAGCTGCCGGCGTGGGCTGCCTCTCTGCTTTATGTGGGAGTGGAGGAGCAGCCCCTGTGGCACCTCCCCGATGGCTGATCGGGGATGGAGCCGGGATGGAGCGGGGTTTTCAGGGCATGCTCCAGATATGAGGCTGACAGACATGTTCCAGCCTTGAGCCCTTCCCAAGTTACGTGAGATGAGCAGGTAAGTGTGCCATGTCCGCCGAGGGCTCAGCTCAGGCCGGTGGCTCCCGGCCATCGACGCTGCCGATGCTGCCCTATCTAAGGCAGCTCCAGAATCTCCTGGTCTCACTGGGAAAGCTGTGTCCTCTGAATGGAGGACTCTGAATGGAAACCTGTGCTGTGTGATCTCCCTGGGGAAGCCCTGCACTCCAGGGCTAGAAATGTCCAGCCTTCCTCTCGGGGTCCCTTTACATCCTCATAGCACTTATTTCAATGATTTTTACTCTCATTTACCTCTTGGTGCCACTTTTGCTTCTCCCACCCATACAGTCCCAACAGCAGGAGCGGGGGGAATGGAGCTCCCAGCAACGCTTCCTCCTCCGCTTTCTTTATCTGCTGGGTTCGTATCTTTTATTATTCATATTCCTGCTTGGACCGGTGTTCAGAGGACCACGAGGAGAGGAGTAACAGCGGGAGAGAGGGCTGTCCTGGGGCAGAGCGATGCTGTTTCACTCAGGTGGTGGTGCTCAGCCTGCGGCCGGCTGGGGCAGGGGCTGGGTGCGTGGAGGTGGGTAAACGGGCGCTCGGCGCTGCGGCAGCACCAGCAGGAATTTGCGCGACTGATTTATGGGTGAAATTCCTCGGGATGGAGGCGGGGGGGGGGCAGGGGGGGGGTCACAAAGCTGGCGAGGGTGATAAATAACTCATTGTAATGTATTATTTAGCAAATTATAATGAAAAGCAGAAAATATACGGAGGGGAGCAGACAAATACATTCCCCATTTGGCAAGTTATTGACTGTTTAGAGCCAGGAAGCGGATATTTAAGAGGGTTTGGGAATTTCCATGGCTTCCCCTACAGATAAATCACCCCTCTGCAGACGTATTTATTGGGTGCCCTGCTGCTGCATTTGATCCCAGGGGACAAAACCACTCCGAGAGCTGGAAAGAGGCTAGCGAGCACCTTGCTTCTAGGCTACTGGTTTGAGCGTAACCTGCCTAAAAGTTGCATTTGGCTGCTGGCTGGTGTGCAAGGAGTTTTTGGTCCTCATCCTGTGTTCCCAAGAGTCCATGAGGACTCACTTGAGTCACCCGCAAAGCTCGTGCTGGTGGACAGGCTGGGCAGAAGGGCGCTTTTATGGGAGACAAGAACAAAGTCTGGAGTGGGGGCTGGGATACGGATGTCCTCTCTTTCTCTCAGCTTCTCTTTTATTGTGAATATTAAAGGTTGTGCATTGTGTCACCTGCAAGATTAGAGGGTTATTTTTCAAGAAGCTTTTTTCTTAGCAAAAGTGAATATCAAGAAGCACTTGCAGTTCCTTGGGCAAGTGAGGCAGGAGCCCTTTCGTTAGCCGCTTTCTGGGGCGGCTTCAGCATGCTGCAGCCCTGGCTGGCACGAGACAAAACGCTCCTTCTTATGGAGTCCAAAGGCAGAGACCAACAAGTCAGAGAGAAAGGAGTTTGGTGATTACAGCTCCCCACTTGGAGTCGGCCAGGTTTCTTGCCTTATGAATTATTAGTTGGTGTCCGTTGATTAGGATGAGGTCAATTTTTCTCCCTGTGTTTCTGCTATGTTGGGGCCGGGAAGCTGCTGGCAGACTGAAAGTGAAGTCCACTTGCCTCTTCCCACTACAACAAACATCTCCTTGAAGTGTGTAGAAAATCCCTGTACAACAGAGTCACATTTTCTATAACTACAGTTGGGTTCCAGCACTCTCTTTGCAGACTTGCGCCATGCAGCTCCATGATGCTGTAAGAGGAGGGAGGTGTGAGCATCCCTTTATTTAAATCTGGATAAAAGACTGGGTGCTGTTGCTTGGGTTGCTGATGACCACGGTGGCACAGCAAGAACAGGAGCTGGGGTCCTTGTCTTGCTGTCACCAGCAAGGCAGGAGCTGGCAGGACTGGAACCATAACCCACTTCTTCCCCAGGAGGGAAACCACCTAGATCTCCTGGATCCTGGCAGTCGGGATGGATACGATCCCAAACCAGTGTGTTTTGTGCTCAGAGCTGGACAGGCAAGATTTGCCTGCCCAGTTCATCACTGTCCTGGTTTCAGCTGGGAGAGAATTTGTTTTCTTTATAGTGATTACTGTGAAAGGAATGTCAATAATACATATTGCTTTAGTTGTTGCTAAGCGATGTTTATGCTTTTCAAGGACTCTTTTCAGCTTCCCAGAGAAGCTGAGAAGGAACATAGAGAGAACAATGGAATGACCAATGGAATATTCCATACCATAGATGTTCCTGCTTGGTATAGAAATGGGGTTGGCCAGGGAGCAGGGGGATCCGGTGACCTCTGCTCAATATGGTGCCAATTCACCGGGTGGCGAGAGTGACTTGTGTCATTGTTATTATTGTATTTTCCTTTTCTGATATTGTTCTATTTAACAGTCTTTATCTCAACCCACGAGGTTTTTTTCCCTTTCCCCCTCCTTTTCTCCCTCTTCTCCCTACCCTTTGGGGGTCAAGGGGGGGCTGAGTGAGCAGCTGCGCGGTCCTGCTGGCTGGGCTTCAATCACGGCAATCGCACTCACCAGTTTGCGACCCTCTCAAGCGTAATGCTGAGCTTGTGCCTGAGAAAAGAGAAGGTTTCTTTCCCTTTACGGCTCGCTGAGGCTTTGCCGGGGGGGTTTACCGGTTCCCCCCCCCCGGTAAGACCCGATGTGGGGTGCCCCGGCGGTGGCACCAGGGGGTGCTGCCTGACCGCGGCTGGGCGCTGCCGGCGGCACTGCGGCGGGAAAGGCAAGGGGGGGTCACTCGGTTCTACCTGTTTGTTGTTGGGCTCCTCTCCTCTCCTCTCCTCTCCTCTCCTCTCCTCTCCTCTCCTCTCCTCTCCTCTCCTCTCCTCTCCTCTCCTCTCCTCTCCTCTCCTCTCCTCTCCTCTCCTCTCCTCTCCTCTCCTCTCCTCTCCTCTCCTCTCCTCTCCTCTCCTCTCCTCTCCTCTCCTCTCCAGCTGCCTTAACCCTTCTCCCCGCACAGGCAGCCCTGGTGCTGTGGTTGCCACTCTTCCAGGGCATCCCAGGATCCAGAGCCCTGGGTTTGGCATCCCCTGAGGACGCTGAAACCGGACCCTCTTGTTCTGCCCTGCATGCACAGCCGCCCCACTGCTCTGGTTTCTGTACTGGTGGCTGATTGGGGTCTCCCTGGGCCTGATCCAGTTCTCCCAAGCCCAAGGGAAGCTCTGGTGTTGTTTCTGGTCGTGCAAATAGACAGTAAAATCAGGAGGTGGTTGTGCAGGTTTATGATACACCGAGGCTGGTATTTCCTTTCAGAATAACTGGGATGAGGACTGAGGCATCGTAGCTGTTCCCGAGCAGAGGTTGGGGAGGAGACAGGTACTGGTGAGCAGCAGCAGGAGGAGGATGCGCCTGGGACGGGGACCAGCATCCCTCAGCCTGCAGCCCCAGGGAGCAGCCACCCTTGTACCCCCCATCCCTTGGGTCCCCAGGCAGCCCCGGGCACTTCTCTTCTGGCTGAGCAGGAGACACCTTTCACCTTGGCAGGAGCCGGTGCTGGGTTTGGGTGATGAACTTCCAGCCAGCGATGAGTGCGGGACTTCCAAGGTCTCCTTTGGGCTGGGGCGCTGCCTGATCGGCGTGATCTGTGGATCGCCACAGCCGGCTTTATCAGCAGCACAGATAATGTAGGTGCTCTTGGTTGTACAGCGGAGGAGAAGATAAGGGGCTTGAGGAGAACTTGACTGGGTGACTAAGATAAATTTACTGTACTACAGGAAATCGAAATGTGAAATAAAGATCTCAAACAACTGAAATATTTAAAAAGATACAGAAGTTGGGCGCACGTGAGAGCCATTCTGAGCGAGCCGGCTCCCGCTGGGACCGTCCCTTATCAATCCATCACCCGGCCCGGCTGAATTTTATAAAAGATAATAGGGCGGAGGGAGAGTTGAAATAGAAACTAGCCATTACAGGAGGCTGAATGACAGGTTCTCCGTGTAAAATAGGATCATAATTAGCAGGAGAGAGAGGGAAAGTTTTCCACTTTCCGCTGCTGTTTGTTGTCCTTTGTGGCTCTGCGGGGCAGGGCAGGTGCACTGGGGGGGGACATCTGGGGGGCTCAGGGGACCCCCAGCACCCACCAGTTTTCAGGTGTTAGCAAGCGGTGTTGGAAGGCAGCAAAACCTACCCAGTGTGAACGCCTTCATCAACCAGCTGTAATATCTAAGAAATCCTTACGGAAGAGGCACCTTCGCACAGGTATGAATTCCCCCGGGTGAGCTGGAGAAGGAGGAGGTGTTCGTGCTGCTGCCCTTCACAGTTTGGGTTTCATACTGGGCTGGCCATCCAATGTTTGCAAACTCCTTTACTCAGCATCTCGGGGGTTTTTTTGGTACCTCACAGTCCCACTCTGTTCTCGTGGCTCCCACAGCCTGTGAACCCCCGGACATTTGCTGGAAGGAAATCCAGACCCTCCTGTCACCTCCTGGGAGGGGAGAAAAGTTTGGCGTCCAGCCTGAGATCCAGTTTGCCTTCACGTGCCTGCAGGGTCCTTCCCACCATGGGTTCAGTGGCATTTTTGTTCCTTGTTTTGGGAATGTCTCCCTTAGTGCTGCAGCTGCTTCTTGAGGTACTTCAGGTGTGGCTTTATGGAGGGACCCTCCAAAGCAGCAGCTTTTAAAAAGTGTACGTGCTTTTGTGGTTTCTTGGTATAAGCAAGGCTACTTGGTCTCCATCTTCTGCTGCTAATGGCTCTTTATTTTCTCAGCACAGGACCTCCAAAAGTACAGCCGAAATCGCCAGCCCGCCCTGCTGTGTGAGCATCTGGGGTGGTTGGGAAAGTAAGTTGTGTCTTCTTACTGTCGTATCAAACTTTGCCTCCTTTCCTTGCTGCACTCTGACACCTGCTTGTTCTTCCTTGTACAAGTAAATGATGAGATTCTCATGAACGTCAGCAGGAGCCACATTATGTTCTCTGTCTTTAAAGTGTCCTTCAAAACACAAATGCCCAAGTGAAAATGTTTCAGAACGTTTTTCTTCTGGCTCATTTAATTTTGAAGCAGCGTTAGGAGCACTGCTACTATTAAACCCAGTATTTGGGAATGTGAAATTGCAATAGAAGTAAAGGAGTTTGCGAAGCACTTTGAGTTGCAATGAGAATAGATTGGGTGGATTTAAATGCTGGGAGCTCGGAAACCGTCCCTCACGGGAAGCCTGACAGGGAAATCATCTAGAAAGGCTAATGAAACTCCTGGGTGAAAGGGAATAGCAAACCACAGGCTTGCAATGCTGGGAAGGAAATCATCCTCATTTGCTTGTGTTTAGTAACACAAGACATATAATTAATAACGTGAGTCGGGGCATTTGAAAAAATATGTATTATGCCTATATTGAAACCGTCCGTCTCTGCATGTACTGCCCATAATGCTAACCCTACAGCTGGAGACTGTGGTCGGGCTCCTGAATCTGCTGCGGGTTTATTCAGTAGCGCAGAGCAAACTCACTGCTCCGTCTTCCTGGGGCTCTGCCTCCCTGTTGAAACGCAGGAGTTTGGCGGGCTCGAGGCAGATTAGCCTGAGAAGGCTGGGTCAATCCGTGAATTTAAAATCGAGCCGTCGTTGGGGTACCAGCCTGCCTAACAATATAAGAGGTATTGTGTGAATACAAGCCCCACCATCTGCCTGTCACTGCCACAGAGTCCAACAGGTCGACATCCAAAACGCTCAAATTGGTTCATTTCTGAGATGAGACAACCTAAAAACGCCCAAGGTAGAGGAAATGGATACCTCATTATTTCGTGTTATCTTCATCACTGCAGTCACCCTGTGTGCTGGAATGCGGTTTAGGGCTGAAGTGTCAGTACAAATGCACGGGTGGAGCCGAAGCCTTTCAAGCCGTGCTGTTCAGCTGCCCGGTAGCCTTCAGACTTTGGAAATCAGGCAAACAGAGCTAGCGTGCCGATCCAACACATTACTGATGCAGTAACCTTTGCATAACCTTTAGAAAAAAATCTTTGGATGTGTGAATCCAAAGCCCAGAGCGCCCATACTCCCGGGACGTGCAGCAGCATCGCTTGGGGTTGAGGTCCTTTGAGTGGGGGAGACGTGGGAGTCCCAACCTTTGAGTTACACCTAAATGGATGCTCCCCCATAATGGTTCGGTTCAATTCTGCCCACGCAGAGCCAGGCGCTGGGCAGGGCGGCCCCTGGCTCTCCCTCAGTGCCTAACTTGGGTCTGAGCTTTCTGGTTCATAGAGGACTAAGGGGAGTCGGCAAAACTGGGGCTGCCAGCGCTTGTACGCCCCCCCCAAAACGTCAGTGCGGCAGAAGCCATGTGCCTGCACGTCACCCCCCCCCCCCCGGGTTGATGGCACCCCGCACCGGTGGCCGGCTCCATCCCGCCCCCGCAGCAGGCAGCTCTCAGGGGGGATGCAGCCCACCGCCCGCACCCCTCCGTCGCGCTGGGAGCAGTCAAAGCGCCGCGCTGCCGCCAGATTGCCTTGCCCCTTCCAATGATCTTTAACTCCGTTTTTCCCCGAGCAATCAGAAGCACTTTCTCTTCGTCCAGGTGGTCTTTTCCCATTTTGCTCTTTCCAGTCCCAGGACCCAGGGCAGTCACATCTCATCACACCTTTTCTCAAGCCATTTGTACCTCCTGCTTTTTCTGTTGCCATCAATTTAGTCACAGCCTCCCCTCCCTGTCCTGCTCCCTCCTGCACTAACCACAGCTGATTTGTTAACGAAACTCGGCCTTCAGAGCCCTGGCAGATGCAAATGCAAATCCCCTGCCCCTGCAGCCGGGCTTTCCGAGCCTTTCCATGCAGACAGGAGGGTGGCTCTCCCCATTTTTTTTGAGGGAGATTCAATCCCTTCAAAGACTTTCCTCTAGAGAGGCTGTTACAAAGCAGATACCAATGTGGATTTTTAGGAGTGATCTGTTGGCTTCTGAGGAAGCGAAGACTGAAAACACGCAGTAGCACTGCTTTCCCCAAGGTTGAATAACAACAACAACAACAACAACAACAACAACAATAATAATAATACCAGGCAGCATCCTTTGGCCATCCAGGCTTTGAACCTTTTCTATTCACTGTGTTGTGCACCCGCACGCTCCTCTGACGAAGGTGTCCCTGGTCACCCCCATGCTCTGAAGGTCTCCTCTGCCCTGGAGGGTCCATCCTGGTGCCCCCCTGAGTCATGTCCGTCCCCAGGGGAGGCAGCCCCGAGCCCTGCCCACTCCCAGCCCTCCCCGCAGACTGTCTGGTTCTGAAGGGCTGAGGTCCATGCTAATTAAAACAACAGCTTTTTTTTGGTCCTAAGCTGGCCCAGGCTTCAACCTGGACTAGAAATCATTCTGCAGCAGATTGCAAAACACAGGATCATCTGCAATAAAAATGAGAAATATAGGGATATGGAAATAAAAGATCACTTAATAGAAAGTCCATCCTGTCTCCAGTTCACCAAGCAACAACTCAGCAAAATACTTTAATAGTGTGATTAAATATGAGCTTGCTCTTAAGGCCATCACTGTTCAGCAAAGCAGTTTACCGAGTGCTGAAGTACTTTGCTGAACGAGGGTTTTGCTATCTTTCTGTTTTTCCTTGGGCAGAAGAATTAAACTTGCATTGGTATCACCTATTAATAAGGCAGAAAGTAGCCGAGGCAGTACTCGTGCAGTGCAACAGAGCTCATCATTTTTCTATATATGAGCAATTAAGCTGCACCAGGAGGCCTATGTCTTTATATCATCACCTAATGACAGTGCAAAAGTATTCAGGGGAAGGAGAGGGGAAAAAAAAAATCACATCCATATTTAATTGGCAAAGTTATCACCTTCACTTCAGAGCCCTAACTTACAGCCCTTCTGGCCGATTTCCAAGTCAGATCTATTTCCCCAGACTGGGAAGCAAGTACAGTGTCCTTATATTATACTTCTGCAACAAAATACCATTTAAAAGCTTGTGAACATGCTCCCAACTGCAGTAAGTAACAGATAGTCTCTTTTCTTTGCAGCAAATGAAGATATCTTGGAGCTGTTAGATTCCTTCCTTTTTTTTAAGTGAAATTATTTGTGTTATTAGTATTATCCAGCCCCACGCTTGCCTGTCAGATTAAATTTTTTATTGCACTAAAGCAAAAAGCCATTTATTGCACTAAAGCAAACATCGCATCCTGCGCTCGGTACCGGAGAGTGGCAGCGTGGCCCTTCTCTACGTCACGTTTTGATTCCTCCCAAGGTCATTTTCTTTTTATTTAGTAAATTCTCCCATCCTTTGTTTTCATCTGTGTGTCCCCTAAGTCTCTCTAATTCTTGGTTGTGTTCCTTAGGGCTCAGCATCCTTACACCCTGTCCCTCGGCTGTGCGTTTCTGGGGGCGGCAGCATAGCTGGAGAGCGAAGAGCAATAGGGGCTGTCCGCTTTCATTACACCTGCGAGGAAATCCATTGCTGTGCCAGGGGACTGTATCTGTTCAGCCAAATAACTCATTTACCAGCTTCTTCATTTTGTTTTGCAAGCCCCGAGGTCCTCCTGTCGGTTTGCAGTGCTTTGCTCTGGCCCTGGGGTTGAAGTGAAGCTATTTATCTTTTTCTCCCCTTCTCTCCTCCCTCCTCAGACAAAGCTGAGCCCCGGCTGGCGATGGAGGCGGTTGGACCCTCAGGTTTCACAACGCGCCTCAGGAGTCCCCAGCTGCCTTTAAGTATCCATGTCAGTGGTGTCTGATGGCTCCTTCCAAAGGCTGTCCCTGCGGGTGCGGTGGAGAAGAGCTCCAGCACCCACTGGCAGTGACGGTGAGGGACCCGAAACTGCAGTGGGAGAGCAGGTCTGGCCCCCATTGGCTGACACTGGGAATGACCGCAGAAAAATCTCACCAGGAAAGAGTGACCCTGACCACCCAGCCCTTCTTGGCTTGACCACCTACCCCTTCTTGGCTTGACCACCTACCCCTTCTTGGCTTTTGCAGTGCCATGTCACAGGGGATACTGCCTTGCCATGTTCTGAAGAGACAGAGGAAGAAGAAAAGAGAGAAAAAGGAGAGGAGAAATATCGATAACTTCCATCTCCTCAAGCCCAGTAACTAGACTTTGACACTTCTCTGCCACTTCAGCTTCACAAAGCCCCGGCTCTCTGAAGATTAATTGATGTAGGCCACTCAACCTATTTTCAAATCCCTTTCAGTTACCATTTAAAACCTTCTGATTTATTTTTTTTGATAAAGTCACCAAGGCTTTTTATGGATTCTCAAATGATTGTCCAGCTTGACAAATTGGATTCTTAAAGCTGGTTCTTTAAAGAAAAGGATGTGGTTTGACAAGACAAGAAACAGCTCATCTTTGAGACAGGGGGATAAATAAGAAAAAAAAAAAATCCCATTCTTCCAGTCAGGTGTTACTCAATGGGTGTCTCACTCGTCACTGATAATCTTATCTGTCTGTGATGGGAAGGCACCTGCACAAAGGGGCCCCGACCGGGCTGGAGGGCTGATACGCCTCTGATTAATAGGACTGTCCGGTGTGTGCAGAGCCTCAGGGAAGGTGATTAATGCCATTTGATACGAACTCCAACCCCCTCCCCTTGCCGACACCGCGCTGGGGGCACCTCCTGCTGCTGGTGATGGATTGACTTCAGCCTCCCGGTCCGCACGTGTGGGGCAGCTGGCAAGGTGGTGGCAGCTGAGTGGTCACCCCTGACTTGTGCTCAGGTTTGTAAGGTCATTTCACTCCCTGGTGCTGCAGTTGATGTTTCTGATGGAGATTTTATTGTCAGCGCTCAAACCCTGCTTTCCACTGGAGTCCGGGTACCCATCGTGCCACCCCAGACTTTGCAAACAGCAAAACCGCATTCATGTCTAGCGTAGGGATGGGGCAGAGAAGCTATGGAGCCTGAGCAATGCATTTCTGATCTTTATGAACCCAAACAGGGATGCTCCTGTAAGAACTCTTCCATACCTGCTGGCAATCAATGCAAACGTCATTTCGGATGTGCCTGAATAAAACCCCGGTGTGGAAACATAGCCAAGGTTGTTGCACCTCCAAGAGCAGTTGGAGCTAAGACTGCCAGGAGAGAAGACATCTGAAAGACCTGTCTGCAAACACCTGTCTGCCCTCAGAAGATGAGGCCCTCCGAGATATGCTCAGAGCACAGGTGAGGCACCTCAGAAAATCAGCATTGCTGGGAGCTCCGTGATGACCTGGGTGATGGGGCTGCTCTGATGTGCTTTGTCAGAGCACCCGTGGGCTGGCATCACTGCTTCTCTGCCTGAAGGTCAAGCCTGGAGCAACCTGAAGTTGTCAGCTTAGGCTGGTACTGCAGAGATGCTGGACTCTGACTGTGCGGAGCAATCATGCAGATGGGTCCTGCAAGGCCACCTTTGGTGGCTTGGGCTGCAGGGAGGAGGAGAGGGGTGAGGAGAAGGGACCTTTGTGCGTTGCAGTCTCAGGGCTGCAGTGCAGCCAGGAGCCAGAGCATTGGGTCTTCCCAGGCAAGACAAGAAATAATCTCTTTCTGTTTAAGTAATATTTTAATTGCAGGCTTTTGGTTTTCATTTTTTAATTGACTACCTTTACTTTGAAAATTTCACAGCTAGCAGTTACTCTGAGTAATGGAAATGCATCACAACTCCTACCTGTTCTCTGTATTGAATGACTCCAGGTGATACTTTATATCTTATTATGATTATTTATTATGATGTCCAGTTTAGTTCTGTAGCAGAGGGAGATCATTAACCTCTCCTGCAGTAAAGAGAACTCTCCGTGTTGTTTTCAAAGCCATTAAAGCTTTGAAAACTCCTCTGATTTTTTTTTTTTAACTAAAAAACCTACAGAGCTGCAGAATAAAACGCTGACACAGGTTGGCTAATGCAGGAGGAGCGCAAACCCTCCCGCTGTGTCTCGCTGAATTCCAAACGGAGCTCCAGAGTAAGGAAGAAGTTACTTGCTTGTTAGAAAACACACGCGCAGTGCTGGGAACCCGGAGGCAGATTTCGATGGTGCTGAGAGAAGAGACAGTGGTTTGGTCTCAGGAGGGGTGGGAGATGCCACCTGGGGTCTCCAAGGACAAGTGTCCCCAGGATGAGGTGGGGTGCAGGCTCCACCGCGTGTCCCTCTGCAGGGGTCAGCAGCCTTTCGGGCTGGTCCATGCGCATCAAAGTAAATCCCATCGCTCCTCCAACAAAGCCTTTAGAAGCCACAGTGGTCTGTTGTCATCCGGGTTGCTATTCTTAGCTGCACTGGTTTTGGGTGCTTTTCCACTGTGCCTGCCTTGGTGAGAGCGGGGAGTGTCTTTTACAGATGCCCACCTTCAGCAGCTGCATATGGTCACCCAACATCTATTTATGGCCACCTAATGCCACCCGCAGATACTGCTTGTGGTTGCTGGGCCTCCACACAGTGGGAATGGGGAGAACCTCTCGATCTTCCGTGGCTGGCTGAGGTTTCAGCTCAGACCTGGCTAATTGCTGGACACACAGTTCAGCCCGCTGGGTGGTTTCATTAGTCATATGGGGAGTTTATCTGGAGAGAGATGGAAGCAGATGTTGTGTCTCCCACCCGGGTGGGTAGCTCCTGGAGAGGTGTATCCGCTGTGGAGACTGCCTTTTGCCCAGGAGCAAGAGATGATACCGATTAAAGTCCTGTCTGCAGTAAGAGGGATGCTTGTCCCTCCAAAGTCACCTTGTCTCCCAGTCCATGTTTTGTTCCTTCACACCCAAAAGATGCTGAAATAAGATGTTCTCCATCTCCATATAACCACAGGCTACTTTAATGTGATGGCTGATGGTAATAAAGCCTTTGTAGATGTCCCTGTTTTTTTGGAAGCATATCGTGCTGACCATATGGCTGGGGAATATGGAGGCTACATTCATGATGGGATGCTAATGAATTGGTAACTTTATCTGGCCTGTCTGTGCCTCTCTAAAACAAGAAAATGCTGTTCATTAAGCTCTTGTTAAAGCGTTGTCATAAAGAGAAAATCATCTCTTTAGAAAAAATATGCTGCAATTCCTTGCTATTCTCTTCCCAGGTCTTCCACATGAAATTTGCTCCGTTTGAAAGCCAGGAGATGATTTTCCTAATGGCTGTAGCTACATTGCTCCTGTTTTGGCTGCTCAAACTTGCTCCTATGGCTGCGATGCATCTCAGGGGAGGTGAATATTTGCTCTTCCACTAAGTAAACACTGTGACTTGAGGGAATATTGAGAATTAGGTGCTGTTTTCACAGGGCCACCTGCCCCAAGCAGCTGCGGCTCCATGTACCTGCTTGCAGCACCACCATCTCTGTGTCCTGGGGAGCTTGCTCTCATGTTGAATGCTGCCTGAGAGTGAGTCTTCACCGCACATGGGAACATTATTCATGCCATTTAAAAGATTGAGGTGTTGAGGCCCAAAAACTGTTGTAGGATGTACCTACCTGGGAACAGCCCCAATCTGTGGACACCCACCTGGGGCTGTAGACACCAGAGCAGAACATCCATCCATCACCCCAAGGTTAAGTGGGCAGGGATCCCTCAGTAGTCTGAGCGTGGCGTTAGCAGGTGAATAATAATTATGGAATGTTAACATTATCTAGAGAGCGTCTGTAACTCTTCCAGCAGATCTTGTGGTGTAACCTTGCTGCCTGACCAGAAATCCCCACTGGCTCCTGACTCGTCACAGGAGCTTTCAGCATCCCTTGTTGCCCAGGTGAGCTGGATGGAGACGCCCGGACCTGCAAAACACGAATTGCTGTAAGCAGCGATCTGCTGAGCTGCCAGCCGAGCCACTGGTGGCGGGTGCCATGCCTGGGTTGAACACCAGTATATAGACCTCATCTTTTCCTGGGCTATGAGGAGGTTTCATCCTGTGTTACCCACCATCACACCAAGGTAGCTCCAGGCGCAGGAGGGTGGCAGCGCTGGTCTGCTCAGATTGCTTTTCTCCACTCCATGTCAAAATGCTGCTCTCTCTGCTGCTGCAGAGAAGGTGAAGCTCACAGGCGGCGGTCCTCACGCCAGACTCCAACATCTGTGGAATTTTGCTTGTAGAAGTTGTGCTCAATGTACAGAGAATGGAGTACATCCCGCCACAGGCTGCGATGTACGGGGAGCAGCGTGCATCCCACTGTGGGCAGTGAGGACTCGGGTGCCCCAGAGGCACCCTGCATGTTTCTATTAAAACTCAGGAGCGTGTTTGTGGCTGATGCACTATGTTAATCTGAGTTTGTAAAGACGTCATGCTGAGTGATACGGAAGCTGAGCAACCCCTTACCATTTCCCAAGAGCCTTTAAGCTGAGGGTGCTGGAGAAGCGTCAGGGTCCGGGGCAGGCTGGGGTGGTGCACGCCGGTGCGGGGGCTCATGGGGGGAAAGAACAAGAGTTTGAGATTGGAAAGGAAACTAGGCCAGAAAATGCAGCAGGTAGTTTGCAAAAGGATGATCCAAGCAGCTTTGATATGGATATGTTCCCTCGCAAAGACACAGCGCTGGAGAAGCTCTTTATCAGTGTCAGGCAATGACAAACGACAGCGGGGGAAAGTCACGGGGTTCCAGCACGTTGTCGCAGCTGCAGCACATTGGAAATGATACAGGTATCGCTGCTGCTCCGTGCCTCGGGGTCCCGCTTCGGCCTTAATTAATCACGGAGAAAAAGGATTGTCTTTCCTTCTGTTCTTTTTATAGCACAATAAATGAGGGAGGGAAGATGAGGCAGAGGAAAAATTGCATGTGGGCACATTTGGGGAAGATCGTGCCCTGTCCCTGGCTTGCACACAAAGGCATCGCTGCCTGGCTGGCAAAAGTCGTTCAGAAATGCAGGAGCTGCCCCTGCGTCGGGACCTGGGGGAAGGAAGAGGAGGGGAGGCAGCAGCAAACCTGCACTGAGAGCTGGGACCTTTGCTGCAGGGTGCTGCTGGAGGCCCAGGATGGCACAAACCAGCAGGGCTGATTAAACAAGAAATCACATAAAAAAGGGGGAAAAATCAAGACAGAGTGTCTTACCATTACCTCCACCCCTCCCCCCCCTTTTTTTTTTAAGAGTTCCCTTGAAGCCTTGTCTATATAAATGTTGAATTATATGGTTCTTTGACTCTTTACTAGAAATTGCTCTGAATTACTTTTTTTATATAATCTGTTTCATTTCCAGTACTCTGCCATATCTCGCAGAGGAATATCTGTAGCTGTCGACTGGCTCATTCTCCTGCTGCCAGGCTGCGATGCTGCGTCTTCTAATAAAGTTGCCCTCTGTTCCACGACAGGGCAGTAATCTGTAATGAAAATTTTATATGAGTGGTTGGGAAATGCAGTTTGAATCTGGGTTTCAAGTATGGTTTTTGTAATACTCCAGGCATACACACAGGTGATGTTTGGGGATTCAGAAAGAAAAGGGATAATTTCCCAACAACCATGTTTTCCTTAAACCCCTTCTCGATGGGATCACTGGAAATATTTGTGGCTCAGACCTCACCCTTGTGAGCCCCCTGGTTACAGTGTGAATTTGGAAGCCTGGTGGGATGGAGCATCACCAAGACGTGGCATCACGGTCATCCATCCTCATGGAGATGGCAACACCCCCGCATAACCTGCAGGAAAATGGGGCTGTTTGGTGGCACTGCTGTCACTCCGGCGCTGTGCTTGGGGCTGCAGCAACCCTCGCCAGAACAACCAGCCAGTGGGATTCACAGGTCCTGACGGTGGGCTCGGTGATAGGTGGTATCTGAAGAAATGACGGGGAAATATGATGCTGTTTCTCTTTCTAGAGGCTTCAGATGAGATGGGGAATTTTATATGGGCATCCTCTCTGTCCTGCTGGGATCGGTGGAAGTCTCTTCATTGCCCTCGCTGAATTTGACTTGTCCTCGGTAAGTCCCACTTCTGGACTAGACAACCTGTGGATTCGGTCCAGCGTAGTGTTTCTGATGTTCTCATTGCCCGTGAAGGCAGCCTCAATGGCTGGGCTCACTCAGTTATTAATGTTTGCACACAGTGTCTGTGTGTGCACATATATTAATATCTGCACTTCCATTGCGGTGATATTTTCAGTAGCTGCAAGCGCCGGTTATGGAGAAGGTAAGAAAATCCTCAGAAACATGGGGTAAATAAAGTCTCTTCAGAGGTGGCTGAAACCTTCCCTGGTCTTCTAATGCAGGGCTGATCTTAGGGATGTGGTCTGGGAGAACAGAGCCGGCGTGCTGCTGGACGTGGGACGGATGCAATACAACCCCAGCACCCGTGGGGGTTTGGTGGGAGGGGACGCTTGGTCTCCACACTGGAAACACCTCCTGGAGGGTCCTGAGGGTCCCAGGAAGCCCCAGCCCCACCAGGAAGACCCAGGAGCAATATCAATGTCATCGGTCCTGCCCTGTGGTTACAGCATCTTGCTGCAGGATCACGGCTGAGGGACGGGCAGGGTGTCCTCCCTTTGGGACGGGGTCTGCAGGTGCTCCCAGTCGCCGGCCTGAGAGGTTTCTGCTCTGGTCTGGCAGCGTGATGGACACATCGGTAATTTCTTCTCTGCTTGCCTGTGATGATCCCTGTCTTTCCTGTTTCCCATATGGTATTTTTCTTGGTTTTCTTGTTATTATTATAATTATTCTATGAAAACCAATTAAACGCAGAGCTGCTGGACCCGAACTGGGGTCCCACCTGCGCTGTGAAGTGCCGGCAGACCCCTCTCTGCCCCCGCTCAACCACCACTGTGGTGCGGAGCAATTGCCACGACAGTCACCGTGGCCTGGGACGGGATGCAGGCATGCGCTCAGGCTCAGCCGCTGCTGTTTGAGTTTGGCACATCTATGCTAAACAGGCAGTATTAGCCCTCTCTGGGGTTGATCAATATTTAATGTGGAATTTACAAAGATTGACTTGAGGATGCATTTAAAATTGGAGCATTAGCTGTAGGTGGCAATTTCCGAGTCACAGCAGTAGAGTTTGATTATTTAGAGAGACGGCGTTTCGTACATTTAAAATAATCCTTAGGACTGCGGGGCCTGCTGCAGCCCTCTCTTCCCCTAAAGTGTTGACTTTTCAATTGTTTTGTTTGTTTATGTTCAATATTAATCACCCCGCCTCCTCGCTCAGCGCCAGTCTGGGCTGACGGGGCTCAGGCAGCCGATGCTGGCGGTGGTGGGGATGCAGCTCAGCTCCCTTTTGGGGTTTGCCTTTCTTACCAGGGTGCAAGAGCCAAAGTCGTTTTGGGAAGCAGAGTCTCTCGGTGCGTGCTGGCCATGCCAGGGTGCTCTGGGCTGGTGGGATGTCCCCCTGTGCGTGCCCCCGCAGCACGGGCATCACTGCATGTCTATTTAGGGAGGTTAATATTTATCTCCAGGGGAAATCTTTCACTGAAAGGGTTATTAAACATTGGAACAGGCTGCCCAAGGAGGTGGTGGATTCACCATCCCTGGAGGTGTTTAAAAAAAGGGCAGATGTGGTACTTGGGGACATGGTTTAGAGGTGGTTTTGTCAGGGTAGGTTGGTGGTTGGACTTGATGATCTTAAAGGTCCCTTCCAACCTCAACAATTCTATGGTTCTATGATTCTATGACTCTGCGACCTCCGCCAGGCTTGGGTGCTCAGCAGAACCCGCTGGTGTTGTGCCGCTTGCCTGCTCGGGGACGCTGCCGTCCCAGCCCTTGGGAACTAGGCTGGATTCTTTCCTCCCACCCCCAAATTCTCACTGTGATCACATCTCCCAACGCAGTGAGGCCGGGGTGGGACATTATGCATGCACACAATACGCATGCACATAGAGACTAATAAAATTGCTGTTTTATCTTGGTTTTCTTGTGCTGTGAGCTACATTAATAAGAGCTGACAGGTTTGAAATAGCTGATCTGCATTGATTCAGGTTGCGAATGCAGCAATCACGAGAGCGACTGGGCCATGGGATTGAGCACGGGGACTTTTCGGTTTATGGGCTGGAGCTGTAAAGGATGGCTCCACCAAAACCCAAAGCGACCAGGGGTGCGTACGCAGCCAGAGCTCCCCGTGCACTTGTCTATGTGAAATCAATTCAGGCTTAAATGAGAAAAAGAAACTGCACAGCCCAGATCGTTACGGGCCAGAAGCAGGACGAGGCAATGGCTCCTGCCTTGCTGATGTCCCTGGGCTGCACCCGCTGCCTCACGGGTCCCTTGGGTTTGGTACTGAGTCCCTGGGGGGAGAGCTTGTCCCTGTGGCGGTGCTCAAGGGGAGCCAGGACTCGGTGCTGTGCCGCCTGCCTCTGTGCCGGCGGTGGCAGTGGTGCCGGCTCTGCCGTGGACACCAGCTCCTGGAGCCGCGGCGCTTCATCTGAAATTCAGATTTCACCTGCAATGCCCGAGCCAGATCTGCACCCCTTACCTGGGCGGCTCATGGTTAGAAAGGCAAAACAGCAGCTCCTAATTTATTGTTTCTTCACTCAGCGTTGCAGAGCCCAGGGACAACTCTGGTGGTGCTGGGGGGGTCTGTTGGGATCAGGCTTTTGGTGGGGGCCAGTGGGGTCTATGCTAGTGTGCTGCTGGGGGGGGTGAGCAGATTTATTCCTTTCGTCTTGAGGCGACCACAGATCTGGCCCCAAATTTTACACATCTCTGCAGTCCTTGAGAGGAGGAGAACACTCTTGCAATTGCTTATATGATGGGGAGAAATTATTTCCCTTCCTCCCCTTTATCTAACTGTTCTACTAAGACTTTGCTCAATTTCGTGTAATTAAAAAATCTTGAAAACAGCTTGTTTCCTATATGGAAAAGGAGCACAACATATGGTAGTGACAGAGCTGTTCATAAATATGAATGTTTTTATAGTTAAAAAAAAAAAAAAAGAAGTGGAAATGCATTGCTAAAACCATCATTGAGGTGTTGGTGGGGAGAACAGGGGCACCCATGGGTGCAACCTCAGCCGCCCGGCCCCATGGCCGTGCAATGACACCAGTGTTTTCAATAAATACTTTAATATTGGCAATTTTTTGCTCAACGTTGCAACCCCCCTCACCACTTACGTACCCCGGGCTGGGCTGTGCTGCCCCTCTGCTGCCTTCCCCTGTCCACTGCCCCGTGGGGCTGGGGGTGCCCGGGAGGGGTGTAGGGCTGCCCCGGGGCAGAGGTGGCTGAGGAGTGGGAGCCGGTGGGATGCGGCATCTGCTGGGGTCAGCTCTGAATGCCATGGATGGCAGCAGTGCTGGGGGGAGTGGGCTGTTGGGATCTGGCTCTTGGTGGGGGCTGGTGGGGGCTGTGCTGGTGGGATGCTGGGTGTGATTTGCTGCAGCGGGTCCCTGCTTTCATACAAAATAGCATGTGCCAAAAAAAAAAAAAAAAAAAAAAAAAAAAAGGACTTATTTCCTCTTCTCCTCCCCCCTCAAATTGAAGCACAAATATGACAAGTGTTATGATTAAGGCTGAGCTGCGGCCCCGCACATCTCTCCCCTTGCAGATTACTATGTAAATCAGCCACTTAATATTGCCACTTCCCTCCGCCGCACGGTGTGTGTGAGGGTGGGGAGCGCTGGGACGCGCTGGGTGACAACCCCAGCCCGTGGCGGGTCACACGCTGCCTGGCTGGTGGGGTGGGGGATACATGTGCTGCGACGGGGCAGGTAATATGGCGCATGTAAGACATGGCTAATGTGAACCTGGCCAAACAAGTCACTTTGTCGGCCTTTTTAATAGCAACTTGTGTTTTTTTTCCCAGCACCTCTTGTCTGGAAAGCCAAGACAGTTTCCAGAGCCGGGTAATGAAAGCTGCATCCCCGGGGATGCTGGGGAGAGGAGCTGTGACATCTTATTGCGCTTACACCCCCACTAAGCGCTGAAGATCTGCCTTCTCCCTGCAACAAGCAGCGCTCGTGACACGTCGCTGCTGCCCTAGAAGAGGAAGCGCTTTTCCCACTGCCTTTGCTCTGTAAAACTCCGGTTTCCCTGGTAAGTGGTGGCAATGGGGCCGTGCACCATGCTGGGCTTGGTCCTTGCCTGGCTGGCACCTGCGCTCCCCACACGCACGCTCGTTCCGTCCGCAGCTCTGGAGATGGAAAGGGAGGTAGGGTTTGATGGATGAGCGGAGCGAAGCACAGATTCATTACGTGGCTGATCTTGTTCCCTCTGGAGCTGGGGCTGGGGATGCGACAGAAGCTGCGGGGCTGGGGGGGTGAAGCGTCAGGGGGGGTTGGGTTTGGGGTGGTCCCAGCAGCCCCTTGGTGTGGTCCATCAGACCGATGGGTCTCCAGCCCCTCCAACCCATCTCAGGTCATTCATGTTGTTTCATAGGCTTGGGACGGAGTGGCTGGAAAGCTGCCCAGCAGAAAAGGACCTGGGGGTGTTGGTGGACAGCCAGCTGAGTATGAGCCAGCAGAGTGCCCAGGTGGCCAAGAAGGCCAACGGCATCTTGGCTTATATCAGGAATAGTGTGGTGAGCAGGACCAGGGAAGTGGTCATCCCCCTGTACTTGGCACTGGTGAGGCCCCACCTCGAGTACTGTGTTCAGTTTTGGGCCCCTCACTACAAGAAGGACATCGAGGTGTTGGAGCGTGTCCAGAGAAGGGCAACGGAGCTGGTGAGGGGTCTGGAGGACAAATCTGATGAGGAACGACTGAGGGACCTGGGGTTGTTCAGCCTGCAGAAGAGGAGGCTGAGGGGAGACCTTACCGCTCTCTACAGCTCCCTGAAAGGAGGGTGTAGAGAGGTGGGGGCTGACCTCTTCTCCCTGGTGACAATTGACAGGACGAGAGGGAGTGGGTTCAAGTGATGCCAGGCGAGGTTTAGATTGGATATTAGGAAATTTTTTTCACTGAAAGGGTTCTCAACCATTGGAACAGGCTGCCCAGGGAGGGGGTGGGTTCACCATCCCTGGAGGTGTTTAACAAAAGGGCCGACGTGGCGCTTGGGGACATGGTTTAGCAGTGGTTTTGCCAGGTGAGGTGAATGGTTGGACTTGATGGTCTTAAAGGTCTCTTCCAACCTCAACAATTCTATGATTCTGTGTCCCACCACTAATGGCCGTCACACATGAGGCCACTGGACCTGGCTGGTCCCAGGAGGGGCTGGGGATCCCATGGGGCCGGCGATGCCTCTGCTGCCTTCCCATGGCAGCCTGCTGGCATCGCCCCCCACCTCCCCTCTGCTCAGGATCTTGGTGTTTAACGTGGGCTTCAATAACTCTCTCCCGCTAATAAATCAAAGGCTGTTCATTTCTGTTGGTTTTTAATCTCACTTATTTTGCTGCTTATTCGGTAAGAAGATTGAAATAGCAGCAGGATGTGGTGGGCTGCGTTGTGGCATATATTGCAAAGCTGTGATGATGGAAATAGTTTCACAGTAAAGACATTATTAATGAAGACTATAACCAGGGAAGGTACGCCAAGCTCATGTACCTGATCTCGCCCAGGTTGTACTTGACCAGCACATCCATCTATTGGTTGCATTCATCCATTTTTTAAAACGCCTTCACTGTTGATGTCAGCCTGCCTGGGAGTTTTGTGCCATTTAAGAGAATGAAAACAAATTAAGTCGGAAAATTTCACGTCTGAAATGCTGCTGCTTCCCAGCGCCTGGGCTGCGAGTGAGGGGGGAGCCCCAGGGGATGACACCCCGAACTTGCTTGTAGGAGGTCCACAGACCCTAGGAATCCTTACAGAACTGTTCCTGATGGCTTAGCTGTGGCAGGACAGAGCTAAGCTCCAGCTGCCACCCCAGGGTGCAGAGCCCAGGTGTGGGCTCAGGCCGGGGAGCACGGCCCCGTGTCTGCTGTGGGGGGGCCGGGAGGGTGGGAGCTCGGCGGAGCTGCTTGTCCAAGAGAAATGCAAATACGGGACAATCAGCCTCCGCGGCAGCAAAGATGTGATGAAACCCAATCAGTTAATAACACTTCAAGGCAGTGGAAGAATTGCAGATGAATGTGTTTTTAAATAACTTTTTTTTTTTTTTTTTTAAATCCTCACCATAACTATTCCTCTGAATTTTTACTGAAAAAACCCCTTTGTTTTGGTTTGTAACTTGGACAAAAGGGCTGCTGGTTTCAAAGCCCAGCACCAAGGAGTGTTGGCAGAGCTCTACCATTGCATCCTCCTGCACCATTTTGGTTCCTGAAAAAGCACCTCCATCCTTGTGGGTGGCCCCGCTGAGCTTCCAGCTGTTGGACGAGGGTCCCATGGGAGCATCGCGGGGACCCCTCGCTTGGGACCCCCGGGGTGGTCCACCCAGAGGATGCTGCACTGAGCTCCAGCTGCCCGGGGTGGGAATAAACACTGCAGGAACAAAATGGTTTGACAGATACAGCTGACGAGCATGAGAAAAAGAAGGTTTTGAGACCCGGATAGTAATCAAGGATAATTTGTTGATTTGCCATCCGGAATCATTGCTTGCTTTTTTTTTTTTTATTTCTTCCCCTTCCCCTACACAATTTGCTGCCTGCCTTTGGGGAGGGCGGGGGGGAGTGTGAGCCCTCCATCCTCCGCCGAGCCTCTGAGCAAGCTCCTTCTGCCTGATTAGGGGCTGTCAGGATGATTGATGTGTTCTTGCCGGAGAAGGTGAGTCCCTTCGCCGTGACAGCTGGGTTTGACAGCCAGGCAGAGCGCAGCCCTCGCTGACATCCTCCTCTTCAAATACCTGTATTTTCCCAGCCCGGACAATAACGGGCCGTGGCTCCGGTGATGAGGGCTGTGTGCTCTCCACCGCGCGACAGCACATGTCCTGTGAAGGTCCAAAGTCCAGGAATCCTCCCCAACACAGCCCCACTGATCCCTGGATAGGGACCGGAGGAGGAGGGGGTTGGCGGGGAGGCAGCTGGAGGGTGGGCAGGTCCCCGGTAGGGTCAGGGATGGCCCCTTGCCACAGGTCGCTGCAGCTCTGTGGGGTGAGGGCTCTGTCCATCCTCCGGCTGAGGATGGAGCTTGGTGCAGGCACTGAAGATGTGCAGGTGATGCGTTTTTTTCTAGTGGTCAAGTGGCAAGCCCGGGGGTCCTGGTTCCGGCTGGGATGGAGCTGGCTTTCTTGCTGGCAGCCGTAGCGCTGTGGTTTGGGTTTGGGATGGGACCAGTGCTGGTAGCCCACTGGTGTTTGGGGTGGTTGCTGGGGGCTCAAGGCCTTTTCTGCTCCTCACCGCACCCCACCAGCGATGGGCTGGGGGGCACAAAGCTGGGGGGACACACAGCCGCGACAACTGACCCCAACTGACTGCAGGGATGTCCCACACCGTGTGACGTTGTGCTCAGTAGGTAAAGCTGGGGAAGGAGAAGGAAGGGAGGGACATTCGGAGTGATGGCGTTCATCTTCCCAAGTCACCGTTATGTGTGACGGAGCCCGGCTGTCCTGGGGGTGGCTGAACACCCGCCTGCCGTGGGCAGCGGGGAATGGATTCCTTGTTTTGCTTTGCTGGCGTGTGCGGCTTTTGCTTTACTTATTAAACTGTCTTTATCTCAATCCACAAGTTTTCTCACTTTTACTCTCTGATTCTCTCCCCCATCTCACCAGGGCAGTGTGAGCGAGCAGCTGCGTGGTCCTGGTTAAACCACAACATGGTGGCAGTCGGGAGAGCTGCGAGTCCTCACTCTTCCCGCTGCCGCGATATCAATCTCTCTGATTGTTGGTGGGCAGGGTGAGGGGAGACCTGTGCTTGGACATCTTCTTGGGTGGCGAGCATCTCGGGGCTGGGGTGGCTCTGACATGATGAGATGCTCAGCCCCAAGTGCTGCATCTCCTGTTACTGCAATGCAAAACACACAGGGTCCTCCGAGATGTGTGTCTGGACCCGGGGTTGGTGAGAGTGCAGCCACAGTCCCTGAGGAGCCAGACAGGTCCCTGGGTTGGGGGTGGGCATGACGACCCTTGCCGGAGGCAGTCTGGGAAGGGCAAGTAGGGCTGCATCACCTCAGCCCGCTAGAAGAAGGGTGCCTGAAGCACCCCCAAAGGGAGGAGCTGATGGAGCCAAACTGCAATGGGCTGAGCACTCTTAATAAAGAGATGACTCCAGATGCCAGAGCTGACATGAAAATAAAATAATTACTCTTTGACAGGCAGTAACTGAATAATTTTTGTTGCTCAGCATGTAGCTCCTCAAGACGTTTTGCCCCCCTCTGCAATAACGCGCATTTTCCTGCAGGGTTGGTTTGTGGGTCCATCACTGCTCCTGGATGGGGGCTCCCCAGCATCGGGAGAGCGCTGGAGCGGCGAGGTCAGCCCTGCACTTGGCCTTCAGAGAGCAGAGCCAAGGTAAAACCCTTCAGTGGCGGATTGTTTGACTTCCCTGCATCTTCCCGGGCATAGGCCGGGCTTTGATGTAGCAATATTTATAGCAGATGTTTTTCTTCACTTCACCAGGTAAGCCCTTCCAGCATGCCGTAGCCAAAGCCCTGGGGCAAGGAGAGCATCTAATACTGCTCTGCATCCCAGTCCCTCTCTCTCTGAAAACATAAACCTCTGTGAAGATGCTGAGCTTTCCTGAGATGTACCGAAGTGTTTCCATTTCAGGCTGAGGGGTGAGGAAGGGGAGGACAGGTTGGGCTGGGGGCCAGCCTCGGCCGGGGCTGGGGGCTGCGGGCAGTGGTCTCACAAATACACATTTAAACATCCTGGTGGTATATTTAAGTTCTGGCTGGAAAAGGGTGTCAGCGGACCCATAAAAACATGTGTCAGAGAAACAAACATGCAACCAGAGGTAGTTTTAGTAACAAACGTGTGTTTTTCCAACTGTTGAATGCTCAGCATTCCCTCCCTAGGAGATTTCTGAGTGTTTCAGCAACGTGGTAGTGTGCATGGAGAGGAGGTAACGTGGTTAATGAAACCTCCCGACGCTTGGAGGGCAGGAGGAGGCATGTGGCCCTGGTGCCTCCCTGGCCTCGGCGGCTCTGCAAAAGCTTATAAGGATTATTTTTGGGTGGGCAGCATCCTGCTTCTCAGAAGGGTGGGTGCCAACCCAACCTTCTGCTGCGGGAAAGCAGGTGGGCAGCATCAAGCTATGGAGGAGGGCAAAAGGGACGAAGCTCCTTGGGGTAATGTTGGAGACCTTCCCCAGGGTAACACCAATACTCGGGAGGGAAAGAAGAATCCAGCACTTCTTGAAACTCATATGGTGTATGGGAACGGGCATCTGTCCTGGAGAATATCATGAACAGATGCTCCAGCGCTTATTATTTTAAAAGCTATGAATTTAAAAATGTGTTAATTAGGAGGAGGGAAGAGAAACATCAGCAATTCCAACTGATCATCCACAGGAGCCTCGTACAGGAAAATAAATGACAGCATGTAAGAATACAGCCTGAAATCTCTGGGTGGATGCTGGGCTTTGCTCCCGGCGAGACCACGGCCAGCTGATCTGGAGGGGATCTTCTCTAAGCCCTGAAAAGCAGGGAAATCTGCCTGGAAGGAGCATTCATTTCAAACTTGAAACAATCTATGAATGTATGGATGGGGCAGCCGAGGTTTGTCAAAGCGGATGCAGAAACTCCGTGTGCTGATTTCATACTCCGTCAGACGCCACTGGAGAACTGCGTAGGAAAGCTGGGACAAACCCAGTTTGAGCAGCTTCCTCCAAAAACCCAGTGTGGCTTACTGGGAACCCACAGCCCGTTAGCCTCTCCTCGGCAGGCAGTACTCCTGCCCGGTGCCCATGGCTTTGTGCAGAGGTGCTGGCTGCTCCGCTGCCGTGTGAGCCGCTGTGCTGCCGGGAGACAATACCATATACCGGAAAAAAAAATCTTACTTAAGTCTTTGCAAAGCCACAGATAATGCACTGCAAGAGTGAACAACCAGGATGAAAAATAATTGCACTCCTATTTTTCTCCAGCTTTTCTTATCAATGACTTTATCACCTTCGGTTTTATTTTACACCTTATTTAGACTTTACTGTAATCCCAGCTATTTCACCATTGACACCTCCTTAATACCTTGTCTAACACCTCTGACACCTCTGGCTAATGCCCAGGCCCTTCTCCAGCACACAGCAGCTCAGGCAAAAACAGAGAAGAGCTAAAATGGAGAGAGAAAAATTATTTACTGCCTGGGATCTGTGAATAATAACCTCTGAGGAGAAAGGGTGGGGGCCAGCCTTCCCCGCGCAGCTGAACTTTGATATCCACCCACATTAGTCTACATCTGCCTGTTTCTTATTATTTAAAGATCGTGCAGCAAGTGTTACGCAGGAAGAAGCAGCGAGAGGATTTATTGTTCGAGGGAAACTGCAACCTATAAAGGCTCAACTTAGTGAACTGAAGCAAATTAATTCCACTTACTTAGACACCCTGCGCTAAGTCCAGCCCAACTCAAACCATTCCATCTCCAAGCGTCCCGCTGGCGTTAGCAGGTTTGGTGCCAACCCCACACCCGCGGCTGCTCCGTCAGGTCTTTGCAGGGTGGGTGCGGTGGCCAGGGCTTTGCCTCTCGCCGCCAGCCCCGAGGGTGCCTTTTTAGGGCTAATTCTCCTTCTTCAGCTGGGGAAGGTACCTGCCTGTTTGCAGGGGATCCATCCTTCGCAATATTGAGAGTCGCTATTCAAATATTCCTGGTTTTCTGGTCGGGAGGAGGTTAACCGAGGTGCTGGGGCCCCCAGCTGGGTTTGCGGCATCACTGGGGTCTGTTTCTCTGGGCGTCTCTAGTGGGGTCCAGCAGCTTCTCCTGCAGGCGCCCAGGAGCATCCCGCGGTGTGGGCTGGAGCAACGCTGCCAAAGCCAGGAATTCCCGCTAGGAAAACTCTCCCCGCTTCTCCCTCCAGGGGTGTCTAACAAGGCTGGCTTTTCCTGGCAGCCTGACCTGGAAGAAATCCCATTGCAGTCCCAGCACTGGCGATACCACAGCAATACACTTCCTTTTTTTTTTCTCTCTGATCTCTGAGCCTAAAGACTATTGCTACATTACCTAGATTTAACTACCCATTACACAAACTATATCTCTAAAGTGAGGGATATGGCAGCTTTACTATAAGTTTATTACATGCTAATTCAAATAAATTTGCTCCAGCTGTGGAGCAAAGGAGATTAATAACCTCGAAGATCACTTCGCTGCTTTGATGAGTTTCTTGAACAGAGTAGAGTATATTTAGGAAGAGCAACTAGATTAGTCAAAAAAACCCTTTAATTATTAGTGACACTGTGCAAACTGCTTCATATGAGTGGAATACCAACTACTTAACTCCCTGACCTTATTATTCAAATAAACATTTCTTATTATAGCAACATGACTTGCTCGTCAACACATCAAATCAGCTGCCTGGGTGGTGGTTTGGGTGTCCCCGCTGTGTCAGCAGCTGGGCTGCGTTGGGGGTATAACGGCATTAGAGGTGCGGGGGGGCTCCTGCTCAGAGAATTTAAAGACCTCTATGAGTGACATGGTGAGCTGAGAAATGTGCTTTGCTGGGATGGGCTCAGTGCTCACGCCTTCCCCTGCCCAGGGTGTTTGATACTGGTTTTATTCTGCAGTTAATTCAGATTTTTCTGGAAGTGCTTAAGGCTGGATGCTCAGAACTGATGTTTTAATGCCTTCTCCAAGAAGAGTGAGTGTGTGTGTTTGGTAGAACAGCCTTGGGTAGGGGATTGCTCAGGTTGTTCTTGTCACTGGACCTCTCCCAGTCCTGCAGTCCCATCCCATTTGCTGGAATCCAGGGCAATTGTGCACTTGCTGGTTCATCTACGTTGTAACCAGGCTGCAGGTGGGATGCTGGAGCAGGACATGGGGTTTTCTGCCACTTTTGGTAGATAAAAAGCTGGGGAAGAGCAGCTTCCAAACCCAGATTTCAGATGTCATGGAAATATATGTGCTGTTTGCTGAGAAGCAGATAATTGTCAGAGATCCTTCCTGGTGCAAAGAGTTGCACTCCGAAGGTTTATCCGGGGAGCGATGAACGGTGTGCCACACTCCCCTGGGGATGCTGCTGGGTCCCAGCCAATGCCTGTCCCGTCAGAAAGTGGGTGCTGGCACGGTGCTGGAGCACCCATGGACCTGCCGGGGGGCTCGTGCCGGCACCGAGAATAAAGGCATCCCCACCCTTTTGGGTAGGAATCATGAGTTTTTGCTTGTTGCCACTTGATTGCGGGAAGAAGGTATTTGTGACTCTGTGCCGGGACCTGGATACGGGGGGGGATCAAAAGGCACCTTCTGCCTTCTCACAAGGGGAAACATCCCCAGCACCGCATCCTGTGCCCTTAAACCGCAGCAGGTGCCCTTGAGCCAGATGGATGGATGGAGGCGGTGGTGGCTCCTGTGAAGCAGAGAGGACACGGAGCACTGATCCGCATCGCTAGTTGCTTCCCTTCATTTTCTCTGGTCCCGTTTTATCAACGGGCCCGGCCGGACTCGGCAGATTCCGGTGCCTGGGGGATGCTCAGGGGGGGCTCAGAGCCTGGGGTGTCACTGCATGGGGAGGGTCCCCAGGGTCTGCCAGTAGTCTGTGGGGACGGCATGGGTCCAGCCCCTCTTCGAAAAGCAGCAAATCGAGAATATTCTCCTGCCCAGTGCTTCCTGCTCTCCCCTGTCTCTCCCCCGCAGAAGGCAGCCCTTCTGCCTTCAAACAGTTTCTATTATATGTAGAGCAAGCAAAAATGATGTGTTAAATACAGCCTGGGCTGAAGCTCTGAATCAAATCAATTCTTTTTTGATTCCCTGAGCTTTTGAATTTTCAGCCCTGCTGAAGAATTGTTAGCACAAGAATAGGGCTGAAGGAGCAATCCTTTTGTATCACTATTGACTCGATTATTTTGCCTCTTGATTTTCTATGAAGTGGGCCACGATGCCATGCCGATATGCTGATTGCTAATGGCAGAGCATTGTTCAGCGCCATCTCAAAAGGCTCGGGGTGGAATACCTTCATCTCCCCACTCACTACAGGCTGCATTTGGGACCTACTTTTATTTTGATTGATGCAAACCGCAATGCACAGGGGGCTGCGCAGAGCAGGCTTTTCAACAGGAGCTGCCAGGAGGACCCTCGGTTGGGCTTCAGGCTGCCGGTGCAGCAAAGGGTTACGGTTCTCGCTGGGGTGCTGGTGACCTTCCTCTGTCTGACCTACTAACAGCCATGCTCTTGGGATGTTCCCGGCGCTGCCGCACGCGCGGATCGATAGGGCCAGTGCGGCATAAAGCAGAGAGGTTGCATTTACACAGTGTCACGACTATCAATATTGACAGGTCGGACGCGTGTCCTTCGGACCGGCGTGTGCTGTCAGTGCTGGGTTATTAATGCCCCAGCGGTTGCCCGTGCCCCGAGCCCTGCGGTGCTGCAGGGGGGGTCCCCGGTGGCACAAGCCCAGTGCCCAGGCAGGGATGCTGAGCGAAGCCCTGGGTGCTGCATCCCTCCGGCGTGCTCACCTCCGTTTAGCATCTCAGCTCAGGCATCCTTGGCACGGGTGCTGCGCTACCAAGCCGTGTCGGGGCGGAGAGGGATGGGGGACAGGGATGTGGCTCCGGCTCCACCGCTGGCAGTTGGGAGAGTGAGTTTGGAGCCCGCAGCCCCATTCAGGCTCACTCTTTCAAGATAAGAGAGAGGAATTCCCCACCCATCAAAAGGTGGTGAAAGAACGGTAGGAAGCGCTTTGGATCTTCGGATGAAAGGGGCCGAGGAGGAGCAAAATACCGCCTTGCTTTGAAGATGCAAAGCCCTATATAAATCCTGGGCAGTTTTACTAGTGGCTCAAACGCACCACAGGCTTTAAAAAGGCAAAAGTACAGACTATTTTGCGCTTATTATTCTTGCTGATATTTACGTTGCACCAATGCCTGCAATTTCCAGGTGCTCTTTAGACACAGGAGGTGACACAGCCTGGCTGTGAAGGGGCTGCGGGGTCGGCATGGGGCTTTAAGGATGGAGAAGGGGCACCAGTGGCCCAGCCGGGCCAGGATACAGCCCATGCCATGCTGGAGTGATGGGGGTGAGGGCAGCGTTGGGGCCGGCTGTGCAAGGGGGACCCCTGCGAGGTGGGACTGGGCTGTCCCCTGTCCCCTGGCTCTGGAGGGAGGTGGGAAGCCAGCTAACTATTTTTGATTCAAACTTGCTTGCTCCAAGGCACGATCAAACACACAGCTGCTTAAACACACACACAAGCAGAAAACTTCTCCTTTTGTGACAAACGGACTTGAAAAAGTTGGGTGCAAAGGAGTTGGGGGGAGCCCGGAAAGGAGCATCCCCGTGAGGCAGCCCCCGTGCGGCAGGCGTGCAGGTTGGGGTGCTGGGTGAGGAATTAAAGGTGGCTGATCTGAGGCATAGATAAGCCCCTGGTCCCACCGGCACGGCTCCTGGGACGGCCGGGAAAGCTGGGGAGGAGAGTGGGCTCCGTAGCAGCCTGCTGCAGGGCTCTGCAGGGTGAGCATGGCTTTTCTCGCAGCAACACCTGGAAACACCCTCAGTGCAAAACTGGCAGGGCAGGGTGGAAAACCCCCAAATCAGTACGAAATGATGATTTCAATTGGGCCCATTTTCAAAGCTGTCGGGAGCCCCGAGTGAAGCATAGTAGCTGGGAAGGAAAAACGATTTTAATCCAGAGTCTTTTTGGAAAGCAGGACCTGGTAAAGGGCAGCTCCTGGTGCTGTTTCCCGAGCAGAACGGTGTTACCTCTGAGCAAAGGGGCTGATGGGGGGTTTGCCTCCCTTTGCCCCCAGAAGTTCTCTCGTCGCTGCAGGAGCAGCTCTTCGCCATGACTGGTCCCTGCGCCGGGGCAGCTGGCATGGCCGCTGCGCTCGAGGTGCCGATGGATGAGTGGGAGAAGAAGAGAGGCTCATTTTGTCCAATTTGCCAAACCACACATTAGGCTCTTTAAAATTACAGTCTAAGAAATAGCAGCAAGTGCCTCTTTCTTTATTTTCCCATTGAGGGGCAGGCAGCAGCACCCTTCCCACCTTGCTTGGCTTCCTGAATCAAGGTCAATGCCGCCTTGGTGCTGGGGACAAAGTTGTTATTACCCACTGACGTGCCCCATGGGTTTGTCATTACAGGGCATCACCTCCCTCCCTGCCCGGGGACACAGCTGACACGGGAGGAGGGAGCCCGGGCAGCGCTGCCTCGGACACCAGGATTTCCAGGGCCACGGGCACATCCCATGAAGCGCCAAGGAGGCAGCGAGGACCAGAGCACTCCTTCAGCTCTGCAACCCCCCCCTCCTTCCCTGGGGTTTATTTATCACATCCTTGCCACGGGAGAGCTCTTCAGGTCTCGGTCACTGCTGTGCTTCAAATTAGTGTAAAATAAAAAGACTGAACACTGGTGGGAAGTAAGGCCTCGAGGTGCCCCAAAGTGGTTGCAGGGGTGATCTCCCCAAATCAGTCAGCGGTACCCGGATGGGCACCCCAGTTGCTGGCTTGGGGCTGGGGGGCAGCGGTGACACCCTGAGCTGTAATGAACGCACCCCCCTGGGTGCAGGCAGTGGGGCGAGCAGCCTGCTGGTGGTTGATAGCGCCCACCGTGCTCTCGCTTGCTTAGAAAACAACAAAGTGAAGGGTTTAACGGCACAGGTTAAAAACAGACACGCTCCCTGGCTCTGTGGCCCCCATTCCTACCACCATGCCCCAGCATGGCTGAGCATGGTGGGTGAGAGAGGTACATAAATCCTGGGGAAATTCAAGCCGCCATTAATGTTTGGAGACGCTGTAAGTGATGATTTTGTAATCGCTGCCATCTCTCCACAGCTGGCTCGAGACGGGGGTCGTTTGGTTAATGCACATTTCAGTCTTCATTGCCTTTTTAACTAGTTTTTAATCAGTAATTATTGGCGAGTGGGAGAGGTGCACAGGCTCGCTCCCTGGGCGAGTGCCACTCAATATGTCATGGCAATTAGCACCCAGCAGTGGTGGTGGGGCACGGGCTGGACACCGTCACCGTCACTGCCACTGGCCCCGCACTGGGACCGTGGCCGGTCCCCAGGCTCTGTGGCTGCGGGGCCGCACCGGCTGCTCCTGCAGAAAATGCAGGAGTGGATGGGGCCGTGCTCGAGCACCCCCAGCCCCGTTGTGTTTTTTGTTATTGGTGTCGGTAAGGTTGAGCTGGGTGTGGGATTTGGTGACCTGGGCTCGCTGCCACCCGGGGATAAAATGGTTTTGAGGACCAGGTTCTTCCATTCATACCAAAAAAGAAATTTTAATTTTCTTTGTTCGTCCTGCAGACAAGAAATTGCTGAGCAGCGGATGCGAGCAGCAGACGCCAGCCCGGCCCGTGGGAGCCGGCGCTGCTGCTAATTACAGCCGCTGCCATGGAGGTAAATAGCAGGGAAATCAGGGTTCGACTGATTCAGAAATGAAGTCAAGTATCGGTGCCCTTTGCAAATAGCTAATGAATTACAAGTATCTCTCTATACACAGGAGCTGACATCACCTTGTGACCAACTGAAAACCGCAGCCAAGCACCCTCGAAATGTAGAGCCTGCTGTCATTGTTCGTGTCTTATGATATTTAAAATAATTGCATGCAGAATGGTATAAAGAATTTTTTTGGGGGGGGGGGGGATTATCATTATAATCAGGGTTTCAGCACTCGGTGCTCTCAGGCGGCACACTGGGTGGCATCCGGGCTTGTGCCCGCTGTGGGAATCGGTACCCTGTGGAACAAATGAGCTTTAAACCCTTTCTATTTTATTATTCTTTATTAATAATGAGGAGGCCCTCGTAAATAGCCATGAAAGGAAGTGCTTAAGCTCATAATTAATAAATGCTGGCTTGGTTTCTGCTGCGGAACTGCAGCCTTGAGATACCTGATGGGGGAACATGGAGCTCTGCCGAAACAGTGGAGGGTGCGTGCGTCTGCACCATGGGTTCATAAACCCGGGAACTGTCATCTGTGTCCCTGGGAGAGCTGGGACAGCCTCCTCTGCAGTGGGGTACTGTGCATCCCTGCCCCTGTGGTGTGGGGTTGGGGGGGTCCTGGGACGGGGGCACAGGATGGGGACAGGGCACAGGGATGCAGGGGGTCCCCTGCCCTCGGGGGTACCGCGCCGTGGGCTCGGCTTCCCACCACCCACCTGGGTTCCACAGCAAAACCCCAAAGAGCCCTGGCTGCCTCCTGAAACCCATCGTTATGGCTCAGTCATAAATGTTTATGACAGGAGGGAAAGGAAGTAAATCACATTTATATCCCTTGTTTTCTTTATTGGGGCACTAATTTGACAGGGAAGGGAAATTTTTGCTTATTTTACAACTCTGGTTTTGGCTGCAATTTGATTTTGGTAGCTGGGAGGCGAACACAAAATCTTATTTTTATTCCGGAGTCAGTATAAAAATTTACATTTTGACACAGACCCCCACTAACGTTTTAGTGCAGATATAGCAGGCCTCCGGGCTTTTCACAAAACACATAACCCAACATATAATACACTCATAATTCACTAATGTTTGCTGAATGACAGGGTTAAGTGGCTGCTATTCCCGGCCTCCCACCACACTAATGTACTCCAGACCTGCGCTCCTTTTCTTCTGGATTGCAGTCAAATCGTTTCCTGCCGCCCTCGCAGTGGCAGCTCCTTCCACCCCGAATAAACACTACTTCCGAAATTATTTTCATTTGTTTTTCTAATCTAATTTTCCCCTCGGTGCTCCACTAATCATCAATCCCATTAAGGGCTTGATGTGTTGACTGCTTTCCAGAGAGGAGCCCGTTCCACGTCCTGCCACGCGCTGACCTTCACCAGCACGATCCCAGCACAGCCCCGGTGCTGCCGCCCCCCTCCCTCCCCCGGGACCCCGCGGCAGGGCCGGACCTGGAGGCGATGCCTGCGGTGGGGGCTGCCGGGGCGGAGAGGTTTGTTGGTGCTGGTGGGGCTGGACCATCCCCTTCATCCCAGTAAAAAAACCCGCATCCAGACCTCCCGGCTGTGCCCTCGCCTGCGGGACCTTGTGCTGTCCCGGGTGAAATAACATGAATATTTCAGACATAAAGGAGGAGTGGGGGAAAGTTGGCTCCGCTCCACTCCAAGTGACAAAGTCAAACAGCCTCTGGTGAAGTATGTGAGCTGTGAAGAGGGCGCAAAGACAATGTGTGTGGCTCCTAATGAGAAAAATAAACCGCGAGCGTGTGCGCGGGGCGGAGGAATTTATCTAACTGGAGTGGGAACATGTTGCCACCCACCGCCCTTCCTGGGAAAGGGACAAGAGAGGATGTGCTCGCATCCCACAGAACGGTCAGGGTTGGAAAGGACCTCTGGAGACCATCTAGTCCAGAGATCATCCTGGCTCGGCTGCCTTTTGTCCTGGGGCCGGGAGCTGAGCCCAGGACAGGGAGCTGAGCACAGGAACTGGGGGGGGTTGGGGCTGTTTTTCCTTCTCGCCTGTGTGAGGTTTGTGCTCTCCTCTCTCGGCAGGGCCCTGAGCTGGGTGGCCCAGGGGGTGGCTGGGTCCAGCCTTCCCAGGCAGTGAAAGCTGCTCAGAAACCTTAAATCAAGGGTGGGCTGAGGATGAACCAGGCTGGGAGACCCTCCCGCCCTTCACCGCAGCGTCTTGCCAACTGGCACAGGCCAAAACCATGTTTGAGGGGCAAACCAAAGGAAACTGTCGGGACTCCTCTGCTTCCTCCTCCTCCTTCTCCTGAAGCTGCCACCCCCTTAAAGGCTGCTCTGGGAGGCACACGGATGGGTTTGCTGCTGTTTTGTGGGAAATTCAATGGTTTTTTTCCCCTCGGAAGACACGCTGCTCCATGCCCCCCCCAGCCAGCCGCTATCTCCCACCTGAGAAAAGGTAAACCGGTCCCCAAAGGGAAAGCAAGGATGAAGCAGGTATGGTTCCCCCCTGCTCAGGTATCTCTGTAACATACATTTGAGATTGATAAATAGATACACCGATAGATGCCTACGCATAAATACTTCTAAGCCACAGAATCATAGAATTGCTGGGGTTGGAAGGGACCTTTAAGACCATCAAGTCCAACCATTCACCTCACCTGGCAAAACCACTGCTAAACCATGTCCCCAAGTGCCACGTCGGCCCTTTTGTTAAACACCTCCAGGGATGGCGAACCCACCCCCTCCCTGGGCAGTCTGTGCCAATGGTTGAGAACCCTTTCAGTGAAAAAATTTTCCTAATATCCAATCTAAACCTCGCCTGGCATCACTTGAACCCATTCCCTTTCATCCTATCCCTTGTCACCAGGGAAAAGAGGTCAGCCCCCACCTCTCTGCACCCTCCTTTCAGGGAGCTGTAGAGAGCGAGAAGGTCTCCCCTCAGCCTCCTCTTCTCCAGTCTGAACACCCCCAGGTCCCTCAGTCGTTCCTCATCAGACGTGTGCTCCAGACCCTTCACCAGTGAGTAAAACTCTTCTCCGCTGTTGGGGCTCGCTCTGTTGGGAATGTGGGGTTGAGTGAAAGCCATGAAAAATGGTGAGACTCGTCACTGATGTCCTTCACCTAAGATTTCCTGTGCCAGGTTACTTTTACACCAATGCGATGTGTCTGCATGGGTTGGCGGTGTGGGCAGCAGTGGTACAGCAAAGCTGCCACGTCCCCCTTACCCAGACTGTCGCCTGGGAAGGATACGGTCCCCGGGGCAGGGGGATGGGGACAGGGAGGAGGTCAGGGATGTTCTGGTACAGACACCCCCACCCTCCCACCCACCCCGGGAGCAGGAGGGGTGACGGGTGATGGGGCTGTGCGCTGGCCTCCCCCCAGGAATAAACATTTAACCCCCCCCCCCCCCCCCCCCCAAATGAAAGGGACTCCACAGCTCTGTTCAAAACAGTTTATTGTATTTTTTTCGTCAGACAAACACATTGATTTCTGGACCACAGTAGAGGATGGAAACCTTTCACAAACTTATTTATTTGAAAATACAAATATAAAATTATACTTTCCACATCTGTGATGTGAGAGACCCCCATCCACATAGTATTTTACAACAGGGCTTTAGAAAGCCATACACAGAGACCTGAAAGATGCTTGATATATATAGATACATATATATATGTATATATATAAAAAAAAAGTCACTACCAAAGTTCTCATCAGTTCATACTAAAGTATAAAAGGAAGGGCTAGGCCTGCCACTGTGCCATAGTTTATTTAGGTACATTTATGACCACCTGAAATGCTTAGACTTGCATCCTAGTACTGATGGAGTTCAGACCTCGTACAACAGAGAATGACGGGGATTTGCTACCTACAACGGTCGACGCGACACAGGAGCCCACGCATGGTGTTACGAGTATGTACAGACCAGAGCGCCGGGAGCTTGGGCCAGTCCTGCCTCCCCCCTGGCTGCCGGGGCTGCGCCCTGCTCGGACACGGAGCTCTCTCGAGACAACACAGTCGGACTGTTTGGGAACCGAGAACCGATCACGAGGATTTACTTTCTCAAACTACTTTTTTTTTTTTTTCTTTTTTTTGGTAATTTTTATTACAGTATTAAAGTATTGCTTAGCTTTACAGAATCTCCTCATGTAGTGTTCGCACGCGGCAATGGGTTTGACTTGGATTCTGTACGTATGAAACTCTACAGTGTCTGTGCGCAGACCGGGATCTGCCGGTGTGTCTTCGATGCATCCTGTCTCTTCACCTTACACTAACTTCAGTTTTCTGTTTGAACTATTTCGCTTAAAAAAACAAATCAAACCACTAAAAAAAAATAATTCAAAAAATTCCACCCAAGAGACATTTCCATAGCATAAAAGACAGCTATGAGTTAGTGTTGTTTTTTTTTGTTTTTTTTTTGTTTTTTTTGTTTTTTTGGTTTTTTTTTGTAAACAGTTTCATATGCAATATCATACATAACCATGGCTGGCCTTCAGTAAAAATGTAGTAAACTATATTGCTTTATTATTGATTATGTTGCATTGAGTGAATGGCAGAACAAAACAGGAAGGTAACTGTGGCTGGAGTCGCTAGCCCTCATTCACACTACAGATGAAAACAGCATCCTAGGCTTCAAGAGCAGGGAAGAAAAGAAATCCGAACACCTTTCAGGTCGTTACTACCAACAATTACCCAATGGTTTAACTAGCCTAGCAAGATGTGTAACATTCACCAGCAGTACGCTGCTGTACAATGGAAAAAAAAAAATAGTAAATTTACAGCAAAGAGAGCCATGCTACCTTAAAGTCCAAGCTACAAATTCAACTTAAAATGAACATTTATGAAGTATAAGAAAAAAATAAAAAAAAAAAAAAGGACAGATCAGGCTTCATTTTAATCAAGCCAATCACAAAGGACTTTTTTATTTTGAAGGGGAGGAGGGTACCCGAGCTCTTGTGGCTTGCTACGACTCCTCTCAAAACGTCCCTGGTGTTTGGGACACAGCCCAGCCCTCAGCATGGCACGGCATGGCACGGCACGGTCAGCGCGGTGCCAGGTGCCCGGGCAGGGGACAAACCTGCCTTCGCCGGGGAGGCGCTTTGGGTGCCCATTTTGCACAACTGGATCAAAATCTCTCTCTCTTTTTTTGGTCACTCCAGGGGTAGTGGGTCCGTATGAGATATTTGGAAAGAAAAGGGCAATATCCCTCGGAACGATCCTTCCCTCGCTGTGCTTGACTAAAACAAAGGTGGAGCTGAACCTTTGTGCTGAAAAATTTACAAAAATACCCCAAACAAATGAACAAAAAAAAAAAAAACCCTTCGAAATGGACTTCTAGATGAGTAGGGGGGACTAACGTGAACCTTAGTCTATGTAGCCACATCAAAACATATCGGATTCCACGACATTTGTGCTATGGGCCACTGGGACTTCTCAAAAGGTATATAAACATCTAAAACATATTCACACAGATTAGCAATTTCTTCTGAGCATTCTTAAAAAAATAATTTTTTTTTCTCTTAGTAAAATCGTTTTAATATACCGTGCCTCCCTCTTTTAAAAAATAAATTAAAAAAATCCAGTTTTGCATATCTAGCATTAGCATTTAAGGTAGTATGGCACATCCCCTTTTCAAAGTCAAGGATGGGGATCTACAAATGCCTTAGGAGTTTGCCAGCATTTTTAACATTGTGAGACCTTTGGTTAGTTGAAACCGCATCAGATCAGCAAAAGAAAAAAAAAAAAAAAAACAAGAGGAAAAAAAAAACAAAGAAAAGAGGAAAGAAGAAAAAGAAAAGGAAAACCTTCCCAAAATTATCAGCATTTTTTTCTTAAATAAGAGAAAGTTCTATCCTTACTGGTCCTAAATCTGAATAACTACATCTAAATTTTTAACCTTAATTACGATACACCTACCAATATGTACTAGAAGAGGAAGAGAGAAAGAGGGGGGGAAAAATCCACTACACTAGCATCAGGACAGCACTCTTACAAGATAGCCATTTTATACACTATTAACATACAACAATGATCAACAAAGAATATTCTATGAGGTGACAGGGAATGGAGAGGAAAACCAACTGGTAGTACAGTACATCATCAACATTGACAAAATAGCAATAAAAAATTCCCTGACGGTACATTGAATCTCAGGGAATTTGGTTTGTTGTTGTGTTTTGTTTTTTTTTTTTTTTTTTATTTCATTTTTTAAAGAATTGTTTTATTTATTTTATTACTTGATCAAGTCTCAATATTTAAAAAGCGTCCAGCATTTTGCTTAAACCTGGTTGTTCTGAAATAAGAAAAAAAACTAAAATATTACATAAAAAGCATGATTCTTTTTTAAAAACAAGAAAAACAAGGTTTTCTCCTTTCGGTTAGCAGTATGGTGCCTTGTTTTTGTTAAAGATGCCTTGCTCTACCTTGTCTATTGAATGCCTACATTAGTCTACTTGTTAGTAAAATTTACAAAAATAGGAGTGCAGCAGCTCTTTTTAACAAATGTCGCATTCAGTGTCTTATACTGGCTGTACCTAAAGTACCAAATTTATAAACGTAACAATTTAAAAAAATATTAATAAAACTTGTCAATATTACGTTAAAAAAAGAAGAAATATATCCACACTACAGTATGTTCTTAATGCCACCTACCATGTTGTACTTCTAGTTTGCTGTTGCAGGCCTATTTACCAATATTAAAAAAATTAAATTAAAAAATATCCTTCATAAGTTTCCTCCCCCAACAGAGGACCATATATATAACAGCCAAATATTAAACATGTGCAAATAGGAAACTGTCAGTTTTTCCCCTACCAGTCACAGTGCAATGATGTTTTATACTTTATTTTTTTTTTTTTAAATTCTGTTTACAACTACAATAAATTAAAATCTTCCGTTGCTTCTAGGGTGAAACTTGTAGCACTGAGGTATTCCCAAAAGAAAAAAAAAAAAAAAAAAAACAAACCCAAAAAAACCAAACCAAAACCAAACCAAACCAAAACTGAAGTTGCTTTCCTAATTTGTTAATACAGAACATAATGGATAAAACCGGTAACCATGCGAGCTGTGGAGCCGCTCTGCCCGCAGCAGGCGAGCGCGGAGGAGGGACCTGGCCCCCGGCTGGGCTGCGCAGGGTGCCCAGAGCAGCTGAAATGACTGGACAGCAAGTTGATCTAAGTTTAAAACAACAACTTAAAAAAAAAAAAAAAAAAGATAAAGGTGTGCTTTGAACCGTTAAATGCATTAAATAGGAAAATCATAGCTTCTTTTTCAGTCTTGGGAAAAGCAGGTTTTAAATTAAAAAAATACCACTAGACTGTTCCTTTGTAAGCTGTGCACGTCTGAGAGCGCAGATGCTGGTACGACGCTAGGAGAGCTGGGAGGGCCACCACGCCTACGGAGCGAGCGGAGCGGTGTGTGCATCACCTAACTCCCGCGGGCCAGCTCCGGCAGTTGGTCAAAAAGTCTAAAACTTCCTTTTTTTTTTTCTTCCATTTTCATAGAGAAACTGCCTTAGGCTGACTCCATCACAAAAATAGGTTTGTATTTCTCTTTCTTAATAGTTTATATGTAGTTAATGGAATTGTATTTACAGTATTCTTTTTTTTTTTCTTCAGAATTCACTATTTCAAAAAACCTTATATCACCTCTTTCAACAAAAAAAAGCACTTATAGAAAAAGGACGCACAAAAAGTTTGTAGTCCTTGCCTTATTGCCGAAAATAGATAGAATTAGGTTAACGAAGACGCCACAAATGAAAAGAAGGGCTAGAGAACCTGCTGCTCACCCGCGCCCCCCCGCCCCCGCGCCCTGCAAGGCCACCCTGAAACCGTGCCCACCACCGGCTCTGCTCCCCCCGCCACCCTCGGCGGCTGCAGAGCCGGTACCGGTGGCTGAGACTCCTGTCACCATCTCAGCATCCTTTAAGCAACAACGACTACATAAAACAGAAGGGAGAAGCAAGGGGGGGTGGGGAGAAAAACGAAAGAAACTCCTTAATATAACAGTTACACTATGGTTAGGCTCTTGCTAGATACACAAAGAATTAGAACTACGTGGCTACAAGACTATGTCAAAATGCTACGAAAAAATGTGGTTTGGAGAGGTTTAAAAGGAGGTGGGGGGGAACCCATCAAGAAAATAAAACGAACAAGAAATGGATTTTATATACATACTTTTAAAAGCTGTTGTTTTTATAGTACAGCAGATTCATGAGATGATGAGAGAGATTTTAAACAACCTAAGTCCGTCGAGTGCCACCTCCTGTTTGTTTGCGTTATCGGTGATGATGTCGTGCTCAAAGTCTGATGAGATCACCCAAATGTGGGCCCGGTCAGAAACTTCGCCCCGTCTTGCCTGGACATCCAGAGAGACTCTGTGGGGAGAAAGCAGACACGGGACACGGAGGAGAGCGCAAGTTAACGGAGCTCAATTGGGATTTTTAACAAACACCCCCCACCCAAGCGCTGGCAAACGCTGCACGAAGCCGTGGTGCCCTCCGATCCACACCAAGGGGGAATGTGGAGCCACCGGGCTGCAACGCAGAGCCCGTCCTGGCACCGTCGCTGCTGGAGAGTGGATTTAATGTCTGTGCTGCCCACAGGGTCCAGCTCCATCCCCACGGGGAGCAGCGTGCCAGCTCAGCCCGGAGCCCGGGCAGGTTAGGGTCAGCCCTGTGCTGCTCTGCTTTCGCAATGATAAAACGCGACTTGATGTATCAGAAGGAGAAAAACTGTTCCTCGGGCATCTGCTACGCCAGGGATTTACAAGACTTCGGTAAAATGATTTTTTTCTGAAGGCATGGCTAAAGTAACTTGAAAGGTAACAACTTTTACAGGGGCACACTGCGGTGGTGATGATTTATTTTATAACGGAGGCTCCAGCTTCTACCGCTCTGCTTAACGTCGAGGTGGAAATAAATATCAGGGGACTGGTTCTGCGGGCAGCCGCTTGCAGGGCTGGCTGCGGCGAGGAATGCACCCTGGTCGCATGTTTTTTGGGGGTGACCTCCAAAACCTGTCCCCAAACAAAAGTGAGGTGGCACCAGCGCCCCGCCGGTCCCTGCCCCACGTTGGCCCAATTGCGTGTCCTGACGCGGGGACCGGGGGCTGCCGGGGCGGGCGAGGGACCCGATGCCGCGGGATGCGCCGCCGCAGTAAGAATTCCAAACTCAGCGGTCCTTGAGGAATTAATAATAAGGCTCATTTCCTCCTCTCAAAATATATTTTAATTAGTAATGAGCAACATTAAAAGCACTTTCTGTTTTTAAGTCATTAATGGTTTGAGTCTTAACACTGGCCAGTAAATGATGGTTACAGTTTGATGTGTTGTGGTAAGTGTACAATGATTACAATACATTAATCTGATGAACGCTGCCTTCATCGCAGCGTTATTAGCGTGAATGATGATGTTCTGCTCAGGTCTCCAGCCGGCGCTGCGTATCACCTCGTTATTACACAGGCTGACGGCCCAGAACATGTGAAGGATTCTGACAAATTGATCTGTGAACATGCACTGATACGTGCAAATAATAACTGGGATTAAAGCAAGAGTGCTTATGCCACTTCTTTTCTTCCCCATAAAAAGTACTACCTGGTGGAGCAAATCAATTGACGGAACAATTTCAGGTAATCTTGGGGGTGTGTGGGTAGATGAAGAGTAAATAGAAAACCCCTTTATCCACTAGTGTTTAGGTATAAACCTATTTTTATATAATTTAAAGCCTCCAAATGTTTTCCACAGTTCCCAGCCCCTTGACTAACCGTAATTCTCATTTCATACGCTGATTTTGAAAGTAAAACATATGACACTGATCAGGTAGTGCCGGGCAAAAGGCAGAGAAAGAAAATCTGTCACATCCATTACATTTGTCTGTACAGACTCAGAGCTCTACAGGCAAACCTGGGCCATGTGACGGGGGTAACTTCTGTTTTTCATTGACTGACTTTTCTAATCTACTCTAGTCTCCGTGTAAGAATGCTTGTTTGCAAATATGAATATGCCAAAGGTCAAAAAAAGAATAAAAAAAGTTTAAACATTTAATTAACTGGAGCTTAGTTCAAAGGGTAGGAAACTGGCAGCGATCCAAGGATGCATTACTCAGGTAATGTCTTTAATTTAATTTGCTTAGGTTTAATTTTTTTTTTTTAATCTTGATAATTGCTCTATGGTTACTAGTTACAATGTTATCTTTTAGCTGTAATATTTGGTATAGCACTTAATTAAGAATGATGGTTTCTGTGTAAGAAAGCAGTGGGGCTCATCTATTTTTAGACCCGTGCGATGGTAGCAGATCTGTAATCCCCATCAGGATGCTGTCAGCTGGCACTCGGTCCTTTCCCCGCAGGTTTCTGGGATCGCTGGTTTTTCTGCGGGGCTTTTTGTCTCTCCGAATTATTGCACTGAGTGTCATGAATATGAAAACGTGACTTTTTGGGGGTTTAGCTCCCGATCTGTCTTCCAGTTTCCAACCCGTGAGATTGATTTGAATAACATAAATCACAGAAAGGAATGATTAAAGGCCAAGGAAAGATGAAATGAAGATAAAAAATTGTTCACTTAAAGTAAATATAGGGGAGATGGTAGTTTAGCACAAAGTACAAATGGTATATACTGTAATACCTCCAAGTGAGATGGCAACCAACCATGTGTAACGTTTCAATGGTATCCATTTGTAAAAGCCGTTGCAATCAAAGGTCCCTAAAATTGTACAATTGTTAAGTTCATCAGTGCTCTATACATGGGAACAGATGATTATTAATTTTGGCAAGAAATTATCAAAGGACTTGAAAGACTGTGTTGCCAGCATGAATAGGTATTTCTGAGAGTTCTTCTGGTCACCAGGGCTCGGTGTGCTGGACCCTAGGGTTACCTTTCCGAGACCATAATCTTCTCATTCCCCCAGTTGCAAAAATAAGCTTTGGGTTTTCCCTTCTTTGTTTTTAAACCAGGGTTAGTAAATGGAGAGTGTTAAGTAAATATATATGTAAAAAAAGCTCCGGGATTCTTTGCAGTTATTGGGGGAAATTAAGAGGCTGCCAATCTGCAAGTCAAATCCAAAATCGTTCTTTGGAGAAGCGTCAGTGCAGACAAATCCGGATCCCCAGGCTCGTACCTTGTACCCTATTACTTGAAAAATCGGGATGACGCCGAGGCCAAAGTGCCCAAGTTTTCAAGAACAAACAGGTCTTTTTCTTTAGGTGAAAAATGGAAATAAGAGGTGTTGGGAGTGGTGAGAGATCGCAGTTTAAATGATGCAGCTCTTAGCAGAGCAATAATATTCCGTGTTTGGTACTAGAATTGATCCAAAGGGATTGTCAAGTCCCTGGTGTGACCACAGGAGAGGCAGGACCGGGATGGGAACTGAGCACAAGGGCACAAACGGAGGCAGCAGGGCTTTTTTGTCCTTTTGGGGACTGGTTGCTTATGCAATAAAAATAACAATTTCAGGAACTTTGTGTGCACTACGCTCCCGCTCCCCCAACTCATCTGATTCGGTCAGAGAGCGAAATTCTCCGCTCAGTCTGAGGGATCTTGGGGGAGCCCTCTGTACTTTGCTGGATTTATTGTACGAGAGGGGGGAAAAAAAAAAAAATCTCATCGTTTTACTACAAAAAGGGAACCAACTCCAGTTGCAGTTTTTCCGCTTGGGAGACTGACAGCCACCAAAGAGGTCCAACCACATTCATGCTAACACACACAGGTAAAACAGCGCGATCTGAAAACCAGCATGCAGCTTTGTTAAGCAAATCTCTGTTGCCCATCATTAGTGAGACTGCAGACCCACGCCGCATTAAAAGAGCTACATTTCCAATGACGTGACAACAAAATGGAAGCGACTTACTTGTAACCTGCAGATTTTAAGGACTGTTCGCCATGCCGTAACCGGCTGGAAGTGACCCAGGCGGTCAGCAAATGCCAGCATCCGCCCCGGTCCCCAGGGATGCTGCAGTTACAGGGACGGGCGGTGGGGAGCGGGACAGCCCTGCAGCGGGACAGCTGTCCCCTCGCTGGGTTGGCTGTGGGCAGCTCTGGGGTCCCACCGGCACAATTAATGAACTGCTTTTTGCTTGTTTAGGTGGGAGCAGGGACCGGTGCATTGTCTGCAAATGGGTACGTCAGCCAGGACGGGTGGTTGGGCTGATATTAAGCCCGTATAGATAAGCAGAAACTTTAAAGCCCATGATCATCAAATATTTTCTCCAGGAATGTGCCAAGTCTGGACTGTAGAAGGCGTCAGACAAGCGTTTCCAGCCAAGTTGGGAACTGGAGTGGTGCAGCCCGTTGGCAGCTCCAGCGGGTTGGGGACAGCTCTAGCAGGCTACGGCAGCAAGGCGCCACGCTTGCCGTCAGGTCATAATGAACAAAAAATCCAACAAAACCCCCCTCCCAACGTCATTAAACAACGAACCCCCCCCCCCGCTCCCTTGACCGAGAAGAGAGGGTGGCAGCTCTGGTGCCTGCGTGTGGTACTTACGGCGATCCCGTGGCCGAAGCCGGAGCCCGGCTGCGGGCTGGCGGCGCTTATGTAGTTACCCACGCTGGAGTCCTGGCTGGCCGTGCCGTAGAGGTCCGCGACGGGCCCTGGGCTGTTGGCCCCGGGGAAGCCTCCGGGTCGGGCTGGGTTGGAGCCTGCCGGGGAAGCGGGTGCGCCAAAATTCGGTTGAGCACTGTAGCTATTCAAGACTGGTGTGCAGAGAATAAAGCTGTGTATGAGGCCAGACGCCGGGCATGCACCGTTATTACAAAGCCAAACACCAGAATAAACAGCCTAGGCCCAACTTCTAACACTTAACCAAGGCCATGCGATAGGAGAGCAAGTACTGGATAAGAGTCAGCCCGTACTACTACGAAGCTTAGAGCTCCAAAAATATATATATGGATATATATAAAAAAAAAAAAAAACAATCATTCAACACACTACTGCAACCAGAGACTGGAGGTGCTCATTTTCACCAAATTATCACAAAATATAATAGATATTTTTCAACATCTGACTTGATGCTCATGCAGTAGTAACAAGTTCTCTAGGTCTGGGCACGCCAAGACAGCATTCACATCCCATGCAAACTACAAAGGAACTAGTTTGAGACTACACATTGTGGTAATATTGATATTAAAACGTTGACAGCAAATAACTTCAATCGCGTCTAGGAAAATTGTTTTTGGATCCATTCGATACTTTTGAAAAAAAACCCGCCCTTTTAAATCAGTAAGCTGTAGAAATAGTTCAATAGTTGATTTTTTTTTTCTTTAAATGGTATGGAATGGAACAGTTTGGAATTTTTTTTTTTTTAGTATGACCGAGTGTTTTTTATTTAATTTTTTTCCTATTGATTTGGAGAACGAAGACCTACCTTCGTCTCCAAAACCATGCTTGGGACATCAACCAAAATTAAACAAATAAATAAAGATCAAAAGCAAAAAAGAATTCCAGAGGGTGTATGACAACTCACCTCCTAATGTGGAAGTAAAAGAAAATTTTATTTTTTTCCTCCCTTTATTTTTTTTTTTTGAGACAGAAAAACAATGTAAATAAGAATGATACTAAAGAATAAATTTAGATATTAAAGCATGTTAGATGATCAGGCTTCTGGCATTTCTCACAGTTTCTCTTGGATGTAAAATTTATGAGTAAGAAGTTTCAATGCAAAAGAAAAGTTAGTGGACTAGGAGGAGCTGGATGGAAATGGCTTGCGGGAAGCTGGCGCTACACCCGGGTGGTACTTGCAAGGTCCTTCGGGAGCACACGGAGACTTGCCTGCCCGCACCCACTAGCGTCTCACCGCATCCCCACTGCATCCCCGCCGCGAACGGGTACCAGCAGCGCCTCGGCACACACTGCAAATGGCTAACAGCTGGCTGCGAGCTTCCCAGTTACTGGGGCTGAGCGCACTGCTCAAGTCCAGCGGTGGTGGCGAACACCGCAGCATCCCCGGGAGCCCCAGCCGGGCGCCGCAGCTATCAGTACAACCAGGCACCCGACCTGCGGCAGAGCCCATCACCTCCACGTTTGAGGCTGCGCCAGGATTTCTTCAGCCTTTTCCTCTGGCTGCAACTTCCCGCTTATCTTCATTAAGCACTAAAAAGGGTTTATAAAGTTTGATAGCCTGCAGTAACCCCCGGCCGCTAGCCCGCAGGTCAGAGCTGCCCTGACCGACCGCAGGGTTTTACTGGGGATGGAGACCGGCCTGGCAGAAAGCCCCGCTCGCTCACCGAGGGCAGCCCGAAGGAAGGCTTCGGCAGCACCTTACATGAGCTGCGGTGGGCTCAGCCTGGCTTTGCTGCTGGGCCACCACCTCTCCTGCCCTGGCCCCTTCCCCCTGCACCGCCCTCCCAAGATGCCCCCCCCGCCCCCTCAGTTTTCAAATGAATGAATTAACTGGTCAAAAAAAGTCAACCCAGCAGCTGTGAGCTCTGCAATGACAGGAAAGTAAATTTTACAAAATAAACGATTTAATGCAGCTCTCAGCTGGTAGCAGGGGAGAGTAAGTAGGACATCTAAGCTAGCAAGTTAAAAGAAATAAGGCATGAGAGAGTAAACAGTTTTTGGAATTCACTGGCAAACAAAGCGCCTTTTTTATTATTAAAGATTAAATGTCAAGATAACATTTGGCCTTCTCACTCATGGAGAAAAATATCCAGCTGAGATGTTCAAAAGCCCTTTATTACTATAAGCTGGCACTTTTTTTTCCCTTTTCTTCCTTCTGCTTCAATAAAATGGATGCGAACTTTACTGCCAAGGCACACAGAAAACCCAGTTGGCTGCTCTGAGCAAAGGCAGGAGCGTGGCAGAGGGACACGGCAAGACAAGGAGGGATCCTGTCAGTAAAATACTCCTGCAAACCCCCACGGCAGGGCCAGGGGAGCCCATTGCACCCCACTGCCTCGGGGCTAGGAGCCGGGACCGGCCTCGGCACCAGGCAACTGCCCACACGATGCCCAGAGCCACCCGCCGCCGTGTCCACCGTGGGCAGGAGCAGCGCACACCACGCGCTGATGGGCCATGGCGATGCCATGGCTAACAGGACAGACAGACATCCCCCGTGGCATCCAGAGGGAGAGTTCTGCGCCATTGACACGCAACCACAGAACCGTGCGCAGGTGACAAGGGGAAACGCTTTGGCACATCCTGAAACCTTGCAAATGGAGACTGAGGAGCCACGGAGAGAGGCTCTGCCCCCTCAGACATCCCACCCCAACCACTGTCATTTACATCTCTAAGAAGACTGGAAACACTGGATTTCATACATGCAGAAAGAACTGGCCACTGGTTATTTGAAAGTTCTTCTGATTGTGGGTATTTAATGTAAGAAAAAGGTGATTTTCTACCCACTGAGCATCAGCTGAACACTCCACACTGCTCACAAGAGTGCCTGCGGAAAAAGGGGCACGCCAAAAGCACGCCCACTGCTCCATCGCCTGGGAGCAGCCACGCGGAGGCTGGGGATGCCCCGGCACCGCTCTGCGCTGCCTGCTCAACAGCTGCCTGGAATATGCTGTAGAGAGGGCTGGAAGATTTCACAGAGCTGACATTTTGCTCCAGACCCAATAAATGAAACAGAAAAGTTCTCGTAATTACCAGGAGGCTGAGCACTCCTCAGAAAGCCATATTTTAACGATTCACTCAGCCATGGTGAGTTGCTAAATATTTGTCTTCTTACAATAGCTGCACATAAGCTCACCTGGAGCCAGAGGTGCTTTTACCATCGCTTTGAAACAGCAAAGGGACCTTGAACGACTTTCCCGACATGCAAAATGTGATGCGTTCTGGTAAGAAATACCTGGAAAGAACCAGATACTCTTTCAATCCTCAAAGAAACTGTAAGACTCTTTGGAGACATGTATCTTTCTGACAAAGTTCCTCATGTCGTCTCAGTCACCGGAGAAGGCAGAAGCTGTCCAAGAGCCACAGCTGCTGTGAGCTGCGGGAGAATCGCAGAGCACTAAGACTGATGTCTTGCAGGCTGGAAGGAATCTGAGACGTCCCCCTCGTCCACCGACATCCTCAGAACGGGAAATAATTAAGAGCAGAAGTTCGGAAGCACGTTGCTGAAAAACTGGCAGGGGATTGCGCTGTCCCAGGAGAGGGGAGGGAACTACTGACCAGTCTTGATGCCAGTCAATGGGGACCAGGAGCAAAGCCCAACCTCTTGCCTGGTCCCACTTGGGCAAACTGACCAAGTATCTCCTGACTTTGGTTTGCCGAGAGGACCCATCATACTCATTCAGCATTGCCTGGGTGTTGGCAGGGCTGTCTCCTCCCCTTCGAAAGACCGCCAGCGCTCAGGAAGTCCTGGTAGTCAAAGTGCCTGTTTCCAACATGCTCTGAAAGGTTCAGGTCCAATTTACCAACCAATTGCACAAGAAACCATCCTGCACCAGACGTTCTCACAGCTCTGAGGCTGCACCTAAGTGCCTCCAACTCAAGGGTTTCCCCTGAGCATAATTTACAATCCCAAGTGTCACCAGGAAGCCCTGTGACAGTTCAAGGTCAGGAGAGATAAGGAAAATATTCCATGTGTCTCTAAGTCACAGCTAACCAACTTTTATCTTCTTCAGCCCCACAGCAACCCTCTGGGTTACAGAAGCTCCTTCCTATGCCTATGGAGATCAAGAGACAGCAGCCAAGAGATGTGGCAGTGATGGGAACAAGGAAGTTAATGTAGCGTTTGCTTCTCTTTGAATCTGCTGTGGTTTTTCTTATGGAAAAGGCTCCAACCCTGTGAATTTTGATCAGCAAGTGAATGTTTGCCTGCAGGCCAGAGGGACAGACTTTGGGGACCCTCAGGCTCTACCCGGCCCGGCACCGTGGTGGGTTAGGGAGCACTGAAAAGCAGCAAGGGAAAGTGAGATGGGGCATGAGATGCTGAAGCAAATGTGGGTTCATAAAGCAGCCCCAGAACAGGCTTTTTTAAAATGCAAAGTGTCCACAATGGTGGCATTGGGAGAGTCACGGCAAACACTGGTACTGTCTCCATCTTCCAGAGATGATGGGAAGAGACAGAGAAATGCCATTGCTGACAGGGCTGGAAATGGATAAAAGGACCTTAGACTCGGTGCCTTGCCACAAACCACTGCCGGCGTTTAGTATTTACAGCAGTCAGATTTTGCTATGGCAAAAGCATGGTACTATGGCAAAAATGGTACTTCCCTGCTGCAGTATGCGCCCGCGCACGGGGTCTCGTCTCAGGGACATGTTTGGTGCAACCATGCATGTTTGCTGCACCCTCTCCTCTGCCTAAGCTGCATCTCCTCAACGGAGAACATACTGAAAGTCTTTCTGCTAAAGTAAATATATGAATTTGGAGAGAATTTTAAAATGCATCCATAACCTCAAGACAGTGCTTCGATGAGCAAGGCTATTTTATTACTACCTCATCTTGGCATCCTTTAGCAGAGCCGTCTTTATCCACATTTAACACGTGTGTAAGATATTTCTCAACACAACATTCAGACAACAAGTGATTTACGTCAAAGACCTGAGAGCTGGAGCCCCAAAGGCAGCCGGCAGCCCGGGTTCATGCAGAGTCAGGAGACTCGGTGCTACGAACCATTCTGCTTGGAGCAGGGACGGAGCTCGCTGGAGCTCGCTTATCAAGTGCCTTCTCCTGCAAACTGCCATGTTAACACAGCCCCTGCTCATACATTAATCCGCGTTCAACAAGAAAGGTCACCATTGAAAGATAAACTCTCTTTCGATGAACTCTTGAGAAATTTCTAAGTCAGGATTCATCATGACATTTGCCTTAGCGAATGACGTATTACACTAACGAGGATCCAAATGCCTCGCTGCGGGGGCGGAGAGGGCAGCTGGGTAAAGCACAACAAGTCGGATGCTGGAATCTCACCCAAATAAACTCAATTCAGCCATGAATGATGAAGGGAGAGAGGGCGGGAAAGGGAGAAGAAATGTAAGGATTTTGACATTACGGTCCTACAAGGAGAACTTGCGTGGTACCGGGCTGATGGTCAGTCCCTGAGGGCCTAGTAAATTAGATGTGATGACAAAACAACACTTCTAAGCACCACTAAAGCACGCTGTATTTCAAAGGAAACAAACCAGGTGAAATACATATCAAGATATAAGACAGGCACTGCACAGGGACCGCCGTCCCCTGCACATAGCCCACGTGGAGCCTTCGGTGATGCTCTTCCCTCTCCTACGGCACCAAACCCCAAAGACTTAAACACCATTGTGGGGGGAGGACCAGCTCCCACAGCAGTTTCTTCACCATTAACTACGGGGGTTTTGCTTTTTTTTAACACATAACAAATATGAATATAAAAGAAAGGTGAAGAACGGTGTAAAACGCGGTTGGAGAAACTTGCGGCTGCCCTCCCAGCCATGGTGCATGGGCAAGAAAAACCTCACGTTTGAAAGAAACTACCACATGATTTACTGGATTTCCTCTTTGAAAAGAGGCAGGATACTTCAGGATGAGATATAGTGCACCGTTATCACAGCCAGAAATACATTTTGCACTTGAGAGCGCAGCTGAGAGCAGAACGGAGCCAGCTGGAGCCGCCCCAGCTTCTCCCCATCAGCAGGAGCCCACATCCCCTGCCTGCACCCCGCACGGACACGTATGCAGGTAACGCTGGGACCCCACGGCTGCGTGTGTGCGTCGGTCAGCACTAAACCAATGCTCCCAGAGACCCGTCTCATGGCACTTGGTCACCACCTGCACCTCCTGGAGAGGGCTCCTCATCCCGAGCGCTCTGCCTGGGAGGGGACTGCCGTCCCCCTGTACTCCTCAGCTTCTTCTGAAGCAGCTCCTTCTCATCAGAAATTTGTTTATAATCTCATGCGAAGAAATTTTCTACTTCCAGTGCCGGTTATCGCCAGCACTTCTTTCCTCCAAGACCCTCCTCACTCCTGCCTTGTCCCACTGGCTCCGGAGTGGCTTTCTGTACAGCCAGCCTTCTTGACAACTTGTTGATCCAGCGCTCTAATTTCTGGATGACTCTCTCATCTACCATAAACAGCCATGCACAATTTGGCAGGCATTTCTACCATCAATGTTTATGATAATAACTACACGTGCTTGAAAGCAGCAGGAAATTTCCAATATAACTATCATTAAGACAAAATGCTTTAAATCAAAGCCATTACCCACCACCAAGACTCAAAGCTCACAAGATTAGGCCGCTTTTCTGTCTTTATGAAAAATTCATATAACATGCTGCAAACATCATCTTCCAGCTCGAAGGAGTAAATGATGTAACAGCACTGAGTGCTGCCGACAGGGATGGAAAGGGGCAGGGGATGGGGGCACAGGGCAGGGAGGTGCCGCTTGGCAGCAGCAGCCCGGCAGGCTGAGCCCACGGACAGCAGGCACCCCAGTCCTATCAGCAGCACCGTGCCGATGGTATTTATTCACACGCACTGCTGCCTGTCCCTCTGCCCACAATGGGGTCAGCAGCGCTGCAAAGCAGGGTCCCAAGCAGCCCAGCTGGGACAGGGAACTACACCGCAGTCTGGAGGCATTTAATTTGAGTCACTTGGGATTTACCGCTGGATTTTAAGCAAAGATTTTCACGGACGGAATATCACCTGTTACCCAAGTGTTCAAGCCTGCTGTACTGCCTTTGCAACAACCCAAGCACAATCGCTGCAAGGACATTACAGTAAAACCATGGCGACTGGAGCAGGGAAGATTGTGCCCTTCCTTGGGGAGCCCGTGTGTCCTGAAGCATGAGCACTAATGGCCACGTTGTCGTGTGCGTGACGAACAGCCCAGCAGTCACAGTGTGATGCTGATACTTTAAATAACCAGCCACAGTATGGACTGCGGGAAAACTTTAGCACCGCATGCAAATCTTACATCATTAGTGCTCAGAGCCTTATAAATATCATTAGCCAGCACTGCACCCATGTTATAGATAGTCTGGCCAAAGCCAATTCTTTGTGCATTCGCGGCTGAAGTTAATGGGAGCTTGTATGTTGCTTTTCAGAGATGTTAACAACCAAGATGCGATTTGCCCAAGATTGGATGTACAAATTAACGCCAGTCTGAAATAAGACGTCGGTGCTCCTCGTTCTCGGTTGCCTATTCAGGCTGCAAGAGTGCACAGGCACAGCACTGAGAATTAAATGCTCACATTCAGGCTCTTTTTTTTTCTATACCAATCACCACACACAGCTCCAGCTAGAGGCACAAAAACATGTGTCTGCGGTCAGAATGAACTATCAGAAGCATCACTTTCTTGTCTCTGTGTTTTTACACACAGTGTTGTTTTATGTCTGAGGCAGCACGCGGCACGCCTCAAATTCAGATCAATGCTCAAACTCAAAAATGTCTCAGAAATAATGAGCTGGAAACACACGGATATTCTGGAGAGTAACAACGTACAAACAGCTCCCAACTAGCTGAAAAAAAAAGTGGGAGACAAACCAGAAAAACAAATAACCCCAGTGTTACAATTAGAGGTGCCATTTAGTACATCTCTCGCAGGGACCTGCAAGGCGCAGCACTTTGCTCTGGCTCTTCCCAAGCAGACTTGAAAAGCAAACACCTCTCTGTAAGGAGCCTGTGGCAGACAGAGCTCCTCTGCAAGTAATAAGAGCTGTAGATATTTTGCTTATGACAGCCGGTTCAGTCCTGGCTCTGGAAAATCAAACCGCGAGCTTTGTGCCTTCCCTGCCGCCCCAGCCATGGCTCTGTAGCGCGGAGAAGCCTGACAGCCCCGGGTTAGTGGCAGCAGTTGTCCCTCCCCTGCAGCTATATTGGCCCTGCAGGGAAAAAAAATAAAATAAAACAACTGTCGGGCTCATCAGTAAAATAAGTGGTGATGAGGCCAAGAGACACTGAGAGCAGCTATCTGCCGTAACAAGGTACTATTTGTAAGTTATTTCCTATCTGCAGTCACACTTTAAAAGGTTGTTCTGCTTTTGCAGCCCCTTTGGAAACGGCTTCACACATCAAAATATCACAGGGATAACGACAGAAAGCAGTGGGTGGTGAGCAGGTTCCCAGCTCAGCAATTACCGCTGGAAGTGAGCAGAGCATGGGGAGGGAGCGCTGCTGCCGGCCCCCAGCCCTGGTGCGGGGCTGCTGACAGTAATTCACACCCCTCGGACATGCGCCTCGCAGCAGCCCGAGCTGTGAGGAACCGAGCTGGACACGGCGGTGCGATAATGGTAACTGGGACCTTGTGGCAACTGCTCCTGACGTGGCCACAGCGCCCACCCTCCGCAGTGCAGCACAGGGGTGTCTGCTCCGGCCCCAGTGTGGATGCTGAGCAGGCGGCACGGACACCAAAAGCAACGGCTCAGCTGCCTTAGATGAGCAGCCAGCCAGAGCTGGGTGGTTTCCACAAGCCTGGGCAAGCTAAAAATTCAACTGGTGCAGGTGTTTTAAAAACCCACCACTGTCCCTCTCGTGCACGCTGCAGGCATGAGAGCAGCACCTGCTTCTGCTAAACCCTGCGGTGAATGCACCTTGAGCCTCTGCCACGGCTGGAAGCTGTTGATGCGCACCAATTTGCAGAAGACAAGACACAAAATTCAACGTCTTCAAGGCCATCTTTTTTTTTTAAGTCCCGCAGTTATGGAGCAGGACAACTCAATGCGCTTTCCAGCTTGGCTGCAATTTTTTGCGAACGATCAATATTTATTGCCTAATCACATTTTTCCATATTGCAAGTTAGCGGTGTCACTCTCGCGCCGGGCCGAGTGCTACACGGAGGCCACACAAAGCTTCGCTTGTAGAAGCTGCAATCAGGGAGCCAGCTCTTGTCACAGCCTTACAAAAGGATTTCCTCTTGAGCGGCTCATCTTTAATCATTATAAAAGCACAGAAGTTTAATCCATTTTTGATGTAAGCGCTAATAGCTTTGTGTCCTTGAAGTTCAAAGTGGTCTTCGTGCATGTCGCTAATTAGCCGAGCAAGCAGCCATTCAGCTCCCTCTCATGTTTCTAATTAGATCCTTAACAACAAACAAATGTCGACCTTACAAAGGCTGTGCTACGTTTCCCTCCATTAGTTAAACAGTTTGGGAGGGATGCGGTTCCCACTCGTCCGCAACCCACTCCCCAGCACAGCGCAGTTTTGGGCCAGGGGCGCTCGGGTGCCTCTGCTGCCCATTGGAGAGGTTCCACGTTACTGATGGTGTTTTCCAGGGGTGCTGAGCACCCCGGGGCTGCGGGGAGCGGGGTGACCGCCCCATGGTCCCCCTCCAACCAGGCCGGCCATGACCCAGCTCTGCACTGCTCCGCTCTCCCTCCCCGCCGGCGAGGGATGCTCACCGGTTGCACCGAGACAAATAAAACAGAGAGGTAAACTCTGTCCCGTTAGTCATCTCCCTAACAGGTTTCTCTGTCAATTTAACCAGTTTTACAGTTAATTTAAAATCCGGTGTGCTTTCATGTTTACATACTTCGCATCAAATGCTTGGGACTGTTTTCTTCCACTCTTTTTTGGCGCTTGATGTTTGTAACATGCTGCACCAGAGCCATTTGAGCAGCACCACACTCGCACTTTCACCTGCTCGGGTTTTCAGGCAAGGTCTTTGCTCGAGCCCTGGCTCTGCAGTGGAGCAGCCCCTGCACTGCGGCATCCCTGGCCGGTGCTGCCCACTGGCACCGGCACGGCCCTGTGGCCTCCCTCGGGCAATGCCGGGATAGGGGGGATAAACGAAGAGACTTCTGCATCAGGGAACTGTTGCCATTGTGTTTCTCTCGCACACAACTCAGAGGGCTGCGGCTGCTCGCTGTTTCGCAGCATCTCAACCCAGTGCTGTACCTGCTGTCTGTGTCTGCACATTAAGCTTTAACACTTATTACCATCCATCCAACTGGCAAATAAGGGCTAAAGCTCGTGATGCTGTGCTGCCGCAGAGCTCTCTCTCATAATTTTTCTACTTAAAATGAAGGAAGCGCCGAGCCAGGCGATGCCAGCGCTTTCACCTCGTGCTGGGTAACACGAAAGCTGTTGCTACTTTTACCATGGGCGACCACATCTGCATTAATTGTTTACCACAGCCCGGACAGGTCTTTTATTAATATTAATGAGTAACAGGGAACAAAAGGCCCCTTTATTTTTAGCCTACTCTAATTGCGTAGTAATTACTCATCTACAAAACAAATGAGCCGAACTCCATTACCATAGCAACAGAAACTCCGGCCTCCCACTGTACCACATTAACAGGCTATCACTCCTGTTAATTTTAAATTGAAGCCTTTTGTACAATAACAGACAATACAGGAGGAAAATGAAAACAAAAACAGGTCTTTGTTTTGCTGCATATTTTAAGTCTCCATAGCAGGAGGGCATTGTCCGAGGGCACCTTCCTGCTGCTGATGGACGCCCATGGGCTGGATGGATGCCTGGGAGCACAGGAGGGTTATCCAGGTTAATGGAAGAGAAACGCAGCCCACAGACCCCTGGTGCTTTCCGTGCAGTGATCCTCTCCTGCGGGAGAGCCTGCACCAGGCACCTGCACACACAGAGGTGCTGGGCACTGTCAGCAGACCTGCCTCCGCAGCACGCGCAGCCGGTAATAACACCCCCCCCGCATAAAACCTGAGCTCACCGATGAGGAGACACTGCGAGAAGCTGCTGCCCACCATGCGGTGCCTGGGGGAGAGCTGGTGGCACCAGCTCCGCTGTCAGCAGCTAACACCCCTTGGCCAGGGAGGATTTGGGCACAGACACCTGAGAGTCCTCATGGGGTAAAGCTCTGGGCACTTGCTTTAACTAGCAGGAAATGCCCTTAAAAAGACCCAGCTGTGTGAATTTATTGTTTTTAAATAGCTCAAGTTTATATACCTGCAGACCAATTTTGCATTCTCTGGCAATTACTAATCCACCATGCTCCTCAAGCTAATCCAGAGCCAGATGCATGCTAACATCTGCTGCAACGAAAAACTCCACTGCTTCTTTTTCAGTTTTCTATTTCAGAAAGGAGAGAGAGAAAAAAAACCCAAACTGTAATTATGTATTTACTTTTAAAGCATTTGGGGAGAGAATCAGTATGAAAATACAATAGTATGTCAGTAAAATGTGCGCTGCGTCACATTTAGTAGTTGTTCCACTAATGGGTAACAGCCTGCGACTGCTGCCAGACAGGCAAGTTACCCCTCAGCTCAGGGAGTACTTTACACGTTTAGTGATTAAAATGCATGAGACGTGCTCATGTGCTCAAGTATCTCATTGCACTGGAGAGCTCCTGCTGAAGGCCCCCGTTTCAAACCTTACAATGACTCGTCTGCATCTTGCGCGGAACAAAGTCTAATTACAACGGCCAAGAGCTCCGTCCCTCCGCTTCCGCTGGGAGAAAGGAAACCAAACACTGATGATTGGCCATTGCAGGGCTTTGTGGGGCTGGAGCACAGCTGCCCAGTGTGGGCAGCATGGTCCTGTGCACCAGCGAGCTGGTCCTTGCCCGTGGCATGCGGCAGCGGCAGCATCCGCGCCGTCACCGCTTGCCGTGTGTCAAGAACGGCAGCCGGGATGGTGGGATGAGCTCTGCTGAGGAGTGGTTTCCCATTGAAAGTAATTCTCCTGATTGAAAAGACTATTAAAAGTTAGCCTCTAAATTTGTTAAAGATTAACTTCCACTGTACTTAAGTCTGCACTTCAGAGGTGGTCACTAATTGCACTGGAGATGATTTATCAAGTGCACAAGATTTTCTATTACAAAATTATTGATTAAAGCTGATGTATTTTAGCCACAATAGACTTCAGCCAGGAGCCCTGTAAAACGACCGCTGATGTGGTCAAGGCCTAACAGCAGCAGCACCAATTTGTTTTAGATCTACTGAATTTTCTACTCAGCACCATAGGAATCACAGAATCACAGAATTGTTTAGGTTGGAAGGGACCTTGAAGATCATCGAGTTCCAACCCCCCTGCCCTGGGCAGGGCCACCAGCCCAGGGTGCTCCAAGCCCCGTCCAACCCGGCCTTGGACACCTCCAGGGATGGGGCAGCCACAGCTTCTCGGGGCAACCTGGGCCAGGGGCTCACCACCCACACAGGGAAAAATTTCTTCCTCATATCTAATGTAAATCTCCCCTCTTTCAGTTTAACACCATTACCCCTCATCTTATCACTCCACTCCCTCAGTCCTTGCTGATCAAAAAAATCAAAAAGTGGCATCCTACAGTAAAATAAGATGAACCGTTTTTGCGTGTAGCCTGCGTTCTGGAAAGGACCTGCATGATTCCCACCCTGGATCAGCACAGCACTTCCGAACCAAAACAGAAATGACTCCCCTTTCATTATTATTTTTTTTTTTTTTTAATTTGGGGTAGGCATCAGAAAAGTACTTGCAGTGCTCACAAAAGAGTAAGAGCGTATTTTCAGTATCGAGGGCAAAACCACGCACAGAAATGCCAAGTGGCCTCCTCTAGAGCTGCACTACACTCACTAGAGGCGTAGGACGTACTCTGCTGGGGCCGACGCTCCACGCAGAGCCTGGCTGCTGCTCTTTCTGTGTAACACGCGACATTTGTCTCTGTGTCTGTCCCTCACCGAAGCCCCACGGGGTGCGGGGTCCCTGCGCCTCACCCTCCCTGCCGGGCCTGCCTGCAATGCTCTCCAGCGCAGGCTGCCTCTGCTATGAAGGTAAGCAAAAGATAAAATCTGATGCAGCCATTAATTTTCCAATGCATCAGCCGCCAGGCTCTGTCACATAATTACCGGCAGTTCCAGCGGAGTGAGAAATTTCAGCCCGCTTGCTGCTCCCAAGTGGTCCACTTGTTAGGTTCTGGCTTTTGAGATTACATAGCTCGGATTAAACTTTATGTACTTTTATATAGTAGAATAAAAGAGGGAGAGCAGTTCCATCAGAGCTGCCGTGCCACAAGGGAGTCCTCTCAACAGGCCGTATAAATCCCAAATTGGTTCATCGCTGGATCTTTGAAACGCTCCTACTTACGACATTTCTGTGAGCTGGTGGCGGCTTCTCTCCCTCTGCACGCACAGACCAACCGTTGTCCCACTTTTTATGGCCGTAATTTGCTAACACTATGGGTGCCTAATGACAAGATTAAATTTTTAGAGCACCTTCTTTAAGTGTAAGACAAGGCTTCCTAAACCCCATGCAATTTGTCGCTCTGCTGACTTTTAGATACACTCCTCACTTCATCATATGCCTGGCGCATTAAACAGTGGTTCCTCCCGTCTCCCTGGCAGATTGAGATCTAAGGGGGAAATTATTCTCCCTCTTGATGCACAAGCATTTCAGCTCCCCGGTAGCAATAAGGAAAGTAACAGGGGTGGCTCAGATGATTGCCTCACACAGGCTTGCATTGCATCAGCCCCATCCGAGCGGTTGTTTGGTTGATTTACTTATTGTTCTATTAGAGGTAAGGAGCGGATACAAATCCTTAATTACATTTTGAAAGCCCATTCTGGATATTTTATTTCCTTTGAAAGCACTTGCCAGAATAAGTGCACTAAAGACTGCCTTGACTATCCCCAGCAGAGCAGGAAGATGCTCCAACTCAGCACATCTGATTTGTGGGGACGGCCGGGGGGCACGGCAGGAGGGAAGGTGTGACCGCGCCGTACAGTAGCTTTTCTACTCCCAGCAGGACATTTTCTGACAAGCAACAAGCTAAACAAATAAACAAAAGTCTAATTCCAGATCTCAGTTACCATCTGCTAAATTTACTGACTGCAGCTTCATCTGTGAAAGAATTTTAAAAGTTTAGCAGAGAAACCCGGGCACGAGAAGCAAAGACACTCGCTGGCTCAATGGCAAAGGTGATGAACTTGCCTCAAACTCCTCATGCTGGTATTTATGAAATGTTAAATCTTCATTTTAAAATGTTGCCTTAAGCTGGGTGACATGGCAATGAGTAGGACCCACCACTAGCTCAGAGTCTCTGTTGCATAACAAGATTTAAGGTTTATGACCTAAAAACAATTGCTTTGTGTCTCAGGACAGTCTGCGGGAAGCTGCTTCACACACAGAGTATTATTTAGCTACCCAAATGGAGTGATTTGCGTTTGGCACATCTGGTCTACGACCGCCAACGAATGCGTCTATGGGCTAATATGGACGAGTAACAGGCTGATGAAGAAACCATGATTGTAAAATGATTTAAAAAATATCTTAAGTTCTTTTAAATACAAAATGAAAATAAGAGAATATAGTTATAGTCAGCATTTTAATTCCTAGGGGGTTTAATTTGAGAAAAAAAAAAAAATTGGCAAATTTACTATCAACATAACAGCATGTGCGGGTTCTTGTACAGAGGGTGTAGGTTGCCTACAGCTGGGTTCAATTTAAACTTCCAGATAATGGGATTTAACAAATACGGTACTATGGATCCAAGCCGTTAGCAGCTCTCTGCTGTATTGATAGCCCTACGCTTTCAATCAGACCAAGGCTATGCTTTTAACTGCCACGCTAGTTCACGTTGATGATACCTATAATATCAACTCAACAATGCATGTTCTACAACTACATCTACTGCTACCAGTACGACTACTACAGTGCATGCATTTAGTTCAGTCCCACAGATACATACACTCTAAGAACAGGCAAGGGGAGATGTGAAATGTTTTACGGGACGACAGGTGTTTTGTTTTTTAAGTAAGGGAAATTAATAAAAACATCAAAAGAAAGAAAGTGTACAAAAAAATAGAGACATTTCTCAAGAGTTGATATGAATTGTTTCTTGAACCGTTTTGTCCGAACAAGCAAAAAACATGCAACCAGCTGCTACTAACAAGAAGCTGGACACTGAGAGAGGATTAATAGTTGTGGACAAACCTTCCCGCTGAGAGCGCTCAGAAGAGTGTTTGAGAGGAGGTGTGCACGTCCGAGTGTAAGAGAGGCCGGAAAGTATGCCTCAGAGACACCCTCTCTCACAGCAGCCCCAACCAAGCAAGAGAGAAAACAACAAAACATAACTGCTCACACTCACCATCAAGGTCAGTAGCTCACGTTACGAGATTTGTTATAGCTGGCAAGTATAAAGTACAGTAAGGGGTTGTCGGGGCGCAGGGCTCAAAGGCAGCACTGGCAAGCCGGGACTGGCGCCCACAATCCAGATGTGCCGGGGGTCGGGGAGGGGGGGACCAGCTCCTGGTGCCGCGGCACCGCGCTGTCCCGCCATGCTGCGTGCCGCCGGCCATCTCGGCGGGCAAAGCGTGCCTGTGGGAGCCTGTGCAGCTCACCTGGGACAGGCACGCACGGCTCCTCTCGGTGCCGAGCAGCGGGAGTGGAGCTGGATTATGGATGGCCTTATCGATTTTGTCTCCACTCCTCAGGGAGGAATTGTTGGTGGCAACAGGTTGGGAACTGGAAAAATCTCAGACTTGTCAATGAACCAGAGGAAGGAACGAAAACCCTCTCCTCCCAAATTTTCCTTGTCTCGCTCTCCGGCCAAATGAATCCCTCCCATGTCAAATGCAAGATAAAAATGTCCCCCCCGCCCCATGACTGTATTTTAAAAAAAGTATTTACACGACAAAAATGTTTTACACGTAAAATATGTCAGGTGAATTCAAAAGAAACGTGACATTGATAGTGAAGTTGTCTAGGAGGAGTTTGCAGACTCAGACTTTTAAGTTTGCTCATTTTCCGTGGCTCAGGTCCCAATTCATTAAAAAAAAATACAAGAATGGATGAGGTTGTCCAAACCAGCGGAGGAATTCGGGAGCACAGTCCCACCCGGTGTGAACGGATGTGGCCAAACCCTCCCGTCTGCTCCAGGGACCTCAGCTACCGCGTCATCACTGGGATGTCGACTGGGCACATAGTTTATAAAGAGAAGCATTGCTGCGTTCACCCCGCCGGCACATAACCGGCTAAGCTAGATGTGAATTTCTAAGTGGCACTGAGCACGACCAGGGGGAAATGTCCCTTTCTGCCGTGACAGAGAAGAGAACGTGTTTATCTAGCAAGGTAAACTGGTGACTGCATCCTCACACACTGCCATAGGGACGAGGGCAGGGAAGACCGGGCAGCGCAGAACCAGGGCCAGGCACTGCCCCCCAGGCGAGTAACTGCCCCCGGGTGGGCTTCTTTCCCTGTTAAGAAAACATGTAGTTTAACTAAGAGCAGGAACATCATCCTGGGGAGAAACCGAGGTGGTCAGTGCCCACTCACTGCAGCCCAGGGGGTTGGAGCAAAAGGGCTGCAGCCTCCTTGGAAGACCAAGATGCATGGCCGGAGGTGGATGCTCTCCGCGGGTGCTCAGCCCCACCGGCAGCTGGGCCGAGCTCCGGTGCTGCAGAGCCACCGCGCTGACACTGACACCAGGAAAGTGAGGAAGAGCCGGAGGGATGGGGCTAGAGAGCAGAGGAGATCAATTTGGAGGGAGGTGGTGGTGGGAGTGCTGCGGAAGGAGCAGCAGCGATGGGGACGTCTACGGCAGCCTCTGTGCAAAGCGCTCCCCAGCGAGCAGAGGGGCAGTGGGACGCGCCTGCCCGGGTGTTTTCCAACTCTTTTCCATTTACTGGCAGAAAGGGGCCAGTAAGGGCCAACTGTGCTGCGCTCTGTGCTCGCGTGAAGGAGGGCTGTGCAAATTTGCAAAGGAAAAAGAAAAACCCAACTGAAAAAAAGAAGAAAAAAAAAAAAACCCCAACCATTTTTCTTGTAATGAATAGGGCCCATACACTGTAGCGCAAGATCGATCGTACTCTACTGCTCCTGAATACAATTCACTACCATTGCTGGATGGAAGTGGCGAACCCAGGATGTCCCTTCCGAAACCCGTCTTTGGATGGAAATGACTCTACGTAAAACACCACTGTTCCCAGAGCACGTTTCGCTGCAAATGTGAGCGGCCATCGCACCGGGCTGGTGAGAAACCCATCTTCCTCCTTGAGACCTTGGGGCTGGGGAAGGGGATGTGTGTCTTTTGATTCAGTTTTGGGGTTTTGCCAGTTTTGTGTACACAGGCAATTTTGAGGCTTGAAAGACATTTCCAAACACCATACTGCTCTTTAAACTTGCCAGAAAGGGTGTTGTTAATTTAGGGTTAGATTTAGTTTTGTATTGCAAGTTCAAATAAAAAACAAAAACGAAAAAAACAAAACAAAACCCAACAAAAGAAAAACCAAAAAACACTGAAATTAAAGACAAATGATTTTCAGGCACAGAATTGATCAATGCTCAGTTCAGTTGTAATGGGCACCAAAAGCACTCTGATTAAAAAAAATAATAATAATCAGGGAAGCAACGTTAATCCAGCCAAACCCTCTGTGCCTTGCTAAGGGGCAACTCACCAGGTCTGTTTGCACGTAAAACAAAACCTGAAGGGCAAAACATGAGGAAGAGGCAGAAACAATGAAGTCTGTTTTCCCGAAATCATATGCAAAATCAATCTCTCTTTTTTTCTTTCTCTATTCCCCCCCCACCCCCCCACCTCCATGAAGGGGCAGTAGGAAAAGCCGGGAGATGGGGAATCCCCACAACCAGTCTGGCAAGTCACCCCTTAGGCGCTCTCTACATGCCACAAGATGAAACTGGTACAGATAATCCTTTGTAGCCTGCAAGCAGTGCCAGTTTGCATGGAACGGAGTTCTCCTGGTGTCTTTCTTTGGCCTCCATGGCATCAGGCTCGCACTCGAGACACACCTGGGCCTGCACCCTCCTCGTAGCCCCTCACGCAGCGGTTTGGTCGGGTCTTTTCGGGAAGAGCCCGGTTAACCCACCGGGACTGCCAGAAAAGCCACCGAGAAACCCCCACTTCAGGACTGTGCCATGAGTGAGCTGGAAACCGCTGCCACTGCCACGTCCTCTGCTCCGGCACCGGGCCCAGTGAGGGGCTGGCAGCCATGGGGCCGGCAGCCATGGGGCCGGGCAGAAGGCATGGGGATGGCAGCAGCTCCGTCCCAGCTTGATTTGGGCAGGCCGGAGAGCTGAGGCGGAGGCCCCGAGCCAGCAGCTCACTGATGGCTGTACTGAACGCTTAATTACCTGCGCAAAGCACTAATTCACGTGTCAAGCTAAATTTAAAACCTAAGGTAATAACGGCAATTGGCAACGATTTATTTATTTCCCTTAAGGGGAAAAAAAATAAAAGTTTTCATAAGGAGAGGAAGAAAAGCTTTGACATTCCCCATGAAAGCAGGCCGGGGTTTGAAGCGGGCAGGGCCGGCGAGGTGCTGGCTGCGTTTCGGTGCTGGTGGCGTGAGGGGCAGCATTTGCCCCGCGCAGGATGGAGACACCATCCCCGAGGGGATGTGGCCCCTCGCCGCGGGGTGCCCCGCGAAGGCCGACCCTCGCGCCGGCCGAGGAGGCGAGAGTGGCTCCGGGCACGGCGGGAGCACCTGGATCTGTCGCCGCCGCCTCACCCCAGCGCCAGCTTTCCATGAGAAACCAAACCTTTTTTTCAAAAACACAAATCCATTTTTTCTTTTTTTTTCTTTTTTGTGGGGTGTCCTTTATAACCTCGAATTTAAACCAAAGAAACAAGGAAACCAACATAATAAAGGAATAAATAAAGAAACAAATCAGAATATCTACCCTGGTTTTGGCAGTTCTTATGCCAACCTCCGGCAAGGTGCTCCAGGCCCCGTGGCCTCTGCTTGTAGTTTGGGTTTGGTTTGGGATTGATTATTTATTTCTCATGTAAATTTTTTTTTTTTTTAATCATTTGTTTTCAGGTCCCCAGGATAAGTGTGAGGAAAATCAGAGAAATGATGGAGAGCTGCAGCCACACAGAATACCGACAGAGCTTTTACCTGACCCTGCACTCTGAGGGTTTGCTCTTCCACGGGCCCCCCTACCTGATCCTCTTGCTGCCGCCACAGCTGCCGCTGCTACTGGTCCATAAGCCGCTGCCGGAAAACCTGGCCATGGAGAAAAGGAGAAGGGTAAAGAAAGAAGCCAGTGGGTACCGCGAGTCTCTGTGGGGCGCGGGGTGGCCGCTGAGGGCACGGCGTTTCCAGAGGTCGCCGCCCCAGCTCTCCGTGCCATCAACAGGCACCTTCTTTAGAAAGAGCCGAGCCCTCGCTAGGTGCCCGCTCCCGGTGGTCTCTGCCGGCACAAAGGTGGCCCAAATCCTCTTGGCAGAAGAGGAATGTGGCGGCGCGTGCCACTGATGGGGCGCCTGGCCACAGTACACCGTGAAAGCCGAGGTGCTGGGGTGGACAGACTGGCGGCAGAGCCTGCAGCGCTCAGCTTACATCTCCATACTCTCAAACGGCTAGGGTCAGACCGCTTTGCAAAACAACGAGGGAATTCTCTTCTTTGCTTATTTGCAAGTGATAATAACATGCTGATCTACAGACATAGCAGTAATGGAAAATATGAGGAGGTCCTCATGTCAAGATCACAGATTTGCTGGGATCAAGCAGAAAAAATTCACTGGAATGTAATTTAAAAAAGAAAGAAAGAAGGAAAGAAAGAAAAAACGCTTTTGAAAGCAAAACAGCCGCAGATCAAGGAGCTCTAAGACATACACCCTGCTACAGGGGGACCGAGCCCTTACAGATGAATGAAATGCTGCTAGCATGATTGTAGATTTAGCTTCTTTATGTCATTAATATTCAAAAGATCTGCCAGAGGCTCTGACTTTAAATATATGTATTTTAAGAGGTCAATGGCAAGGTCCAGGTGATTAGCAAGAACCCCGAACCTCCTTGCTGCAAAGTCAACAAAACCCTTGGAGGTTCCTGGTCTCTGGGGAGCTCCGACTGCTCCTGATGCCCAACAGGACCACCCCGGGGTAGTCACCACCACGGGACCTGTCCCTTGAGCCGGCTCCAGGACTTTGATCACAGCTGCTTTGCAATGCTGAAGAACCACAGAAAAACAACTGAGGCAACACAAAAAGAGGACAGCCAGCTGGAGGAACGGAGAGAGCGAGACCCAGAGAAATCAGCAGACTAGAAGCCCGTTACCTCTAGCACTACCGTCTCAGCTACAGGTAATCTACCAGGGGGAAAGGAGCAGAGAACAGCTAGGCTAGAGTGACTTGAAGCTACTTAAAACATCAATTAAAAAAAGACATACTTGCATTTAAATATGGTAATAGGGCTGTTGGGGGGGGAAAAAAAATAGCATAGGTAAATGCATGCACAGCTACCCCAGGCTGCTGTCTGCTGCTGCTCCCCATGCGCAGAGCCCATGCACTGCACAGCAAATCCTGCTCCTTAATGCCAACGTGAATCTGTTTGTTTTTATTATGTTGATGAACTGCTACAATCTCTGTGGAGTGGGACGCAGGAGGAAGCACATCCGGACTGGGGGACATTATAACCAAATGCCCAAGCACTAAATTCCCTTTTGCTGGTGATGGAGCCATCAACCCTGGTTGGGTCCCCCAACATACATTTAGGGCTGGAGCTGCAATATCCTGGAGTGAGAAGACCTCGGTGTTAGAGTCAAACCAACCTTCAAACAGCAGGGAAAACATCAGGAAAAGGGCTGAGGCTCTGGGGCTTAGTTTTCATGCCGAGCCATGCCTAGGCCAAGCCCCGACCCCTCCCGCTGAGGGTTAGGAGGGAGCAGGGCTGGCACCATCCCTACAGCCTCTCCTCCTCCGCTCCCTGCCCACCACAGCACATGTCCCAAGAGCAGTGTCCACAGCATTCCCACGGCACGTCCAGGACCAGCTGCCCAACAGCAAATCTCTCATTTGGAGGCTCCAGGGGCTCCCTAAACCATCCATAAGGGATCAGAGGAGCTGTGGATTTTCCATGGAATAAAATGCCTCTGCCAAAACCAATCAAATACGCTTCAAATCACCAAGCATCCCCTGAAAGCAGCATAAAAACCAGGGCTGGAAAGTTTGTTTCTCTTGTTCAACTGCCAGGGACGCTCAGTATCTATTTGAAATGCAGGACAAAAAGTTTTGCCATGCAAAAGAAGAATGAAATAACAAGGGTGGAGAATGCACTCCACAGAAAGAGCCTGAACAAAGGATCTGTTATTGCATTCCAGTGGACAGATGTGTGAAAAATTAATCCCTCCACCCCCAAAGAAAGCTATTATCCCAATTCTGAGATAAAAGCATCTGCGCGACATGACACTCCAAACAACTCAAGTGTGATGGGCTGGTTGCGCTCTGCCCGGGAACGCTGCGGCCGGCTGGGTGGAGGCGGAGTGGCAGCAGCATGGCCCATACGGTTCCAGAAGCAGGAGATAGAAACAGGGATTGATTATCAAGATTGGCAAAAACCTGCTTACTGATCCAGACGCACAGGCTGGCTCCATCACTGGAGGATCCCTAAATCAATCCCACGTACTGAAAGTAATCAATCCCCCACACTGAAATTACATTTGCCAGGCACTGCATTAATCAGCTGGTTCAGCTGAAAACAAATTTCCCCGTCATCACACTGTTGAGCGCATTAATGCTGTGCGGCATCTCACAACTGGGCTAACTTACTTTTGTACTTAAGTGGTTGTCTCCCTTGAACCTGTCAGCAGTGATAGGCAGCCGACGCTGTCCCCATGTCACAGATGGGATAAAATGAGGCACAAAGAAGCAAAATGTCTGGAGAAAGACATTTCAGAGAGCCAAGGGTGCAGCTGGGCTCTGGCACGTTTTGCTCAAGCTCCGCCACCAAGCTCTGTAATTCCCCTCATGTACCAACCCTATAGCATTATTTAAGTGCTTTGGTCACACTGCATTATCCCCTCCCATTGTTTATAAACTTCTACACCAGCGAAGACTTCAAAGAATAGCACTAGTACAAAATAGTACCTGTTTTGTGTACTGCAAGAAACTTCTGCCTCTAGCACCCTTCTGCCTGTGCTGTAACACCGCTGTTTTAAAATTTGAGAGCTGAGGTATCTGCAGCTTTTCAGTGAAGAGGAAAGCATCAACAGGCACTTTTGCTGGTTTCCAGGCCCCCAGAAGGAACCTGCTTGTCCACAGAGCCTCTTGCTGGTCCCGCAGAGCACGCTGATGCTCTGGCCAGGCTGTGTGCCTGCACACATTCCCCTCCCCTGGCATCAGGGTTTAAAACAGGGTGAAATGCAGCTGCTGAGTCCCAGTGGCACCTTCCCAGGTGCTGTTCCCCTGGCAGCGGCAGAGATGGATGCGCTCCATCCCACTCTGACCAACGAGGACCCTGGCACAGGGCACCGGGGACACCTCCGAGGGCTGGAGCAGGGGGCAAGGAGAAGCGTTGGGTGGCAGAGCCCAGCGTGTGATGTGCCAGTGCCACTGTTTTCCCTTAGCGATGCCCGAGAAGTGCAGGCTTCTCCGGGAGACAGAGTGGTGGCTTTGGGGATGCTGCTGGCCCCGGGGGCCAGGGAGGGCTGTGGGGTATCAGCAGGCTCTTTGCACCCTGAAGCCAGCTGCCGAGGGGCTTGCATGCTCCTGGTTCATTTTTAACAGGGGGCTTGGAGGTAACTGGGTGCCAGGAATGGATGCCTGGACCAGAGTGCCTTGAAGTCAACGGGAGCATCGACTGCAGCGTGCTCTGGATCCCACCGCCAGCCAGGCAGGGAGCGCAGCCGGCACCAGCCCGGCTCCCTCTGAGCCCTCTGCTCTCTGAAGTCAACTGGGAAATCAAAAGGGGCGGATGGAGAGATCAATTCATTCCTCCCGTTTGTTTAAGATGCTCTGATTCCTGCCGGAATGATCCCTGTCCTTCTTTGTGTATCCACTGCTTATAATTGCCTAGAGAAAACAAGATAGCAAAGCTGTTCAAAGGGACAAAAGTGCCCACTTTAGGCACTGCAATTAGAAGATATTTTACAATAAATGTTTTGCAACGGGCTTGCACACTGTCCAGGAAAGCCCTGAGGATTCACACCAATTTATTGCTCCGAACGAGCTAAAGCCACTATTTGGAGTCCAACTTTTCACAGATAAATTTTTCTGCTTCCTGCATCAATAGCTGCACTTTAAATACTGATGCAGCCTCGTGCGAGGGAAGATGGACACATCTGTTTTTAAATGCTTTGTCCTAAGGTCACAGGTTTAGCCAGTGGCTGGCCACAAGCAACTGCCTTCTCCAAGGCCCAAACGCCTTTGGGAGAAGGGGGGACCAAGGGGGGGGGCACACGTTTGGGCAGGCAGCGCCTGGCCCCGCCGGCTCGCACTCAGCATTCCCGAGCAGAGAACGCCGAGAGCCCAGAGTTTAGCGGATCTTCCAGCGGCTTTGTGAACAAATCTGGCGAGACCAGGGCCAGTCCTTACGGGGCACTCGAGGGGCTCAAGCGCTCCTGGCGAAGGGCGCGCGCCCTCCACAGGTCTCTGCCCTGCTTCATCTCTTGCTCCGGCAGCATTGTTCCCTTCTCAAACCACCGATTTCTCCTTTACCCCAGCCTGAAGCTGGTTACAAGGCAACCGGGAGCAAGTGAAAAACAACCATTTTACATGCCCGTGCTCCACACGTGCTGCCAGGACTCCCTCGCGCACAGCCCGGGCTTACTCTACGAGAAATCATTGACTGCTTCAGGCCTGCTCTGCTCTCTTCAGCATCTGAAGACCTCAAATATCTGATGTCCCCAAGGAACACAAGACCCTGTCCTCTACAAACAGCCAGACAAGAGGAATCAAACCGAAAAGAATTCACAAAGATCATGCAATTAGTTCTTACATGAAAAAACATCACGCAAAGAATTTTCTCTCGTTCTAATAGCTAAAGCACTTGGGGCACACAAGGTCATATGTTTAGACTTTAGCAATAAGCACATGGATCTAAAACAAGAATAAAAACAGAAGCTGAAATGCTCAAATCATCATCTGACTCCAGCAACGGACTTCAGAAAGAACCAAAATCATGGGACACGCATGGAGAATAAAATAAACGCAACCATAACACTGTGGCTAGCAAGCAAAATCCTTCCTCTCTGTTTACGGAGTGTTTGGAGTATTTGCACACTGAACACTGCGGCTCAGTCTCGCCAAGTCACCATGTCTCTGCAGGGCATTTCGGAGGGCCCTAAGCAGGAGGGGGATCCAGCTCGAAGGCTGCAGCCGCCCCCCCCCCAAAACACTTTGCCTCTTATGCTGACGGTGCTCCCCAGTGTGCCAATCTGAACACCGGTCATTTAGGAGGTTCACTTGATCTCCCGGGAAAAAAACGCCAAGTCTGGAATATAAAATCGTCTGCAGGTTGAGTGGGAAAAGGAGAGGGGGGAAACTGATATCCTCTTTTCAAACAATGTTACCAGCAGCTTTGATCAGCACAGAAAAGCTTCCCGAGGCTCACAGCTGTCATTTCAAATGGGTTCTCGCTTGCATTATTCTTTCCATTAGGCAGTGTTATCCTCTTTGTAGGATCTTTAGGCTTCATTTCAAAAGTATCAGAGACTCAAAACCATGAAGCAGAAGAGCCTGGTAGCCTTTTTTTTTTTTTATTTGAACGCAGGCAGGCGTGGGTCCAATTTACTGGACAAAAATGTAGTCTTTAATGGTGAGCACGCACAAGGGAAAACTCCATCCCAAAACAATCCCTTTATGTTTAAAACCTTCATCTTTCAGATCTCTCTGTCTCAGACTCCCCCTCCCTTTCTATAAGAAAACAAGAATGAGAAAGAAAAAAACACTGCTACCATTTCCAGCTTTGGATTAACAACTAAATGCTCAACATTTAGAGAAGAATATACACCCAGAGAAATCAAATTTTATCTAGAACTGGTCATTCTACCAAACTGGGATTCTACCAAATAATTCACAACATGTTATCTCTGTTTAGCAGCAATTAACTCTTTGGGATTCGATTGAAGACTCTACTGAGGCTCTCCCAAAGTCTGTAGGAAGTGAACGTGGAGGCAGCTATGAGCCCTTGCTTGAAATGCCTCATGCTTCCCACCAGCGGCCCTGGTTTGTCCTTAAAGAAGTGGGACAGCACCATCCACACAACAGCACAGAGAAGGGACTGAGCACGGTGCAGGGCAGACCTCCACGGAAATGCAGAGTTTCTCTCCTAAGCGTCTGATCAATTCTATTAACACCTTTAGCATCTCCCAGCCCGCTCAGAGTCCTTTATTGTGACAGCCCCATTAAGTGTTTCTCTTTGTCTTTATATGCTGTGTTACATCAAGCTTATTAAAATCTATTTCACCAGGTCAGAAAATTAGCGAACTTCAGATACAGCACATCATGCATAATGGAAACCTCATTAAGCAGCCCACTGTGTTATTCAAGGTACAGTCATCTGCTGCTTAAAATGTACAGTGTGTGGCAAGATTTTGTAGGAGCATTCTCAACGTCAGACACCCCTAATGTGCTTCACACTGGATACGTGTTTGCAGATGGGTGTTATTATGAACAAATATTTCTGCTTTGGAATTTCAACACAACAATAAAGCCCAAATATAGTTAATTTAAAATTTGGCACTTCCACTTTATGTACAGTAAACGACCCATTTTTCAGCTGTTTACCACTCTCAGGCCACGGTTTTTAAAATGAGAATGATGCACTTTTGCCCAGTAATTACTTTATGCATCAGTGAGACAAAGCCTTGTTTGTCTCCAAATTATCATTCTGTGTCGTTTCAAGTGTAATAACCCTTTTGCAGTTACTTCACCGTACAGAAAACTGGGAAACTTCTCAAAGGCAAATAGTTTATTCTAAGAAAACTATTTATTCAAAAAAACGCAAACCAAAAAGCAAAAGCTGGTAGCTGATTTAGTTTATTTACTCTACTTAAAAATTGTTCCTACCCTATAGCAGCTTCAAGGCATCCGCTATACTTCTTAAACGTGTCCTATGACAACTATACCTCCCCCCATCCAACACTCGAACTCGGTTTGTAATTTGGATTCTCCCTAATTTAGTAACTGCTGAAATACAGAGAATTATGAGCTTCAAGTGAACGCAGCTGATGTGCATGAAAGAGAATCTCAACCAAATCGCTTCCTAAAAGCAAGTAATTCTGTTTAATACTAGAGTTGATCGCTCCCATGAAAGCATTTCTCATTTTAAAGCCCAAAGCCAAACATTTACTATCGATTTTTAATAAACAAGGTACGTATAAATGCAACGATCACAGCAGGGGGAGGAATACCTGTGAACTCACGGTACCAAGCCTGTCCCGCAGCACAGCAGCTCTGAATTTCAGTCACCTGCTGCCGAATGAACAAGGGCACGTTAGATGGAACCGCATTAAGGCACGCATTTAAAGTTCAGCAAAGTGGCACTGATTTGCTTCAAGCCTCATTTCAGTTGCTTCGATGGTATAGAAAATGAGCTATTTGGTTAAACCGCTTGCTTAAATTTTTATGAATGATCTAAACTATCTGGATAAGTATTATTAAAAGACAGGTCCTTGACGATGAACAAAGGCATAAAAAGAACTCATGTCTGGAGGTTGCAGCTCAAAAAATTCAACACAGACAAGAAGCAACTATGTAAAAAAGAAGATAATTAATCAGAGGAAGGGGTTATGGGAGGGTAGGAAACTCTCCACAACCTACGTGTGCCAAAGCCGCGAGTGAATGCCCCTCAGAGAGACACTGCAGCTCACCGAGCGCAACAGCCGTCGCGGGCAGAGATGGGGAACTTCCCACCGCCTGGCTGGAGGAACTGCCACTGGGTGTTTCATAATCCACATTACAAAAAAGGTCAGAGGAGAGGATTGTAATGCTGAGCCCAGAAACCTTTCGGGCATCACTGCAGTGACTACGTATTAGCGCTTCTCGGCAAAGCAGGACTTGGAAGCTACTTAATTACCAGCTTGAAATCCTACTGCTAAATGTGATTGAAAAACATTCGCATTTGAATGTTTTTGTGCTTTAAGGAGACTAATCTTTTCAAGTTCTTTGCAACCCCCAGCTCCCAATTTTTAACAGCTTTATGGTTACAAATTGTGTCTATGGGGGCATAATGCACAAAAGCAGGTTAGCTGTCATGCTCCGCCTGACTCGGACCCGTAGAATTCCTTACAGCAGAACTGGCGTTACCAGATCCTGTTCTTCTTTCTATAGGGTCATCCACGTTTTCTTCCATACACGTGTGTTTGCGTTATGCCTCTTTACTCTTGTGAATAATTACTCTCATCACACTTCCCAGTTGCTGCAGCTGTGGCCTGGCTGCAGCAGCAGAGATGGCTCAGGAGCTCTGTTGCTGGAGTACCACCCCAAAATGCTGGTTTGTGTCTTTTTTTTTTCCTTTTCTCTCCTCCCTGTCCCTTTACGATCACTCATCTTCAGAGCAACGACCCTGAAGTTTTAAAGCCCGTCTCAAGCTCCATGCATGGATCAGTGAGCAGCTGAGAACAGGACAATCAGCATTTCAGTTCAATGTTCGAGATGTTCTTATTGCTCAAGCAGTTATCCAAGGTATCAGTAGAGAAAAACCTAATGAGGGATGCGGGCAGTTTTGGTCCCTGGCCAGACGTGCTGTCTAGGGAAACCTTAGGAGCAGGCTCGCTCGCGCAGAGGTGACAGGGCAGGAGAAGGGGGACGGGCAGCAGTTTTACTCACCACACTCTGCTGCCATTGAAATTGGTGGAAGCTGGACCACCGACTCACATCGACAGCTCATCTCTTGAAAACCTTGCCTTAAATTTAATATCCAGGAAATTATTTTAAGGAGCGGGGGAAATGGGAGGTGAAAAAGGCATTTTATGCGATTCTCTGCAACATTAGGAAAAAAATATGCCGAAAAGGCAAAGGTGCTTTAGCTCTGCTCAAACTCAGGGAACAACAGCTCTCGGTGCCATTTTTTCCTGCGTCGAAACAAAAGCTATTGTCATCTAAGCAGAACTTGAAGGAATACCTTCTGGCTGAAAATTTATGGGCTTTGCTATATTAATTTCTCAGTTTGCTGTCTGCAGTTCCAGCTGCTCCTCACTCCAGGGATGCACCTGCAATGCGAACGGTCCTGCCCTCCGCCAGCAGAAGAAACGCAAAAATCTTAATTTTAAAAGAGGTCCAGTCTATAGTCTGTGTTTTCACTGATGGAGGCTGAAACGGAGAGGTTTTGAAGAGCGGTAATTAAGGTGGTTCTAGCAGATTTCAAATGCACTTCGGAAATCATTTTATGCCATGCAGATGCAGTAATGTGTTTCAGGTGAAAAAAAGCATGCAGCGCCAGGATGATTAGAGCAGATTTTAAGCAGTTAAGAAAGGGTTAGACAAAGGAGAGAGAAACACTTCCAGCTTCGTTCCACACCTCTTACTGTTACAAGGCTTAACTAACTGAACAGACGATTTAAAATATATTTTGTATTTGCGCCCCATTCTTTGCAGCTGCCAGCAATTTCTCCTTTCTTAACATTAAGTTTGATCATTAAAGTATTATGACCAGACAAAACTTTGCTCCCATTACTAAGTGTTATACAAATCTTAGACTTGTGTAACAGCACTTTAAAAGAGTGTTTTACAGAGTTGACTCTTATTAATGCTAACTTCATTACTCCCTACTGGTAAAGAAGCTGTGTGTAGGCAGCATCTCCACTTTAAACCCTCTTTACATCAGCAGAGTAGTCGGGTGCTCGTGTACATGGGAACGTGGCCGGGGGTCATTGAAGCACCGTGCACATCGCGCTGGGAGCCAGACCGTGGCTGGTATCAACTGGCAGAATTACAGCTAAGTCCTCTGTGGGAATTCGGTTTACGCTCCTTCTGGTGAGCTGAACGTACCAAGCCCCAGCCCTTGCCAGACTGCACTCAATGCCGGTGAAACGGCACCTCCCCGGGGTGGCCATGGCTTTGTACCTCCACACCTCGCTGCAGGCGAAACGCTCAGCTTTGTGGTGTGCTGAACCTACAGACACGCTCTTTTCCTCCCGGTCCCACTGCACGCCCCCTTAGGAGGTTATTAACCAAGAGCGAGAAACCTGCAGCAGTAACCTAACTTGCAGCTTCGCAATATTGCCGGGTGTCCTAAATAATGGCTACGGGAACTTCCTTACCTCACCTCCTCTCTCAGACCTACAGGCAAGCATCACAAGCAACTGCCACATGAGAATGCCTTCCTGCCCAGCACCGACGGCCGACAAGGGAGCAGATTGTGACTGGTATCAGGAAAGAAACTAAATTAAGCTCTACAGATTAACAAAAGGTCGGTTTAAAATGCTCTCATAATAATGAAAAACGTCAGTTCTGACTTTGAGCTGATCTTGCGTTGCATTTTCACAGCACTGGGCACTGCAGCAGCATGACCCAAGGCTGGGCTGTGCAGGCTATGGAGCACCATTATCAATAAGCAAGTGTATTTCCCTGAGCTCTGAAAAGTTTGTGAAAATATTTGTTTTTCCCACCTCTCCCCATATACAAAGGTTTTAATAAGCTTTAACAAACATAGAAGCAAACAAATTCTTAATAATAATAAAAAAAAAAGATTAAATTCCTGAGCTGAAGACTTCTAAGTAACTTTGACAATCCCCAACCATCCAGGTAATGATGGAAGAAAGTATAACTGAGACACACACAGTGATGGCAATGTCCCCACCCTGCAGGCATGGCCAGGGGGACCCGTGCCACCGCGGGGGCTGCACCCAGGACACCGGCTGCCACCCCAGCCAGGGACCTCCTCACAGCCACAAGAGTTACCTGAGTCTCCTTTTAATTTCCAAACAGCAGCAACAGATTCCGGCACAGTAGTGCTGGAGAGTTTGCAACAAGGGTTTCTAAGGCGCTTATGGGTTTGATGCTTAAACCTGCCTCGGTCGCTGGCACGGACTGCGCTGAGCGCAGCGGTGGAAGGTGACACTGCTGGGAACACTGCAAGTTTAATGCGGTGTCACTCCTCTCCCCCCAGCTACAAGTGCATTGTCGTCTGGTTTGGTTTTAATTTTTGCTGTAAACACACCTCGTATGTAACCGTTCATCTGCAGATTCTTCAAACACTGGGTCACACACTTTGAGTGATGGTTGTTTTATTCTTTTATTAAATTGTCATTGGTACTGGTTATTTGGTGCGTCCAAACCAAAATTATTAAAACTGCAAGCTAAGAGAGCAGCAACACAGCATATCCATTGTAAACAATTTATTATTATTTTCTACCTCAGTTACTTACAGGAAAAAAGTCATAAAAAAGAAAAAAAGAAAAGCACAGATGGACTATTTACAAAAAATGAGAAAATTCACAATAGCCGAAATGTTTGCAAATCATGCACACTAAGACAAGTTCACAAAAGCAAAGCAATTCATAGCAAAAAAAACCCAAACAAAATAATAAGAAGCCATACAGATTAAAAAAAGCTACTGCCTGCAGAAAAGTAAAAAGAAAACTAACCAATTATTACATCAAGCATCTTTAATGAAATGAACAGCATAGCCGTGTATTGTAGAGCCTTTGACACTGACATTTTAAACAAGTGGATTAACAAACATTAAAATGCATTACAGTTCTACTGTAAGCATGCAATTTACTTCTCACAAACTTATAAAATGGGTAGAAACACTCAAAGAAAAACAGAATTTAAATACGATGCGTGTTTTCTACCCGAAAGCCCAGAATCTGGTCTTGTTAAAAAGAAAGCCAATGGATGGAGGCATCATCACACAGGTCTGCAGCTCTTCTGCAATTTGGGTGGAGACTAAGAGGCGCGACACAGCATAAGCTGGCAGGGGAAAGCGCATCCCTCTTGCCAAAATTTAAGTAATTTGCCCATGATTTGCAAGCAAAGTTTGGAAGCAGAAGCGAGGGCAGGGAGTGTGGGAGAGCATGGCCGCAGCGAGGCGAGGGGGCGGTTAGTGGCCGGGGCAGTGGCAGTCTGAGCCCTTTTTTTGGTGGCTTCTCGCCATGGCCATCGCATGATTACAGCAGCTCTACAAAGAGCCACCAACCCAAAGCGAACGAAAGAGGAGAAGACACGTGTGCGCCTGCTACGCCTGCAGCCGCCAGCTCCACAGGGTCACACTTGCGGATGCAGGGCACTCGTTTTGAATAATTAAACCCTGCATTGCTAATGATCCTAGCGACAGGAGATGCTAGTCTCACTCCACCCTAATTATGATTTGTGCTACTACTGAACGTCTCTCCATTAAAAAGCGCCAAGATCTCTCTTTGGGACTGCTTGTAAGACCCAATCATCATTTTTGCTTCCTTGATAAAATTATTTCTAAAAAGTTTGTGAGAAGTCATGCCTTCATAACGCCCCTAACCCCAATCCTTGTGAGTTACATTCCAAGTGGGCATTAAAAACTCATAACAAAGCAGAGGAAAAAAATAAAAAGATTAAAAAAAAAAAAAAAAAAAGCAAACTCAAAGCAGTGAGGATATGGAGCCTTTAAAAAAATAAAAATAAAATAAAAAGTCCAGTCAATCAAACCAGCCAGTAAGAGCAGCAATTTTTCAGTGGACATTGATATTAAACATGGACCACCCAGGCTTTTTCTGTCTCTCTCTCTCTCATTAGCACTGTAGTAAACCCCGATTAATTTGTTATGCATCTTTAAGAACTAGTTGATAAAAATTATGTCTTGTGAAATCGGCAAATAGTCTGCAAAGTGAAATAAGAACAGAAATTAATAGATTAAACTGAAAAGATAAGTCCCAGAAATTTAAAAAAAAAAAAAGACACAGAAAGGGAGTGATTGCAATTAAAAAAAAGACTATGTACTGAGTTATAAAGGCCTAGAGGAAAAAAAAAAAAACGTGATGGGAGAAGATAGAGCAGTTGCCAAAGGGATTGTGTGTGTCTCGCCCGTGAAGCAAGCGGCTGTCCCGGTGCCGATGGGGAACAGTGGAGGACACGGGGAGGGCCCATCCAGGGGACCCTGCCCGCAGCTCCGGCGGCCAGCATGCCCCGGGAGGGACATGGAAATGTCACCGGTGGGTCGTGACATTTGTAGCGTCCTTTCACTTGGACAACAGTAAATACCAATGGGACTGTTCAATGCAGATGGGCATTCATTTTTTTTTAATCTTAAATTGAAGAAGTTAACAGGTAGTGTAACCTGAGGAGGAACCGGGCTAACGCCCACCGGTCGGTGCCTAGGGATGCAGTGCAGAGCCCAATGGGACGGGGACCGCAGTGGGACAGTTCTGCAATGACACCCCCCGGGGATGGCCCCGGCCCCCACCCCCACCTGCCCGGCCAGCCTGAGCTACTGCGGCACAGGCACTGGTGTGGGGAACAGGACTCACCACACAACTCTACTGCAGTCAAAACTGCTGCCAGGTCTCCTCTACAGCGAACCGCAGGAACCCCGCTGTGTATTTCTATGTATTTTATATATACGTATACTTATACACACACACGGCTGTGGTTGCAACACCACCGCTGCTCAGGTTCCACAGAGGTGGGGGGCAGCCCGAGCTCTCAGGCACGCTGCCTGGGACGCTCCTCCACAAATGGCCAAGTATTTTCCTTTCCGAGCCGTGACACCGAGCATTTGGGCACAACAACCTAGTCAAAAAGCAGATTCCAGATTTCTCTCCATGGGGTTCGCACGTGCTCCTATCTCACGCTCCAAGCCACAGTCGTACCACGGGCCCCGTGGGCACTTCTGCAAGTGTCAAAACACGCCAAGGGAAGGGTTGGGGGGGTTCGGGCTCTTTTGAGCCTTATGCTATTTGTCCCGTGGCACTGAACACCTCTCCCCATGGCTGGTGGCTCAGGCTGCCTACCCCATTCCTCCCCAGGGGCGTCTGGAGGAGGAGCAAGGGCCGGGTGAGCCCTGTGCCACAGGACACGCTGCCTCCAGCAGAGAGGGGCGAAAGGAGAGCGGGGAGAGCCACCTGAGATGTGGCCGGACACAACCCCGGGGGGTGGCACTTACTTCCACCGCCGTCCCCATGGCAGGAGCGAGCAGTGCTGGCACATCCCAGTTCCTCAAATCCTGACGCACTCCCGAAACGCTGCCCTGCGCCCCAAGCTGTGCTCCCGTGGTACAGGGCTCTCTGCCCCCGAACGCCCGGCTCCAGCGAGGGGGACACCCTGTCCGGCCGATGAGCACCGAACCCCTCGTACCGTGCCCCCGGCAGGGAGGATGCCCACGCCCCGTGGTGCGCTGAGGGGTTGTGTTTCTGGAGAGCGGAGCCTCACGTCATCTGAGAAAAACAGCCTAACAACTCTATTAACAGCTCTGGTGGCTGTTTAGGAATATATTACATGAGTGGGAGCAGAGCAGACACCACAGGCAGCGCTGTGGGGCAGGGAAAGCCCAGCACGGCGATGGAGGGCTCAGCAGTTCCCCTGCGCCGCCCCGCTCCCCACGGCACAACTGGTGCCTGCAATGAGATGCACCTGCTTTGTAGTGCTGACAATCTACTTTGGTTTTCTTCTGCGTGTTCAATCTCTGCAAGAGGCTGAAAATAACTAGCGAATAACTGGAGGGCCTGCTTGGAGAAACCAGGCCCTTAATAAAAATATATATAGCGAGGGCTAGAGTCAAACAGCACCTCTGCTGTCAGCTGGCAGGCACGATCATTTTAGACATGTTTATAATTAAAGCCGTCTAAGCTCTGCCAATTTTCATCATTTAACTTATCAAAGGTGTCTCTCATTCAGCTGTCTTCACACAAATCAGCTGGCACAAGGAGTCGCAAGGGCCCGGGAGGGAAGCGTGAGACAACATGCCTTCTGAAGCCGCCTCCTTACGTTCCAGCACTGAGGGCTGCAGTCCCTGCCAGCCTGGACCTCTGCCCACCGCCTCCAGCGGCAGTGCCACCCGCAGGGGCAGCTGCCTTGTCACCACCAGCAGCCGTGTCACTCGCCGCTGCCACCCCTCCCTGCCCGGCACGCACCCCGGCAGCTCCGCTGTCAGCCCTGACACCCTGGTTCTGTCGGACCTGGCTCGGTTTGGGAGGGGTTGGCCCAGGTGGGAAAGAGGCAGACGAGTTTACAGGAGAGCTGTAGCATTTGTGAAGTTTAGCAGTTGGGAGAAAAACCCCAACCCCTAACAGCACTCTTTCCCTTGGTGTCATTAGTCCTGCAAAAACCAGCTCCACAGAAACTACCGCCCGAGGACGCTGTTTGTCGTGTGGCTGTCAACAATCCGTGTGCTTCCGATGGGGTGTTTCATCCTAATGACCCAGGGCTGACCACAAGGCTGTGCATTCGCCCAGTGTGCCACCGGTAGCACCCAGTACCCCTCCACAGCCTCACCCCCCCCCAAAGGGCCTTCCCTTGGGCGGCTTTTCCCCCCTGCAGAGCTGCTCTCCCTCCTGCACCCGCTGGTGCTCACTCGGTTTCTCACCCCGCACAGAGCTGTGCTCCCAACCTTCCCTCTTTAAGCCGCGGCAGCGGGCGGTGGCACTGCTCGTGCGTCACCCCCGCCACAAGTGTGCTCACGGTCGTGACGCACGGCACCCCGGGGTCTCCTCGCCGCGGCGCCTGTGTGGGCTTCAGCTATTCGCAAGCCCTAAACACGGCAGCGTCGCGTTGGTTGTTCGAGCTGGCCGGGACACCCCGAGGCGAAAGGGAACTGTGCCCTGCGCGGTGTCAGCCCCACCAGCGGGACGGGCTTTTCCCCATGCCCGCTGTGCCCTGCAGCCAGCCCCGAGCCGGAGCCGCCGCTGCGGCAGGCGGCAGCCACGCCAAGGAAAGGGGAGAAAGCAAACCGAATCCAAACCCAAACCGAACGACCAACACACGGCTAGAAACTCCTTCTGCGAAGGACACCAGAGACCTTGACAGAGAACACAGGAAGGTCGGACTTTGCACTCCAAGACTGCACTTGCAAAGAATATTCACTTACCGCAGGACAGCATGGGAACGTGTCTGCAAGTGTGTGTATGTGCGTGTGTCTGTGTCTATCTCTATAATATATATGAAAGGAAAAACCCATCAAAAGGAGGGTAATAGCACCTAAATTATCTCTGTTGCTTTATGGTTTAACTTAAGAAGTTTGTTTTCAAATAACCAGTACCAATTTACACGTTAGTAAAAATGTATTTAAAATATGTATATAGAAATATCTATTTTAAAATAGTAACAAAAATTGTTGTTGTGTGAGATGCTCCCTGCAGACCTGCCTGTCTCAGCTTGCAGCTAAGGATTTAAAAAAAAAAAAGAAAAAAAAATAAAGAAGGAAAGAGGGGGAAAAAAAGTAAATCTGCAAATGAAACGTACGTACCTGGGAACTGATAGCTGTAACTTGGGGCAAATCCAGGATATCCTCGGCCATACGTTGCAACAAAATTCGGGTAACCTTGATCACAGAAAAGTAAAAATAAAAATAAAAATAAAACAATAAAAAAATAAATAAAAGAGAGAGAGAGAAGTTTGAAGATTACTAAAGGTTTTTTGTTTTTAAATACAATGCAAAATGACAGGGAGGATGGGCGAGACTTGATTTTACAGCAGGTATTAAACCCCAAGATTTATTCTGCTCATGCAAAACTGCAGAAAGGTTTCATTATTATCTTGAACAGAAACATCTAGAGCTGGCCGGCTCTCCTGCTCGCTCGCCTGTCTGGCTTTGTGCGTGAGACCTGTCACTCAGGTAATTAACATGCACTTTGGTATCTGAAGTCCAAGGACTGTGCATACTTGTTAGCTGGAAGAGTAAATGCCAAATGCTAAGGCTAAACACATAACACAGGTTTGCTCTGACATTTGGAGAGCTTACAATGAATGTACTTTGCTTCAGAGCTATTGACAGTTGGAGATTAAGGTAGTAGTAATTCTTTATCCCGGGAGTGTGAAGGACAACAGTTAACACATCAAAGAGTGAGAGGCAGCAACAGCAATGAGCCAGAGAGTCAAAGAGCTTTTAATTTTTCCGGAAAGTAAAACCCAGCTCTGAGAACTGCTTCCTAAAGCAATTTCTGAGATACGTGCAGAAACTCATCCAACCTTTTGAAGTTTTATTATGAGAAAAATACCACTCGAGATCGTTTTGCTAATAACGACACCTAAGTAAATGCGTTGAGCGGCGGCTCTGCCCGCTCCCCACCGCAGCTGCGAGTGAGAGGCGGTGTCAGCAGAGGGCAGAGCCCGTGGAGTGGGGGTGGCACGGGAGGTCCCCCCCAGCGGTGTCCCAGGGACAGAGGTACCACCCCGCGGGTGCTTGGCCGAAGGCTTTCATGGCGGTACCCAGGGCACGCCTCGCCAGCACCCTGGCGGCTAACCCCGACACCCTGGCCAGCGGAGAGGGTTTTCACTCTCTGGGCAGCAGAAGGTTTCACACACGGTGACCCCCCCACGTTTTAACACAGCTGTCCTCTCTGGTCCCACCATGCGTGTTTGCTACGACCAGTACGGCCAATGCCACAAGCTGTCCTGTACACTAAGGAGATTCCCTAAAATTTCCACCTCACTTCCAATCCTCAGCATTTCCTTGTTTTTCTTAAAAACAGGATCGCCTTTTGCAATTCCAGCGCAATAAATGCTGCGTGACGTTCCCGCTGACTGTCAGCGTCAGCCCAGGCTCCTCTGGTTTCCAGGAAAGACCTCTCCAGACCAAGAAACCATCACAAGAAGTTTGCTCTCACTGCGTCTGAAGCCAGTGGAAATCTCAGCAGTGACAACAGCAGCAGCTGGGCTGGATCAGCCTGAGCACAGGTTCAGCAGCCAAATGGTTCTTCGGGGGGGTGTCTCCTATCTCTGCTTTTATTTATTCTTTAATACACTCGTACATCGTACATCTATTTTTTCTGCCGCAGCAAGTCCCTCCATTTCTAATTAGATTTATATATACATATAACGTACTATTAATCATAATCTAAAACTAGAAGATAAAAATGCTTGGATGAATTTTGATTATGGGATTAAGCAGTGCCAGGGGAAAGCAGCCCTGCGACGCCCGGACAGCACGCTGCGGCTTTCAGCGGTATGTACACACTGCTTAGCCCTTGCGTATTTATTTCACAGCTCAACAGCTGGATTCCCTTAGAAATTAATCACCTCTGTCATTAAATCAGATCTTTCAGAGTTAAGCTTTACAAACCTTTTTTCCTTTTTTTTTTTCTTTTTTTAAACAACAATATTGATAAATGGATTGTTTGCTAAGCAAGTAGTGCCATTAACACCACCGCAAGCTCCACCATGACAAATCGCTCTGCGGCGCCCGACCACAGTCCCTCTGCTCGCCAACTAGAAAAATTAAGTTTTATTCTGATTCAAATGACTCCAAAGCAGACCCGTCAGCTCGCGACTGTTGGGGCCGCAGGGGACTGTCGTGCCAGGCAATGCCCGAGGTCTGCCCTGGGGAGCGGGGACTGCAGGTGAGGTTCCCGTGGTCCCAGCCGGACCGGCACGGCCATGGATGGCAGCTGCCCACGGTGTTTCTCAAGCTGTCTGTGCGGTGGAGGATGCCATCTATTCCGCTGCCCTGCCCTGGGATGCTCTGCGGGGCTGGGGATGCTCCTGCCCTGGGGCATTTGTCCTCAAACCCAGGGCGGCGTGCAGCACGGCACCAGCCCCGCTCTCCTTGGCCAAGCCCGGCGCTGCCCGACGGCAGCAGCACCGGCGGAGCTGCCTGGGGGGCTCTCGCGGCATCGCCAGCACTCAACACTCTCTAGGTCAGGCAGATGAAATCATAAATTTATAATACAACATTACTTCAATTTTCCTCTTCATTTACTGCTGCAGTGCCCAGCTCTGCTCTAACGAGTCAAAGCCCGATGCGCGCAGGGGAAATTGCCTGGCTGAATATCAATAGCGCATTAACACCATGCCCATGTGGATGCTTCATCAAGCCAAATTATGGCCATGCTGACCTACCCACCATTTCCATTAGATGCCATTCTCATCCTGCACTGGGCACCGAAGAGTTTATTTGCTTCAGTAGTCCTGGGGCATGATCAATCTCTAATTATTCCTTGTTGCTAAACCAAAAATCCAAGTTTTGCCTGGATTACCTCCTCCAAAGTGAGACCCTCCTGTCCATGGAAGCAGAACTCAAACCAGCAAACAAAACTGCTTTCCACCACCACTCCTGTCTCCGACATGAACGGCAGCAGGTCCGGTGCACCCACCCCACAGGCTGGTTGAACTTCCAGCCCCTGTGCTGGAGCCTTGCAGAGCTCCATCCTGCGGTGGGCCGGATCCTGCCCTGCGCTGGGTGCTCTCCGGGCAGGGCTGGCACGCAAGGTGAGAGCGATGGCTGCTGGAAGCACCATGCTGACCACCCGATGGTCACGCTCAACCAGCTGTCACACTCTTCGTGGTGCCAACATCCGGGGCGGCCATGGAGTCCGTTACCATCGCAGCGTGCGAGCAACCGCTCGGTGCAAAGACGGTCTCCCAGGGGAAGGCAAAGGCTCCGCTTCCAGGATGGAAACAGCTGCGAAGAGGAAACGCCGAACCTTTTACTTGCAGTGTACCCGAGGGCATCACAGCATTCCTGGTGCTAACGCCCATGCTGGTGGGCCCATGGTGAAGCCTGAGCATTGCAGATGTTCTACAAAAGGGGAAACTGGGCAAACTGCCCTACCTTCCGTTCTGCACAGGGGTCTGTGGTCCTAGAGACCGAGCAGCTTTCCACGGCACATGCACAAGGTCACTGGAAAGGCAGGAGACCCGAGCCGGACTCCCGACTCCCCTCCATCCCACCAGCATCTCCAGGGGGAGAAACGGCTTCTCTGCTCCGAGCGGGTAAGTGTCCACAACCACTGAACCAGGCTATGGAAACGTCTCCTTACTTCTAAATTTGGTGATCTGAGATGGACAAAGCTCGTGGTTAATATGTGGGAACACTGAGCATGCCGGGGCCTGGAGACCTCTGCAAAATTAATTCAAATGCTCCAGTAAATGCCAGAAAATTACTGCCTCCCAATGCTGCTCAGAGCAAGGAACGCCAGGTCCTTTGCAAGGCGAGGCACAGTCCAAAGCATTGCCCCATGCTGCAACAAAAATGCTCGGGGTCTTTCTTAAAAGAACCGTGCTGTGACCTTGACATAAGCACCTGTGGCATGAAGGAATGCATCCAAAAATCATCTGCGGACACAGGGGGTGGTTGCATACCCTATGGAGCAGCTGCGGAGAAGAAACACATCTGCTGTAAAAGTTCCTCCCGTGGTTCAACAAAGTTGGCCGATCTCCTACGTCAAGGGGATTCAAGAGCTAAACTAAAGCTGGCCACAGCCACGTTCCTCAGCGACGGCCGCAGTGGGTGTTGCTGCAGGAGTCGGCGGTGCCGGCAGGTCGCGCAGCCTCCCGGCACACGGGTGTGAAGCAAGGAGCCGGGCATCCTCCCCGTGCCCTGCCCCAGCGGCGGCTGCTACTCTGTCACACCGAGTCTGAGGGAAAAAAGGAATGACTTTCTTTAAAGGGCACAAACTTCTGTTATGTGTGAGCTCAGCCGACCTAGATCAAACGTGCGCAGCAATGCAGAGCCCCGCTCCGCCTTGAGCACCGATATAAGCCGCCTGTTGGAGACTTCCGAAATCCGGTGTTCGTATCGGACATCATTTCGGCAGTCTGGGGGCATCAGCTTCACAGGCCGAGCGTGCCTGTCTCTGGAGGGGTTTGCATGTTAAAAAGAGCACAACTTTAATATTAAACACCAGCAAGTCTGAGACGCCTGTCGCCAGAAGCAACGAGTGCTGCGGGGCCCCAGCTCAGATCGAGCAGTGCTGCAGTCACCTCCAGAGCCGGGTGTCACCGCCAGGACCACCGCAACGGCAGCTGCAACGTCCCAGACGCACAGAGCTGCGTCAGACGGGAGGGCAGACAGAGACGACCTCCTGTTAATGTTGCTCCTCGGTTGCTTTCTTCTTTTCTCTCTTTTTTTTTTTTTTTTTTTCCCCCCCCAAGTTTTCAGGTACAGACCTGAACGGTGAGCAAAAAGCCATCGGGCAACGCAGTGACACCCGCGTGCCCTTGGGTCTGCGCACCAGGCCCAGGTGATGGAGGTGAGGCTTCTGGGCGCACGGCAAGCTTCTCGGCCACCCAACCGCTCCCACTCAGCCACCGGCGTGTGCGTTGTCTGCTGCAGGGGACATGGTGCCCGTTCACGAGCGTCCACGGGGCTGGGGAGCAGCAATTCCTGCTGGGTGGGCTGCAGGGAGAGGGGGATCACGGGAACAGAACCCACTCCAGCCTGCTCTTCCTGCAGGGTAGCTAATTAACGTTCCTCATCTCCCCCAAGACCACGCGCATCCCTCCAGCAGCCCGAGCCCCAGCCAGCCCAGAAGCGGTCCTGGCAAGAGGCTCAGCCTGCCCGCGCTCCTGGAGTCAAAAAATCCTTTCAGAAGAACACTTTAATTTTGTTCCAATCAACCAAATCAGCACAGAAGCGGCTGCCTACGCACCTTTAGACCCCGGCTGCGGCAGGCTCCTTGGGGAGGCTGTGATTAATGAAAAAGACCAACTTCCTTAATAGCTTTGGAGGGAGTCGCTCCCTGCTCTTTCCTTTGGGTTGTCTTGTGCGTTCGTTCCTCAGATTCCCTCCTCTGCCCAGGAACGGCATCTGGAGAAGGTGACCTTGAACAAGGGCTTTTGGAAACAGGTATAAAAATCCTTCAAGAGCAGCCACAATTGCTGTGTTTCGGTCCAGCCCAGCACCTGAAAGGAGGGACGGGGCAGGGCTGACACTGGCCTCCCGGGACCTCAGCAAAACGCTCGGCTCCTGCAGATGCTGCCGCCGGCAGTACGTGACTTTGTGCGCCTCGTCATTTGATGGGTTAATTACGCCCCTCTCCCTGCGGGGATGGGCCCCACCGCCATGCAGCTGCCAGGGCTTGGGAAGGAGAGATTCGGGCTCCCTGCTGAGCCGCTGCCCCTCAGCCCCCTTGAAGCCATCTCTTACAGGCAGACTTTGAAAACGGGGATTTACACCGGCCATCCAGACAGCCTTGCTCTCATGTGTTGCGATTTCCTTGTTTAGCACTTAATTATTTAACACAGTGCCACTGTAGCAAGCAGGAACTTGGAAGATGAAAAATCCAGCTAGAGCAGATAATGAAGCATCTGGCCTTCAACACGAATCAATCATTAATTCTAAGCAAGTCGCCCTGATTCGAAATCTAGTAAGAGCATGTTGCGAGACGGGCTGGAGCGGAGCCGGTCGGGGTGACCTGACCCACCCCACCGCCACAGGACGGGGATTTGCCAACAGGCACCTGCATCACTGGCCCTGTGCAGATGCAGATCTGCTCACTGAAGACTTCTTCCCTTACTTCTTACGGCTTGAAACCATCTTTTTCCAGAGAGGCATCCCTGGTGGGAATGACTCACGCCGTACCCGAGGGCTCAATCTTCCCATCAGGGCATGGGGGTGGACCCTGGCTCCATTCACCCCTTGCCCGGCTGCGAGGAGAAGGGTTGAGGCAACTCTGCCCGTGGTGAGCAGAAGATTGACGATGCCGCCCTGGGTGGTTTTGCCCAGCCCAGGGTGAGCTGGGCTCTCTCCTCCAGCAGCCGGGCAGGACGGGCCAGCAAGGCGGCATGCAGCACCTCCACCACCCCAAACCTCAGGCACCACAAGCGGAAAAGAAAGAGAAACAGCAGAAATTAAGTACATACGCTCGAGCACACAGGGAACATGCAGGTAACAAAATCACAGACCGACTAGAACAAGATAAATATTTTAACCATAAAATGTAATTTCCAGACACTATGGGGCAGGGTGGCAGTGGAGTGTGGGGACAGAAAAATAGATGATCAGCTGAAATAACCCAATTACACATCCCAGAAATGGATTGTTCCAGCCACACGAACAGAAGTACTATTAATTCAGAGATAAAGCAAACATGGCAGGAAAGTTTTCCCTACCAAATCAAGCAGTGCCTGAAGTCAGACATCTCAGCGTAACAGCCTGATACTCATAGGAACCGAGTCCTCCGACCTGCCGCCCGCTCCAGGAGCCTTGGGGTCCTCCAGCATCTCAGACAGCCCATGGACCTGCTCGGCAGAGCTCAGGACAACCAAGCACCAGCTCTCCAGGCTGGTTTTTGTGCTCAGCTTCTGGGATCATCCAAACCCAGGACAGAAAATACAAAGCATCCCGGAGGGGGCAGGTAATGGGGACGCACGGCTGGGAAAGGCTCATTTCTGCCTGGGAACATGCACGCTTTAGGGACACAGCAGGTGACAACTGAGGGAAAGTCCGGTGACGCAAAGGGAGCAGAAAGCTGAAAATATATGGGGTTTTACAAAAATATGTTGGGAATGGATTAACAGCATTTTGGCTTAGTAAATCTGAGGACAGAGTACCAAGAGGTTGTCACATTATATAGAAAGAAGAACTATCTAGGCAGAAACAAATGAGAACCAATTTTAACTAAATAGACCTCATGCACAAATAGAATTTTGCCATTAAATAGCATTTATCCCATTTAATTAGTATTTTCTGGACACAATACTCTGGACTAAAATACCGTTCCATCTCCTTGAAACTTGTAATTATTGTTGCGACCTATACTGTTACACATCTCCCTGCTTTCTCCATCTTGCATGCCATTTAAGAACAGGCAAGATTTTCAATTATCTATGCTGAACTGTCAAAGATACCTTTAAAAGAAGGGGAATAATGTGTGGCTCAATTCCTCTAAAAAAGGGGAGAGATCATTTTTAGTCAGAATGAACACACTGCATCTTTCATCATTCTATTTTTGCGAGTAAGAGTAAAACAGGCTATTTAAAACATCCATTTAAATGCAAATTTTTATATTCCAGGAAGGGGGGGGGGGGGGTTCATAATTTACCACAGACAGGATTATTTTCCCCACTCCGCCCCTGCTGAAGTTTTAGACTCGCACCCACACGGGTGCAGGGATTTGCTCACCCCTACGCCTTAAGCGTTCAGCAATCAGGGAGACAACACGGGAGCCGCTGGCTCCGGGAGCCATGCGGTGGCTCCGGCACTTACCCAACATTCCCATCCCTAGCATAAAAGCGTCCATGGTATACGGTAATCCACGTGCCCTTCCTCTCGTCCCTGGTGGAAACATCACTTCTTTAGGTTGTGCTTTCTTACATTCTACCTATTGAGCAGAAACATGTACAAATGAGATGTAAATGAATTCCATGTAAATGTCAAATGCAGAAGTGATCTACTTAAGGGGGGAGTTTTATTTTTAGCATTTGCCTCCCCGCACCGCCTCCCCCACAAAGGTGAACTTTAAGAATAGTGTAAACGGATTTAAAAGAGCAAACATGTTATGTCTCTTTAAACACACATAGCAAAACCCCACTGGAAAGATGACAGAAATGCTGATTTAGGAAGTTGCCGTGTTCCTGAAAGGAAAACCTGTGCCGCGTTCCTTCTCAATGGTACTCGCAGGCGTGCAATGAATGGAGGGAGGGCTCCAGCACAGCTCTATTGCAATCGATAACAGAAAATGACTCTCGGTGATCATTACAAAAAGCTTCTTTTAAAACAGGAATAAAGAATCAATATTTCTACCTGGCAGAAAATTTCCATAAACCCTATTAATAAACTATCTGCATTCTTTCACTTCCAGTTACTCCTGCTGCCTTTTGAAGTTGCTTAATGCCACCTGAACCACATTGCACATCCCCGCCAACACCTTGTGAGAGGCGGCGACCCAGCCCAGCCCATGGCAGGACATCCAGGACCCCCAGCCCCACCGCCGGGTGCTGGTTCCCAGTCTCTTTTGGGATGGGAAACACGAGAAATGCAGCACTTTTCCATGTTCTCCAGCTCCAGCACGGCCAACTCGCTCCCCCCAGCAGACTGCCCCCATGTTCCCCTCGGCACTGGTGCTACGGCCATGCCCGTAAGCTCGTCTGGAGCTAACCAGAGTTATCCCAACCCATTTCTATGGCTCTACACCTCAGTCCATGCTCTGAGCAACAGGAAGATGTGCAGAATGTGTGCAGGGAAGCCCCAAGCCACCGTCTGCCCTACCGGTATGGTTTGCATGGTAAGAATCGCTGGTGTAAGGGGTTAGAGGTCTCAGGATGAATCCAGAGGTTTTATGCCTTTAGCTTCATTCCTCAACCAGTTCCTCGATCGCCTTTGCATATCATCCTCTCCCTCCACTCTGCCCTGGGGAGGCCACATCTGGAGCACTGTGTCCAGTTCTGGGCTCCCCAGGTCAAGAGAGACAGGGAGCTACTGGAGAGGGTCCAGCGGAGGCGACGAAGATGCTCAGGGCCTGGAGCACCTCTCTGCTGAGGAGAGGCTGAGAGCCCCGGGGCTGTTCAGCCTGAAGAGGAGAAGGCTGAGAGGGGATCTCAGCAATGCTGATCAATATCGAAAGGGCGAGCGACAAGAGGATGGGGCCACACTCTTTCCAGTGGTGCCCAGTGACAGGACAAGAGGGAATGGCCACAAACTTGAGCATAGGCAGTTCCACCTAAACCTGAGGAGGGACTCCTTCCCTGTGCGGGTGGCAGAGCAGTGGCACAGCTGCCCAGAGAGGTGGGGGAGTCTCCCACTCTGGAGCCGTCCCAAACCCGCCTGGACGCCGTCCTGTGCCACTGCTGGAGGGGACCCTGCTGTGGCAGGGGTTGGACTGGGGGAGCTCCAGAGGGCCCTCCCAACCCCCACCACTCTAGGATTCTGCGATTTATGCTCCCCTCGGCTCTCGCCTGGCCAGACCAGAGTGGGAGCAGGGGTGCCGCAAGCTGGGGCCATGCTCCCGACAGACGTGGTGGCACGGCCCCCCGCAGCCCCGCTGCCCTCAGCCCTCCCACGGCACCGGAGCCCGCGGCAGGGGCTCGGGAACGGGGCTGCTTGTCGTGGGAGAGCAGGAGAGTCAGCTCCGCACAGGGTCGCATCTCCCACATTGCTGCCATCACTCACGTCCCGCGCGCAAGCAGGCAGCTACCCCAGGCAAACCCAGGGGTGCGGGGTAATATGGCTCAACGTCTCGGTGCCTAATAGCCCGATCGGTGACTGCGTATTCATTGTCTTATGAAAACCAACTGCCTGTTCCTAGGCAACCTGATCAGCGAAAATTTCAGGTTTATACAATTTTCATTTAGGTAACATAAAGGTTAACTGACTGTAATGGGAGTATTTTAAACAAAACCACCTACTCCTCCCCTTTCTGCTGCAAACCTCCACAGACCCTATTTACTTCGCTTGCCTGCAACACTTCCCCAAGCTACGATGCTCAGACACTGCCAGCGCTGTCAGAACACGCAATTCTTGTGAATGAGCTGCCCCAACCCAGCGAAGTTTGGCGCAAAATTATTCTGGAGTTCATCTTTTGCCACTTTTCTGCCAAAAAGTGCTTGGGTGCTCGCAGGAGGCAGCGGGAGAAGGGCAGAGAGGGACCGGGGAGGGCTGGAGCGGGGAGGTGTGTGTGCACAGCCCGGGAAAACAGGGAAAACAGGCACGGGACGGTGCAGGCGCACACCTGAGAGTGCAATGGTGGGTGCCACGGTGCCCCCCAGGGCTTCCAGCCCCTGGTATTAAGACAAAAAGAGAAAGAAAAGGAAACAGAAAACTTCCCATCTCTGCTGGAGAGGGTCCAGCAAAGGGCTACAAAGATGATGAGGAGATTGGAGCATCTTTCTGATGAGGAAAGGCTGAGGGCCTTGGGGCTTTTTAGTCTGGAGAAGAGAAGGCTGAGGGGGGATCTTATCAACGCTTATAAATACTCAAAGGGAGGGTGCCGGGGGATGGGAACAGTCTTTTTTCAGCGGTGCCCAGTGACAGGACAAGAGGGAATGGGCACAGACTTGAGCATAGGCAGTTCCACCTAAACCTGAGGAGGGACCTCTTCCCTGTGCGGGTGGCAGAGCAGTGGCACAGCTGCCCAGAGAGGTGGGGGAGTCTCCCACTCTGGAGCCATCCCAAACCCGCCTGGACGCCGTCCTGTGCCACTGCTGGAGGTGTCCCTGCTGTGGCAGGGGGTGGACTGGGGGAGCTCCAGAGGGCCCTGCCAACCCCCACCACTCTGGGATTCTGGGATTCGGTGAATTCACGGAGCAGCCGCTCGCACGCTGTGGTGCCTCTGTCAGAGCGGGGCCGGGGACGAGGCCAGCGCAGGATATGTGTGCCCGGCACCCAGCCCCATCACTGCCCCACGGTGACGAAGCCTTCAGAGCTTCCCAGGGAGGCTTAAGCCTGAGCCTTGATGGTGGGTTTCAGCCTAATTGAGCTTTGTGCCTGATGGTGGGTTTCAGCCTAATTGAGCTTTGTGCCTCCCCCCCAAAACTTCGGTGCCCCCGGAAAGACCCACAGCCCAATGCCGGCAGCCTGTCGCTTCCTGCCCTCTCCATCAACCGTCCCCGAGAGCCCGGGGACACGGCCAGCTCCACACCTCCCCGCCGCCCCGCACGCCAGCCCTGCAGCTCAGCAATATCCTCTCAAACCGGCCTTTGCTTATTTCTAATCAGAGGGGCATTTAACAGGAGTATGCCAATCTAATTTCTCCAGCCAAATGACCGGGGGGTGAGCACCAGAAGTGTGTCATTTCATTTCGCAACCACATTTTTCGGGTTCACCACTGCTCCAAATGTCACGGCAGCATTGGTTACACCTCGCAGCCGCTTGCGCTGCGAACAGTCAGGATGATAAAAACAATCTAGCCTGGCTCGATGGACAATTAACAGGAAAATGAAGTTTGGATTAGCACCGTTAGAAACAATAACCCAGTAATTAGCTTTTGCAACCACAAAACAGCCTACCGCTGCTCTCTGAAAGACTAGCGTAATTTATGATTTTCACAGCACACGAGGATATAAAGGGAATGGCAGTGAGCTGCAAAGAAGTTTTAACTGGGATTTAAAGGGGAAGAAGAAGTCACCAGTAGGAAAAAAAAATAATTCCTAAGCCTTTGTAAACAAATATACCCCATATTGAGGGCAAAAATACTCTCCGTTACCCAGCAGAGACTCTTTCCCCCTGGGAGGGATGCCATGCAGGACGTGGGAGCAGGAGCCCCGGCCCTGCTCTGCCATCCCTCGGGAAGGGGCTGCGTGACCCCGGCCCAGCAGCACACCTCGGGTGGATTTCTACACTCCCCGTTCAGCAGTGTCAGGCCCTGAGGTGCTCTGCAGGAGCCGCCCACGCACCGTCCCATCGGCAAGCGGGGAAAATGCAGCAACAGGAGGTGAAGCACCACGTTAGCAAACCGGCGGCGGGCTCGGACGGTGCCTCTTCCCCAGTGAAGGCAACAAAAGGGGAACAAAAGGGGCCAGGCGGCTTTTCTGCAAGAAGCCAGCTTGCTCCTCCATGGGGAAGGGGATGGAGATGGCCATAATCATCCCACAGCCGCGGTTACCACAAGGGCAAACCCTGGAGGCAGCAGGGACATCACACGCGTGCCGGCAAAGCGGGACGGGCCACGGGACTTCTCCAGGAGGGAATGGATCTGGATTTACGAGTCAGTGCTCAGCTCTGTACCGAATCACCCCCAAGAGCCTGCCCGATGCGGGTACTCTGCACATAAATCTGGATCCCGCACAAACTTTCAGTTCAGCATTTCTGTACATCTTAATAATTTCCAGATTTTTTTCCACCTCCCCCGTATGAGGGATGTCCTTTGCTTTCAGCAGCCTAACAAAGACAGTTTTAACTCTAAGGCTGAAAAAAAAAAAAGTAAAAATGCAGGGAAACTAAAATTCACTATTTTTGTTTAGTCTAGTTTGGAGAATTAACATTACACTGGGGTACTCTTGGGCCAAGCCGAGCAGTCAAAGTCACTAGAACCCCGGACGGCTGAGATGAAAAGCCTCTTATACCCAGTGCAACAAAACAGGCTGTCAGCTCCCAGCACCAGGATGTCTCAAAAACCCACGGCCAACAGCTTTCCAGGGAAACCAGGGCTATTTTGAGGAAAGCAGAATGCGTACATATTCACAATGCACAAAACCCCATTTTACCACCCAAAGACAAGGCAACTTTGTCTCGCCAGCAACGTACGAGTCACAGTTAGCTGCGATTCGGTTACCTTGGGGAGGCCGTGTCGTTCATGCCACGGCAAGCCAAGACGAGCGCGCCTCTAACAGAGAAATCTGTATTTGCCCAGTCCTGCCCCACAGGCAGCGCCACACTGGGCAACAGCAGGAAGGTTATAAGCGTATTTAAAACAAAAATCAGATCCCTGACAAAGGTGGGGTGGGGATGATGGGGTGAGAAGCTGCTCAGCACGTCCTCAGGCCGTAAGAGAAGTCGGCAGCTACGGGAGAGCAGAGTTGTCTGCCACTTTCTTGCAATTCATCATTCAGTGTGTCCCCAAAACACCTGGTAACACCCGGCGCTGGGCAGCTCTTATGGTCCTGTGTGGGCTGGAGAACCCAGACACCCTTGGAGGCCCTGGCGAGGGCAGCGTCACGGGACAGCTCACCCGCTACGGCACTGAACGCATTTCAAGACCAACGCTGTAGAGCGCACCCAACCTGCAAGCGGTCTGCAGTGTCCTTCACCTGACAGCCTCACCACACCTTCAGACTCACCACTGATGGCAGTGACACCTCGTGTACCTGCCGGCCCAGCACCGCCCTGCATGGGGTCCTATCACCCTCACTCCTGCGATGAGCCCTCTGCAGAGAACCTGTTACCACGACCATCGGCCTCTTCGCACAACAGCTCACAGCGGTGCCCACGTACGCTCTCCCACAACGCATGGGTCAGGCTCCAGCTTTACAAGCTGGTAGTGATCCTACAGCAGGAAACAACGAGCAGCGGTGCTCCCCTGGGACTCGCTGACAACCAGACTCCCCAGTGCCAGGGACACTTTCAGCCTCGGTGCCCGTACGCCCCACTCGCGATGAGAGCTCCCTTTTGGTTGGTCCTACAGATGTGCCAAATGAAGGGACAACCCCCAACTCCAAAGAGGTTCCCAGGGATTGGAGTAGGGTCCTCGAACTGGAGCCGCCACATTTAATCTCTGGCCACTGGAGGTTGTTTCGTGACTCTCCGGTTACTTACTTTGAGTGTAAAAGGAGGGTCAGTGCCCCCACGGAGGGCTGGGATGGGTGAGGGAGTGACAAGGTGTGATGGGCTTTGCAGATTTGGAACAAAGGCATCAAAACATGCTTACAGCACTAAAACAATTTCCTCACAAGGGAGAAGGCCGATTTCCGGACACAGATTAAGCACATGCCCACAAGAAAATCTCCCACGTCCTATAACTCTCCCCTTTGTCCCTTGACATGCCTTCTGAGCAAGGCAATGCCACATCTCATTTTCAGCCCTACAGCCACTGCCTGACCCAGATGCTTCGTATGCAGATACGGCAGGGTCATTTGGTGAAGCCTCCCCGAAGACATCTGCTCAAGAACCAGCCACCCACAACCCCCCGAACGTCTGCAGCCCAGGCTCCTGCCTGGAAACAGCCGAGCAGCGCAGCACGCATCACCCCTGCGCTGTGCTCCGTGCATCCCCTCCCATCACCAACAACAGTAAGACACCGACTGGAGAGGCAGCAGGATCATGCACAAGGCCCAACACCACATCTAGGGGTTGACCTCTGCCTTCCATGGTGTCCAGCTGGCAAAGGACCTCGTGGCTTCTCAAAATGTCTCTGTGAGGTTGGAGGTGGTTTGTTGGCTGCACATTGTGTTTCCTCTGCTCCCGGTTACTGCAGGGACTTCGGACACCAGCGGTCTCATGCGCCCTCCTACCTCGTGCGCCCTCCTGCCTTCTGCATGTGGTGCAGTTTCGTTTTTCCAGGGATGGATGTGCCTTAGACTATAAAGTATCTGGATGAAAACCCAAAAGCACGTGGTGTGTGATATACACGTCTAAAACGTCACCACACAGCGAAGGCTGCCAGTCTGGGGAGAAGCCTGAAGAGTGCTGATCCATTAAAAAAACCCACAACAAAAAAACCACGAACCCCACAAAATCCCACCATGAGAGAGAGAAACGGCCACAGGTGCTACGCAGCGTCAAAGCCCATTTTAAAACAGCCTAAGATTTTTGTCAGCTGCTCCAGAGTCCGACTTGAGATCCTGACTTCGAGTGCAAAGCGCCCGGGCCATGCTCGGCTCATTGCACCGCTCACCAGCGCCTGTCCCACTGTACCTGTGATGGGAATGGCTCTACCACAGCGCGATCTAAAGGAAAATAAATTACTCCATCACATTTCTTCTCTAGCACCCCCTCAGAAAACCATGTTTGTCTGGGCAGAGCAGCCTGCTCGTGTCAGAGGAACAATATTCTGGGGATAACTTGTTTGGGTTTTATTTGTTCCCCCCTTGCAATGTCTGAAGAGCATCTTTGGCTTCCCACGTAAATTCCAAGTTTCATTTATTAAATACCTCACCGGCATTTTCTTTTTGCTTTCACACCACTCGTTTAATATTACATTTGACATTCTAAGCTTTACGGATGGCAACAGAAGCAGAATGGGTGGGCTAAAAACAGCCTGCTGGGGAGACGGGAGGCTAGAAATAGGCTGGTGAACAACAGCAGCCCCGCTACCCTTTGCTTGCCCCTGCGTTTTGGGGAAACGGCAGCATTCAGGAGATGAGAAAGAGTGAGCTCGGGGCAAGTCGGTGCCCGCAGAGCCGCAGCTGCCCCAGCTGAGGGGATGGAGCGTCCGTGTCCCAGCTCACCGAGCGGCTGCAAACCCCATCGCCCCGATCTGGGGCTGTGGGAACCCGTCCCCTTCGCAGCTCAGCGCCAGAGGGGGACACGTTAAAAACGAAGCAGGGGTGGTGGGTCTCCAAGGGTGCTGTGGAAAGTACGTCTGCGCCTAACTCTGACCCCCAGCCAGCTGTGTGTCACCTCTGGCCATCTGCACCGTCTCACTGTCACGCGTGCACAAGCTCTCCTACCCCTGCATGGGTTTGGTAATTAATCTGCAGACACATCAGCAATACGATGAGTCAATCCCAAGACAGGATCATGTCTCATCTCCTCCCTCGTGGGCTGCCTTTAAAATTAGGGCTGTAGAAGAAGCAACAAGAAGAGAACGCTCAAAAGCATCGTGGCATCTGGATTGTGCACCAAGCAGGCACAGAGAGACGGGAAGAATATCTTTTAATTATCCACGACAACAAAACACCAACATCCTACGCTGTTTCTTTTGCTCTTCGTGATGTTCCGTGAGTGTTTTTGCCCTGTCCCATCCTCCACGTTCCCTGCACTGCTGTTACCCCCCCGTGCAGCCTTTCATCTGGGAAGAAACCCTCCCAACCACCGGACCGCCGCTCCTCCCCTTGCAGGGCTCTGCGAAAAGCCAGGTGAGGTCTGCACAGCGCAGGAGTGCGGACCCCACTTGGAACCACCAAATAACGCGCTCTGCCCCGCTGCCTGTTTTGCCGGGACACAGCAGACCCTGCTGCTCCATCCAGCCCATGTCCAGCACCTCACCAGGGCCATACTGGGCAGCTCTGACCTGCAGCAGGCGAAGGCTGAGCCCCGCTCCAGAGACAAACCTACCGAGTGAAATAACTAAACCTACGGAGTACGACATGACACGCACCCACCCGTGACGCAGTGGTAGGGAAATCCCAGAGTGCGGCACTGCAGCTCTTCCCTCCCCACTGACAAGTCTTACCTAAATTTACATTCCAAGTGTTTCTAATTTGTTGCTGGGTCTGGATGCTGGGGTGGGGGCGGCTGTGGTTCATTCTTTTTGTTTTGTTTTACGGCAGATTGATCAGCATTTAGTAACTATACAGCAGAATGAGCCTCCCCCACAACCCGCCCATATCTCGGGCGAGGTATCGCTGGTGGCAGGCAGGAAAGCCCCAGAGCAGGAGGCGGTGGGGGAAGCAGCGGGATGCTTGCACAGGGCAGAGGCAGAGCCCGTGGCACCCACCTGCGGTGGGGCGAGAGGCTCCTGGGCAAGGGGAACTGCCCCAGCCCTGCCATCCCACCACGCAGTTTGCCAAGGGGACCCTCACTTTTACTTCAGATGCATATTGCAGGGAGGAACAATATGAAGAATATTATTTCGGTGCCCTGGGAAAAATTAGCAAGTCAAATATTGAATCAGGCCTCCAGCATATGCCAAGGAGATTGCTTTGATCTTATCCACACTAAAAGCTCTATTATTGAATTTAAAGTCTGTGAACACATATCAGACCAATATACAATGCAGATCTGAATACACATTTGAGAAGCAAAGGATGTTTCGACAAAGGGAAAAAGAATATTTTAGCTGAAAATATCAAAGTTATTGCATCAATTGAAATACAGATGCCCTTTTCATCTGGCTCAGTGGCTTTACTGACAGGGCAACCCGCAACCTGGGACCTGACTGCCGTTGAGGAGAAACTTCATCCAGGTCTGGCTCCTCGGCTGGGCCTGGGTGGAACGCGATTGCGGCTCGATGGCGGAGAGCCACGATTTCCCAGGGGACATGGTCCAGCAGGCAGCAGCAACGTCAGAGCAGCACCAGGACTCGGGAGCTCAACCAGAGCAGCTATTTTGGGAGCACATGGTCCGTAGCAGCTACCCCCTTTCCCTCCTGAAAACCCCTCACGCAGCCGCTCAGCAGCCGCCGTGGTGTGTCCCAAGTGCAGGGCAGGAGAAGGAGGGCTTCTCCAAGGATGGCCAAGATACTGAGCAGGTCCATTCATGCCATCTTCAGCCCTGTGGCTTCCCACACCAAAACCTGCTCCAGGGCGGCTGCCTGAGCCCGCAGCCAGTGCCTGTGCTCGTGGGGGGACAGACACCCGTCCCGCTGGCAGGGGGACAGCAGCAAGCCGTGGTCAAGGCTCAGCAGCCCGTCCCCGTGACACCTCTGCCAGGCACGGGGTGCCCAGCACCCAATTAACCTCACAGAGAAGGTCGTCCCAAAGGGCCACCACCCAGGCACGGTGCCTGCCTGCGACAAAAGGGGAGAGCTCACTGCCACCGACCTGCGCCGCGGAACAAAACCAACTCACCATTTTATTATTGATTTCGTGGAAATGAATTTCACAGACTTTTTCCACCACGTCTTCATTTTCAAAAGTTACGAAGCCAAATCCTGTTTGGTAAAGAAACAAAAAGGGGAGAGGGAAAGGAATATATTAGTTAGGTTAAACAATGTCATTTTGATAAAGCACCACTCAGCCATTGGGACTTTGGAAAACTTTCATAAAAATATGCATGTGTAAATACACCTGCTGTCTATGGAGCTGTTGCTGAACTAGTTATAAACTAATGGAGGGAAGAAGCATTGTCTCAGGGCAAATTAATACAGTTCTGTTCCAGCTCTTCCATAGGATTTAACGGAGAATTAAAACCTCCTTATGGATTTTCTGATTCATCCTGCAGAATTTAATGGATAGTTACACCCTGGTTCCATGGTGGTTCAGAAACTACAATAAGGCTGTATTTTCTTTTACACCTTATAGGTTTTTAAGAGCAATCTCTACAAAACCCAATTATATTTCTATGGAACCATATTGATTTTATCTCTTGTTTAATTCCACAGGACTTCTCCATTAGAACTGACTCATTGCACCACGCCACCCCCCCCCCCGAAAAAATCTGGGAAGATAGAAGATGATTCCTCATTTACCCCTAGTGAGGAAAAAACCACTAATGCTTCCCCAAACACGCAGCAGCGCTTTGTGTTTTCATTCGCTGTGAGCAAACACCACGCGTCCCCACTGCTGCGTGCCGGTGCCGGTGGCGCAGCCACCGCAGCTCCGTCCCCTGCGGATGCAGCCAGCCCCACGGGTCAGCTGGGCTCCGGAGGTGGTTATTTGTCCCTTTCTTCCTGAATTACTTCCTCTAATACCTCATCAGGACATCCTGAGGCCTCCGCGAAATCATTACGTTTAAGGCTTCTGATCTAATCATTCCTCTCTTTGCCACTGCCGCTTCAAAGGAGCCGTGGATTTGGGCTGGTTGAGGGTGGTTTGATGCCTGCTGCCCGCCCGTAGCTCTACACTGTATCCGTGCAGGAACGCCACACTACAGAAGTCTGGTAGCCCACCACAGCTACACACAGCCATGTTCCCTGCTCATTCCTTAAAAGAAAAATAGAATCAAGCTAACAAAACAAAAAACAATCTTACGATGTGCTATGTTTCTGGCAAAGGCTTGATGAGTCAACACTGGCACCAATTAAGCTAATGAAATCTTAAAACTGTAACAATAGGATGAACTCCATCCCCCAAAACGCACTGAAAACTCTGCTGGACTCAAGGGTGGCGAAACTGAGGTGAAGCGTCTTCGTGACACCAGGCTGCGAGCCCAACCAGCCGGAGCGGGGGCAGCCCCGGCAGCGGCTGTCGCTCCTGGCTGGGAGACGGGGGAAGGAGGAGGGAGGGAAACCAACGCTGCCCGGCGTTATTTATCCTGGAGAGCTTTGCCCAGTGAGCATCCCTCCCCTCAGCCATGCATGGCCGCAAAGCACTTTTGTCTTTGCAGACTCTGAAGGAGCTGGCTCCCATCTGCCACCGTCCGCGTGTCCGTCCATCCCAGCCACTGGCTGTCTGGGAACACAGCAGCGAAGCCCCATCTCAGACCCATTTTGCTACTGATGCTTCCCCTCTGCAATGAGCACCTTCCAGTACCGGACCCGCTCCCCCTCCAGCAGCAGGGAGTGCCATGGTCGTGTTCTGCCGGTCCCAAGTGCCACCTCTAACCTGCTCCCTCTGCCAGACCAGCGCTCCCAGCAGCAGGCAGGTTCTGCGCTGGGGTCCCAAAGCATTGTTTTAAACACACACTAGATTTGCTTTGAAGGGGCACAGCAGAAGATATTAAAACTATATGGGTTTTGGCAACCTACAGGTACAAGATACATTTTGCAGGCTGCAATATTTGAAGCCGTAAAGTGCATTTGCTGGCTCCTGCGCCGGCCGAGGTGATGTCCGAGCAGCTCCCAGCCGGCTTGTTGGGGAACGCACAGTACACGTAGCAATGCTCCATCCCTCTTTGGACCCTCTTCTTGGGGGAAAAAACATCAAAAATGATTTCTAGATCTCCTCCAAGGCATAACACGTCACCCGACAGCACATCCCACTCAAACCCAGCGCTCGGAACACTATTTTACTTTGCACTTAAAGCATGCAGCAGCTTGAAATACTTTACTTAAGTCTTTCATTTGCCTTCTAAATTACTCCATTTAAATCTACCTTAAACAGACCTGTAGTTAAAACTAAAATTTTTGTGGTTAACTGGCTGAATACAGCATCCCAGGAATCCCAGAGCATGCTGCACTGGGCAACTACCGGAGCTGGGAGCAGTGCGCCGCCTGGGAGCAGCTTTGCCCAGCACAATGAGACAGCCAGTCCGGGTCTACAAGTCATTAATTGTTCGAGCACCAGCAACATCTTCATCATTAGTAACTCATTAGCGAGTACTGCAGTTGAGGATTTCTCTTTCAACTTTTGTCAGGTCTGGCTGCCAGGATGGAGGAGCGAGAGGGAATTTAGAGGAGATTAGCCTTAATATGCATAACACTGCAAGAAAGCCCACTGCAGTCATTACACATTTGGACTCGGAAAAAAGTTTCGTATTCTCATCCTACTCCATATGGCTTAAACACAGGTTTATCAGGAAATTATTTGTCTGATTAAATCAGATAGCCACCCAGCTTTCCGCATTTACAGATTTTACAACAAGAATAAACCAACAATCTATAGGTGTCAACACTCATTTGCGGGTTTTTAAAAGATCTATGCTGGTTTCGCACAGGCCAGCCTAGCTGGCTTGGCAGGAAAATCCAGCCGTAGTTGGGTCTGTAGGAAAACCCAACACCACCGGCTATTCCCTCCTCTCCAGAGCTGGGGGACAGGCAGGGTGGGCAGCTCCAGTGTGCGGGGAGCTCGCAGGTTCGGGCCCAGAGCCCACGCATGACACTCGATCCATACCTGAAGGCTCCCCATATTTTACCTTTACCATTACCGACATCTTTAACTGAATGGGAAGCAACCAGATGATTTTAATCTGCACGCATACAGGGCACTTAAAATCCATAGGATGCGATCCGAGAGATGCTATCACTCCTTAAATGAACAACCCCCGAGAGATCATATGCCCCAGCATTAAAAACTTCATAAAAGTGACGGGTAATGGGTCCTTTTCTTTGGTTCACTTTTTGAATATCAGATTCCAACTTTTAATAATTGCACACACAAAAAAACATTACTGCATGCATGCCTTATTAGTTAGCATAATGAATACATGCTCATCTTTAAATTACCAAAACTCTCAGAAACCTTCCTGGACTAAATAGACAATTATTTCTTCTGAGAGGTACTAAGAGTCAACAAAAAAATGGTTCTCGGAAAGTGTATGAAAAAGATTAACACAAAACAAAGAAGGCTGTTTAAAATGGTGACATAAATAGGATTCCGGTTGTCAAGGAGCACACATTTTAAAATGAAATTATACCGCATCCTTCTGAATGAAGCTATTATTGGAAGCTAACAAGCTCTATTTAAGAGATAAGCATTTAACAGAGTCAAACGGTTGGTTTTTTTATTCAAATGAATAAAACTGAATATTCATTTGAATAATCTTTTCTGTAAAAGAAAAGACAAAGAAGAGGGGAAAAAATAAAGTGAGAGGCAAACAGATGCCCCCAAACGAGAGGCTCTGAGCCAAGCGCGATCACTAAAGGAAGCTGAGACGCGTATTCACGACCTTCAGGTGAAAATACCCTCCTTCAGCATCTGCTCTGAAGAAGGAGTCATTTCACTCCTTTCATCCGCTGGGTAACGGGCACCGACAGGCACCGCAGCGATGGCGAGGACCTCCCGAGCCCTGGGGCTGGGAGCGAGCCGGCGCCTGGGAGGGAGAGGGTCTGCCTGGGGAAAGGGCAGGCATCCGCGCGGCACAGCTCCGGCTGATGGCCAGGAATGATCTGGGCAAAGGAAGGAGATGGAGGCGGCCATCCAGCCAAAAAGCTGCTTTGTAGTTACCATAAAAGGTGGCCCAGCAATTCAGAGAATCATAGGATGGTTAGAGTTGGAAGGGACCTTAAAGGTCATCTCGTTCCAACATTCAACTCGAAGCAGTCCTCGCAGGTGGCCGGCTGGCACGGGGCAGTGGGTGCTGCCTCCGCTCGGGGTGTCTCCTCCTCCAGCTGCTAAAGAGTCCCAGGAGCTGCACCTCCCAGCGTGGCAGCTCTGCTCTTTGCCACGCTCACCCACTCCCCCCAGCCCGGCAGTGCTCTGGCATCTGACCAGGGGCCGCGCTTTTCCCTTGGGCCTGACATTTTGGAGAAGTGGCTGAAGATTTCTCAGCCCATCACCCCCAAATCATTTTCCTTCCTACCTCCCCAAGTGCACGGCAACACGGAGACACCCAGGACATCCAGCAAACCCTCCCGTTCCGTCTCCATGACCACGCTCACAGCTGCTCTGCAGCTGCTATTCATACAGCCCACGGAGACGCCAAAGCCTGATTTCGGAGGGGTGAGGATGAAGGCTGGAGCTTGTAGGCTCTCGAGGAGGACAGCAGAAGTGCCCCCCAGGGGAGGTCCACAGAGCAGGTTTCGGTGAGAGGACAGCTCACTTCCAGCACCGGTGGCACTGACGGTCGAGCGGGCAGTCGGTCCGCTCCTGCCTACCCGGGCACTGAAGAGGAGTCCGCTTCTTCAGGTGGTTTAGTTTACTCGCTGGGACTTTCTGCATCTGCTAATGAGAAGCTAAAATGTTTGGGGGTCAATTACCAGAGGACGCAGCTGCCTTCAGCTGAAGTAAAACAAGTGGAGGCACTCAGTAGCGCCGCAGACCCGACCCCTTTGGGGCTGGCTACAGAACAGGGACTCCCAAAAGGGGATTTTTTTTGCTAGGAAACAGACACGAGTGTATTATTCACAGGGGAGGGAAAATCTGGCAAAATACATTTCTTAGTGCAAGACAAGATAGTCTCAACTATCCAAATAACCCTGAGTTCCCCTGGAAACGTTTCCGATGAGCCTGGTTATGTCAGCCCAGACGCTTGACATCGACAGCACAGGACACATCCTCTGAAACACCCTCCTTACACCGAAAAGCCTCCTTTGATCCGCAGCCTTGTTCGGCCAAGAAAGCTGCCCCGGCCTGGGGGTGGACGGCTCCGTGCAGCAAAGCGGAGCTCAGCTGCCACAGCATTCCAGAAAAAAACAGAAACACTGTTCAGAGATAGTGATTGAAACCGTAAACAGAATAAAATAATTTTTCTTTAAAAATCGGTAGAAGCCATAAATAATATTAAGAAGCCGTACTGAAGATACCAAATGTCAGTGCTCCTGTGTTCTGCATTTTGTTTTCACACTCAAACCAACTATATTTCACACCTTTGTCGTCACTTGAGAGGTTTTATGTCAACCTTGGTAAAATATAGCCAAGATGACGACACCATTGCTATGAAATATATCTTCTTTTTCTTGCTCGTTGGCAGCAAGTTTTCCACCACCCGGGTTTTATCTGTGTGCACGGCGATATATATACTGCAGCTGTGTCTGCACACACAGAGGACGTCACTCGTCAGTAGAATTACACAAAAGCAGCTTATCAGGTTAAAGGTCTCACTCTTCCAAGCCCATGCACGCATTACAACAAGGAAAACAAGGTGATTGCATCCCGCCCCAGGGAGGTTAAACACAGGCTAATGCTGGGGTTACGCCGGAGGGCTCTGATGGGCCAAGCGGGACTGTGCCGCAGTGGGGTGCCCACCCCCTGGCAGGCAGGGCAGTGCCAGTGGTGCCAGCACCTCCATCACCAGCTCGCAGCCCGGCACCTGAGCCAAAAACCGCCTCCACCGGAGGCACACAGCCCCCGTGCCCACCGCGCGGGCACCGCTGCTCTGGGAAGAGGCTCTTCAGCCACCAGGAAAGATGCTCTGGGGGATGAAGGCACTGGAACGAGAGCCAGAGGAGCCTGTTCCAACTCCCAGGCTGTGTTGGGGTCACTCGATGATGTGGACAAGTCACTTCAACTCATCTGCATCTGCAGCGCTCCTCTTCACCCAAGCTGTGCCCATACTGCCCTGTTAGACTGTAGGGTCTTTGGAGCTGGGACTGTCTCTCACTGCATTTACGGCACGCCAAAGCACCCGAGAGCTCCTCAAAGGGTTCTGGGAAGTAAGTAATCACCGAGGCTCTTTTGTGCCTGCGCAATAATCCCAAAGACCAAGGGCAGGAGACGAGCACGGAGAGGAGAAAGGAAGAGATTTACATGGTCCACATCATGGCAATAAGCGATGCAGGCTCTGATTCACCCTCACTCCTGCTGCTAGGCGAGAACAACCCGCCGCTCGCCTGCTGCTGCTCTCGTTATTGCAGGATCAGTCTCCTCTTACACAGGGAACGCGCTCCTGCGGCACCGTCCTGCTCCAGACTCCCAACCCAGCCGGCGCGGTGCCAGCACGGAGCACGGCCCCATGTCCCCCGGGGTCTGCCGGTGCCACCAGTCCCCGGTGCGGGCGCTGCCTGACCGACGGCTGCGCTGACGGATGGGAATATCCAGCCTGACACCGCTGCAGCACACAGCATCGTAATGAGGAAATATTAGTTCAGGCTGCATTCCCCTTTTGTCTTCGGTCTCAGTACCTGATCTCATTTGTGTCCGCTCCAGCTCTCTTCTCTTCTCCCCATATTTAAGTTATTTAAGCTTTGAAACAGAGAAAGGTCCAGTCCTGCTGTGGCATTATTTATGCACCTGCTTTCTTGTTTATACTAATAGTTTTGGCAGCTGGTCCTGTAAACTGTAATAAAATGCCTTTCAAAAAGTAAAAAAAATTAAAAATGAAGAAATGTGACCAGACAAGCCAGGCATAATAACATTAAAGCCCGTGTCAATTAATTTTTCCTCTTCTTGATAAACGAGCCCCATTCCATCCATTAATAATGAGGGAAGAAACAAGAAAAGTTGACACTAGTTTAATTTATTTTCTCAACTTGCCTGGTCATATTTCTCCCTGTTGCAAAGCTTTCTGGTGCTGCTGGGAATTGCAAGTGGCTCCCACACAGTCGATGCATAGATTGGTGTGAATCAATACCGCTCTGCTTTATTCACACATCCCTTGTAATCAGAGGGAAAAAAGTTACTTAGTAAGCTACCGCACACCCCAGACTGCCATGCCACCTAATAATAATAATAATAATAATAACAACAACAACAACAACCACCACCACCACCACCACCACCACCTGCAGGGGAAGGGGGGAGAGGGGGACGTGAAACCAAGTTCGGTAATCGCTGTCACCAAATCTCATCTTTACAGACAGAATGACCCAAGCGGAGGGGCCGCGACATTTTAATTGCTCAGACAGCGAACCACGGATGTTTCTAACTTCTTGCTGTCTGCAAAGGTAATTCAAGTCATTACCCCGAGAGTCTGGGAACGGGGACCTGTGGGTTCAATCCTGCCTCTGGGAAAAGCCATTTGTTTGTTAGTGCCAGAACCCGACAGGCAGGGCTCGAAAACAGCCCCGACTCTGCTGCCTCCTTATGTTGTGTCTTTGGAGAAGCTGCTTAAATCTTCCTTGTGGTCCGGGTCCCACATTTCTCCCCCACCACTTTCTATTCCCTTCCAGAAAGTTTTCATATGACGTACTGCAACTCAGCTCATTAAAGCTCCAAATGGTCTAGGATAAAAGCTGTCAATTCTAACTTGTTATTTCCTCTTATTTCAATTTCCTGTGCTGCAAACATAGGAAAGGAGAGGGTTTGGTTGCCAAAGAAGCAACTCTCTCTAGATTCACCAAATACAGCGTTGGAGTGAGACACACGCTTCTCAGGTTTTACCTCCCGACCTCTAAGAAGGGGTTTGTTGGGAAGAGCCATGGCCACACTTGAAGGTACCACCTGAAGGCACCTCCTGCTCCGCGGAGAACAAGATCCCACCCCACCCTCGTGACAACCAGCCTGGGAGAGTGATGCACCAGGAGATGGAAGGGGAAAGAGAAGGTTAACACCTACGGTCTGGGCTAGAAAATTGCATCCTCATTTAACTGTAAAGCGTGCTCTCTAGCAGTGCTTCTGAGAATGACGCTCATCAAGACAGATGATTAGTCTGCACATGCATTTGGTGTTCATGTGCATCTTAGGTTGGGCAGGGAAAATAGTCAGGTTCTCCTGGCAGACACAGGCAGGTATTACTGCTGTTTAAAGTGTCAATATATACTCCATGACACAAGAGTAAATTCTCAAAATTAAATCAGCAGACAACTGCCTTAGATCAAAACCTCCATACAAGGTGCCAGCGTTTCAATACCCGCGCGGCAGGAGAGCAAAGAGCTGAGGTCAGCCGCGCAGCTGGATAAAGGGCACCAGCAAGATACTCCTTTGCTTTTGTTCTGGAAAGCTGCAAGGCTCAGGCTCCTTCTCCGTCCTCCCACGACTGTGTGGCATTTGTAAAGCGAGCACCACCCGGAAGGAAAAAAAAAAAAAGGGCACCTTAGGATGAGCAGCCGCTGTGCCAGGCAGCAGCCTGCCCCTCTGAACCGGCGAAAATCCACCCAACCTGGTTCTGCGCAATGATTTTCCCTGATGGGAGGATGAAGGGCGGTACAGGGACTTGTCCCTCTCTCAAATAACCCATTTTAACCACAGATTTCCAGGCCAGGGGGGCGCGTTGCCCTCCCCTCACGGCGGCACGGGGTGCAGGCACCGGCTGCGGGAGGGGAACACCACTGCGTGGCACGGATCGCGCTAATGTAAACGGTACCTGAACTTTTGCGTAATAAATTTTTCATAACAACAAATCTTCATTAAAATTTCATTCTATTAACATTCTGAAATCAAACCAAAGCTCTGAGTACATAATGACTGAAACACACACTACACAGCAACTTACTAAATGCCAGTTTTATCATATTGTTAATTAACAGAAACCATTAATGCACTCACAGATCATTTAGAAGCATTAGCGGTGACCTAAGAAAAATGGCATGTATGTGTGATACACTTATGTCTGCATTTTTTGCATCTTGAGTTTGCTACACGGGAGGCCCCAAAGTTTGTTCCCGAATCAGCTTCTCCCCGTTGGAGACATCATGTCTCAATGTGCGCGTTTTTGTCAGCGGCACAAGAATTAATGCATGAGGCTGAAATATGAGATGCTTGAAGGAGAAAGTTATCTCGGGCAGCGTTTGCTTTTTCATCAGTATTTAGCTCCAGCTCCCCAGCAGTGCTGGGAGCAAACCCACTGTGCTTCTCACGGCTTTTCACTGCTCCTTTCCCTTCAGGTATGGATCTCCCAGCTCTCTAACGAGTCAAGAATGACGGGAGCGCAGCTGAGCAGCGGAAGCGTGGCGTAAACTAACAGGTTTCTATTTGCTATCAAAGAATAAAACCCCAAATGCTTGTAAAATTCAATTATCTGTCTACAATCAGAATGGGAACCTCATGCTTCAAGTGAATCCCGGAGTGGTGGGGGCTGGAAGGGCCCTCTGGAGCTCCCCCAGTCCACCCCCTGCCACAGCAGGGGCACCTCCAGCAGTGGCACAGGACGGCGTCCAGGCGGGTTTGGGATGGCTCCAGAGTCGGGGCTCCCCCACCTCTCTGGGCAGCTGTGCCACTGCTCTGCTACCCGCACAGGGAAGAAGTCCCTCCCCAGGTTGAGATGGAACTTCCTTTGCTCAAGTTTGTGCCCGTTCCCTCTTGTCCTGTCACTGGGCACCGCTGAAAAAACACTGTTCCCATCCCCCCGGCACCCTCCCTTTGAGTATTTATAAGGGTTGATAAGTTCCCCCCTCAGTCTTCTCTTCTCCAGACTAAAAAGCCCCAATTCCCTCACCCTTTCCTCGTAAGGAAGATGTTCCAATCCCCTCATCATCTTTGTAGCCCTTTGCTGGACCCTCTCCAGCAGTTCCCTGTCCTTCTTGACCCAGGGAGCGCAGAATGCTTCTGCCTGTTCGATAGCGAGACCTGCAGCATGCAGAGCCGGTGACAAATCTGAACGCTGATTCCCACCCCCAAAACGAACGCCTGCAGCCCCTCACCGTGCCACGAGGCAAACCAAAACCGTCATCGCCGCTCCGACACTGCTCACCACCTCTCCTACATCTGCAGGGCACAGACCTGCCCGCCGAGAGCCGGTGGTGGAGCCCGGTCCCCTGCCCCTGCCAGCCCCTGCGTGGCAGAGGACAAGGACGAGCAGAGCAGCAGCGAGTGCCGCGGGAAGGCAGGTGTCGGCAGCCAAGGCAGGGATAAAGGCCATCGCTCCGCGGGTGCCAGCTAACCCGGTTAGGCTCCCCCATCAGAAACCAAAGCTGCTCCTAATGTGCCTGCAGTAGCTGCTGCCCGCTGAGCACAGCCTCCTGCCATCTTTATCTGTTTGCCCACCGGCGTCAAATACTCGCTGCCTGTCAATTCTTCCACAGTTTATTACCAAATTTCTAAAATATTACATTTTTTTATTATATCCAAATTCACTTTATTGCATTTGACAATACAGATAATCACATACCATATGCTCTAATGTTTTGAAACCAATGCATGTTGACAGCAGTTTTTATTCATGATGCATAATTCTATCCAGGGCTGACAAAGGCGGCGCAGCACCGAGCCTGGTGTTACAGTTTTGTTGTTGGGGGGATCCTTTTTTCCATTTCCTTTTCTTCATTTTAACAGCAGATTTACAATACTGGGAGGAAAAATGTTTTGATTTCAGTAGAAATAGGAAATTGGCTGAAAAGATGGGCTTATCAAAGAGATGTCTTCAAAATATTAATAAAAGGTGGGGGTTGGTTATTTTAATTATCTGCATTCGAAACTTGCTGCTAATGGGGTTAGGGAAGCATGACAGCTCCTCCGCAAGTGAGCCGTGGCTGGGGCGGCATGGCGGGCGCGGGGCTGGACCCCGCTCCTGCACACCTTGCCTGCCTGCGGTCCCTCCTCTCCAAAACCCGCTCCTCTTCCTGAGGGAGACGGTGGGAAGGGAAACGTGCGCACGCCTGGCATGTCCTGGGATGGCCAGGGGAAGGTCCCCACATGAAGGAGATGCCTGGGCGAGTGCTACCTAAAAGACTTTGAAAGCCACAGGTTCTCTGAAAGAACACATCAACGGGGCAAAGCCCCAGAGCCTTCATCTAAACCCCACTGACTTGAACTAGATGTGAAATTAAACATATGTTTAAGAGCTTTCCCGAAGGGGGTCCTCCATTCCCATCACTTCTTCCCACCCTTCCTCCAACCATGAAAGCAGAGCCGAAGTGAGGAGCTGGAGAATTCCCCATCCTGTGCACATCCCCACCTCCACCAGCAGCTGAGCTGAAGGGCCATCAAAACTCCGCAAATGCTCGGTTCCTCGTTAAGCTGCTGGGAGAGGGAAAACCCAAGCAAACCCCAACTCCCAGCCATGGCGTTCAGGCAAGAGATTCAACAATGTGAAAGATTGCGACGCTGTGCAAACCAAACAGGATGCTATGTCTAAATTAAGCTGTAATGACCTGCCCTGAGGTCTTTATTAGCCAGGTAATGATCATTTAAGAGGAGGTTACTATCTTGAGCCAAGGGCACCTAATACCGTTACTGAACTTGTTAAAACCTGCCAAGCAAGTCATTATTTCTGACATTATTTCTTTTTCTCTTAACACAGCTTTCTACCTTTCCCCTTGTGGTGCTCGGACATAAATCACTGGAGGTGGCCATCACGCAGGCTCCGTCGCCCTTCCCCAGGAGGCTGAATTTACCTCCTGCTCACCACGAGCAGGCTGAACACGAGACAAATACCCCACAAGAATAAAAAGCACACTTTGAAAAACTCTGACCTTAAAGTCCCCTTGAGACAGACCCCGGTACAGCAGCAGCACGTAGGGTACACTGGTCTTCACAGCCAGGTGGCCTCATGGAGTCAGCGGGCCCTTGGAAGGTGTTTGCAGCTGGCATCCGACGAGATGCCACGTGGCGCTGCACGCGATTCACATGCTGCACTGACCACCGGCATTTTGGCTGTGAAATGAGGAGCTTAAACACCACCCCAGCCCTGAGGGGTTTGGGGGCTGGTGAGAAACACAGCGGCTTCAGAGCCCAGGTGGGAGCATGGGGCGAGCTGGCTGGCAAGAGGACGCCGCTCAGACCTACCACTTCCCCAGGCCAAGCGCTATCAGGTAGCGAGGGCAGGGGCAAATCCACCGCTGACTTTGAGAAGGACAAGACATTGAGATGTTCTTCTACTTGCCCCAGTTATGCCCCCTGAGAAAACAATACTTAATCCTGTCGTCCCCCCGCCCCCCCCTCCCTTGCTCATCTTCAGTCCTACAGAGGCCCACACAAGGAAAAGACAAAGGAAAAAACCCAAAGCGAGCGCACAGCTGCTCTAGGACTTTGCAGAAGACTTCTCCGCACGCTTGCTCGCATCTCGACCCGCTTGCCTACATCTCGACCCGCTCGCCCAGAGCAAAGCCGGATCCCAGTGGCTCATCTCGGGCAGTGCATCTGCCGAGGAGGAATCGGCCGCAGCGCAGAGGGAGGGAGAGGACCCAGCGCCCGGATGGTGGCGACTCTAGCTGGAGAGGAGTTGAGACGGCCACAGTTTACAGTAACCCAGCATGGACAATATTATGAATGACACCAGCAAGCTGCCAGCTCAGGAACTCATTACTGTCAAGGTACAACGTGGCTGGCTGCCAGGCCCCCAGCTTTCACACTCGCTATGCCAGAACATCCACACACAATTTAATTGCATTATAATTTCAAAAGTGCTTTTCAAACTGGAAAAAGGCATTCACTGATTAACCAGCGAAGAGCAAAATTGTTTATGAAATTGAATACAAAAAGCTACAGAAATGTAATTGGGTCGTTCTAGCACCTAATTTTCAAGCCATTTTCCCACTTATTTAATCACGAGATACAAAAGGAACTAGTGAATTGACTTCATACTAATTAGATTACTCCCCGCGATACTCCAGGCCTATATTCCAACTGGTTGATGGCGCTGCTTTAAAACAAAACAAAAAAATGTAGCAACAGCTTGTCTGGGGCCATAACGCATTTGTTTCCCATCAACCCTCTCTTACCGGAGGGCCATAAAATCCAGGTCAAATTCCCCTAACCTGCCGTAGCTAGTCACCCAGAAATCCCTAACTTTCCGGCAAAGGAATGAGAAACGTTTGCCAGATGTCCGCGGCTCTCCCTGGCGCAGGGCCGAAGTGGCGGTGACAGCTCAGGGGTCCCCACCACGCCGAGCATCACCAGCTCCCCCCGCGGATAAGCCGGCATCCCGCGAGCAGGGAGCCCTCGCAGCCAAAATCAGAAGCCGGTGAAGATGTCGCAGATGATGCTGGAGGAGGAGGAAAGGCTGCCCGAGCTGGCCGGGACACGCCGTCCTCCCCAGGGACTCAGGTTCCCGGAGCAGGGGAGAGCCGGCGAAGGGCAGCTCTGCTCTCCCTCTTCGGCTGCTCCCAGATGGGCGCAGGAAAACCCCAAATCGCAGAGCTGAACCCTGGGTCTGGCCAAGGGGGAGAACATCCCTTCTAAAGAATTACTGCCAGGAATATATCAGCTGTTTTTAAAATGCGGTGCAAGGTCACCTCTGGATAGAAAACATTAGTACATTCGCCGGCAGCGAACCGAGGCAGCGATGGGGGAAGTTGTGCACAAAGACTGTTTTTGCACCCGATTTCCTCTCCCCCCCCGTGATGTGAGGAGCCCCCGCAGTGGGGGAGCCCAGCCCAAGGGCACCACACTGCCCAGCCCTCTGCCTGCCCGCCAGAAACCGGGGAGAAACTGGGGAGAAACCCTCTCCGGCAAAAGGAGTTGGGGAGAGGTGGGGGCTGACAGGCTCATGCACAGACTGTACTGTGCTCCTGCTTCACCGTCACCTCGTCAGGACAGCCGCACAGGTTTCGGCAACGACAGCAGGAGCTGCAGGCACTTTATGTTATTTTAAATCAAGTCACTAAATTAAACCGGAGCATTTTGCTGAGCCTCCGGTTTAGTGGAGACTGGTAGTACAGAGACGGACGGACGCACACGCACACTCCTTCACAGTGTACGCTTGCACAAGTTTCTTTAAAGCTGCCCCAGACCCACTCTGCACCTGATACAATCTGCTCACGGCTTTTTCACTAATTTTAAATTTTATTAGGTGCAACGTAATTGATTATATAATCAAATGTAGAATGTACATTATCAAGATATTGTAGCACTTCACAGGCCATTTAATCAGCATATCTGGGACTGTGCCAAAATGAATTAGCTTGCATTAAATTTCAAGTACATATTATTGGTTGTATTTGTCTCCGCGCTTAAGCAGGAGCTTGCTCTTACAAAAGAAATCTGAAATCCTTCAATTATAGAAATAGATTACCAAAAAAATGGAAGTATGCTTTCCCAAAGTTATTGCTTCTGTGACAAAGAGCCCAGAAAAGCTCCGCTCCCTTCCAGGCAACCACTGCGACTGACCACGGAGCAGAAGTTTTTAGGATTTATTGACTTTGCAAAAGTAGAGCATAAAACTACGAAGTGCCTTTGTATTTTAAGGATGCAGTTAGCAAATACAGGGAAAAGAGAGACTGGCAATGGCACGAGGAATGGGATGGTTTCTACATCAGTACAGCAGTAGCTTTGCCAGCGGTGAAAGAAGAGGAACCAGAACATCTCCAGGGCTGCACGCTTGCTGTGAACTTGCGAAAGGCTTTCCACCCCATCCATCCACATAGCCAGCAGGACACACCGGAGAGCTGCTACCCTGAGCGTACCTTCGAGGGAGGAAGACACTATCATCCTCCTCCTCACCCCCGAGAAACAGAGCTGAAGGCAGAGCTCACGCAGATGGAGACCTCCCACCCTCGTGTCCTCCCTGAGACCCTTCGGTTGGGGTCCACCCAGCACCAGGGCTGACAATCCTCAAGAGCACACATGAACCACATGCCTCCACATGTCCCACCACACCCGAAAGCATGCACAGCAGCTCCTCTTCTTCCTCCCAGCCACGCCGCAGCTGGCTACGCCGAGGAGATGAACCTGAGGTGGCCCCGAGCAAGGAGAGCCCTTCCCACCATGCTGGCTCTTGCTCCCACCACAGTGGGAAGGGTCCCCCCTGGGGTCGGGTGGAGGGGGGACGATGGGTGCCCACCTGCGATGGGGACATTTGCCAGTGCCCCGCGGGGAGGCCGGGAGGGCAGACCCCCAGCAAGGCCCATTTCTCCCACATGTCAGCGATGGTCCAATTTCAGGCTCCTTCACCAGATAACTTGCCACCAAAACGCCCCAGTAAGCCAGGGTCCCCTGGTGTGGAGACACCCTGCGTCTGCTGATGAGGCCACGCTTCACCACCGCCCTGGTGAGGCAGCGCCCGCCGAGCGTGGCAGACCCTGCTTGGTCCCCGTGTCCTCAGAGCCAACCAGTCCCTCCGGACAAACCCAAAGGGATTTGCACAGACAGGGATTTCTGCTTCCTTTCAGCCAGTGGAGGAGACGCGCGAGGTGGCTCCGTGGCGAAGGAATGAAGCCAAAACCCACCACCAGCACTGATCCTCACCAACACCAGGCAAACCCAGAAACTTCCCCTTGTTCCTGCCTCCGGAATTTAATTACCATCGCCAGAGAGATGAGGGGCGCAGCAGCTGCCGGAGGCGCCCCGAGAGAAATGACGTGTCTACAGAATTGACTTTGCAGGGGGAAATTTTTCAAGTGGCTGAGAGGCTGCGCTCAAGGTGACTCCTGCCTACCTGGTTACTGCAGCAGCGTCGTGACAGCCCGCGGCTGGGGGGCACAGACCCACCGTGCCAGGCAGGTATCCCCCCAAAAACACCGTCCTCTCATGCCACCCCCGGGCTCACTGGCCAGACGGTCCCTGCTGGGGACAAAGTCCTCCCTGCCAAACTGCAGAGGATGCAGCGCAAAGCGAAGGACACTTTGCTGTCAACACGCAGGCGTCTTCTTTCCTCTTGTTAACATACAAGCATCAGCTAAGACAAATGGGAAGGCGAAAGGCCATGCTTTACACACGGAGGGACCCTCGCTGCAAAAAGTCCCCGATCTTCATCAATGTGGTTTTCAGAGCCGTGGTTTACCTGCTGCGTTTGCGTCTCGCCTCCAGGTCAAATGCTGCTGCATGCAAAACCCAATGAAATACTCAACAGCACTCTTTCTTACAGGTCTGCAGTCCGCACGGCTGTTTTACCCACCCTGGGCCGCATCCCACAGCGCTGCAAGCCCTGGCTGGGAAGGGGAGCATGGACTCTCTGTTGCCCTGCTGACTCTGTATATCATAACGCAAAGGAATAAAGAATTAGGCATCAAACAACAAAAAACTATTCAAGGAATTGAAATAAATACTGACTGGGGTCAAGGGAAATACCAGCAAAAATGAGAAGCTTAGCCTCAGGTCAAAATAATACCTCTGAGTTGAGCAGTATGACCCCTCCAGGCTATAGCTTCAGGCAGCACACAACATTCTTGGACATTATTAATATCCTTGGCCAGGACTCCATCCCTGCTGCTCATGCACCGTATCAGTATTTGCCTAAGCAAACAACATATACTACAGTGAGAAAGAGTGTCTGGCTATGACAGATGCTTTGAATATATGCACCATTTGTTCCTCTGCATACACATGTAAGGAGCAAAGTATTTGCTGAGCTATCCCTGGAAACAGGCTCCCACCGCCGAGGAGAGGTCAGCACGCTGCAGTCTGGCCGAGGGGGTGCAAGATACAGCCTCGAATATCCCTGCAAATGCTGAAATAGCCACATTTTCCCCCCCGTGTGCATGGGTGAAAACCAAGAAAAAAGTTCAAACCCCTCCAGTGTGCTGTTCCCAGGAAAGACATAGAGGAGGGGGGAGGAATTGCCCTTTTTTAATATAAACTTGAAGTCTGCTTTTTTGTTCAAGACCACAGACAAAGAGAGATAACATCAATTCCTTCAGTACATAAACGCTTATCAGAGTGAACAGGTTCAGGTTTAGCGTGCACTTGGTGCAAATGATGAATTACATTAAGATAATCACTTTCTTACATATATATTTAGACTTGGCATATGGGGGAAAAGCCCTCATCAATTACATTAACGCCATTTAGAAATTCATGTCAGCTTTTACTTGACAACTTGAGAATCGCCTGTAGATGGAACTGATAGGGACCCGTCCCAAAGGCACCTTTAACGTATAAGAAAGCGCCGGGCGGCTGTGCCGAGGGAGGGTGGCTTTCCTCCCCGGCTGTCAGCGAGCGCACCGAGTGACGTTTCATTACTCTGCCGTGCCGAAAGCACAGGCATCTCTGTGGGGCGACAATCTGTCGAGAGCCGCGACGCACGTAAATACGACTGAATTGGAGGCATCGGCAGTGGCTGCAGAGCAGGCAGGGCTGCACCTCGGGACTCCACGAACAACGCTCACCTGTTTACTCCTCTGAGCACCCGCAACCCTATTTTTCCCTTTTCTCTTCCCCCGGCAATGTCTGTATCAAAAGGAGACAGACTTCTCTGAAAGGCCCTGTGGTCAATTTGCAGGGCCCTTTATCGCAGAAAGCTGGGCTTTGATTTCAATGGCACTACACTTGGGTTTCTTTAAAGGCACTATATAAAGAAGAAATCTTCAATCACCATATATAGACTCTTTTCTTTCCCAGTATGCCAGATGCAACCTGCTGTGGAAATGCACAGTTTAAAAGTGGAAGGCAGGTGAGCAAAGGGCTGTAACAAGCACCTTACAGCTGAAGAAAAACAAAGGCCACATAACAAGGGCCTCCAAAAGAACTGACAAATAAATCAAAATATTACATAGCACATGCACTCACAGAATTAAATCCTGTATGTTGCCCGAGGCTGGAAAACGTACTCTTCTGCCAAGTCAATGCAGCCTAAACACACCGTCGCTCTCGTGTTTTAGGGGGTCTCGTTGGTTTGTTTGTTTGAACACTGTCACAAACCAAAGGATAATTCTGGAAGCATCTGCTGCCGCGTGCTCCTGACACTGCTCTGGGGCTCTCCTACGCAGAGGCAGAGCACTGCACGGGGCTTTATGCTCATCAAAGCTTGCGGCTGCGATGCCTTTGCCAGCGCCTGTCCCCACCTCCCCGCGGGGACTCCCCTCCCCGGGCCCTTCCAGCCGCTCCGGGGGTCCCCGAGGTCCGATGCCCGTCAGCCTCGTAGGACCCTGCCCGCACACCCAGGGGGTCTTTGGCAGAGCTGACGCTCTCTGTCCGTCCCCGCTGGGCTGGCAGGTGTTTCTGAGAGCTCTCTACGCACCGGACCCGCTTCTCTGCCCTCCTGCTGCTGGGGGAGGGTAGATAACGTCTTGCGAGGAGGTTCCCTTAGTCAGCGCCGTGTAACGCAGCACAGGCTCCCGCCACGCAGTGCTGGTGGCTGTCACACAGGATCCTCATCAACCCCGCGGTCGCGCCCAGCCCCAGCATCCATCCAAAGCCCCACACTCCTCTACTGGAACACAGCAAACGGCTTTGTTTTCACACTAATAGTTTCAGATAGTCAGGAGTTGTCAGATTTTGCATATGTCCAGGGGGCAAAGGCTGACAGTGGCCATTAAAATATATACATATATAAATTTTTAATGTGGCATATATATTTTTTTATGTGGCAGACACACCCTGACATCTGTTCGCATGGAAAACCCAAAGCCAGTACCAAGACACTAAGGAATGCTCAGCTCATGCATGGAGCACAACTGGTTTAATGTCTCTGCTCATCCTCTTCTGTCTTCCCCACTCCCCGTCTCCGCACGGATGGGAAATCGCATCCCAGAGGAACCAAGCGTGAGGCTTCAGGCCACGGCGGGTGCAGTCACTGTATGAGCAGCGACCACGCACGTCCGACCAGCTTGCAATCACACTCCAGTGACCTGACACAAGCCCAATGCCATCATCTTCGCCTAACCCGATCTGCCCGCTATTAAATTGTGGACGCTTTCTGCTTTTTCAGCTGTCTGACTCGCAGAAAGAGCACGGACAGGGCAAGTACACATCGCTTCAGCCTTGCTGGAGAAGAGGAGCTAATCCATTTACTGGAATCGTTTGTTGATATTACCAATCTCCCGTTGAAGTGACCAGAGTAAACCTAACATATCTTAATCATTTTTTTCCACTGTTGAAAGCCAGGCATAAAAAAAAGCCAAGAGCGTATTTTGGGAGCACTGTTGGAAAGATCCCATTGTTCTTTGCCACATCAATAAAAGCAGTTTTGCTGTTTGATAGTATAAAGTGTTCAAGAACCAGAGGCGACAAAGGAGCAGAATCACCCTGGGAAAGAAAACTTTTAATAGGGACCACACGGAGCTGAACAGCTCTATAAAACAGATCTGCTGGTAATGGAAAACAAGACTCTGAGACAGGCACATCGCAGGCACAAAATCCAGAGCCCTTCGCTAATAATCACGCCTATAATTTCAGTATGTTTCTAACATTCCTCAGATATGGTGGATGCTTTTCTTCCTCTGCAGCTGCTTTTCAAGACCATGTATGGACAGACAAGGCAAAAGAAAGGTACTTTCTTTGCTGAGCATCCAACCTCAAATAACCACGGCTTTATCATCACTGTGTACCTTAATGACGTCTTCCAACCTCCCCGATAGCCCGCTCAGGGTAGCTACAGCCAAGTCATTCCCTGCTGCGGATGGTGGCCTTGAAGTTTGCTCCCCTCCATCTCCCCTGCCTTGATTCAAGTGCGAGCACCTTCCTGAGGACGGTTGCTCTGCCGAGCCCCGGGCTGCCGGGGAACCGCACGCCGGAGGATGGGCCAACCAAAGACCTACGGACTGACGGGTTTCTGCCAAAGCTCCCCCGAGAAGAGCGGGCCATGCTGCTTTTTCATCTGCCGCCTTCAGAGGTGACCTTCTCCAGCAGCCTCCCTCCCTTCGGATTCATCCAAGCCCGGCTCCCAGGTGCACGCGCCCAGCAGTGCTTTATTAAAACCCGCCTTCTCCTCCTTGCATTTTTTGGTGACACTGTTTTATGGATTTCCCCACACGCTCAACCTTTGTTCAAACCATTGGGGAAAACGCTGAAATCTTTATGCCTAAAAACAAAAGCGCCACGAACAGCAGTCACACAAGCAAAGGAAAAGGTGAACTAATTAAACACACCAGAGCATTCCCTGAAGCATTTTCACAGCCTGGGTGCTACCGGCCCAGACCTCAAGCTACCGCCTGCTGCGTTTCCCCCACCCATGCTCATAGCCAGCCCGCCAGCCTCCATTCTCACCCGCAGCGGGAGCAAACACATGCCACCTATTAGCAGCCAAAACCCCGCAGATCGAGTGCACTTCTCCAGCGTGTGGAAGGCTCTCCACCTGAAGATGTGCCTGAAACCAGAAAGGTGCAGGGGGAGGTACTCCCGGTACTGTCGTGCCGGCAGAGCGGTTCAAATTAGAACACCCTTTGCTTCCTGGCTTTCAAAACAGACAAAGCAATTGCCTTCGGAGGAGCGGTGTTTATGCGATGACCTTTTCCTATTGTGTCTGCAGGCACTCGAGAACAAAGCTGTGGCATAATCTCACCGCAACTTCTGGGCGATGGGAAACGCGGCCATTTAATCGCAGCTGTGGAAGTCGGGCAGTCAGTTCAGGGTTCGAGAGTTTTTTCATTGGTGTTCTTTTGCTGGGATGCTCAACCAGCGGTGAGGACTAGAAACTCACCACCACCAGCTCAGCCTGACATCCCGCCCGAGTCCCACACGCTCTTTCCAGCAACCGGCTCAGGGCGTTTGCGGCACTCGGAGCTCTTAAGTGCCGCTCTCGGACTTCTTGGCTAGTTCAAAACACATTTTGCAAAGGGTAAAACAATCAACAGGATGCAGGCATGTGCGTGCACTCTGCACGGAATAGTGACTGCTCACGATGCAGCTTGAGCACAGAGAAACGCACCACCAGGTTTCGTGCAGACTCCTCTCTGCAGATTTACACTTGCCCCGAGATTTACTGTGTCAGAGCAGGGCACTGCCAGGACAAGGACTTCTGCAGACCAAGTCCTCGTGGCTTCCAACTTGGGCTGCAGCTGAAAAGCGCAGCTCCTGCTGCTGCCTCAGCATTCCACAGCCACCGAGCTCAGAAAGGACCATCTCCAAACAAGGAAACTTCTGGGGCACAGCATATACAAAAGCTGCCTGTCTTACTGACAAAGTAAAGGCTGGCCGTTCCCAGAAGACTACTGGTGGCGTAGGAGAGGTGGGGAGCCCGAGAGGAGCCCGTCCCCATTCCTGTCCTGGTCCCCGGGGCAGGATGAGAGTTGAACGACCAGAGGATGGAGCTGCCAGTCCCACATCTTGCTCATCCACTAACCCCCCGTGTGACCTTGGGGCAAATTCCTGCTCTGCAGGACCTTCACTTCTCGGCCCAGAGAGGGAGAGGAGCCCTCTGGAAAGCAATCGGGACCAAAGGACCTACAGTATATACGGAGAGAAAAAAAGAAAACCCAACAAACTAAGAAAAGCCTTGCAGCTCTGCGAGGCACAGTACCAAAGCCTTATTGCCAGTCAATGGGAACAGACTATTTATAGCCGAGGATCATTAACTGTATTAAAAAATTTTGATGTTCTCTAACAATCTATGTCATTTCAAAACGCTGGCCTTCCCCCTGACGGCCGGCTGATAACTGGAGCGGCAGTGCTGAATAGAGGTAATTATATGCCAGTTCAATAGGCTGAGCCCGCCACTGCGCCGAGCCCCGCTCGGAATGCAAGCGTGTCCTTTCCCCAGGGCTCTTATTTAAATATTATGCCAGCTCCCACAGCCTACCGCAGGAAGAATACTGCTATGTATACCCTCATAAAACTGCATAATTATAAATAATGCCTTGGTTTTTAACAAAATAAATCACCACGCACCCAAAAAGTGCTTATTCCAACCTAGTGCTGGAAGAAATTAAAATGCCAAGTGAAGTGAAGCATCCCTCTTCCAAAACACCGAAGCTCACCGCTATTTATTTACTTCTGTTGACTATGCCAGCTACCTGGCCGTGGAGTAAGGGCAGGGCTGGCAGGGCCACTGGAACGCCTGGAGCCCACCACCATTAGAGGGAGGACCTGGACCAGAGGTGCTGAGCATCATCCAGAACAGCAGTTCCTGGGCTCCTCCGGCATCAACCCCCAGACATGCTCTCCCAGCCCTGATCAGGACAAGAACAACGAGGCACGCTTGATTCTCATCCAGCTCAAAGTTTATCAGCTTGTAAGAAACGTACAAGCAAGAAACCACAGATAACACGTTGCCGATTGTTATCGCCAAGAATAAAGCTCTTGTGATATGAAACATCGAACATATGGTTTTAAAGACTTAATGTTTTGATCCACGAGGCCATTGCCAGTTCAGCCTGGTAAGACTGACATCTGCCTGACACCACGTTTCATCCATCACAGGATGCACACTTCATCCTTTGCCAGAGAGCGCAGGACTGACAGAATCCCCGAGTGGTGGGGGTTGGAAGGGCCCTCTGGAGCTCCCCCAGTCCAACCCCCTGCCACAGCAGGGGCACCTCCAGCAGTGGCACAGGACGGCGTCCAGGCGGGTTTGGGATGGCTCCAGAGTGGGAGACTCCCCCACCTCTCTGGGCAGCTGTGCCACTGCTCTGCCACCCGCACAGGGAAGAGGTCCCTCCTCAGGTTTAGGTGGAACTGCCTATGCTCAAGAAATAATTAAGTCCTCATTATGACTCAGAAATAACACTGCCACCACGGAGGCTTCTGCACTGCTACCGCTCCCGCCAGGCGCTCAAGGCAAGCTGCAAAAATCATCTCCTTCAACGGCCTGCGCGACAAAGGGAACCAGTATAAAAAATAAGCTATTGATTGTTTTGACTATTTCAACATCTACCGAGCCCGGCTGACACTATCTCCGTTCTGCCAGACCCCCCCTGACCCCCCGAGCCACCCCCAGCCCCATCAATCCAAACGCCCGATGAGGCTGCAGGAATGCAACCACCCGGCACAGCTGGCACCACCAACTCCCCGCCAGCCCTCGCCGCAGCGCTCCCTCCCTAGAAAAGGGAACGCTTCACCATCGCCATTGTTAGCCCAAATCCAGCCGAATTCAACAGCAATTGGAAGCAGTTGCCATCCGAAGGCTGGCTGGCAGCTGGTGTGAGATGCAGGCCACGAAGATGGGTTTTAAATAGCTGTCACACACATCACAGGCGGGGGGGTAACTGGCAACCTCACCAGACGCTGAAGGAAAGGAGCCGGGACCGAAAGGGCAGGAAGGCTCCTAATGAAAGCAGAGGGATTCCTTACAGCTGAGTTACCCTCTCCTGCGCAGGGAGGGCAGGTCGCGGGGAAGGCGGGACGCTGTTGGAAGCTCTCTGCCTGGCTGCGCTCTGTCTGCGAGGAGGATGAAAAGAGGTCTTTGGTCTCTCGGCTGTCAGTCTGGCATCCTTCACCGGCACTAATCTCACTGCACCATTTTGGATGATGAAAGGCAGCGGCCAATGGTCCTTTGCTTTCGATGGAAATCAACTCTCCCACCTGAGCATCACATTGCTTCTCCTCATTTAACACAGTCTGGCACCTGCACACTGTTAAAATCCTGGAGGATTGCTCCAGGCAGTGACAAAAGGCGAGTACATCGCTACCAGTCACATAGGACAGACGGGCAAACCGAGGCACGGAGCCGCGAGGAGGTTTGCCCCGAGTGAACGAGCAGCAGAGCTGAAGCCAGACCCTCGCGCAAGCTCCCTCTCAGCCGGCTGAGATGAGGGCATGAGGGACTTGGCACGAGCCGTCACACAGTAACTCATTAACTGGCTGCATTTTGACTTAAAACTGTCCAAACTTGGCCACCAGGAACTCGCAGCTCATGTACAGGTGTGCAACAAAAAATTTGGACCCCACCAGCAATGCTGAGCTCAGAAGCAAACTCCAGGAAAACTAAGCCCAAGCCCTGGTACACAATGATGTTCCTGCCCCCGGGCCCGGGTGCGAGCTTTAGGCTTTCATCTGTATCCTATCTTTGCTGGGAAAAACTGAGATTTCCCCCCAAAAGCAGCAGAAACAGTGTACGGACATGCGAGGAGACTGGCTGACGGCAGCGGGCAGACCACTACCGCAGGGATCGGTATGGTAAGCGCACAAATGGGAGCTCCACGGCAGAAACCCCACTGGCGTCGGCACCATCCCAGCCTGAGGTCTGGTGTGCTCTTTGCTGAGCATTTTCTTGGTTCCGTATTTTCTTAGCGAGAGGTCAGACATGCCGGCAACACTCCGTGAAGCCGCGCATTTACTCTGAGAGCAGCAAGTTTAATTACCCTGCCAAGCCTCTCTGCGTGTTGAAGCACCTTCCCTTTAAACTCTCGACAATAAGGGCTCTCCTTCTCCATGCAGCTCCTGTTTCTTGAGCTGCCATCGCTACAGAGCACTGTCTGCGGGTCCCTCCAGCCTGGTACAGCTTCACCAGTGCTCGGCTCCCCAAGGAGGAGGAAGAGGAGGACGGGGGAGTCCAGAAAGCACTGATCCCGGCGGCGAAGGGGCACGCCAGCTTTGGCTGCCCTGCCCGAGTTGTGAAAGCATCTTCAGCACCAGCCGAGAGACTTCACTGAGCCCCACGTCGGCTCGGAGGGTTTTTTGTAACACGTTTCGTGGCAGATCCTCCCGTCTTTGCTCCCCGTGCAGAAAATGTTTCCGATCTATCATCGCGGCTGGCCTGGGGCTCCTGCCTCGCCACGCCACTCTCTCCAGATAAACACAGTGCTTTTGGAAATTATCTTTTGCCCACGAGCGAGACACACACAAAAGCAGCCTTTCTGCTGGTCAATAATGGAAACTTTCAATAGATCAGGAACAGAGATATATTCAGCACGTTTCGAATCAAGTTCAGAAAGACAGCTGGAGAAAGAGGGGAAAACACGCAGATATTTGGAGGTTTTCTGGCATTTTGGTAATTTTTTCATCTTCAGTGCAAGAATAAAAGGTTTGGGCATTTTTTAAAAATAAATTGCAGCTTGAAGTTCTGTGGTTTTTTCCTCCCCAAAAAACCTTCCCCCAAAGCCTGACCAGAAAATGTAGGGAAGTTGCTGTTACCTGTTATTTGGAGGTCAGTGCTCTCTTCATTTCCATGCACGGACCAAATACATCTACCCTGGCTGCCCGGTGCTCTAGCTGGAAAGAACTCAAAACTCCCGGGGAAAAGAAAAAAAAAAAAAAAAGAAAGAAAAAAATAACATAAACGTATGCAAAACTGCAAAGTGAATTACACGGGCAGCCAGGGTGTGCCGACGCTGCTGCCACCTACTCGCAGCGAGCAGAGGGGGTGGGCACGGCGCGTGCCTAAAGTGGGCACGAGTGCTCCTGCCAGCGCCGAGCAGGGCCGGGACCCGCGGCGGGTCGGGCACAGGCAGCAAAGTGAGAAAACGAGGTGGGGTTTGCTCTGCCGGGCGGCTCCACCCCGCCCCGCAGCCATATCGTCCTCTTCAGGTTCTGGATGCGGCCGCGCAGGGAATGCGGGGTCGGGGAAAACCCCATCCTCTCGGTCGCTTGCACCACTGCCTCCCACTCGGTGCTGCGAGTCTGACTTCGCAGGAGAGAATTCGAGGCTCAAGGCCAACGTTAGCAATGCCCGTCTCAGCTAATCAGCAGGCAATTAGCTGGAAGAATTCAGGATGAAGCTTCAGAGGAAGAGCGAACCTTCAGCCACTAAATTCCATCCTCAAATAATGAGACTTTATTTTAATTTCACAGTGATAATATTGCACAGCATCCCCTCCCCTTATTTACCTCCAGGAAGTAATATCAGCATGAAAAAAAATTAATAAAAAATCCATCAACTATCTTTCACCTGTTCCTATATATCATTCGCCATTTAATTTGAGAATTAAGCTCTGTTAATGGATGCAAACTCTTGATTTTGAGCATGCAGGCAGTATTAATATTTGAATAAGCTAACAACAACAACAAAACATATAGGACTAATACATGCACGGTCATTCTTTCTAACAGGAAGGATTCAGTTTTAATTTTCACAGAATATTAAACCAAATTTTAATTAGATTATACTAGTGCCTCCCTAATAACTGCTTGCGAGGGGAACTCCATTGTGCAGAAATACACTCTACAGTAGAAGAGAGAAACTTGCCAGTTAAGTAGCTTAATCATTGAAGAGCCTTGAGGTGGCTCCTTTCTTTTTTTCACTGGAGCCTTCTCACACTTTGCAAAGAGGTTGTCAGAGATGTTTAGTTATAATCATTTCTCTGGAAAATGAAAAGTGAGCTTGACAAACAGGAGTGAGATCAGAAAAGAAAAGAGAAGAAAAAAACCTGTCAATATGTGAAAGACATCCTGTTCCTTCCCAGTGACCCAAAATGTCAAGGATTGCTACTTTAAAAAATAAAAAAGGGAACAATCTCCAAGGAACAGCTCGTCCGCGGTGGAGAACAGTGCTGCCTCCATTGCGTTCTTCTTTAATAGCTAATGAAACCGCTCGTGCACTTTTGCTATGAAGGAGAATTTAAAAACAAAACAAGAAAAGCAAAGAAGGATAAATATGTGGATACAGCACCACCCTGGTGTAAGCCCACATCTGTCGTGAAGGTCAGAGCTCCAACAGCAGTGATGCTCAACACTGCGCAAGACGGATCAGCTCAGCTGCACACAACATTGCTCCAAGACATCCCCTCCTTATTTTATCCTGACCAACTTATGGATATGACTCGCTCGTTCCTCTCTCCCTCTTGCCCCTGGTGTCTTGCAGCGTTTGCTGAGGTCAAAGGCCAGCCAGCAACTCAGCGGATCCGAAAACCAGGACCCACCGATAGCCATTTTATTTCTCGCCTTGGCAGAGTCTGCAGTCCTGAATTAACCCCACCGGGGTACTGCCCTGCTGAGCTCTCTGCCTCCTCCCTACGGGGTCTGAGGCCCTTCTGGCACAACGACGAGCCGGTGTGAGACGTGGGGATGCCTCGGTGAGAGATATGGGGATGCCTCAGTGCGAGATGTAGGGATGCCTTGGGGGGCTCAGGCCCTGCACTGGGCACACTGGTCATTTCCCACACCTGGGAAGAAACTAAGATCCCATCCAGCCTCCCTTCTACATCACACAGGACAATCGGGAAAACAGTTTAAAAACGAGCTCTATTTTTAAGTGTTCTAATCCTAATTAACAAAATCTCACCAGGACCGGGTAGGGGGGGAAGCAATTATACAGAATCCTGTGTTGACACAGTCCTGTGATTACAGGTGTAGTTATCAAACACACGCAGTGACTGGAAATCTCTCCTGTGCATCCCCTTCCGACGCAAGACCTTGAAGCTATATAACAATGGGGAGCGAGGGCAAAACCCAACAATTATTTTGCCAGCTACACTGAGGCAGCTGCCCCTCTGCTATCGCTTCTGCCGGCCGGAGCTGAGGACGGCACCCTGAGGCACTGCCCCGCCAGACCCAGTCTGCGCAGTTGCCCATTGCCCCCCCCCCCCAGGTCCGGGCAGGCGATGGGCAACATCCCGCATGCCGTGGAGCACCGAGGCGCAAGGAAGCCGGCAGCTGGTCCTGCGCTGAGCAACGGGATAAAGAATACTCAGGCACATGGCAAGGAGGATGGAAATCCAGGATGCAGAGCGTCAGCTCCACAGAGCAGGGTTTGAGACACACGGAATAAGAGGGTCTTCTCTCCCCTCCACAAGTCGGCCGCGAGGCTCTGCGTGGCACACTCACCCAGGGCAGGAGCAGGGATTTTGCTCCTGTTGCTGCGGTACGTCTCCATCGTGGTATTGTGCGAGTCTCGGTACGTGTCCCAGCCTCTCTGTGTGTAGCATTGCTTAGTCCTTGCGGTTCTTCTGAGAAGGAAGGTGTCTTCACACGTAAGTGTCCTACGTGTCTTAAGTTTTCAAATGCAATTAAGAAAAGCTACAAAAAACTGCCAGCTGACTTGGCAAACAGACCTAAGCGATGAGGAGAGGGACCCAGCCCTTGGCCTTTTCAGTGCCTCAAGCTGAGCATCCTAAGAATCACAGGTGACTTGTGGAAGCCCTTGGCCACCAGCTGCTCGGTGGTGGAGGCTGCCGGCGTGGTGGCTGCCTGCGTTTGAGGGCTGTTCCTGCCGCCACGCCAGCGGCGGCGGCACGGAGGAGCCACACTGTTGGCAGTGGGGACAACAGCTCTGTGGAATGGGACCAAAACCACGAGATAGTCCCAAATCTCCGTGTTTCCCTCCGAATAAAATAAAACAACGCTGTGGCGCGTCTGAGACATGGGTCCTTCAGCGGCAGCACCCGCCATGGCAGCACTGGCCCCGACGGCCGCCTGCTCTCCCCGATGGTGGCACGGGGCAGCGTGCGCTGGACCACAGGTGACCTGCGCCGCTGTCAGAGGGCGATGTCGGCGTGGGCAAAAGTTCGCTGTGGGTGACACAGCACGACAGCAGGTCCAGCTCTACGGGTCAGGCACAGGCTGCCCTAAACAAAGGGCACCCTCCCTCCATCATACGTGCTGCTGTACTTGTGACCAGTGGCCTTTTTCATATATTTTTTTCTTCCGTTGTTTTTTATTCTTTCCACTTTTTACTCAGTCGGCCCCCGTGTTTACAGCTCACTACACCACAAATCCTTACTTCATGTCACCCACTGGCCCAAGCTGTCCCCACTCACTGTTTCTCCTAGACAAGTTAATAAGATGGAAGGCTCCCCGGAGGCCTCGAGCCAGCGAACATTATCACTTGGAAGCAAGGCAGAAATACTGACACATCGGAAATGACTTCAAGCCTATTAATTACCCTTTCTTCTCTGGCAGATCTTTGAGAGGGAGCTTGAGAAATTGAAAGACAGGAGAGATCATCCTTCTCTGCCCCAGAAAGAGCTCCCACCCACATCAACAAAAGCAAAACACGCCCCCCCCCCCCCCCCCCCCCCCCCCTTTCAAAAAACCACCATTCTGTGGTTTGTTATCAATTAATTCATCAAAAATTCACTAAACAGAGGCTGCCTGTCAGTGACAGCCCTGCCCTTTCCCTTTGTGTTCCCATTTCCCAGGGCGCAGAGCAGGCAGGATGCCACCACGCAGCCCACGGGCAGTGGGAGAGGCTCCAATGGGGACGGCGCTGGCTAGGGACCCTGCGGGCGCCGGGAGCATCGGCACAGCTCTCCCACCCACCGGGGACACAGAAAATCACCCGCTGCTGCACCGGGAGAGCGGGTCTTAAGTTTGGAGCTTCCCATCACTCAATAACCTCCATGAATATGATCAAACCTGGTACCCAGATGCACTTTAGAATCTCAGTGAATACCCCTCAGCCCATTCTTCCTCTCCCTCAAAATGTATTTTAAAATCCTTGCTGGCATAATTGATCCTAATTATTATAAGCATTAGATATTAAATGCATTCCTACATGCAACGTAGCTTCAACTATGGGCTTTCAGCAAAGCCTATTGTACAAATAAATGACTGGATTTCTTATTCAAGAGCTTCAGATTTGACAGTATTAATTTTGATGCAAAGTAGCCACGCAAGTCTAGATAAAGTCACTACTTCCACTACAGCTTTATTTTTAAGGTGATTTTCATAATTTTGGGTTTGAAAAAAAAACCCTACAAAATAGCTTGAACAAAAATCTTCAAGCCATTACCTAGAAAACTATCATTAAATCATTTGTTCATTTTTATTAGTATCATTGTAATTAAAGAGAATCATATTTCAAAAATATATCTTCAACAGCACTTATCAAACCCCATCCCTGCAGCCTATCAATTAGTATTACAATAACCTCGCTCCCTTGTTGCCTTCGCTATTAGCATTTTGATTGAATGTCTGTTGAAAAGTGACTGGTAACAGAAGATTGTGTTCAGGAAAGTAATGTTTCTTTATTCGCTTTCATTGAAGCTTGTCTAGTCGTCTCCAGTTCCCACTCAAAAGAGACAAGACAGTTCCAAAAGCAGTAATTTTGATGCAGGATTATTTTTTTTTTCCTTCTCCATGCAGTGAGATAGATTGGGTTAGGCTGGACACAAATGCTATTAAATCACTTGACAGCAGATTTGGGGTCTGCTATGGGCTCTGACCTGAACACACTTGAACACGCACAAACTCTCGGAGAGGTGCCACGGCAATAACAGCCGACAAACATGCTCCCAACGAGCCAGGAAAACACATACCACAGGTCTTTGCAAATGACTTGTCAGGAGATTTAATATTATTATTATTATTATTATTATTATTATTATTATTATTATTATTATTATTATTATTATTATTAACAACAACAACAACAACAACGCATGAACTAGTCAGGGAAGTTTTTGGCTACGTTTATTACTAAGAGTAATGAATGTAAAAGGCAACAATTTATTAGATAACCCTTTGCACTTTGGGAACACATCACTGCAACTCGGCGAGAGTTAAGTTCGCCAGCCATAATAAAGCTTCTAACGAAGGACAGATCTGTAACTAACGTCATTACGGAGGGGAAATGGATGCATTCGGCGAGTACCATGAATTATAAAGACAAGAGTTCATTAAATCTACTACATTAAAATAAAAATGACCTGCATGTCAGACAGTTCTATTTACTGATATTCCCACTGCTGATGCCTTCCCCTGATAAATCACAGTCAGCAGGCACAGCCAACAGTTATCCAAAACCATTTCAATTACTTGGATGTGCTGGAAACTCATGAGCAACGTTGTGTCACCCTACAAACCCCCCATGATCGCAGGGTTTTGAGGCTTCGAGGGGAAAACAAACCGACGCCACCGCCGAGTGCCCCTCCTGCCTCTCCCCTGGGGTGCTCCCTCTGCTTCCAGCGCTGCGGTGAGGACAGGCAATTAGACTAATAAGCAATTTAGCAGGGAGGAGAGAGGGAAGCATTCAGCGACTGTTGGCATCGCTAGGACGGGGCTGGGACTGACCACCCTCCAAAAGCATGGCCATCACCACGCCACCGGGTCGGGGTGTCCCTGCTGCCGGGAGGTGGGAGGGGGGGGCTCAAAGGCAGCGTCTGGTCCCCTCCGTGCTCCCTCCCCTTCCTCAGCATCCTCCATCCTGCCTGCCACCTCCTCACGCTGCCGGCGAAGGCTTTTCAGTGCCTCCCTCCTGCTCGGCAGCTCCCGGCCCCGCTGGCAGCCAGCCAGCAGCCTACAACACTGTCAGGTAGCAATTTCATTTTTAAAATGCTCTTATCAAAGATTTAAGGTGAAAGATAAGAGGAGCATACTAAATCATCATAAGGGAAACATTGTATAAGGCATAGTATTTTACAAATCAAAACAGTTATCAAAATGAAAAGGTATGAATATAAAAACAAATGGAGCCAGCGCTGCGGAGAGGCGGGGAGGGAGTGCGCGGAGGGAGTGCGCCGGAGTCAGGAGACATTGATCAGGTTTCAGGTTTTCTTGGCAAGTCTCGAAGCCTGCGAAGAATGGGAGCAGCAACACTTTCACTGTCATTTTAAAACAGAAATAAGATGCCAGGTACATTTTATACGTGAGCATGTACACGCACACCCCTCCCTTACACAAACGTGCTTATTTATATGCCTTTTCATATAGATAGATCTATAAATATAGATACATATTTTTCATACCATTACCCACGGCTGTTGGGTGCTTTTATCAAAGTCATCTGACCTGGAAAGCATCTGTTGTTAATACCACTGTTTTATTATTTATCAAATCCATTTCTTCACAGAATGACTAATTTCATACCCACAGCTGCTCCCACCTTCCCTCGCAGCTGCTCCTTCCCCGAGCAGCCGGGCAGGTTATGGGCCCCCCTCTGCCTCCCACCACCGCTTGCCGCTCCTGAACCCTGCGAGCCCCGCGCCGGGTATGGAACCAGCACTGCGGGCTCCTGCCGCGCCAGGAACGGAGCCAAACGAAGCCAAACGGCGTGGAGAAAACCTGCGCGGCCCCGCCGGGAGGGGGGAAGGGGCTGCTGAGTTGCAAGAAAACAAATCCCACACTTTTGTCATCCAATTTTCTTTTTTTTTTTGTGGTTTCCCTGCAATTGCAGGGAACTTCCAGAAACTGGAGGAAAACACATTTTTATTTGTGCCCGTGGGACGGAGCTTGCCAGCAGCAGGGCAGTGAGCCCCGCGCTGCAGGGACAGGCTGGCGTGGAGAGCACAGACCCAACCGGAGGGAAACGGCCTTCCAGAAACAGAGAGATCGGCAAAAGCCAAACCCACCTCCAATACCTGTGAGTGATTTTAGCCCACCTGAACCTCCTGTGAGCTGACGGGGGAATGTGTGTTACTGCGACGATGCTTAAAGAGTATTCTCTTGCCAGGCTTCTCCCTATGGATCCTGCCCTAATTTTGAGTGCACTGTTGAACGCCTGTGTTCGTGTGTGACTCGCGCGATAGATAAGGAACGCAGTTTCCACCCCCAGAGCCTTTGCTGCGGCTGAGGCCAACCACACAACTCTCAAAGGACCTACACCGGGGCTGGCGACTGTCCCACTAAGAGTAAATAGGGAGAGATGGTGCTGTGGTCAAAGACCCGGCCCCGCGCTCAGCATCCACGGATGAGTCAGTTCACAGTCCCAATCCCCCCAGCCCCACACCTTCCCGGTGTCGCTGGCACAGCGTGAGGCTTAACTCACTATGTGCCTGCAAAGAGCTCGACACCACTCGTGGGAGAGCTGCGTTGGGTTAGCAGTATTGTATCTGTTCCCTCCTGCTCTTCTTCCAAAGCGGAGAAACGAAGAAGTTGTCAGCATTCATAGGTGTTTTAAAATGGAGAACAACCTGCAAATTCTTACGTTAGTTGAAGGCAGTCTTTGTGGTCCAGAAAACACTCAATAAATTAAAAAGAAAAAACCCCACAACCCAAATCTGCCGACCTGCAGTTTTCTGAAAGAAGCTGTTTTTCAACTTATTCTATTGGATCCAGCAAAAAAAGTGCCAGATGTTCTTATTTCAGCTTATATATACAAAAAACATACAGAATAAGCAAAATTACTCCTTGCCAGTACTTATTAATCAACCTAATTAAAGAAATCTCCCGTCAAAACTTAATGTTTTGGGAAAATCGCTCTCCAGTACAGGTAAGAGGGCACTGATGTGAAGCGGCGCAGACCCTCGAGCTCCGTGTGACACAGCCCACCCGGCATCACTCCGCACGCCCCGGTGGAGTTCAAGGGGTCTCACGCGAAGGGAGAAAGAAGGGGAAGATGAAATGGGGGAAGAATAACTCTTTTTAGAGGAGTTTTGCTCTTCACAGACTGGTGGGGGTTGGAAGGGCCCTCTGGAGCTCCCCCAGCCCAACCCCCTGCCAGAGCAGGGTCACCTCCAGCAGTGGCACAGGACGGCGTCCAGGCGGGTTTGGGATGGCTCCAGAGTGGGAGACTCCCCCACCTCTCTGGGCAGCTGTGCCACTGCTCTGCCACCCGCACAGGGAAGAAGTCCCTCCTCAGGTTTAGGTGGAACTGCCTATGCTCAAGTTTGTGCCCGTTCCCTCTTGTCCTGTCACTGGGCACCGCTGAGAAAACACTGTTCCCATCCCCCCGGCACCCTCCCTTTGAGGATTTATAAGCGTTGATAAGATCCCCCCTCAGTCTTCTCTTCTCCAGACTAAAAAGCCCCAATTCCCTCACCCTTTCCTCGTAAGGAAGATGTTCCAATACCCTCATCATCTTTGTAGCCCTTTGCTGGACCCTCTCCAGCAGTTCCCTGTCCTTCCTGACCCGGGCAGCCCAGAACTGCACACAGTGCTCCGGCTGCGGCCTCCCCAGGGCAGAGCAGAGGGGGAGGATGACCTCCCTCGCCCTGCTGGCCACACTCTGCTGGGTGCCCCCCAGGATGCCATTGGCCTTCTTGGCCACCAGAGCACATTGCTGGCTCGTGGCCGTCCTGTTGGCCCCCAGGACTCCCAGGTCCCTTTCCACAGAGCTGCTCTCCAGGAGGTCAGCCCCCAACCTGTTATTCCTCCCCAGACGCAGTACCCCACACTTGCCCTTGTTGAATTTCATTAGGTTTCTCTCTGCCCAACTCTCCCCCACCAGTGGGGAGGTCAAGATAGAGCCGGAGAAATCAGTCCTGGCCCTGTTCAGCCAACAGATTTGCCTTTTACAATTTACAGCAGCAAACCGATTGCCCTTCCAGATCCTATTTGTTCAATTCCAGAGCAGGAACGTGGCTCCAGCTGTGGTTCAGGGCTTCTGACTTTCTCAGCCTCTTTGGTGGAAAAGCCCCTGAAATGCAGGATACGGGGATGCAGCCCAGCCCTCAGGTAAGAGCGGCCGCAGGGCTCTGTGCAGGGAGTGGCAGGACCCAAACCGTCCCCGTGTCTCAGGTCACCGCTTGGAAACCACCACGGTGACAGGGACATGGGCAGTTCCCACCAGCCAGAGAGCCAGCAGATACGCTGGGGCTGCAGAGAAGGGCCATGACCTGGACCTCCTGCCACTCGGAGAAGTCAGCAGGCTCTCCTGCTCACCCATCACCCACAGAGCCTTGCTCCAGCACAGCAGAAAACCAGAGCTGTATCAGCAGAAACCAGAGCAAAGCGACGGGCTTTCTTGGCCCCCTCTGCAAGAATATTTTCACCTGTGAAATCCTGGACAGTCTCTCACACAAAATCCCTGCCCACACCAACGGCTGCCTCGTCCCACGTGCCTGATCAGCTCTGCACGCGCATGAGATTGTAGAATGGTTCCAGTTGGAAGGGACCTTGAAAATCATCCAGTTCCAACACCCTGCCCTGGGCAGGGACACCCCCCACCAGCCCAGGGTGCTCCAAGCCCCGTCCAACCCGGCCTTGAACACCTCCAGGGATGGGGCAGCCACAGCTTCCGGGGCAGCCTGCGCCAGGGGCTCACCACCCTCACAGGGAAAAATTTCTTCCTAATATCTAATCTCAATCTCCTGTCTTCCAGTCTGAAGCCATTCCTCATCCTATCACTCCATGCCCTTGTAAAAAGTCCCTCCTCAGCTCTCCTGGAGCCCCTTTAGGCACTGGAAGGGGCTCTGAGGTCCCCGCAGAGCCTTCTCCTCTCCATGCTGAACACCCCCCCTCTCCCAGCCTGTCCTCACAGCAGAGGGGCTCAGCCCTCGCAGCATCTCCGGGCCCTCCTCTGGACCCGCTCCAACAGCTCCGTGTCCTTCTGATATTGGAGTCTCCAGAGTTGGACGCAGTGCTCCAGGTGGGATCTCCCGAGAGTGGAGCAGAGGGGCAGAATCCCCTCCCTCACCCTGCTGGCCATGCTCTTCTGATGCAGATGGAGACACTGCAATCCCTGGGCCGGAGCCGCGACACCGCCAGCTCTGCTGCTACCAAAACCAGGCAGAAGAGGGTCATGGATGCGCAGCGGGTGGAGGTGCAAACACCCGGGGGAGCAAGGCAGCAAAGGGGCAGAGGCAGCCGCCCGCCTTCACCTGCCCAAATCAGCTGGGGCTGTGCCAGAGGGAGCAGGGCAAAACGGCAGCGGGCGAAAGCCGGAGAAGGAGGTGAGGAGGAGGAAAGGCTCTGCAGGACTTGCCCGGAGACCAGACATGGTGTTACTGCAGCACGCATTCTACATGTCTAAGCTAGTAATTTTAACAGCTTCTAATTTGCTAATACGAGAGGATTGATTAGGTGGAATGTATTCACGCAAGAGCTGTGAAGCGTTAATTGCAGGGCAGCAGCATTTCCATTCGCACACCCCATTGCCAAACCCTCCTTCGGCAGCACAGTCACTCAAAGCCTCTGCCTTGCAAAAATGACCCCGGGAGCAATTTCTGGTCCCCGGGTCAGCCACTCGCTCCAGCACACCCACCTGGCCGGCAAGGCAGGAGCACGCCATCGTGTCCCTGCGCAGATGCACCGACATCCCTCACCTGAATTACCGACACTTTAAAAATAAACGCCCAGAAAAGCTGAATCGCAGGCGGGGACGGCGAGGAGAGCAGAGAGAGATGGCGCAGCAGAGCCTGCTCGAACAGGAGGTTCAGGGGTAAAAACCTTCCCTCGCGCTACCAGCATTATTTGTGTAACCCACGTTTTCTGCTGAATCTCGGGGTTTTGGGGATAGGGGATGCGTTATCTGTTTGTTTAAACAGGTCACCAGGAGGCTTTACATACAGCAATGACCTTGTAAAATTAAAGGTTTCAGCAGCATCTGCGTCCCAGGCATCTGCGAGGTGGCAGCTGCTGGAAGTGGTTTACTCCGGGGGCTGCACCGGCCCCTTTTCGGGGACACCAAACAGCGTTGGCTCACCATCTCTCAGGCCCCCCGGGCTGCCGGGAACATCCTCCTCACCTTCAGTAAAAGTGCTCTAAAAGCTTTATTAACCAGCAGATGTAAAGCACAGGCATAAAAAAAAAAATAAAAAGCACCCCCCTATGTATTTGAGAGCAACACAATGCGAATTTGAGAGGACTCACCCAGTTCGCTTTCAGCGATCCACTGGGAAAAGAAAACACCACACCAGGGAGAGAAAGCCGAGCACTGTGTCTCAATATTTTCATATCGCGTTTTTGGGCACGGGCATGCTGTGAGTAGCTGCCTATTTTTTCAAGGTCACCACGCTGATTTTAATTCTGCTTGTTGTACTAAGACTGCCCCTCTATGTAAATGTTGCATTTTGTTCTCCTCCTGTTTCTGGCCTTTCCTCAATTAACATTTTCAAATAGTCCCACAAGACTGGAAGCGCTACCTGCTAACCACTTCGCTCCTGCATTCTGGGAAGCAAAAAGGGTTTTGGTTTCGTCAGCTGAGTAGATTCATAAGCAAGAACTTATTCACAGCATTTAGGGTTTCTTTCCATTCACAGATCATCAGGATTTTTGCTAATTTAGCTGTCACTCAAACTGGTGGCTCAACAGTGACAATAAAGATGGCAAACTGAGGGTGTATTAACATGACCTCACTGTCTTCTAAACACAGCTTCAACGGGGAAGACTACCCTGTCTAATGCAAGCACTCATCCCCGCAGAGCTCATGCACACCGACTTTCTGCAAGCGTAACACAAATACTATCATAATTTTTAAAAAGTTCTTAAACATTTGCACAGCTCTTGCCTTACGTTTCCTGAAGAACCTTTCAGAGATGAGAAGGCTCCACTGATTTACTTTGCGCTCTCCAATACGACTGTAGTCTAATTGCATTAAGTTATTGATACTGTTCAGTATGAAGCAAATGGGAAGATTTTTCTTTTTAAGGCAGCGACTGTTACCCGCAGTTCTACGGGAAGGAAATGCCCAGTTTTCTCTCCACAGTCCTGCCTGCATCCAGCCCCAGAGTCCATGCAGATACCTTCCGCGGGACCAACACTGCCATCTCCCATCTTTCTGCACCTCTGCTTCCCTATCCGAGGCATCTGGATATCGGCCTCTGGTGATCTGCAAAACCATCATTTATTGCATCCCCATAATTTCAGAAAGCTTAAATGATATTTGAAAAGCAATTTAATATCTTTGGTATACAGGTGCCACCGAAAATGCGGAATTTCCTCCTGCACGCCTCTTCCTTCCTGCAGGTTTCACGCTCCGGCGGTGATCCTCCCTTCCTGCAGTAGTTTCCATCACAGCACGAGAGCAGGACGTCGCCTCCCGCGTTCATTAGCGCCCGGCACCCACTGTGCGGAGCCGTGGGCGGCGCAGTGCTGGCCGCCAGGGATGCTGCCTGCCCCTCGCCTCCCATGGGAGAGGGTGCGGAGGGAGAGCACCCAGGACAGAGCCTTTCCGTCAGCGTCGCCTCTTGTTACTACCTGTACGGGGGCCAGTCGAAAGGAGGCCGGATAAATTAAGAAGGTTAAAAAGGTCTGGCTGTGCAGGGCTCTCCCGCTGGGGGAGGGAATGAAATAATTTGTTTACACGTGTTAACTATGAAGACAAGATACAAATGAGTTCTACAAACCTACTGTCCTTTCCAAGACACTTTTAAGTCGATATTTACCTTAAAGTTTGATTGTGTAACTGGAGACTTCCAAACTAATTGCTGCGCTTTGTTTGCAACCTTTACTGGAGGTTGGCGGGATAGTTTTTTGTTTTTTTCTTATTATTATTGCATTTGTTTGCTAAACAAGAAAATAAAAATGTCAAGCCATCTCCCGAGCGCTGCTGGCAAGCCGAGTCTCTCCCCTTCTACAGAGAAAGCATTTGCACACATCTATTCCTTTGGTGTGTCCTGGCCAGTGCAGCTGTTCGCTCTTTCTCTGGATGCAATTTTCATTACTGGTATAAAACTAAGCAATAAGGTATGACAGACAGTACATAGCTGGGCAATTATTCCAAGCCTCAGGTGGCGTTATCCGGCATGAGGCTGGGGGCAGAATGACTGTAACCACCCGAGACGTTCAATAATCGCCTTGAAAAGCGTGGCCAGGAGCCTTATTTGCTATTCTGAAATGGAGTCTACTGGGATGCAGGGCTCATACTGGCTTGAATGCATTTATTTTTGCACTTCATGTAAGGTGCCCTGATGCAGCGGCAATAGGCGCTGGCCAGGAAATTAAAAGACAAGGGAGACGGATCCAAGAATTGGCAGCTTTTCCGTTTTGTTTTGTGTTTATTAACACCGAAGTAGGGAGCAGCGCCGAGCCTGTCGACCCTGGGGCCGCCGGCACGTCGCCGTGCGAAAGCCACCCCGGCAGCTGCTGTCACCCTGGCCCGGGGGGGGGACAACAGTCATGGTGCCCACCGCTCCACGCAGAGGCTAAGGGGGACAAAGTGATGCCAAACGGGAAACTGGTGGGATGTGACCACCTAGCATCGAGAGCAGGGCTGAAACCACAAGCCCCCTTCCCCGTGCTGCGTCTCACCAGCCACCGCCGTCCCAACTCCTACCTCGGTTCCACCCGGGACAGAGGTGAGTTCACCACACCAAGCGGAGACGGGAATATTGCTCTTCAGCGTTGCAGCCCTTAATGTGTTTTATGACATGAATATTTATAAGTGAGGGTGTAATATTAAAAACACACACATAAAATATTAATATGGCACATGTCATAGCTGCAATCCAACAAGATAGGTATGACTGACGGTATTAGTGCTCAGCTATCACCACTTTCACTGATAGGTCTGTAAACGGTAAATAATATTAACTAATGTATCTTTGCAGCCCTCGTGAAGTTTTGAAGCAAATATTTGCTTAAAAAGCATTCTAAACCCCCCCCCCGCCCCCGTCTGCAGCTGCTCCTCTCTCCGACCCTCTGCGCCTGTGGCAGAAGACAAACACGCTGCATCTCTGTGCGTCACGGGTTAAAGTCTCTCTCCGTGCCGCAAACCCCAGGTCCCCGGGATGAATTTCGCTGGGCAGGGAGTGGGGAGGCCAAGCCAGCGAGCGCTTCCCTCAAAGCAGCTCTGCTCTCTGGAGTCCCATTTATGAAGTGATAAAACTGCCAAGGGACTAAAAGCCTGTCTCATCTAGGAAAGCAATAACAATAATACCGCCTCCATTTATATCTTATGTCACGCTTTTCATCCAAAGCCCTTAAACCACTTTATGCTCTAAAAAAATACCACCACCGTGTTTGTGGATGCTTTTCCAGGATCCTACGGATCAAACCCGGCCAAACAGCAGTCCTCCCTTTAGCTCCATCCTTCTAAAAGCAAAACTATGGGAGCAGGCGAAACATTCCCTCCGAGCTGTCCTCAAAACGTTCCGTACTATCGCCAGACTGCTGCCAAGAAAAGCCAGGCTGAAAATGACCAAATTAGGCAATTATTTCCATATATTTTAAATACTCTTTACTCAAAACTGCCTGGGGATGTGTTTTTAAATGCACATGACCTTGCTTTACTTGAGGGAGATGGCGACAAACAAATAATTGCAGCGACTCTTAATTATATTTATATCTCATCTATAAAAATGTCAATTATAACTTCAGAGGTCAGCTGCAAAACTGAGGTTTTGGCAGCCGGACAGAACACAAAAGGCTATTTTTCTCCTAAGAAAAGCATCATCCTTCGCCAAGGCAGAGACGATATCTCACTAACAACATCACCCCTGTCTCTTCCAATAAATACAACCATTATGCCATCTGCTTCCACCTGGACAATTACTTTTCTGCACTGAAATCTGATAGCTGGGGATGGCGTGAACCCAAAGCACAACCCTCGTGTTCCTCCCGGAGAGCAGACAACGAGGGAAGGACGTGCAGACCCCGCGCTCCGGCATGCGGTCTCGGCGGCATGAGGCGCACGAATCTTTCAGTCCGAATTCCACGGGTTTGAATCAAACCCAAGCCTCTCCTCCCGTGGGCACACCGGGGCCCACAGGGCTGCGGAGCTCCTGTGTCTCCCCGGGGAGACGCAGCCCCCGCGCCCTCCCCGCAGGCACGGGGAACAGCGGGGAGGTTTGCAACAAGTGCGAAAATCCAACTCATTGTAAAGCTTTGCCACTATCAATGCCTGTCCTTCGGAGATGCTTTAACCCCTAACACATGGGCTATCATTTGCGTCACACAGAGAGACTGCCTTTCTTTAATTTTGTTTAGTTTTAAGATTAAAGAAGTCCAAATCACATGCTGTCACTTCCCTCCTCTCTCCCCTGCCATTCCTAACCGTGTGAGAGAGTTAATTGATATGAAAATAACTCGGGGGGCTGTATGGCTTTGAGAAACATACAGCATTACATTCAATACCCGCAATCACAGCTTGGGGCATTCAATCACTCAAAATCTCTATTTGTCTTTCTGCAGGTTGGAGACATGGGCCCGGCACGATGCATGCCACGGGCAGCTTCTGGAGCAGCCGACGGCCACAGGCAAGCGCGAGACGCACGTGCTGGTGGAGAGCACCTAAACCTGTGATCGAGGGCATCCCATCACGATAACTAACCAATACACCACCTTCTCTTGACTCACCTCCACCCTCGTGCTCAACAGCTGCAGAAAGAAAGGGGAGTTGCCAAACAGATTTATGAGGAGACACTCCACTCTGCTGCATTTTCCTTTCCACAAAAGGTACACAGCCCGGGAAGGGCTGAGCCGCTCCCGCACCCCTCGGTTCAGACACCCTTCACCGAACCCTTCCTCACTCCCTCCTCCTCAGCAGCCCGCGGCATCCACCGTTTTTTCTCAGCTTTAAAGGCTGGATTCAGCAAACCAGCATCCCGCTGCTGGGGCCGGGGCCAGGGGATGGCCCAGCACGGGCAAAGCACAAGGACAAGGCAGCCACCCCGTCCTGCTCTGGCTGTGCACCCAGCTCAGCAGCAAATTGGTATGCTTTCTGGAGCTCCCTTCCGTAATGAAGTTAGAAGGACATCATCATCTCGCCAGGCTCCCTCCAACCCCAAAGATCAATAACTAATGCTGAACTCCAGATTTTATCTGCACTTTGCAAGGGTAACAAAATAACACCACCCTCGGTTTTTTTTTTTTTTTTTTTCCTTTTCCAATTACTAAATCCTTTCAAGATTGACCCAGTAATTTTCAGCTCTATGAAATTTTAGGCAGCGAGGAAAGTGATGGAAGTGATCTTCCAGAGCGTTTGGAGAACTTCTGTGTGTGGTTTTGCTCCCTGGACAGAAGCACAAAAGTACAGTATGAGGTCCAGAAATAGAGGACTAACAACACTTTCTTTCCAAAAAGAAATGGCATCTTAACTAAGCAGACCCAGAGATATTTGCCGTCTAAGTGACAGTTTGTTGCGTGCACACTGTCACAACTAAGTGCCCAAGAGAAGGAGGAGAACCCATGCAAGAAGACCTGGCATCCCAGTGAAGCTAGGGACTATTTTACCTACAATACTCCAAAAATGAACCACTCCTTCAATCACTCACAGGTTTTGTAGCCTGCCATTAATACGCCTAGACAGATAGGCATGAAATGCAATAGCTCCGAGTCTTCTTCTCCTGAGAGAACATCCAGGAATAGTTGAACATTAAAAAAGAAAAAGACACCAGCAGAGGCAACAAAGCGGTTAGCTTGATGACATTTTTAGTGTTATAAAAGTTATGTGCTCTATTGGCAAGGCATTAAGTTTTATTTTGGGTGGGGTTTTCAAGCCTTCCCAAGGTATTAATAAAACTGTTTAATGATGAGCAGTTTTGAAAGTCCCTCTTACCACGTTTGGTTAACTCTCCGCGTTTCCACTAACTGGAGCTGCTCCAGTGCCGCGCGTGCAGGCGTTACACGCTACCAGAATACGCACACACGAGTAACACACACATGCCAGAATTATGTCAACAAATATTCTCATTTTGCTTGCAAGGCAATTTATCTTGCCTTCTAGCAGTAGGGAGTGAATTTTAATACTCTTCCTTTCCCTTGCCTACGTTGATTATTCTAGGCATAGACTAACTACAGTAAACCACAACGGATATTTTATCTGCCATTTCTCCTTCCCTTGGCTAATTTGAAGATACAGATTGCAACCCGCAAGTGGTTTTAAGAATTGCTATTAACACTGTTGCTGCACACTACTGCATTTTAAACATCTTTCCAACACAACCGGAATGTCACAATTTGTAAAATCTGAAGCGATTTTATAAATGATTGATGCAGCAGAACTCCATCACAATAGCCCACTAGCCGGTTTATTAGCCTGATGAGTGGTAGCTACCTGTACAGAGGAGGAAAAAAATGTCCGAAAAGACTGCATAAATTCAAGCGTAAAGATGAAGATGACTCTCTACCCTCCTTCTTACACTTGTTTTCTCCTTCCACCTGTACTTGGCAGAGGTAAAGACCCGAAGCTCAGACTTTCACGCCCCTCTGGCAGCACAGCCCCTCGGCACTGGCTGGACTTCACCCGCTCGCAGGAATTTTGGCTAACCTCGGCAAATAAGCAGCGCTGTCCTTCACCCAGCAAAAGGGTAAGTCTGTTCCCTGGGAAACAGCCGCAAAAACAGAGCTGACCCTCCCGGGTGCCAGAGAACTCCCGTATTTGCCAGGAGCGGGGAGGGGGGCTCCAGTCCACCCTGCCCCCGGACAGCTCAAGCGAGCGGGACAGACCCAGGTCTGGAGCCCGATGCCGGTGCAGCATGCGGGAAGCGTGGGTAACATCACCTCCACCCAACAGCATTGAGTCTCCTTTGGGTCCTTTCGGACTCTTAGTCCCTTCCCCTTAGATTTCATCTAGGAGCTTACACGAGGATGCTAAGGCAAAGAGAAATGCTACGGCTTGCACGCAGAAAAAACAGGCTATTAAAAAAAATTAACCAAGGAAATAAATTCACAGAATTTCTGGGGAAAAATAGGAAGACCTGTTCCCTTTTATCTTCAACACACACCATGGTGAAAAAGCCCTTTGTGGAAAAACCAAAAGGTTTGATGGCAGCTAAGGTGCCCCCTACATCTGCAGCCCTCAACTTCAGCAGTTACGGACCTTTTCTCCAGACGAGACGGGGGAAAGATGCTTTTGAGAGAGGAATCCGTCCTCTGGGGCGCATTGCTCAGGTTTGCACCTGACAGCAGGGCTCCCCAGAACACTACTCCAGCCGCCCCGTCGAGCACAGCAAAGCCAAAGCAGAGCTGCTGGAGAAGAGCTCGGCACCAGCAGAGCACCACCCCACCGCCGCCGCCTGCCGTGCCCTCGCGCCTCAGAAAGTGCTTACAGCAGCACAGTGCCACCGGCGGGGGACAGAGGAGGGATCATCTTGAGGTACGCGGGGAAGAGACGAGCATCTTGCTCGCAGGAAGCAAAGGAAGGACCAACACACCGTCGCTCTATTTTCAACGTCCCCGCAGAGTCTCCTGCCCACCCTGGCGCTGGAGCCCCATCAAGGCAGGCACAAGCTGTTGAAGAGACCACCAGCGTGCTCGGTGGGCAGGAGCAGAGCTCACTGCGGGCACAGCCAAAAGCCACAGCGGGAACAAAACTCCAGGATTTGGGACATTTCAGCAAATGGGAGACTTTCTCACTTTTTCCCCCTGTCTCTGGAGCAGGGCCCTTAGCCGGGGACGAGGCAGCCGCGGGGGTCACCCAGCCCTGCCAACGTGCTGCGGGACAGGCTGACGTCCCCCAGGACAAGGTGTCCACGTGGAACCCCCTGTGCCTCCTGCGCCCTCGGAGAGGGATGGTGGAGACCTCTCTGCAGGGTGAGAGAGGCAGAGACAAGAAACCCCAGGTCAGGGACCTGCAAATCGGGCTGCAAAAGCCTCAAAAGGCCATGGCACAGAGATGAAGGCTGGGACGCATTGCCAGGCTGTCCGATGCACTTGCCAGGTTAAGAAAGAGTTTAAGAGAAGGGAACATGGAATAGAACCAGAGGCAGGCAGCAGACTCGCTGAAACACATTGACAGGGGCCAATTCTGCTGAGTACGTGACTCGCTGGGACCAGATCCCCCCGGTACTGCTGGAGCCCAGCTGCCAGCAGACCATGTCAGCATGGGGACCCAGGGCCCTTGTGCCCAGCACAAAAGCGCCACATAACACTGCTCTTAAATGCAAGAAACAATGTGCCAAGATCCTGAATGGAGAAGGGCATTTATGGCCCATTTAAGGGTGGTTGCAAAGAGAAGGGTGGAAAATTCCCTGGATATAAAAGGAAGTTGTCAGGGGTTGAACTTTCCAAACTATCTAAGAGTTTTGAACACTCGGTTCCTGTTACAAAACTGATGGGCACTGGCTGTTCACATGCCTTCCCTGGCTCTGAAGAGCTTATCTTTCCAAGCAAGTCTTTTGCTCACCGCTGCTGAATTTTCCAGGCTGCTATGATCCCTGACTTCAGCGAGGGATCAGTGCCTGGGAGGGAACTGCTGGAGGGAGGGAATGTTATCCTGGAGGTTTGCCTGACTCAGCCACGTGCACGCACTAAGTTGCTTGTTAAGGCAAATATCAGAGCAGCGAATAATTCCAACAGTGCTGGGAGGTCAGATCTTCCTACCCTGCCAAGGAGATGAAGAGGAGGGGAGGCGGCAGTGGTCAGGCACTCCAGCTGCTGCCCTCTCCCCTTCCCGGGGCTTCCATCGCTGCTGGGCCGGGCGCAGGCTCCTTTACGCCTTCTGGCAGCCTCCCTAAACCAACGGGCTATACACCCCGCTCCGGGGAGCTGCCACAATAACCGTATCAATCAAGAGGGTTCCCACAAAGAGGCCAGAGTGCGAAGGGCAAAGAACAAACCTCGGGGGCCACAGGTCCCCGCCGTGGCACAGGGGCAGAAGCCACAAGCTGCACTGGCTTCCAACACACGCCGTGGTAAAGTGGGGAGACTGGTGGTGTAAAATCAGTCTCGTTGGGAGAAAAGGGAAGGGGGTCTCGGAGCCTGTCCCCAGTGCAGTTTCTGGTGGCACTGTGGGAGCCCAGGTACGTTTACTCCCCGCGCTGGAGGCAGCGGCTGCCGGGCTGCTCTCTGCCTGGAGCTCGGCGTCTCTGCTGCAGCGATAACGTGAACTGCTCGCCGAGAAACAGAGGAGCATCATTTATTTCCACTGAAAGGAATGGCCATAACACTGAAAATAATCCTCAGCTCATTTTCACAGAACTGTACGAGCAGCAATGAAACGTTGTCTCTCTCGTGAAATATGTGAAAGGAAATTCCTGTTCTGGAGATCCTGCTTATTCTGGGCTACCATCACTGGAGGACAAGCAGTCCTCAGCTTCCAAACTCCAGCATGCTTGAAACCCCAGCAGAGGGGTTTAGCACCCCCATTTCCTGGTGTCTCAGCTTAACTGGCCTCATGCCCAGCCTAACCTGATGCTAGTCACCGTGGCACAAACCCTCAGCTTCCCCACAGCCTCACCACCACCGGCTCCCGGGGCTTTCCTATCACCCCGGACACCACGGAGCCTCACAACGGTCCTCCCAAGGGTAAGTCATCAGACTGACCAGAAAAGTCTTCTCTCATTAGAAAATCCATGTGACATGGGGCATTACATGCCGAAGAACCTTTTCTCTGCAACACCTGCAGGACAGAGGGAGCCGTCTCACGCACAAACGGCTCTGCCGATTTAGCACCACTGGATTTAGCCCCTGGGTGGTCGTGTTGACACTGATTTTTGGCTGTGCTCACCATGCAGAAGCTGTCACAAATTGTGATGTCTGAGCTCCCGTTCTCTCTTACCTCTATGCCTGTTGGTCGTCTTGTCAAACATAAGCATGGCGTCCTCTACCTGCAAGAGAGAAGAGGGGAGATGCATGCTTTAACACAGCATCTGCACGGTTCGCAAAGACACGACAGACAAACTGGGAGGGGGGAACAAAGGCAGGAGCAGGCTCAGCTGGGGTACAAACGATGCACCAGAGCTCCTTGCTTTTGCTCAGAGTCAGCTCTTCCTTTTGGAAATGTGCCGCTTTCAAGCCACATCCTAGCTGACATTTGATCCTAAAGCGGAAAAGTGAACATTAAAAGTTTTGTTCCCCTAAAAAGCCAAATATCTAAGGAGCTCTTCCACCTCTCGCCGGTCCCCGGCTGTGCCTCGTCTCAGCCTTTCTCCCTTTTGTAGGGAGATAAGGAAGGGCCAAGAGAGGAATCATGGATGCAAATCAAGCCAAATCTTCTCCAAATTAAGAGTCACTGTCTTGGCTGAGAATTAGGAGGTTTCAAGAAGTACGAGCAGGGTAAAATCTGGTCAGCCAAGAAAGGTATTCAGAGGTTTTCAAAAGGCCTTTTGAAAAGCTAGAGGAAAGAGGGGAAAGGGAGGAGGGAGAAAGTTTAATTCGCATCAAGCTTGGCATTTCCACTTCAGAAGAGAGATGACTGATGAAACGTATTGAAGTGCAACCAAATTGCTTTCAACTTTCATTACTATTTGCATGATTTATTCCACCTCCATTTAATCTGTGCAGACACACCTAAAATTTTACACTTATTTTGGAAGGATGTTGTGCTGGGGTTCATTTTCCAGCATTATCACATTTTAAAGCGTTGCTCCGAGGCTGCAGGAGCTGGGGCAGGTCGGTGCTGCATGCTCCTGGAAACGTCCTGGGCAATCTTTCCAGAAAGAAATCACAGACTTACTATTCCCTGTTGTAAACTAGGGGCTGATGAAAACTTGTATCACCCCTAAATTGGAGAAGACGTTGCAGGAAGGAAGAAGATCTTTAAAGAAAAGGTTTTATTCTTTAAAGGACTCCACCGCTTGTCTGTGGGGGTGGGTATGGGGATTTTTTCTTTGTGTGTGTGTGTTTTTTTTTTTAAAGTTTTTTTTTTCCCCAGTAGTTTTTATGATATTTCCATGTTCTTATATTCAAGCTTTCTATGAATCGTTTATTTTAGGTAAGTGACTTACGATGCAGTTACATGCTCTCTTCACCTTACACAGTGCCACCGAAGGGTCTACCTCTCACCCCAACTGCCCGTGCCCACTTTGTGCTGACCTCTTCCTTTCTGCCAACACGTTTGCGCAGCAGATCAAGCCAAGGAACCACGCCAGGGTTAAAATGAGCCGCACTTGCTCTCCCAGGTTAGTTTTAAGCCAGATCAGCATCCCAGCAGGGCCACACCAACGCTTGTGCTGACCCAAGGGACGGGCCGCTGCAGAGGGCAGAGCAGCAGCACCTTACGGGAAGGTGGGACCACTTCGGGTAGTGGCGTGAGCTCCTGCTGCCTTAACGTAACCCTCGAATTACAGCAGGATTTGAAAGCTCCTGCCTGGCTAAAATTCACAGTTCAGGGAATATAGTTTGACTGTAGTCCTCTTATGCAGGGGAACACACGTCCAGCCTACTTCTGTGCAGAATTACAATCCCAGTCTTGGCCATGTTTTGGAAAGATGGTAAAAACACTGCTTGAACCTCTCTCCATTACAGGACTGAAATACATCCAGGAGACCACAGGGCAGGAAAACCTTACATGATGCCTCAAGTCATCTGAAAACCTGTCTCTGGTTAACTTGCTCTTAACTTTTTCAGTCAAAGTGGTTTGCAAAATGTGTTAGCAACGTCCTGAGGTGGTGGAGAACAGCATGCCTCCTTGATACCCATCTTGAATGAGACCTAAAGATGCTGATGCACTGAAAAATCCAAAGCACATTAAGCAGAGAGCCATTTGTCCTGCTGTCTTTCTTCACTCCAAGGAAGAAAACTCACAAGTATGAGCAATACCAGGAGGCAGATAAGGACAGAGCTGCCCTTCACCCTACCACCACCGCTTATCTCTGCTCCAGGGTTATGTTTGCACAGCAATCTTTATTTTTCATTCTCATAGGTCTTGGCCTCACCCAAACCAAAAATTACATATCGCACCTAATGCTATTTTCTAGAGCATGGCGGCTTCCTCTGCCTCAATCCATGCGAGCATGCTGACCACCCTTTTGTCCCCATGCCAATCACTGTTGCAAAAGTTTTAACATGCAACTCTTCCAGTGTCATCTTTTTGCCTCAAAGGCCACACCAGAGGCCAGAGAGGTCTCGGGCACACTGCAGCACAGATCCCACCAGCCCAGGGAGGCCCTGTGCTGTGCCCAGGCTCTCCTGGCTGGATCCACACATTTCAAAATAACACCTCCTCCCGCAAAGACATGAGTTACCGGGGACTTTCAAAAGGCTCTTTGTATTGCTGTTAGGGGGAGAAGAGACGTAAGATGAGGCATAACACGACCTGAACCTGGCTTTAGCACAGACGCGTCTCAGCCCGACGGCTCCCAGCTTTGCAGGGTGCAAAACCCTCTCTGGGGCTCCGCTATGGCCGGCAGCAGCACCAGCATGGGGCTGGCCCTCTTCTGCAGCCCCATCCTGCTCCTCCAGGTGCTGCCCTGACAGAGCATGGATAGGTCCTGGCACGGGACAAGGCACTGGATGGGGCGAGGGGGTCTCTGGGTCCAGTTCCTGGTCATACCGGGGATCTGCGGTTTCGGTCACCTCTCCCACCTGTACGTGACACATCGTCTCACCCACCAGGTACAGGTCCTCTGGGCAAACACTGGTTTGTGCCATGTGTACTAAGGCCCCGCTTCGCTGGAATGATGATCTTGGCAGAGATCTTTTTTATGCAAATAAATCCTTATTAGCAGTAACAAACGCAGCCTGCCTGCGCTACTGCAGATTTCCATCGTGCTGGCTAGGACCCCGAGGAGCGCGGATGCCCTGGAGGCGGGCGCTGCATCCCTCCGAGCAGCGGTACCTACTTCTGGGATCAGAACCGGAGCTCCCTGCGAAGGGTCAGCCCCGCCAGTTCAAGTCTGGAAACCTGCACGGGGGGAAGCAGCTCCGCAGCCCAGTTTCAGACGTGGACCAAGCACGCCTTTAAGAAAAAATAATCAGTGGGCTGTTCTTTGAGCCAGCTGGTGCCCTTTCAACAATGTCTAATTGGTTATCTTTTCTGTTTCCTAAGGTCAGACCATTTTATCTCCGTCTCTGCCCTTTCTGAGTTTACCCCACCCTGCGTTATTTTTTAGGGCAGCCATTGTAACAGAAGAATAGCCTCTTTCCTCCATAGTCCGGTGACACAATGAGACTTCTTGAAACCTCCTGAATAGATAAAGTGCAATGGCAAAAGGAAAATTCTACTAACGCTTTGCAAAATAAAACATCTAAGAGCCGGTTAGACAAGCAAGAGAAGAAAATCAATATGGAGAGGGCAGCACGCTTAGAAAAACTTTTCACCAGTTGCAAAAAGGTGGCAAGGGTATGGGAGGGAGGGGGAGAAAGAAACTTATTAATTCAGAAAACCCATCAATGGTATGGAAATCTGGCAGAACAGCAAGAACTGAAACTAGAAGAATTTGAATATACAAAGGGCTGAATAGAATGAGAAAACCACACTGCCTCACACACACAGCCCGTTTCTCACGGTTCTCTGTGAATCAAACACAAGCGGCTTGTTCAAGTTTTCATCAAGGAGAAATAAGGGACACAGTCAAGGTAACTGGCAGTAAACCCTGTAGTAAGCAAATTGATCCCTATTTCAGGGGAAGGGAAAAAAAAAACCAACAAAACCAACCCAGAGATGAAACTCAAGTACGTTCAGGAGCTGCGACTGTCCAGAAGTTAACCCGTCCTCCAGCCACAGGCTCCCCTGCTGGCCCAGCACGTGAAAGGTGCTCAAAGAGCAAGTTTTCCAGGTCTCAACTGCAAACATGCAGCCGGCACCTCGCTTACAAAAGAGAAGGTTTTCTCCAGGGGTGGACACAGGACTGGAAGACGTGATCACCACCTGCCAGGCTCAGCTGGGCTACAGCCAGCACTGACCACCCACCCCCGGTGGAACCCCCTCACCAGCTCCGAAAGTGGCCTCTGGGCCACGTTCTCTGGGCACGGCTGAGAACGATAAACCCGTGAAGCGCTGAATGTCCCCAGCGCAGGTGTGAGACGTGGTGCCACCAAGCAGAGCGCCACATCCCACCCAGCACGCTCAGAAAGCTCCTGGCAATCCCAAAATTGATCTCTCTTTTCAGCCGTAGTATGGCTTAATATGAGGGCCTAAAGGAGCTGATTAATTTGAGCTAATTATCGGCATCAAATGAGAGCATATTACAGAATGAACATAGTCTTAGCATTTACGGTAAATAAAAAAAAAGAGACTTGCCAGATAATACCAGTTACAAACGGTCACTTAAGCCCAACAGAATTCTCCTTTGTCCCAGCATACCCCATTCATACATCCAATTTAGACCCAGTTTCTCATATAAAGCCTAACTAATGGGCTTTAGTTTATTTAATATTTTTTTTTCAACCCACTTGGGGCTCTGAGGAAAGGAAGTGCTATACCACTTTCTTTAATCACTGCCTGGAAGGAGGAATAGGGGAGAATAGGAGGAAAGAAAAAAACCTGGAGGAGCCAAAGACTTTAACAATCCTAACAGTTCCCAGGGTTATTTAAAATATGCCCAACCAGTTCACAAAAGGCTCCACAGAGATAAATGTATTTGATTTTCTTCCACTTTAATGGAGGCATACATTTAAAGCAACAAAACCAGGGTGACCTAAATAAAATGACTATTAATTGTACTCAGAAAGGCTCTGATTTAACGCAACTGATCCAGCCCGGCACAAGAACACACAATATTCCCCATTCATTCCTCCCACTTTCCTCTTCAGCATTTTCAACTCCTCTCTTTTCCACGGGGCAGGCCTGAGCAGTCAGCGATGATCAAACCCGGCGCCAGCCCATCGCCGTCACACCTTAATGAGCAGGCCGAGTCCTCTGCAGGGACCAGCAGCGCTCCAGAAACGGGAGCGCGGTGCTGCCACCGAAAGCTGAGATGACCAAACCAGGGTGTTTGCTGGAAATCTTCACATCTGGTCTTGTATTTCTACAACCACGCGATGCCTGCACAGACCGGCCAACCCAAGAGGTGGTCCATGTACCTGCACAGTTTGTAAAGCCGATGTTTATTTACGAGGTGCCTCCACACGCACAGGAGAAACAACAGCCACTATCTCACATTTCCAAGTTCTCTTTTTTCCATTTCAATCAAATTTGGTCACTCAGTAAAACCTCCATGGGGAAACTACCGACTGCCCTAACTACACTGAACGGACACACAGCAGTCTTTATGCCTCACACTCCTCCTCATCCAACCCAGGAAAGTTTTCCCCTGATCCAAAACCTGAGTTTCCGACACATCCAGAGCAGATGGGGATGGGGGGGAGGGGGGGGAGCTGCTTGTTTCCAACACTCCAGAGCAGATTTGGTGCTACGTTCTTTGTCCCTTCAAGGTAAAGAAGAATTAGAGCAGACAAATGAAATAACGTGCTGTAATCAAACACTGTGGCAATTCAGATCGGGTCCTGGGAGAGAAGAAATTACAGAAGGATGACATTCAGCTACACGGCGCTGGGTTGTGTTTCTACCCCCTCCATCCCCTGACTTGTAAACTTTACAGGTCTATCGCTCCTTCTGCTCTCCCAAGAAAAGCGTGCTGGATATTCTGGTCTGATTCCTCGGATTATTTATACACACTGCACAACTCCTCCAATATTTTGCTTTCTGAAGCAGAAAAAACCTCTTAGCTGCTAGTAAACTGTCAGGTGCTATTATTTTAAATGCGCATGTGAAATCTAAGCGCCAGCAACGTGCTCCTGCAGATTTACAACCTCCCCCCACATAAATTAAGACAAATGCGTATCGCATGCCAGACAGTTAGAAAAAATGGTTCCTCCACACCAGGCCTCTGGGTTTGAGTACAATGGAATTAAGCAAAGAAACAAATACTTTAACCTTTTCCCCTCCTTCTGTCAAGCATGCCCCCCCCTCCTCCCGGCACAGCTCTGGCCCCGACCGAAGGCACCTGATGCACCCTCTTTGCTGCCAGGCCGGTCCCTCCCCATCCCAGCCAGCCTGACCCCGGTGTTTGCAGCCCCGTGTCCCAGCACAGGTGACCACACCGGACCGCAGGCTCCCGGCCCAGAGCGTGGCCGGTCCCCGTTCCACCACCCCACTGTGCTCCAGGGCTCCCCGCCGGCGCCCACCCCCGTGGCTGCTGCCTTGGCAAAGGCACCAGGGAGCGAACTGGAGGCCTCCAGGGCTGAACGCAGGAACCGCTACAGCTCTGCTAGGTAGCCCCGGCCTCTGGCTGCATGGTGAGAGGTTCACAAGCCCTACGGATCAGGCACAGTTTGGGTAGCACTCGCCGGGGGGCTGGAGACACGTGGCGAGGTCCCTTGCTGAGCGCTTCCCAGCGTTTCGCAGCGACGACTTACCAACCGAGGGCCAACACATTATGCACCACGATAATAATCAATGCCATACTGTGCAAGAACAAATTCCAGTGCTAGCAATTTTTCCCCCCAGCAGTCAAGTCTTTAAAAAGTCTTCTTCAGCAATTATAGCTAATAAAACTACAATTTTATTCAACACACACATATCATTGTGACTAATTTTGCTCCATCAGGGCTGAAATTAAAACAGTCATTCAATCACGTTAATCTCAGGGCTTGCTCACCAGCCGTGACGTGGCAAAGAGCATCCCAAATGCTTGCCAAAAAGCACAGTGGCTACTCGTGGACTTCAAAATGCTCCTGCAAAAGCCCAACACGTTACTCAACGCTTACTCTACCAAGGGGGATGTAAGAATGTCTAATGCCCTCCAGAAAAAACAGCTTTCCACAGCGGGACAAATTAAAGATGACTCCATAGACAATTTCTCATTAACTCCTTCTCTGGCGTTACAAATACGAAGCACTCATGAAAGCAAGGCTCTCGGCCACTCTTGGATCAAGTTATAAACTATGTCAGGACTCTCAGCGTTTGCCTCTGACCTGCCGTCCTGGCCGAGAACCTCCCCTGTCCCCATCAGGTTTCCAGCACACATTAGCTAACATCACCGACTGGGAAGACAAGGTTCTTGCAAAAAAAACCAACCCAACCCAACCAAAAACCAAACAAGTCAGAAACATAAAGACATCTCTCTCTTTGGCATCAGGGGCTGCTGTGCCACTACAGGACCAGCAGTGGAGAAGGCAAGGAAAAGGGCAGGCAGAGAAGCAGGGCCAGTGCCATTGAGATGGTGTAACATCAGCTGGGGTCGGTAAGGACCTCCACCCAGCAGAAGGGCTGGCGTTGCAGAAACTCCCAGGGACGTTCCTCCAAAAGATACGATGCACCTGGGCAGCCAGGGCCACCACCAGCGAGGTGTGCGGGTCCCTGCAAGAAAAAGGGATGCAGAACAAACCACTCCAGGCGGGAGCACTAACAACTCAGCGTTCATGGGGGCACCGGTAGCTGCTCTCTCCCGAGGAGGCGGCCCTCACCTCCCAGTTAGCTGTAACGCTGGGGACTTTAGGGATGCCTTTCACAGTGCGAATTGAGCCGAAGCCAACAGCAACACAGAGAGTCACACAAAACCATCACAGTGGTACCCTCTCCTTGCCCACAGGGCATATCTATGTTTGCTGGGCTTTTAGAGGCAGAATAGCCCACCTCTGTCAGACCACGCAAGCCTTGGGCTGGGTCCGATCTCTGCAACCAAGTCCTGCAGCCAGGTCTAATTGCCCAGAACAATTTATGCCCATCAGCGCACGGGTGGCTGATCCCTGGCTCTCCTCAGCTTGACAGGAAAATAGGTTCCAGCGCTGCATTTCTGAAACAAGAGAGTCAGAGGAGCCGACACCGAGCCTGTGTCTCAGAGAGCTCACGGGAGCCAGCGAGACGTCCCCGATCCTCCTGCCCTTCTCTGAGGCCAGCAGCGCTGCAGCTAATAAACATCCAACGCAGTTCAGTGCTCTGAGAACCCGATGGAAAAGGGTACAGAGGGTATGCACAACCTGAGACTCAACTCCACGTGGTCACTAGCAACACACACAAACCCCAAAAGATGGGCTAAGAACAACTTGCCAGAGGCTGTACTAGTTACAGCCTTGCACTGACAGAGATTTGCAACAACTAACTTAAAATGTCCCCTGCTGAGAAGGGGCAGAGAGGTGGCACTGCCCAGTGCCCAAACGCTCACGGCCTCAGTGACTGCTGGGGACAGCCCCAGGTCCGAGAGTGCCACTGCTCCGGACCTCGGACGTGCCTGAAATATCTGTGGATTGCAACAGAGATGACAAATGCCATACAAACAGAGCAAGAGCTGCTACGACAACACCTTTTCGTATCCACCAGCACAACGCACACACTGACCTGCCCACAAACGGCGGCACCTGAGCACCACGGCTCCACAGGACGCCCTGGCGAGGCAGGGACACACCAGTGTCCCCACTGCTGGACGAGGAGGCACAGACACCTCTGCTGCAGCATTAAATCACCTGCAGCCAAGCAGGTCCCACGGTGGCCGGCACCACCAAGACCGGCTGCTCTGTGTCCATACAGGGCCATTGCCCATGTTTGGCCCAGTGGATGTGCCACACCAGTTAAAAACAGTCCTGCACTGTGGGGGTTTTGCCCACGGATGGGATTCGAGGTAAGGGCAACCCAAACGGCAGTTGGAGGCAGCTCTGCACCCCCGGTGAGCTGCCACAGGGACGGGGACATGCGGGACAGCAGTGGGAGGACCCTGCGTTGCCAGGGACACATCTCCTGCGGCAGACGCACTCCCCTCTTTCCTCCCCAGCACTGCAGATGTCTGCGCCGCACACAGCCACATCCACCCTCCGAGACATGCCGCTGTCTTTAAAAGAGCCCAAGCTCACCTACGGACAGAAAGCAGACACCCCTACTTGTTTCTGGAAGCAGACTGAACTGATGCCACACGATACACATGTTTACATGAAGCCGTAGCGTTTGGATAACAAAATGCATTTGTGAATGAGAGCAGCGCCTCCATCACTGCTATAATAAAATCCCAATCTACGTTTCTGCCAGAAATCTGTGCCACAGAAATTTCTTCTGTGATCAAAGTTGGTCCATCCTACAGTATGAGACAGGGAGCGACTGATAACTTTAAAACACAAGTCAACAGCTAAAAACACTTCAGCATGCGTTAAAAAGCAAGAGTGGGAGCATACTCTGAGCTCGTTCAATCTGAAGCCGGCGTTCAACCTCAGAGTTGCCGCTGCCGCCCTTCACCGGAGTGGCAAGAACAGAATCTAGTTCAAGCCATCTGCTGGAGAGCCTCCAAACTCTCTTACAAACATTTAAGTCACCTTGCCTCAAAACATCTTTGGGTTTTACCCATCTAATAGACAAGGAAGAGGATGGGACTAGAAGGGAAATTAAGCTACAGGTGTTTTAAGTGACCCGTCTGTGGCCCCGGAGCCAGCCACAACCCTGGAAATCTTTGCCTTCGGTTCCCTGCGGGCATCAGGAGACCTCTCTCCCACACGCACCATGGTCTATCTATTTATTCAAGAAGTCCTGTGCCCTTGGCACGTGCACATGCATGTGCACATTATTTTCTACAAATTTCCCCAACAACTGAGTAACTTTTCACAAGCATTTTCCCCACGTTCCTGGGAGGTCCACAGACGAATGAAGAACCCGAGCTCCATCCGTTCCGCTCCCAGCCCTGCCCCTCACTCGCTGCCTGAAGGAGTTACTACCAGGTACAAACATAAGACAAACACTCAAACTGTACTTTCTAAACGCACACACAATTATTTCAAAATATTCTTTTTGGCCCTCACCCGGGAGCCATTAGGGTTTACATGTTTAAGCCTCTGCTGCTGAAACGTAGAAGAACTTTTGCTCTTTTGAAAGCAAATGCTGCGTGCTCCGCGTAACCACATCCCACGAAATGCAGCTGAAATATATCAAACATCCCACACCACAGCACAACCGTACGAGCCAACAACACTGAAGTTCCTCTCAGCTCCGTCGCTCCATCAGGTGTTCTCAGGTCGAGTTCTCCCACGCAGTTAGGTGCCCCGAAAGGCGCCGCAGGGCATGGCAAGGGCCGTTCTCCCTGCTGGCAGCGTGGAGGCGATGCCACCATGGGGGCACTGGAGGAACATTGCTCCTTCAGCATTTCAGCAAGCCAGGTGCAAGGCGGTTCGTGATTTTACTTTCACGGAACATTAGCTGCAGTCAGCAGAAATAATTCTTCCTCCCTTCACAGTGCTCGTTTGCATATTAGCACTGCAAAGTTGCAATCTGTTTTCTTTTCCAAACAATACTTAAGAGGTGCTGCCCATTAGGCCTGGCCAGCGTGGATTTTGGAAACCACGAGACTGTTAAAGACTCCATCCAGAGGAGAGGCAGCTCCTGGTAAACCGTGTGTCCATGCACAGACAGCCAACATCTATCCCCCTGTCTGTCCTGACGGGCTTTAGCCACAACGAGCAATATCACCACCTGAAAAGCCAACAAATTTAAACATCTGTCCTCCTCTCTGGGCTGCAGCAAGAGGGATATCGTCATTTAATGCAATTACAGCATCAGTTCAAACTCTGCCTATCTGCATTTGCGTTGCCGCAGCCACAGGGTGCAGCTCCCAGGCCGGGAGGGCACATGGCATTGTCCATACAAGAAACTCAGGTTTTACAGCTGTGGAGCCAGATAAAGCCCAAACTGGCTTGGACCCGGACCCCTCTGCAAGTGCCACCCTCCTGTTCGAGCCACCCAGCAGCCCCCTCCCCGTCCCACCGCCCCGCTCCACACAGGCAGGCAGAGGATGGCCGAATTAGTGCTTTTCCCGGGGGGGAGGTGGGAAAAAGAAAAAAAAAAAAAAAGGTGCTAAAGTGCGCAGTGATAACCCATCCAACTCACGCACGGGACTGGTTTGGGGCCACCAACAAACCGTGCAGCAAACGTCCCCGGCCAGAAGCCATCGCCTGCTCCCCCCGCAGCCCGGGAGCTCGACGCCGACTCTCCGCACGGGACATGGGGCACTTGGGCTCTTGGCCGCTGCCGGAGCTGCTCTGGCCCGCGGCACACCGTGCCGAACTTACACTCGCGAGAGAGCAGGCTCCAGCAGCCCCGGGCAGCGGCTGCTGCCTCCAGCTCCCCCCCCACCCCCAGGCTCGGGCAGGGTCCAGCCTCCGCCGGGGCTCCACGCAGGAGCCGGACCCAGCAACACCCAGAACAAATAAGGCCACCACCTCTCTCAGCAGAGGACCTTCAAATATTTGTGGAGCACTTGTACATCCTTGGATGAAGCGTGTCACATACAGGGTAAAGTCTTTTCTTTCCAAACCCAGCGTTTTCCCTCCTGACGCAACGCTAAAACCCGAGCAGCTGGTTTGTTTACTACAAACAAACATGCCAGCTAACGAGATGCAGAGAGACCATTAAAAGCCACATGCCAGGAAGAGCATCAGAAACCATCTCTCTGAACACCAAAGGACAACACATCAGACTCTGAATCACACATCGACCATTTCAGGAACAACCCCTAATAAACAGGAACTACTATTCAGTGCGGCTCAGTTTCAATCGCACGGTTAAGTCGAATTAAGTCCTTCCAAGATGCGGTTTCTGAAGACAACAACGGCATTTGCACATTTTCCTTTTAAGCACCTTCTGGAGTGAAGACCCGAGGGCCACACCGGTTGGCACACCACCACTCGCCACGGTATCACGTTAGCAGAAAAGAGGTTCTTGTTCACCCGGTGACAAAACCTACCGAGAAATAACCTAATCACACACCTCTGTCACACTGCAGGGTATCAACACGCAGCAGTAAAGCATGGGTCTATCTCACCCACGAAAGGGACCATAATAACCTATAGGTTTTCAGCCCGTGCCCTTAAGCCATACAGTAAAAACTGGCTCAGAGCCTTGCGTTTCTCAACAGAGCACATTGAGAAAAACTCTCAGCTGTTTTTCACAGCTGCCTCTGCAGCACAATTCCAGCGCAGGACAGACACAGGTAAACACATCTGATTAAGAGACATCCTGAGCCCCGAAACAGGATCGAGTTTAAAGAGCTTCCTGCTGCCCTTTTGTAAATACCTGCTGAATAAGTGTGAAGATAAGCCAAGTATTGCGTTACTATGTTTCCTGATGCATGAAGGGCTTTTTTATTGCCCAGAGTTTAAAAAAAAAAAAAAAAAAAGTAGGAACAATTGCCACAGTCAGCTTCAGCAAAAGGCTCAGCTGCAAAATGAAACAGTGTAGTTTATTAGCAAAGGAAAACTCATCTAAGTTTCCCTTGACTGTAATGAAAAAAAGTTTCATTTTATTTCCTGCTACAACCTTTTCCCTTTTATTGTTCTTTTCATATACTGACTTGCATATTAAAGAATATTTTTCCAGGGCTGTTTCTTCTAAGCAGAGCTCTCTCCTCCCTTGTCCTTCAGCCCCGAATCAAACGCAGCTTGTATCTCTACATTTAGGGATTTTTTCATTTATGGAAACAACACTCGCAGCCCAGACCCTTGCTGTAACAAGTGCTGCACGCTGCTGCACTCGAGAATGGCGCTGAATTGCCGGTTCGGGGGTCCAAGCCCCGTCTCTCCCCCCTGGGCTTGGCGGGAGGCAGCCGGGCGAGCTCCCCCGGGCCAGGCTGCTGACAAGGGGGGGATTCAGAGAACTGTACTCGGACCAAACTCACGACACCGACGACTTATGACTTATTTATTTTAAAGGCTGCTGGCGGATCAGAGCCCCACTGCTCCTCACACGCATGCAGACATGCTGCCTGCTCCAGCAGCTCACAGCACCGACGCGCAGGAACCAAAAGTGATTTTCCCATTGCCACAAATTAGTGATAAAAACAGGGGAAGACAAGTCCCTGGATTTGCTTTCACAATCTGCTTGAAAAGACAGGAGCTCTGCCCCGGCACTGAAACCGCCAGAGCCAGGAGCACAGATTTCCCTGGACTTACAGCCCCGCTCGCATCCCTGCATCCCTCGCACCACGGCACATTGCCCGCCCTCAGCAGAGGAGAAACAGCACAGACGAAGCACTCGCTCTGATTTCTGTGGTTCGTGGGTTTAGGCTCTTTTAAAATACGCCACCAAGTCTGGCTGACAAGACAGAAGCCCAAGACCATTTGGGGGAATGTGCCTTTTAAATCTGTTCACCGCAGCAGAGCATCGTTACCAGCAGCCCTCAGTGGTAACAACGCAGCTGCACCGCCACCCAGCCCGCTCCGGTCCCAGGGGTCTGGGACCTCATGTCACATTGTGAGGAGCACTGGGCACGAAATGCCACTTCCATCACTCCAGACCTCGGGCCGCTCGTGGCAGCCTGGCCTCCGTTAATTTGAGCTCAATCAGGCAGCTCAGACTGGAACATTAGTTTGGGCTGTCGGGATGGATTTTTGAAGTACCACCTTGATTTCATTCCCTCCAGCTCCACCCCTTCCCACTCTCCGGTCAGGCTCCTAAGCACACCGTAATAAATGCTGGGAAAGGCAATCCACCAGGAGAACAGGCTATTAAGGCTGAATACAATATTAAAAAGAAAGCAATTAGCGGCGCTGGCTGCAGCTCAGCACAGCTCCTCTCGCCCCGCAGCCCCTCTCCGAGCCCCTCGAACGCGGGCGCATCCTGCTGTGCCCCAGTGTCACATTGTTTGGAGAGAGATTTAATGCCCACGAACCGCGGTTATTGGTGGGTAAATTGAGTTTTACACGTGTCAACAACGCAAGCTCTCATCGGTTTGACAGAGCCTCACCCAGTCATTTGAAACCAAGGTTCAGCTGCAATTTTTAATTACCCCTGGACAGCACAGGGATTACAGGCGTAATCACCGTGCCCAGATTTCTGGAACTACACTACTACTCTTTTAGAGCCTATTGCAGAAAAAACCAATGATTTTGTTCTGGTTTTGGCTTTTTTTTTGTTTAAAACCATGTTGAAGCCATTCAACCTCCCGCAGCTACTTAAATCATCAAAATGATTTCTGTGAAAAAGAAATTATTTTCTTCAGTTTATAAATTAAAAGTAAAAAAAGGATCCTCCTCCACCCTTATTCCCCACGTAATGGGGATTCGAGGCACAGGCAGAGGGTTAACTTTCAGTACAAATGCAAGATGGTTGAATAACGTCCACCTCATGTGAAAACAGCCAAAACACCAGCACATGAGAGCTCCGTGGGCAGGCGGGCACCGCAGGGTCAGCAACAGGCAGAGCCAGGCACAAGCTGGGCAGGAGCAGTGGCATTAGGGAAAGGCAGTTTCAGCCATCACAGCAGCATCTGGCCACAGGCGCCATCCTCCCCTGTCAAAACCTGGTATCACCATAGAATGGTTTGAGTTAGAAGGGACCTTGAAGATCATCCAGTTCCACCCCGCTGCCCTGGTCAGCGACACCTCCCACCAGCCCAGGGTGCTCCAAGCCCCGTCCAACCCGGCCTTGAACACCTCCAGGGATGGGGCAGCCACAGCTTCTCGGGGCAACCTGGGCCAGGGCCTCCCCACCGTCAGAGTGAAAAATTTCTTCCTGATATCTCATCTAAATCTCCCCTCTTGTCAGTGTAAAAGCATTCCCCCTCATCCCATCGCTCCCCTCCCTGACGCAGAGTCCCCCCCAGCTCTCCTGGAGCCCCTTTAGGCACTGGAAGGGGCTCTGAGGTCTCCCCGGAGCCTTCTCCTCTCCAGGCTGAACCCCCCCTCTCCCAGCCTGTCCTCCCCGCAGAGGGGCTCAGCCCTCACAGCATCTCTGTGATGAGGTACAATAAGCCACGCTTTCACGGCATGTTTTCCCAGGGGACATCCGAGGTGTTCTGCAGTCCCCTCCTGAACGCTCTGCAGCTTTCCCCAGTACAGGGAGACTGATTCCACTCCAGTGAAACTGCCTCAGTCCATCACACTGACCAGGGCTAAAACCAGAAAGATAACCCAAACACCTTAACCAAGGCCCAATTCTGCCCACAAACAGGGCACCCTGTTCTCTGCAATAGTGTGACACGTGGGTTTAATGCAAAACACGTCGCTTACTCTTCACACTTTGGTCCGATTTACTTTTTTTTCAAAGGATGGCTTATTTTTGCTGTTGACTGAAACAACATGGATTGGCAAGAGTTTTCCAAAACAATGTGTACGTGCAAGCTTTTTCCAAAGGTGCCATTTCCACCCGCCTTGTCCCTGTGCATGGCCACATGTGTGCGGGGACATCTGCCCCTTCTCCTCCCTTGCCCAGCGCCGCGGTGCCCGGGGAAGGGCTGGGAGCAGAGCGTGAGCGTCTCACCTCGCTGCAGAGACCTGCGTGCACTCACCCGCCACGGGAAAACGGGATTCGAAGGGCAGCTCCCACCTCGTCCCTCCTTTTTCCCCTCCTAAGCCCCGGGGAACAATAAATCCCAACCTCCCCTTCTTCCACAGGGCCCCACCGCTGCCTTTGAACGTTTTGTTTGAAACCTCTTGGCTTCAAACACTTTTCATTTCTTGCCCAAAAGCTATTTGAATGGATTATGTCCCAGTGATGAATCTCTCCTAGAAACCTTACAAGAGACTCTTGAATCATGGCAAACAGGCTCGGTAAATCAAACAAACTGCAAAAACAGGCAAAGAGAGGATTTTGGTGTTAAGAATAAGGTGACAGGTCCCCACATCAATCCCGCATGACTGACAAGATGTCCTTCTGAGATGCGTATATGTTGGTGGTTTTTTTTTTAACTTTGCTTCACTGACTACACTTTATTATGCCGAAATCATGCAAAGTACAATAATTAAGCTGCGATCTCAGCGGATTGTTCACAATGATAATTCCACCTTTGTAATTCAGCTTCAAATAAACCCCCTTTGTTCTGTCTTATTACACAGATTCTGGTATCATTCAAGTATATTAACTGTAGCCTATTACTGTCACACAAAAATGCTCCCTGAGCCATAGCAAAAAGCTCCCCAGACAAAACTTTATGTCATGTTAATCCAAGCTTTAATAACTATGAGGATATATAACTGTATTCTAATTGTGCTTTGTGTTTCTGCATACAAAAAACAGAAAGTATCAAAAGTGATGGTGGCAGCCGCCTTCACGCCCCGCACCAGCTCCTCGCCCCGGCAGTCCCTGCGCGGCCGCAGCACGGAAAGGCATCGCCGCTGAGAGCAGTGGTGGGGATGGCGGCGCGGGCAATTCACGCCAAATCCTGGCTCATGCCGAATCCCAGTCTCAGGCACAGAGGGAAAAACCGGGCTGGTGGTGCTAAGTGCTGCGGCTGTTACTGCAACAGAAATTAATACCCTCTAAAATAGCACTTAAACAGGGATAATCAGTATTATGGAAATTGTACATATTTAATTCTTGAGTGTCTGCTGAAAACATTACACGATAAAGGACTGCAGTAAGCAGAGCATTCATTTTGTAGCCAATGCTTAAAACAGGCAAAGGGAAAAAAAAAAAAAAAAGGAAAAGAAAAGGAAAGGAAAGAAAGAAAAATAACCTGGAAACAAGCAATGAGAAGATTCACAAATTTATAATAGTGACTTTTCAAGTACCGGCTGCAAGCTAGGAAAAATTTTTAAGAAAACGTGGAAGGATCCGTCCCACCCCCTCAAGATTGAGGCAAAAGCACTCTCTACTGTGTTTTGCTCGTGCTTTTGCTAACCCAGTTTTAAGTGCCTTGAGAAATGAGATTTATACGCTTTCCCTGAGTAAGGTTACAGTGCTGATCTCGCAACTAAATCCACAGTGCGCTAGCAGTGGCCAGATTTTAACCCTGCTGCTCCGCGGCAGGATGCAGGCCCTTTCAATTCCTCCCTACTCTCATACTCTGCCCATTTTCTACTTCATCCTTCCCCATTTTATTCCTGTAACATTCTAAGCTAACCCAACAAGGGGAAAAAAAAATAATATTATGGACAGGACCAAAAAAAAAGTAGGGAGGAGGAAAGCGCCTGCAGTGACTTGTTCCAGGTCAGAAGACAAACCCGAAGTAAAACGGCCCCCGACGTACAGACCCTGTGCAGGACTCGGGGTTTCCGTCTCCTGCAGGGCCCTGGCGCTTTGGCCTTTTCGGTAACACCCGGCAAGGACCCCCCTTGTCACCTGCTTCCTCCAGCCCTGCTTACCGAGGGCTCGGGAGACTCTAGAAGAACTTTGATAATGATTAGCCAAAACACTACCAACACTCAAGGAAACATGATGGGTTTCCTTCCTGTGCGCTCACCGTCACCCCCCGAGGGCTTTCCCAGCACTTTAATGCCAGGAGAATATAGGTAATAACGTTTTCCTTTATTTACTTGTTACTGATTTATAACACTTAACTACCATAAAGGGTCATTTTGTAATGTCATAAAAATACACCCCATATTTCACGTTAAGCCTACTGACAACCCGGGTGAGACCGGGCATTTCTCTGCACGAGGAGCTCCGCAGAGCTCTGCAGAACACCGCGCCAAAGGAACCAACGCTGCTGCCCATCAGGATATGGCCCCTTCAGCTTCTCCCAACTTTGCATCACCGAAGTCGATGAAACATTATTTTCTACTAGTTTTTACGTTATTCTGGATCCACTGCCTCTCCAGCAAATCACTGCAAAAAAGCTGATTCTGGGGACCGACGTGTGGAGTTATTATAAATGGCTCCATCTTTTCAGGTTTGGTGCCAGCGCTCATTGGTCCGAGACACAGTGGTTTGTTTTAAAGAGTCGGGCCTGTTTCATCACTCCAAAGGTCAAATTAAACCAGGAGGGTGGGAGTTTAAAATTACTGAACGACTCTGATCATCTCTTTCAGCAGCCGCCTCTCCAAGCCCTTTCCTTAGCAAAGCAGAACGTCTTTCTCACCCGTGCCGCTCTCGGCAGGCACCCTCCCACTGCCACTGACCGCCTCTTGTTTGATACGGGGTCTGCCGACTCTCTAGATCTACACACTGGGCCCCCCGGGAGATCATAAGGATCAAAACCACATCTGTCTAAAGTGTCAGAAATTCAAAAACAGCTCCTTCAGCTCCCCAGACTCTAATTAGGTGGCATCTTCCAAACGTTTCCCGGAGTAAGCCCAAAAGGTATAGAACGCCGTACGTTTTAGTAACAGGAGGTTTTGGTTATTGGTGCGAATTAACCTTAGACAAACTTGGGAGAACTTCACCGGGTATGTTAAAAAAATAAAGATGAGTTCCAATGAGACTAAAGGAAACCACGAGAAAATCTGGGGTTACTCCTGAAGGCGGAGCATCACCACCGCCGGGCAGGGCAGGCTCAGCACGCGCTGGGGCGCAGGCAGCGCTGGGTGCGGAAGGGAAAATGGCTCATTTCTCAAACCCTGGCATTTTAATTTCTCCCACCTCAAAAGAAAGGAGCATTGAAGACCGACTGCCAGTATAGAGATGGGACTGAAACTCTCTGCGGACAGCAGCAAACCTTCACCAGTCCAGAGCACCAGCGCAGAGGCAGAGGGCTGCGGCAATGGAGCACCTTGGTGTCAGCTGGGCAAAAGTAACCGAGAGAGACACCAACTCTGCGCCTGCGCTTCCACGGGACCCTGGGGGAACGGCAGCGCACACACACGGGCACAGGCGTCCCCGCCACCAGCACCCACACAGCTCACGAATGGCTTTCGGCAGGAAACCAGGAGCGGCGTGCGAGAGCGGAGAGAACGGGAGAGCAAGTCAGACGGACTCACCTTGTTCTACCGCACGAATGATCAAAATAAAGAATATAACCAGCACCCCTGAGAAGTCACCTTCCTCCCGGTTCCTGTTTCAGACAGACCCTGACGCTCAACAACCCACCATCTCCACATCAGGAGACGCACTTAAAAAGCCTCTGGATTTTAAGCATAATACAGTTGAGGATTTTATTCGCCTGCTGACACGAGAGCCTCTTGGTTCCGGATTTTGAGGCTGTTTTCTACAACATGTTTTAAAAATGAAAATGAACAGTCTTGTGTAAATCACAAGACTCCAGAAACTGGAGCATTGAGAAGAAAAAAAAAATATCACTGAACAGCCTGAAATTTTTGATAAATTGTGAAATTTGGCAGCACCCATCTGACAATGTTTATTTTTTTCCCCCCCAAAGTTGTACTATGCTGAACATTAGATCAAAACAGTTTTCTTTGGCAGACACAGGTTCTGCTCTGCATTCCCCTTCTCCCTGACACACCATATGGACCATTCTTAATGAAATATACTTAGGGAGGGATACTCAACTAGCTCAGCACTGGGGTAAGGACTGCTTCTCTGGAAGACAGAGACTAAAAAACATCATGCATTTTTGAACTATCACTTTTGATTTAAAAGTCCTTAAAAGTGCAGTCAGTAAGCTCAGATTAAAATACCAAATAAAGCTTTAATGATATAAACCACACATACAGATACATAAAGAAAAATTACTGCTATTTTTACAAAATGCCTTTAAGTAGCATGCTATAAAAAGAGCCCAGTGAAATGAGAAAAACTGCCTTGGACAGCTTCAATACAGAAGAGATAACAAGACAAGCAGAAATTTATTAAAAAGTGAGAGGTGGTTTTTTTTCTGCAGCAAGATAGGAAGGTTATTTCCAAGATATCCAATATGCTCAGAACGTAGGTGCAACGCACACGCATACCCAGCTCCAGGGGGAAGCCGAGCAGCTACAGACAGGTTGCTCAGGGAGCTAACTCATGGATGGCCTCCTCGAGGACGGTCAGTAACCCGTACGTGCTATAGGTGCCCATGGCAAGCACAGACCCTCTCCGGCTGCAGCCCCCGTCTCATGGAGCCCCTGCAGCACTCATGCAGCAGCAGCACAGCCTGGCGTGATGGCAGAGATGACCCTCCCACGGGACACCCCAAGTCCCGCGGGACCCCAGGACATGCCAGGGCTCGCAGGGCATCAGAGGAAAGGATCCCGGCCGAGGCACTGCGCCGCTCCTCAGCGCCACCCCACCAACGCCGACCAAGGGAGACTCCACAGTCACGGGGGGAGCTCTGAGCCCAAATTCTCACCGTGCCCGGCAGCAGCGTGGGGGCTCCAACGGCAGCTCAGCGCAGCCTCCCTCCAACCCACGAGCCAGAGGGGCCACCATCTGTCCCCGGTAAGGCACCGGGCACCCAGACGCAAAAGGCTAAAGGAGAGTCTTTTTTTGGAATGACCAAATTATCTGCCCACGGGCCCAGCAACTCCCTTGGGATTTCTATCGACTTAAAGGAAATCTGCCAGTAATCCAATCAGCAGCAACAACGCAAGGAGCCTCCGCAGCAGAGCAAATCTTTTAAGGAGCAAAGTGCTTTTATTTTGGGGAAAAGATCTATGTCGAGTTGCTTTTAGTTTTGCATTTATTTCCTCTCTCCCTCTTCTTCCCTCCTCCTCAAGCAAGAGGCAGGATGGACAGACATTATCTAAAAAAAATCTTGCGGCATAATGTCAAGATCGATATGTTGACCTAACAAGTAATGCCAGCTTTAGTAGTGTCTTAATGATGTGATCATTATCTTCTTACCTGAAGTGCAGCAGCAGTTAGCACGTGTGCCAGCAGGAAGACTTAAGACTATTCAGTGCAAAAGACGACAAAGACTTCCCCGTATGCACACAGATATTCTCTGCATTCGGTGTCTTGGGGGAAAAAAATCCCCTACCCATGCTGCCGAACATTCACAGTGGGCTCAATTAACCAAGCACAGAGGAACAGACACCACTGTCGTGGAACGGCTGTTGTCTCCCCCGGGTAACGCACCCTTCCAGGCTTCTGGTCATTTGTACCAAAGTCTCCCAGATTTGCTTCGGCATGCTCCGAGATGGCTGGAACTCGTACGGTGTGCGGAGGCAGCAGGGAAAGGAACAATGCCGGTCTGGAGTCGTCTCTCTCTGACTGAATATACCTGGATTTTATGACCCCGGTGGATTCACTCTGTCCTATGTCCCTTTTGTCTAGGAAACACTCAGTATTTTTAAGACACAATCACACTATAAAACTTGTCTTGCCTGGCCACTGTACCCAAGATAGCTCAAAAGACTCGCACTTTCCAAAACTGTTGGTTTGCAGTGAAACAGAGTCTCTGTCACATTTTAAGGTTTTTTACCTTGCCCTCACAGACATTACAGACCAGTGTTGTACCTGCCCTCTCCTCCCGCCCGCTCGGCGTGCCAGCCCTCTCCCGGGGTGCCACAGCATCACATCGCCGTCCACTGGACGAAGCAAGATCAGTCTGAGCGCCTCGGAAATGCCCAAGGAGTGAAGATGCGAGTGTCCAACAATGCAAGAATTAAAAGGAGAGCCCTGCGAGCAGACCCTTGGTGGCGGGTTGGGCCGGACTGGCCAGGACACCCTTGCAGCTCTGCAAAAAGCCAACAGACAAAAGAGCCATCCCCTGAGCACAGGAGCATCTTCCTGTGGCGAACGCCTCCAGTAGCAGCTGCCAAACTCAAAACAAAAGATATGATTGACATTAGAAGAGATCCCTTCCTATTACCACCCTAAACCCCCCACCAGCCCTGCTGTTTTCCTGCAACTTGAATGTGCTTGAAAGGCAAAAATTTGTGTCCGACTCTTGAGCATCCATCCCACCTCCGAACGAGCAAGCCACTGCCACCAGCGCTGCAGCACACGAGGAGGGCAATAAAGCAACACAGGCAAATGTCGACAGATTAGCAGGAACACAGCATTTTTTCTGTCCTTTAATAGGTTATTCCAAAACTCCCCCAAACCCAAGAGAAAACAATGTCCCCTCCTTGAACACAGTAGCTGGAAGAAAATCCATTTTCCACGCGTGGCTTTCGCGTGGCCACCAGAAATAGCAGAGAGCGGTAACACGTAGCATGAAAGCAGCCCCAAAAGTTCATTTTCAGACTGTTGTGATTTGTCTATCTCCAGAGACAGAGCGAGAAGAGATGCCACTAAGACAACGCATACTTAAAACAGATTTCAAGACTGAAATGTGTGATTTTTGGTCTAATTCCAAAAAACATTAGCTAGTGTGAAACATCTCTTTCAGTTGTCTGCCTTGGATCTCCCTGGACAACGCTAGATAAAGAGGCAATTTATCATTCAGCTGAAGGTTGTGTGCAATGCGTTATCTGTCTTCCACAAAGATCCGCGCATTTTGTGCGAGCCCCGTGTTTTGCAGACTGACCTCCCTCCTCCATTTTGAGATACCATAGCAACATGAAATTAGCACGCACGGAACTGTTAAATGAATAATTTACTGATTTCATAAGAACTTGTCTTGCAATTTATAGTTCTATTATCTTTTATATCCATGTCTTAACTCCTTTTGTAGAAAGGCTGCAATCAAGCTAAATAACATTTGAAAATCTAATAAGCACAGGCTGCCTCCCCGTTCCGGGGCGAGGGACGGGCAGGCTGACTGGCCGGTTCCCGTGTTCACGGCGGGTTGGTGCCCCCCTCCCCACGGCTGCTGGTACCCGGGGCGCGGGGAGGCGGCGGATGGAGCGCTGCCCCTTCCCGTCCCTCGCGGGGAGGTGGTTTTCCCTTCCCAGCTGTTCAGGCCCAGCCAAGGAAGCACCAAGCAGCGCTCACGAGTATCTCCCGCTTCCATCTCCCAATTGTCGTTTTCAAACCTGCAGCCACTGAAGGGCAACGCAGGCGGCCAGGGGACGTACGGCTGCAATGACAATTGGGGTATAAAATATATCTGAAAAGGCTTCTCTAACACTATCAGAGATGCTCGTCTAGTGACTCAACCATGTCTTGTCACCCATACTCAATTTAAAAGGTATTTATAAAGATGGTACGACGAGAGATTTATTTTCAGACTTACTTATTTGGGTGGAATAGGTTAGATTATTTTTGTTATATGCTCTTCAGCAGAACGGATATCTCCATTCGATATACATTACAGCCACAGATGAGTTTGAGAGATGCTGCGGGCTGCAACTTTCCAGCCTTTTACGCCACGGAGAGGCATCGGTTTAAAGAACTAGATTCAGCATCCCCCTGAGATGCCGCTAACCAAACATGCCCAGAGAATAGGACAGCTTTCCTTTGATTGCCTTGTTTTTCAGTTTCTATTCCTACCGGAGAGCTACTCTCGGGGTTTAAAAATTAAGAACAGTGCGGCTATTAAAAACAGCGTTTCTGAAGGAGGTGGAGATTTTCAAAGGGAGATGCAGATATCTCCCCACGAGGAGGGGTGGGTACGAAGCCCCGAGAGGACGGGGGGGATGACACCAACACACCCGCCACAGAGCCCAACCCACCTGCGCCTCCTTAAACTTGTCCAAAGTGCCGCAATGGTGCCCGACAGCACAGCGCGGCCAAAGCAGGGCGCTCCCTACGGTACCGCACGGCACTGGCACAGCCCCGTCAAAACCACCAACCCCCGCCAGCCCACAGCCATCTAACAGGCAAAGCACTTGGAGAATAAATTTTAAAAAAAGATGAAAGAAAGGGATAGCACATCATTACTTACTTGGTATTTACGACCTGAAACAAAAACAGTGAGGAATTTTTCTTTTATGATACAGGAGCCCTCGGCTTTTCACTGCGAGCCGGAGCAAACGGGGCAAGAACCAGCGGCAGCAATCCCTGGCGTCCCTCACGCCTGGAGATGCTCACGAGTGCTCGGCAGGGAAAAGCAAGAGACTCCCGCTGACACGGAGAAGGGTTTGAGCAGGAAAGATTCACCTGAGTGAGCAATCTGTAAAAGACTAAAGGCTGGCTCACACAACACCACTGGCCAAACAATGCCGCGCTCTGCCAGGTTCCCTCATTTTCCGGTCAACAGTGTACATCAGTCACCTGCCACGGCGAAAAGAAAGGGACCGGAGCAGGGCCTGAGGAAACAGCCCGCAAAAATAGGAGAGACTGAATGATAAAAACTGGGGGTGGGAATTAAAATGGTGAGCTGAGACAGTGAAGACTTCTTGCGAACATCCTTACAAATAACATTAAACCACCACACAAACCTCTCACATCAGGGTCTGAACACAGGTTGAACCAGTGGCAAAGTGAAGACTTTGGCATTTGCTGCACGACTTGGAGAGAGGATTTCCAAAGAAGGCTCAGCCAGGAAGGCAGCCCGCTTCCCACAACGCTGCAAGCCAACAAAGTGGGTATAAAACTGCCACAAATAAGTTTAGGCGACAAATTTGGTGAGCTTCTAGCCATCGTAGCAGCAGGGTATCAAACATGCCCCCAGCAGTAGTGGAGAGGGTAAGAAAACATGAGATACATCCGCGGGTCCTGAGGGAACTGGCAGATCAAGTCGCAAAGCCACTAGCCATCATATTTGAGAAGTCGTGGCAGTCTGGCAAGGTTCCTGCCGACTGGAAAAGGGGAAACATAACCCCTGTTTTCAAAAAGGGAAACAAGGAAGACCCGGGGAACTACAGGCCAGTCAGTCTCACCTCTGTGCCTGGCAAGATCATGGAGCAGATCCTCCTGGAAACTCTGCTGAGCCACACAGAAAACAAGGAGGTGACTGGCGAGAGCCAACATGGCTTCACCAAGGGCAAGTCATGCCTGACAAATTTGGTGGCCTTCTACGAAGGGGTTACAGCGGCAGTGGACAAGGGAAGATCTGCTGATGTCATCTACCTGGACTTGTGCAAAGCGTTTGACACTGTCCCACACGATATCCTGGTCTCTAAATTGAAGAGACATGGATTCGATAAATGGACCACTCGGTGGATAAAGAACTGGCTGGATGGTCGCACTCAAAGGGTTGCGGTCAACAGCTCGGTGTCCAAGTGGAGAGCAGTGACAAGTGGCGTTCCTCAGGGGTCGGTACTGGGACCCGTACTGTTCAACATCTTTGTTAGTGACATGGACAGTGGGGTAGAGTGCACCCTCAGCAAGTTTGCTGATGATACCAAGCTGTTTGGCGAGGCAGACACGCTGGAGGGGAGGGATGCCATCCAGAGGGACCTGGACAGGCTGGAGAGGTGGGCCCAAGCCAACCTCATGCAGTTCAACAAGGCCAAGTGCAAGGTCCTACATCTGGGTCGGGGCAATCCCAAGCACAAATACAGGCTCGGTGGAGAATGGCTGGAGAGCAGCCCTGTGGAAAAGGACCTGGGGGTGATGATTGATGAGAAGCTCGACATGAGCAAGTAATGTGCGATCGCAGCCCAGAAGGCCAACCGTATCCTGGGCTGCATCAAAAGAAGTGTGGCCAGCAGGTCAAGGGAGGTGATTCTGCCCCTCTACTCCGCTCTCGTGAGACCCCACCTGGAGTACTGCATCCAGCTGTGGAGTCCCCAACATAAGAAGGACATGGACCTGCTGGAGCGTGTCCAGAGGAGAGCCACGAGGATGATCCGAGGGATGGAGCACCTCTCCTGTGAGGAGAGGCTGAGAGAGTTGGGGCTGTTCAGCCTGGAGAAGAGAAGGCTCCGGGGAGATCTTATTGCGGCCTTCCAGTACCTAAAGGGGGCCTACAGGAGAGCTGGGGAAGGACTTTTTACAAGGGCATGGAGTGATAGGACGAGGGGGAACGGCTTTAAGCTGGAAGAGGGCAGGTTTAGATTAAACATTAGGAAGAAGTTTTTCACTTTAAGGGTGGTGAGGCACTGGAACAGGTTGCCCAGAGAAGTTGTTGAAGCCCCGTCCCTGGAGGTGTTCAAGGCCAGGCTGGACGTGGCCTTGGGCAACCTGGGCTGGTGGGAGGTGTTCCTGCCTGTGGCAGGGGGTTGGAACTCAATGATCTTCAAGGTCCCTTCCAACCTAAACCATTCTATGATTCTATGATTCTATGAAAAGCCGAGGCCATGTAGGGCAGTACTCCAGGAGTTTCGCATGATGAGGCTGCCCAAGACGGCAAAGAACCTGGCTCCAAAGCCCCTTCCAGCACAGTGCTTCCACAAGCCCAGGGCAAACCACCAGGGCTCACGGGACCACCGGGGATTATGAGGAAAATACATCGACGTGAGGAGGGTTGGTCATTAAATATAATTACGTCTTTTTCAGCACCTTCAGAACATACAGACACCCCCCATAAGCACACTACACATAAATAGAGACATATGCATAAAATAATTAAGCAACAGCCAAACCCACAACTGCCCCGAGCCACGCCAAATGCACCTTGCCTTGTTTTTTTTACTAATATAGTTGGGACTAAAACGCAAAATGTGTCAGATTCCAGGAACACAGAAATAGGAAGAAAAGAAACAGTTCTGTTTAAAATCTCTACTTCCTTTCACTGTTTATTGTTCCCCATCTCTGTTGCTGTCTCAAGCATAGCTGGACAATAGCAAACAAAGGCTTGTTAAACCCTGCTCTTAGCGTTTTATTCCCCAAATACCCATCACCTACAAGAGAGCAAAGATAAAAGTGAGGAGTTTGACCTGACCACACTCACAATGCAACTGCTTCCCCGTCTTCTGAACAACATAAAAAGGATGTCAGGAGAGCAGATGGATTGGAAGGGAATTCGGAAAACAACAATAACAACAACAAAATGAAACCCAAGACCTAAAAGCTGTCTCCATCCAACTAAAGCTCCTCGCTCCGTTCTGATCCCCCCGGATGGCGCGGTGGGCATCACAGCGTCGGGGGCCAGGACTCAGGCTGTCAGAGACACCCTGCTGCCGGCAAAAAACACAATCGAAGGAATTCAGTGGTGTAACGGGACCAGAGCATTCCCCACAGACGCTTCTGAGCACTTCCCGACCATTAATCAGGTTAGCCCACAGCCCTGCAACGTTGGCAGCTTGCCATGGCGTTGTACGGCCAGGAGACTGGCACTGGAACACCCAGTGCTCCCCCTGCCCCAGCCCAGCAATACCAGTCCCCCGATCCCCCCGCACTGACCATCGCCCAGATAGCTCCGTGGTTATTCAGGACAGAAGCACTTCCTTTAGGAAAGGTTTCACATCTTCTTAAGACCATAAAATAAAAGGGATCTTAGCCTCATTATTTTTCTAAGAAAATACCGTAGGAATAACAAACGGTACCCACCCCCACTGTTCAGCTTCAGTCTGAATGAACAGTTTGCTCTCAGCACAGGACACGCCGATGGTCCATCACCCAGAGGAGCCCCACATCGATGAGCCTGGAGCCCACTGAGCACCGCCACCGTAACACAACCATCGAGAGCTTTCACAAAATCACTTCCCGTCTGGTTTTTCAAGAAAAATTCTCAATCGCTGGTATTAAACCGCCCGCCTCCTTTAAAAAGGGGTATTTTTTGCCAGTAACTTCAGTGAGTGTTTAATACAGGTCTCACCAGGAGACAGCAGGAGCGGAAAGCGTGGTGGCTCGGTGGCCAGGACTAAGGTGCTGCTCCCCGCAGAGCCCTCCCCACGCTCTGCCCCGCAGAGCGCCCGCCCGGCACGGGGACGTCCCGGGAGGGCAGCAAGGCCTGGGAGGCACTCTCAAGCCGTGAGCATGGCAGTAGAGAGGGCTTAGGTCAATCCCTTCACTGTTGTACTGCCACGAAGTTTTAATTCTGTGCTATAAAGCAGCAGAAGCTGAAGACGCAGTGGGTGCCCCTTCCCCCCGAACCCATGAGCGGCGGCAGACACCCGCTCTGGACGCGCCGCTGCAGCTCCTCGGCTGTTAAAAGGTTGCTGCGCACTGCAATGAAACCAAAAGGACAGACCTCTGCTGTTACCAGCTAACCTAAAGGTTAAGCCATGCTGGCGCATTGTTTGCAGCAAACGGCCAACTGTTGGGGTTTTATAGCTTCTTCCAGGAGCTGCTAACTGCCAGCCTTCGCCCAGCTTAGTGCCGCGCTGGAGGACGCGGGCAGGGACGCGGGGTGGCTGGCGCCGTACTGCACATGAAAACGCGCGATGCTTGCAAAGGGCCAGGCAGGCTGCAGAAGGGGCCGCCCGTGAGAGCCGCGCGGTGCCAATTACCAAACGCAGCCCCGTGCTGACAGCATTGCTCTAACGAGGCTCCTGTAGCCTGGCCGGCAGCACGCCCCGCATTCCGCCCACCAACCCGCAAAAGAAGTCCCTGGGAAAATGAAGAGGTCTCAGCAGTTACTCTGGAAAGTAACAGTGTGTGCGTTCAACGCGGTGGAAAGCAGACTGCCACGGCACGGCCACTTAACCACAGCCCCTCTTCACCCTCCCAGTGCTCTCCTCCACAGCCATGCCGTGTCCCCGCTCGACGCCGCCACCAGCACGCTCTGCCCTTCCCCTCCAGCATCCTCGGCCTCTCCCTCCTACGCAACAGCGGCAATACTGGTCCAGACCTGTAAAGAATAACAGCACTCCCCTCTCTTCTTGGGCTTTTACTAAATCATCAGTGCAACAAAATCATCAGTGCCGGATTAGAACAAAAGGTTAAATTAACAACTCGGCGGAGAAGACCGCCTCAGTTTCTGATGGGTTTTAGCCAGGATTTACACTGAGCGCTGCAGGCTGAGCAAGCCTTGAGCAATCACCCGCGGGCCTAGGCTGGTGTTTGTCCTGTCACCCCCGGCAGCGCTAGTCCACCCGCAGAGCGTCCCCAGCACGTTCTCTGCTCCGGGGAGGAGGACAGGACAGCCCAGCTCACAGCCTCCTGCTGCCCCTCTGAGAGCACAGTCCGTTCCTGGAGGAGAAACCTCCTGTTGCTGCAGCACGGGGCTTCTCATTACTGTTCTTTTCCCTTAATAAATAAATAGAATTTTAAAAAGGGTTTCCAGTTTAATTACTTGTATATTTGATCATGGCCTGTTTTCAAAGCAGAGGCACGAAGCAAACCACACGCTAAAAGCAGACCTGGTCTGCAAAGTATCCACCAGTATGCGAAGTATCTCTGCAGCCACCAGCAGTCAGCTGCATCTGGAAGAACTTACACACCGCCGGTAAACCTAGGGCTGCCCGTACGCATCCTTTACCATGCAAACACCACACTTACCCTTCCTGAGCACCCACGGAACCATGCGAGTGCCTGCAGCATGGGATGGCATCGGCTCTCCAACCAGGTGAAAGAACCCCAGAAAACACTCAGGAAGTAGAAAACAATTTTAATGAAATATACTCCAGTAATAGCCCAAAACACTATGTTATACAAGAGATACGCAGCAGAATTTAAAGGAATTACTGTGAATTACTGCATGGATTAAAAAAAAAATAAAAATTACATAATGGAATTCTTTCATTTAAGAAGCTTCTTTGCAAAAATCAATTTCTTGCTGCTTTGATTCAATTCAAGATGCTCCAGAACATCCACATGCTTATCAAAACAAGATCTGGGGGTTTACGATCTTCAGAGATGCAGGGGATGGGGAAAGAGAACGGCACGCCACAGGCCTGGGCTGTATCAAATATGGAGCCCGTTCCAGTCTGGGTCATTATGTCCTTCCTGCTCCGTGGAGCACCCACCTGCCGCAGCCAGCCGCTTCACCCAGCCCCGAAACGCAGGCGTTAAATCTGCCAAAGCCAGCCCAGAAATTAGATTTCTGTTAAGAACTCAATTTCTTGCAGGGACAGCATCAGAGATGGAGAAGTGGCCTCATTAGATGCTCTTTTCATGCCAATGAAGTAACTTGCTGCAGTACGTAACGGCTGAAAAGAAGATGCAAATCACAGTATATAGCTCTATATGTTTCTGAGTGGCAAACAATTCCAGCTTGTTTGACAACTCTTCCTTAAGATGAAGCTAAACTGCCCTTTTGTGCCAATTAAAGACTCACCAGAACAGAGTTTGAACCTGCACTATTGTTTAATAAAAGAGGGAAGAAACAATTTTGCTTCCCTTTTAAAAAAAAATATAAACACCTTGCTGAGGATTCTTCTGACAGAATGTTTTTTAGTTCATTAATACTCTCAAACAATAACCATGATAAAAGACAGTTGCTTCTCCAGGCAGTTCAGAAAATGATCCTTCTTTCAAGGGCCCAAAATCCACACTGCAAACATCTCCTGACAAACAAGGTTTTCCAAAAGCAGCATCGCCACCAGATGAGGTGCTAATATACTGGAAATCAAAGCAAGACAAAGCAACCTACGCAGCCCAATTCTTCCAACCACTTAATGAAGGAAAAAAAAATCTACCAAAGTGAGGTGGGAGGTTTGTGTGGCGTTTGGGGTTTTAATTATTGTTCTTTTTCCCCACGGCTCCGTTTAAGATGCCGTATCAGAAGCCTGGCAGATTTGAAACCATCATAAAATCAGAACCAGAACAACCCTGGAAGAGAACAAACCAAACCAAACCCCCAACCCAAGACCCAGATCATCACAGCCTCTCTGTACGCCACCAGAAGCGGCTGCATCGCAGTGTTGCCTCCACACAGGGGTTCTCACATGAAGCAAATATAAGTGCGTTTGATGCACTGCAATAGCGTGTGCCTTGTCATGAGCACAGCTGATGATGCCGATGGTGGGTTTTTTCCGTCACTTTATATCAGGTTATTTCCATTCCTTTTATTTTTTTAAATTGTTTCATTATGTTTGTCTAAAACGTGTTCACGGCTTTGGAAAAACAAAAGCAAGAACAAAAACAAATCAAAACCCTCAATATGTTGTTCTGGAATTAAAAAAAAAAAGGGGGGAGGAGAAAACCAGCAGAAACAAGCTGTCCAGTGTGGAGCTTTTGGCAGATCTGCACTTCGCAAACCAGAGGAGATGCTCCTCCGCTGTCCCCGACTCCTTGCCCCCCCTGGGACACCCCAGCCCTGGCTGCGAGGCGGCAGCCCCTCCCTACGGCCCGCAAGGGCTGCCCCACGGGGACAGGTTTGCGAGGTCTCTTCCCCTGGAGCACCTGCTTTGTTCAGGATCAGTAAGGGCAGAAGACAACACCTGGTGGATTAAATGAGGACGCCTTCAGTTCTTCCCCCTTCTCTGGTACAAGACGCTGTTTAGCAAAAGCCGTGATTGCGGGCACTGCCTGGTTATGCCAAGGGAGGAGCGTGAAAGGGAAAGTGGAGTGAGCTCTTCCCACACCCAAAGGGAGGAAAAAAAGAGGAAAACAGGTTTGCGTGAGGACACAACTACCCATGAGATTCCAGTTTGATCTGTGCTCCCCCAGCTAAGACAGTTGAAGAGACAAACAAACAAACCAACCCACCCACCAGCCCACATCACCAAAAAACTAACAAAAACCACTTCCCCGAACCACTCAGTCCCTCGAAGCTCGCCCGCTCTGCGGCTCCCCTGACCAAACCACACCAGCACCAGCAGGGCCCCCGCGCAGCCACAGCGGCTCACGGCCGGCTACCAGAGAGAGAGGCATTCCTCCCCTCCCGTGCCAAACCACAGCCACCAAAAACGTATTTTCCCCTTTCCAAACACAGGTCCTTCCCCAGTTCCCTGCACCCAGCTGGGCTTTATTTATACAACCTCCCCACGCCAGTGCCCTGCACACGCGGCCCCTCGGCCACGACCACGGCCCCACAGCCCCGGTTGCCACAGCCATGGCCACAGCCACTGCCCCATGGTCCCATAGCCACAGCCCCACGGCCACACTCTGCGCCTGCGCTCGGCGCTTCGGCTGACCCCTGGCTCAGGGCAAGCCCAGAGGGTGGCTTCAATGTCTATATGTGCATGTATACACATATCTATTATATATAAACACCAATATATAAACATATAAATATTCTTTTCCTTTAAAGAAAATAATTGCCACTGGCCCACAGACAAAAGCGCCCCATCTCAGGGAATGCTTTTGGGGTTTTTTTTTGCTGTCAATGAATTTTGCTCATGGCAATGGTTTAAAGCTGGACATATTCCATACGGAAGCTAACCAGAAGCATTTGTTTCTCAAATAAAAGTCTCAATTGGGAACAGGCTATATATAAAATACTTTTAAAAGAAGGGAAAAAAAAAAAGGAGTCCTTTCTTAGTCATGCAAGTCAAACGCTATAAAAGAGGAATGAAATGTAAGTGTGAAAGTCACGGGAACTCAGCACTGGAAGGGACATCCTGTATCTCACAGTCCTTCGCCGTCTTAAGCAACGGTCCATGTTATCCCTTTTCACTTACTGATAGTTCAAAACTTAATTTCAACCTCCAGGCTAAATCTATTAATCTTACTTCCCTTGGTTCTCTTGTTGACTCTGCTCCTGCGTCACGCTGCCCTCTGCCTGGTGCTGAACCCCCGCGACGCCAAGGGAGCGGCGTCCCCCCCCTCCTTTGCTGGACTCAACTGCTCTTCTAGTTCCCTCCCCTTCCCCTCAATCAGCTTAATAGCCCGTTGCTCTAACTTCCCAACCAGGATTAATTTCTTTTAATGATGGGTGTTCAAGTTGAGGTCTTGTGTAAAGGCACCAGCACTTCCCGGTCTTTACCAGAAATACCTGGGAATTCGGTGGAGCTGGTTCCCCGTCATACTCAAATCCTCCTCACAAAACTATTTTTTTTAATGAGTCCCTTACAGTGTTTTATTCCATTAATTTATCACACTTTACTCTTTCAGTCTTCCCTGTCATTTCTAGCTGGTCCTGCGAGATAACAGATCCTCCCCTGCAACAGGGATGCTCTGCAGCTTCGACTCACCGCAGCCAGCCGCACCGGTACCCCGCCAGCGGCCCCGCAAGCGCTGCAGCGCGAGCGCCACCGACGGTTACTGCCCCACATTAAGTGTATTTTAAATAAAAATATTCATAAAACAAAAATAAGTTCCCGGATTTGGACCCCCCTTACAAAGCCCGCAACGCGAACACTGCTCCCTGGTAGCGAAGCCCGAGCTGGAAAGCAAAGCCCAACGGTGAAATGTGAATGAAATGCAAAATGTAAACAAACCAGCTCAATGACATAAAATAAAATTATGAAGTTTTTGGATGTATTCCAAACTTAATAGCACAGAAGGAAGCGAACATTGAACTTGTGGATTTTTTAACCTCAAGTGTCTGTTTAATTTTAAAAAACAGCTGCTGGCTACATATTTGTGTGCTACACTTTCACACAACACACACATCGCCTGCAAGAGTCTCCTGCATTTAAATAAAAGTCAGACCCAGCCAACGATCACAAGAAGGAAAAACCACCTTCCCGAGCCCCAGCTGCTCCCCAGCTCCCGGGAACCCTCCCGAGGGATGCCCGCACCCCGCTCCCCCGCCCGCATCGCCCCTAGGAAGCATTTTGACCCAGGACCAGCGAGGAGGGTGCGCGCAGCAGCCCCTGCCTGCAGCAGCTCCCACCCAGTGGGGACAACAGCAGAAGACAACCAGCCCTGGTGACGGCTCCCTGTGGACATCCAGCTCTTCACTACAATCCGTCTTCGGGCTTGGGGGTGTGGGTGCCACTACAGAATCACAGAATGGTTTAGGCTGGAAGAGACCTTGAAGATCATCGAGTTCCAACCCCCTGTCATGGTTACTGCACCGCTGTCAACTCCCCAAGTCTGCTTACACAGCAGGCCGGGTTGGACGGGGCTTGGAGCACCCTGGGCTGGTGGAAGGTGTCCCTGCCCAGGGCAGGGGAGTGGAACTCGATGATCCTCAAGGTCCCTTCCAACCATTCTACGATTCTATAAAGGCTCAAAAGGCACTGGACCTGCCTGAGCAAAGCCACCAGGAGCAGCCCCATGTGGCCATGGAGGACCTGCCACCCCGGCACCAGGACAGCAGTACCGTGGGGACCACCCTCACCCTCCCGCAGCCCCTTCCACTGTGCACAAGGCAGGGGGAGCGAGGAGAAGCATGGCCAGGCAAAGCCCGGGCAATGCCTTAACCCCTCCTCACCCTCCTCTGGGGACACGGGCACGCAGAGCACCGCATGGAGAAAAATATGCTCCAAAACAGGTCGTCTATTCTGTACCCTTGTTATTTGCAGCTAAGTATAATGGAAAAAATTGACTGTTTGCTTGGTGCAATAGGGCATGACTCTGTTTACACAGAAATAATAGCTAAACAGTGATGGATTCTAAATCTCCATTACAGTGAAAGATTTGAAGGAGTAAAGCAGTTAGAAAAATAATTGGTTTTCTTGTTTAGCTTTAAAAAGCCTTTACACACTGCCAAATTGAGAAGACTTCTCACTTTATTTTGTTTTTTCCTTTGGGGGCGTGTTACATTAACAAAGAGAGTAAAAACGAGCCCAGCCTACTTCGGGGAAAAAGGAAGGCCTTTGCCCTTCACTGTGAATCCCGAAGGTGAAGTGTCGGGAAGCCTGGGAGATGCAGGACCACGGTCACCACAGTCCCATTCCAGATGTGCGATGATACCACAAGATGACAAACACAGCTTAGCACTCAGGGTTGGGCTTTTCTTGTCGGGGGGGGGGGCGGCGTTGGATGAAGCAAGTAATTATTAGAGTAAACTGGAAACTTTTTAAGTTTTCAAGGAAAGGAGAAGAGAGAGATTTAAGTTAAGCGCTCTTAACCAAGCACCAAACCTGGACAGGGAAGCAAGCGTCTCAGTCCTGGTGGAAGAGGTACGGGCAGAAACCTCAGGAGACTCATACGGGCAGGTCCAACTTCAAACCGCAGCTTTCCCAGCACCTTTAATTTTAAAGCCAGGCTGGAAAACAAGCATCGGCTAACTGGAAATAGCGTAGTAATAACAGTAATGAAAACCACGCAGGACTTCTCTATAATGGAAAAAAGGCAGACGCTTATGAGTTCAGAGCCCTCCAGGATGCTTCTGAATATTTCAAACACTAAAACGAGAGACTTTATGTTTTCTGAAGGCAGAGACCTTTCCCCTACCCCCAACTCCTCCGAGGCAGCTCTTTAAATTATTTAGCAGCACGGTGATTACGTTTGGTGCTGGAGGAGACCGTGGCACCCACAGAGCGGGATGGGGATACAGCTGCCGGTGACATTTGCGGCATCTCAGCGGAGTGTCTCAGCGACCCGAAGCACGCCGGTCTGAAGCCACCGGGGTGACGGTGGCCAAGGGGCTCCCCACACCACTTTAGGTCATATTTACACACAAAAGAGCAGCTGCTGTGCAGCTATTATGCTGCAAACTTTTCAGTGGTGACCCGTGGTGGGTGCGGGAGAGGGGGGAGCAGGGGATGCAAAGCACCTATTGAGGCCCCATTAATTTTTCAGGAATTCTCAGGCTTTGGCCTTTACAAAACGCGGCAGGAGGAGGGAAGGGGAGAAAGAGACTCCAGCCAGGAGGAGAGTCTCCCCCCAGCAACCCTCTCCCCATCAAACAGCTTTGTCAAAACAGAGAAATGAATAGAAGCTGATCTGAACTCCTCGCATTCCCTAATTAGAAGGGAAAAATCCCGGGCGGTGATTGAAGCGAGAAGCGGCCCCTCGCAGGGGAGCGGGCTCACCAGCACGCTGCACACACACAGAGAAAGAAGTTTCTCTCCGCGGTCCAATTTCCGGAAATTTATTCCAGTTGTAAACCATTAGGTGCCAATTTTTCAAAGCAACCTTACGATTCAATAGCGCTGGCTGCCTAATAGACTCTGAAAAAATCTTTTGCCGGCTCGCAGCTGAGCAAACGTTATCTAAAAACATCTTAATAAGGCTCTTGCTATTCTTTCACCTCGCTGCTTACAAAAGGAGAGACGGTTAAAGGCAGCTCAGCGCAGGCAGCCGAGGGGAGCAGTAATGCCGGGGAGGGGTGATTGTCCTGGCAGGCAGCTCCGAAGGGATGCGATCACCCCTCAGCATCACCCCACGGTCAGGACCCTGTGCTAACGCCAGCCGGGCAGGGAAAGGTCTGCAGCCCTCCCCACGCAGCCCTCTGCTCTTTCCTCCTTACTAATGGGTTGGAGGAAAAAAACAGCTTTTTTGCAGTGTGGAGAAAGATGTCTGGAGAAACAGCCACCTCTCAGGCCCACTCACACCCTGTATCGCTCAAAAGTAGGAATGTTTTTCTCTGTAGATTTCTTGCCCTGGAAGGCATGACGATGCCGGTGGGTTATATGCCTTATTTATCAATCAGCCTGAATGCCGAGCACCTAGGGACCCTGCGACCTCTCCAGCACTTGTACCCATGACCCTGCTGTGTGCTGGGACACGTTATGCAGAGGAAGAAGGGTGCCAGAGGGCAGTGGCGGCCCCTCGGGGCTGGCTGCGAGCAGCCTCCTCACCCCCGCCGTCCCCCACGTTCGGCTGCCAGCACGCTCACGTGGCTGCCGCTCAGCTGCAACTTACAGCCATAAATTACAGCCCAGTGAATTACAGAAAACGAAAATCAGCATCAGTTTAATCTTAATATTCCCGGCTGTGGATTTTGGCAGTTCAGCAGCTCAAGGTCACTCTGGGAGGGAGGAGACCAGGACCGGGAAGCTCAGCTCCAGCCACGGGACGTCCCTCTCCCCAGCTCTCTCCTCCTCCGAGGGGGAGCTCAGCCAAAAGGTCCCCAAAGTTTTCACTGGAGCTGTTGTCTGGGAAAGTTTAAGAACCTCTATATAAAAAAAAAGTCACATTCTGCAGGCTGGAAAGCTGGTCAGCAATGACCCTGGCTAACTCAAAGGCCTGTGCTCAGGATGCAGGAAAAAGATCTAATATCCTATCTCCAGCTATCTGAAAATTCAGATTATATGTCTAATGGCCCTCCTGATTTTTCCAACTATCCCTGGGGCAATCCAATAGCATGCATCTTCCCAATACTTTTATGTTTAAATAAAAGCAAATATTCTTATTGGATTCCTTTACGAATTCCTGCACACAACTTAAGGAAATAAACGTCTCGTTCCAAAACTCACCCCCAGGCTCAACCTATCCTCCCTATTTTGCATGCTGTTTATATTTAATTGCCTCCGAAAACAATGCCAGGTGGGTCAGAGAAGGGGTTCGCCTTCTTTTGTAGCAAGTTCTCATGGCTTCCAGAACAGCACATAGGCACAAAGCTGTAAAATCAGAGTAGCCAGAAGTTCCCAAATTTGTTCTCATATAAACGCCACGGTTGAATGCTTTTTGAAGAACGCATGGAGAGAAGAAAGCGCGCTTGCCATGCTTTAAGCTCTGAACCAAGTTTTATAACCAGGACCCAAAGCCCTGAAAGGAGGGGGAAAAAAAAATTAGGCTTATAATGTTAATGCTGACAGATTTGCCTTCCGTGCTAATAGAACATCTCTGTACTTAGGAAGAGGCAGAGCCGCACACTATAATCAACACTCGCACAATATCCACTTGACTGTGTGAATATCCCAACTCTGCTCGTATGAGCAGCTTATAGGAATTACAAAGGCTGAGCTGGCGAGGAGAGAAAGGATTACTGAAGGCCACAGTTCATTCTACTTCTGCATAAACAAAATATGACCTTGATTAAATTAATAATCAAACTTAACATTCCCATTAAACCGCTGCCGGAGAGAGTACAGGCCAGCGAGATAACCACCCACACTGCTCCAGCCCCAGTGGACAAATGGACGCGCTTGGGCTTTCCATCTCCAAAAAGCCTAAACAACCACTTAGCAGGATTAATTTTTAATAACTCAGCACTTTGTTTTTATGTACTTATTAGAATTTAAGACACCAAGTCATTGACCCCTGTAATTTTTCAATTGTTCAGACCATGAAGTCTGGGTTGGCTAATTACACCTGAACAGCTGTTGGAGACGACCTTGTGATCAGTGGGGAAAAGTGATGCAATACGATGGGTTTACTAAGCTCCGCGACGGTTCCTCTCCTCCTCCCTACCCCGTTATACTTTTAAATAAGTTCATGAGTTAATTACACAGAATAATTCAGAGGGTTATTTGGGAAAACAAACCCTCTTGATAGTCTAATAAATGACAGGCACAGCTACGTGCATATGGGGTACTTGCAGACTTCACCTTCACCGACACCATGACTAATTCAGTATCCACGTGCCAGCCCTCTGCTCCAACAAGGCTGGAGCAGAAGCGAGGAGTCAGTGGTACCCGGGTCCAAACCCTTCCACAAGGAAATGCAGCAGCATTGTGGCTATCGGCGTCTGCTCCTGGCACTGGGGGAGAGGCTTGCCGAATTTTGACAGGGCAAAAATAAAAGCTGGGCCTGCGCAGATGACCCAGCAGAAATTGAAGAACTCCCTGCAACAACTGCTGTAGTGATCGAAGTGTCTGGTAAACAGTCAAGTTCTCTAGAGGCATCGGTCTCCACCAGTCTCTGGGCTGACTTTCAGGAAGAGGGAGAAAATTCCTAGAAAAACAACTAAGAGGAATTCTCATCTCCAGGCGAAGGGAACAAATCATTGAAACAAAGTAAAAGCTAGAAGACAGAGGGGCAAAAGAACCGGTAATTACCAAATGCATAAATCACGTGCTGTGTGTCTCTTGCCTGGGGACAACTGAACCATGATGTGAGACCCCTCAACGGAGACTGCTCCGGCGCAGCCCTGGCCAGCCAGGTCGGAAGTCCTGGCTCTGCTGGCCAGTCCAACTCCCGCCACCACCACCGATGCTCGCCCATGCTCAAAAAAAGCTTTATATGCATTTTCCTTTAATGTCAGAAGCTCCTGCTATTGCAGGCACTGAGGGCTGACACCTTACGGAGGAGTCGCTGGGTTTCAAGAACCCCCCTTAACCTATACACCCCACCTTGCTGCCCCGCCTGACCAAGGGTTCCCTTCCTTGGGTTGGACTAGATGATCTCCAGAGGTCCCTTCCAACCCTGACCATTCTGTAGTTCCCCACTGTGTCCTACCACCCCACCACCCTGACACTCCCGCCCCGCCCGGGCATGCTGAGTGCCAAGCCGAATAAAAATTATTTGGTCTAAAAAAAGATCTGTTTCAGGTTCTGGTCAGTACACGTGCAGCAGCTGAGAGCACATCAACCCTGTCCTCCTCCAACGGCTGCACCCCCAAAATGGCCCCGCCAGCACACGCCAGACCTCGCTACCTCCCAGGTTAAACTACTGAAACCAGAACCAGGATGAGATCTACATCCTCAGACCCACAGCAACAGCCGTTAGGATTCTTCATGCTCCTGGGAGAGGTAAAAATGCCTTTGGATGTGCAAAGGCCACTGAGAAAGATGCTACAAAGGCAGGAGGCAGCTGCAGGTGCCTGAGACCAAACAGGAGCACTAAGCAAAGCCCAGCACCCGGCTCCAACGCACTCCCATCGCATCAGAGTTCCTTGCTATACACAAAAAAAACCCAAAATCCCCCACCAAGAGCTTGAAAGTGACGATTTCTAAAGCAATTAACAGCGGAGTACTAAGCAAGCCAGCGCTGGGGCCCAGCCATGCGGGAAGGCAGACAGCTCTTGCTGCGGTTTAGGCCGCCGGAGCCAAGAGCGCACCGCAGTCCACATGTGCTGCCGGCACGGCTCCCCAGCAAGGGCAGCCGCCGCCGCGAAAGCAAACTGCATCTGCTGGAAATATGCACAAAACTACTAAAGGTAACTTGGACTTCCTTCTGAAAGACCGAACAAAACACTGTACTTAGAACACTGAGCATGTTCCTGCATACGTTCCGAGACCACTATTTCACAGCAAAACTTTTGCTGGAGCAAGCATACAAAAAGCAGGGGAGTCTCTGTTTAAATTACTCCCGCTCCCCAGTATCCACGCACTTAGCTAAATGCATTTAAGAGATGAGAAGACCAAAGGGAACTTAATAGACAACTGCTGCAATCGTTAGTCCGAAGAATCGACTCTGAAGTTTTCCATTAAATCAGAGAGAAAAATTACTTACTGCATGGAGATGCTGAGAAACACATTTCCTCTCTTGCAGACAGCAGTGTTTATAAACATACAGAAGCGCTGCAAAGGCCTTAGGGTTTGTTTCCACCAAAAATAGCAATTGTCAACAGAGACACCATATTTCAGCATCATGAGCTGTTACAGATTTCTATTAAAAATTAATATGCATTTGCTATTATGACCCACAATTTAGACCTGCATATAAACCCAAACATGCAGTGCCACAAACACACATCAGGGTGTGACCAAGAGCGCTCCCAAAAGCCTGACCGCAGTGTAGCTTGCATGCCCTTCTGTGAACTTTTCACTGAGTTCAGCTGCAGTGAAGCGAGCGGGCTTTCCTTTGCAGCTTGCTTTTTTCAAGCTATGCATTAGCAGATGTTCTTTTCTTTTCTCTTTTCTTTTCTTTTCTTTTCTTTTCTTTTCTTTTCTTTTCTTTTCTTTTCTTTTCTTTTCTTTTCTTTTCTTTTCTCTTTTCTTTTCTTTTCGGGGGGGGGGGGGGGGGGGGCAGTGGTAATAAAGCAGAACTAAGTACTTCCAATCCAACATGCGCAGGGAACAGCAGCTCTGCGCAGTTCATCACGCTGCCCTCACTGCACACGTGCGCGTTGCTTCAGACCCACAGCCGCCACATCTGCCGCTGATGAGCATGTGTGTTTATACTGGAACAAATGTACGCAAATTTTATTGTATTTTTTAAAATGTGCCTTGTTTAAAAGATGGTATCCTTCCAGGAGGGTGGATTCTTCTATTCCTCGCTGTCCTGCATACAAATACACAAGGCAGAAAAACCCCGTGTTCATCTGCTTTGCCAGGGTTTCTCACAGCCACAGCAGGACGCTGGGAGCGCACGCCTGTCTTCCAAGCGCTCCGCAACCCTGAGGCTGTGGCGCTAGCTTCCCCCGCAAGCCCAGAGCGGCGGGTGGTGGGCAGGGGCAGGCAGGCACTGCGCCCCAGCCGAGCACACAGGTCTCTCTGCACCTTCACTCTCCTCCAAGACAACAGAGGAGCCCGTCTGCCATGCCCCCACCGTGTCCTCACCAGAAGTTTGGTTTGAATCACAGGTCATACAATGCTGAGCGCACATCAGTGCTATTTAGGGTCCTGAGGTCCCTCAAGAGCTTACAGATATATCACGTGTGCTTAAATTTTAGGGCGCTGGGCATAAGAGCGAGGCTGTGTGAGGTATGGGGGGCGGAGGGGAACTGAGTGAAGCTACAGTGAGAAAAAATTATTTTGTTGAAACAGAACTGGTCAGTTATTTTCAAGCCCTTCCAAAAAATATTAGCTACTTTTCTTAATCTCACATAGTTATGAGAAATCGCAGGTGTGCTGCAGAAACCCTTCTGGTCGCTCTTGGCCACTGTCTCCTCCACCATAATCCCTTTTTTCTATCCCGGTGTGGCAAAGGGGCCTCTGTTCTTCCCTCTCTGCTTAGCCCATGACTCCTTTGGGTGCAAGTCTGTGACTGTTGTTGAGAGAAATCTCCAGCTTTTGCCATTCCCCTAAAACAAAACACAAGCTGTCACCTGCGTCACTGACCCACTCGTTGACTTCTTACGGAGACCCCTCTCCTTCCCCGGCATGGAAGCCAGCTGGCCACCGAGCAGCTGCGGGGAATGCTCTTCCCCTTTTGCAGCCTTCATCACCACAGGACAGTCACTGCTCTGGAGATGTTAACCATTTTCCAGGAACCAACCAAGCGAAGCAATGTTGCTTCTTCTGCACAGGCTGAGCTGATGGACTGCAGCTACAGGAGAGAGGGATTTCTCTCGGACACACCGAGACCACGCAGGTAAAACACCCCCGGCAAGGAGAGCAGACAGTGGTACACGACCAGCCCAGCAAACCCACCTAATCGAACCGTCAACTCAAATCAGATTTGACTCTAACTCGAATTTAGAGACCATCAGGTGCAACCCCAGTGACACCATGTGCTGGGAGAAGAAAGCTATGGATAAATACCAAACTACCTGTGTGCAACTTCACCTCCTCTGGGGCACTGCCCTGAGCCCGTAACTCTTCCGCCAGGTACAGCGTGGTGCTGCCCAAGGGGCCAGGAACTGCCGCAGACCCCACCACTACCAGCAAACATACTCAGTGTCACTCACAGCTCAAGTGGCTGTTAAAGAGGAGATGAGAGAGAGAGAAGTTATTCATCTCCTTTTGAAAATAAAGCTGTAGAACCCAAAGCAGACAGGCTGAAGTGCAGACTCAAAGCAGACGAGGCTGATCGCAGAGCAGCAAGGGGAGCACCTCCATGGCACACAGCGGGCAGCACCCACCCAAGAGCTCCACGTCCTGCCCTCTCCCCACACTACAGTGGCCAGAGGAGAGGTCGGGACAGGGCCAAAGCTGCTCTCCAAAACCTGGGTACGTTACAGCAGTGACGCCAGAGGGAGCGTGTACGGCCCTGGTCACCTCTGCTGTCTCTCAGTCACGTCAGGGCTGTCAGAGAAGGGGCTGGGGCTGCAGTGAAGCTCTGACTGCTGACGAATGAGGCAAAATGCAAGCTACGAGATAAGCAAAAAGCACCTAAAGGCACTTAAATCCAGTCTCCAGCAACTGGCTGAGTGACAGTGGAGTACAGGGCGGAGACTGAACCGCAATCAGACTGCTAGATGCAAGGACAGAATTAGGGATTCATTTAAGCACACTAAATAGACAATTATCATTTCAAATATAGCTACAATGAGGAGAAAGGTCCACATTTACGAGATCTCGCTGTGTCCCACCCTGCATTATGGTTTCCCCACATAAAAATTGATCGAAGGCAGGATACTGTTCAAAACATCTATTTTTTTTTTCTCCCAAGCAGCCAGCACTTACCTGGCATACACAATCTCAGCCCTTGGCTAGCGCTGCTACCGGGCACAGGTCTGACCGCGGCAGCCAGAGCGAAGCACCAAGCGGACCTGAACACAGCTCTTGGCTCCGCAGCACCAAAGGCAGGAAAGCTTTCTGTTTGCTTTAGGAGGACCAGACAGATGTGACTCAGAGGAAACAGTAGCCAAATTTTGGCTGGTGGCTTGCCCCACACACGCCAGCAAACCTGCAGCCAACAGCAGGAGCAGCAAGCAGCGCACGCAGCCCGCCCAGCTGCTGGCTGCCCTCCAGTGAAATTCATGAAAAGACAGCTTTGCGGAGCCACGCAGCCAGGGGACGTGGGGACACTTCAGCACGAGTCCTTGAACAGGGGAAAAAAGGTGCACGCCCTTCCCGTATCTGCATTACCCAGGTGAGGCAGATCATTTAGGTTATTATAAGGGATAATTCGCTGGTCTGCTTCAAGTTGGGCCAAATTGCTAACTGGGCTGTAATGTGACAGCACTGTGCAAAGGTGTGCCGACCTCACCCAGCCACCTCACCCCTGCTCCTCCGAGCACAAGTCACCTTTGAAGATGCTGCACTTGTTAAAAAAAGAGGACAGGAAAGAACAGGGAAAGCCAGAAAGCATCACTCATCCCTTCTGCTGACTCCCGGCAGTTTACGCATGAGATGAAAAGCCCTCTTCTCAGCAAACACATGCATAACAAAGGATGCTCAGGTGACAGAAAGAAAGACACTATCCAGAGAAAGGCCTCGGATGTCACTGCCTGGGAATCCTGAATACCCATTCCAGGCTTGCAAATCCCAAACCCTTGAGATCCATTTTCAAACAGTATTTTACAAGAAAACAGTGACATTTTTAACAAAAGCAATTTATCTGGGGAGCTTTTATGCCACCTCTAAGCTGAAATTTGTTGGTATATTCAAGGCGCTGCCCAGTACCCTCTGTAACGGGGCCTGAACGCAGCTGTCTGGAAGAGGAGGGACACCGCTACCTGCCTCAGCATCACCAGTTACACTCACCACCTCCAATCTCAAAATACATTGCAAGACTGTCTATCTCTGTTAATGTTTAATCCTGCTCGTACCGAAATACTTCATAATCTCTAATGCACGTACCTCCGATACTTTGCTACAGTAAAGGCAGCGACGCTTCGACCAGATTTTAACGACAGGAAACCAAGGCAGAGAAGAAAGAAGTGACTTGCTCAAAGTCCCAAAGAAAATCTGCAACAGTGCTGAGACTTGAATCCAAATATTTTTTCTAACTCCCAGGTACTTCCAAGCTCTCAGCGAGCCCTTGGGACCATTCCTCTTACCATCTGCACAAGTGAGGACAAACAAGCAAGTACCTTTTTTTCTTTGAGGCCATCTAACAATGATGCATCACTCCCCAAAGAACAATTCCCAACCTTGAAATGACCAGAGCTCCTTACCAGCTGCCTCACATACTTGTTCTTACTTCCATTTATTCTGCAAAAAAGAGCTGTATTTAAAAGAGGGGTTTTTTTAAAACGCACTTGAAGACAACAGCTTAACTGTCAAAGGGATCAAGAGGAAAAGCTCCTGTACCTCCATTAAACTAACTGCTCAACAATTCTGGCAATCTGTTCTGAGGACTCCTGACAAGGGGGCACACATAAAACACTCAATCCCATATGCTTTTAAATCACCCAGAAGCAGCATGTTTCCATGACACTCCTCCCCCTCCTCTACTAACCAGATTTAAGTGGTAATTCCATAGGAAGGGTGATTATCACTAAAGTTTTAATGAGTTGCCACCTGTACCTTGCACTTCGTAAATAGAGAGCGTTCCACTACCGTGCTGTCCAGGAACATAAAATGTGGCAACAAAGCATTACAAGGTGATCTAAAATAGTACTTCCCTTCTCTCAAAATTAAGGGCTTTAACTTGGCATAGAGATACGCAGCAGAGAAGAAAATGTGGACTGCATTTGGAGTCCTAGGAAACGTAGGAGAAGGCTTTATTTAGCATCATCAAGACTCATGGCTCTTACCTGGCTGGATCTAAACTTCAAAATAAAGTTATTAAGCACTGAGAAACATGATAAATCTTGTATGCCATCTGAGATGGAAACTGTGTACTGAGTTACCAAAATATGTTCAGCAAACTGGCTACAGAGAATGTAATAACTACACGGATAAGAGCCTCTCTCGGTTTTATGGCCAACAAAAGCCTACCCTTTTGTCCCTTGAAAGTTCACTAAGTCATACATCACCCAGGCTCGCATGTTTGCTCCTGAAGCATCTAAACTGCTGCAGCTGTCTCAAAGGATTTAGAGAACCAGGAGCCAATAAGGAATTTTTCATTAACAACGTGGAGAGCAGAAATCAATGGTCCCCCAGTGTCACGTCATTTCAATGGGGAAGGGGAGGAGACGGAGGGAGAAGTTCTCACAATACACGTATTGCAGGCAAGGTGCCAAGCCGTGGCGTACACCATCCTCTCCTGCTCATTTCAGCTGCAGATGCGAAGAGTAATTGTTCCAAATAAACTACCTGCCTGCATATGGAATATCACAATAGCTTCGTATGTTTGTTTGTACTTTCGCACGTGCACACTGTTAATAGGAGGACGCTAGTGAAAAAGACCAGTAGTGACATTTTCTTTTCAAGAGAGCTGGCCCAGAACTCAGTCTGGAAAGAGCCCAGAAGGCTTTAAACCACCTCATGTTCATCCCACTGCCGAATCCCTCAAGCTGGCAATCACCTGGGCTGTCCCAGGGCACGTCCGCCTGAGTGACGGCAGGTCCCCGCCAGCCACCGGGCACCAGCCAGAGCAGCAGGAGAGCACAAGGCAGTGGAGCAGCCAAAGTCAAACATCTCCACAAGCTTTTAAAGCCCAACCGATATAAAATCATCAATTAACGTTTGCCATGTAAGTAATTCCTGCTTTCAAGGAAAAGTGAAAAGCAATTTCGATTTTGTTTATATTTCCACAGAAAAGGACCCCAACCCAGAGCTGGTGTCTTTCAGTCGAGTTCAAAAATGCAGCAAGAGCGGGAGTTTGGGAAGCTTTTCCCTGAGGAGGAGCAGAGCTCCAGCACATTCGGCATTCCACCGCACCTGCTATTTAATTTAATGGACTAGACCTTGCACAGCATTCGGGTCTGCGAGGCAGCCCCGTGGCGCTGCAAGAGCAGAGACGGGATTGTGTCCACCTCCATGCCAGGAGGAAAGGCGGAGGAAGAGGAGGAGGACAGCAGAGGACAAAGCTTGTAGAAGAAATACTGGAGCAGCCCAAACTCACCCAAGCAAGAGTCAATCCTCTGTTAGGATTACATAAAACTTGTTGAACGTTAATATATGCTGCCACCATTCTCCAAACAGTTTATGAACACTATAATTTTCTTCACTAAAACACTGTTTAATAGCACCAATCCCCCCTTCTAATTATAGATGTCTCTTATGCATGATAATCTTTATACAATTAAGCCCACTTAAAAGAATAATTGATTAAATAAAAAAGTGTTTAAATAACATATAAGGTTGTGATAAAAAAATGACAAAAGCTCAAGAGATTGAAAACTAAAGCAGAAATTCTACCCTTAAGTGTATACTAGTGAGTGAAACAGCTGCCCCTACTTTCAAACCTGAATTGGCAGTCCAAAGTTGAAACATTAATATAAAATCACTCTTTCATTAAAAAAAAAAAAAAAAACACCCAAACCAAAAGCACCCAACAAAAAGAACCCACAACTGGCATTGTATGAATTGTGTATGGAAAGACATTAATCTCCCCTCAATATGCTCTTTGGAATAAAACCAGTTGGTTTCATTTCAAATGAAAAAAGCGCCCTCACAAAACGTTACTGAAACTGCGCGTCTAATTTAGGGAAGGATCCTCTAGGTGAAAATATATTTAGGCAGAGAGTCAACATTTGCTGGAAAGGCTGGAGCGCTACTGCTTCGCAAGCAACCCTGTACGCTGCGACTGCACCAACCCAAACGCACCAGTCCCATGAAGGCGACAGGAGCTGCCCCTCCGACGGAGGAGGAACACAGCTCCTCCTGCCTCTCTGTACGCCATCTCCCACCCTGCCCGCTGCCCGACAGGGAAACTCGAGCTCAGCCTAGGTACTGATCACCGTCCCTGTTCCAATCCCTTCTAAAAACCACTTTTATTCTCACAGGTGATAGCTTTTATGACTAAAAGTGCCATCCACCGAAAGCTTATACTGTTCTGCTGATAATTTCTGTTGCAGAAGTACCAGTTCTAGGTCAGAACTGAATATGTGAGTGATGTACAAATGAAAACCAAACCAATCACCCCTTCTTGACAGGTTCTAGAATTAACCCGATTAGAAACATTCAGATAATGAACAGAATGTTCCTCAATGCTGGACAATCTCAAAGTAAACAGTCCTTACATACACTTTTTTCCTCCTTTTTTTTTTTTTTTAAATGTATGTAAAAAAATCACATCCTTGTCCTGGGGCCCCATATAATTATGATTTAATTAGATTAAGTTTCAACTAGAAGCAAATATTTTTATAAGCAGGGGTTTGTAATGGAAGCAGTGGCACAGGTTCCTTTTAGGAACGCAAAAGCTCATGAGAATAAATTCCCAAATAGCCTCCAATTCGAAGCAGGAAGCTCCAAAGAAAATAAGAAGAAAATAAATGGGAGGAAAAAAACCCTTACTGTTAAGAACAACCTGCACATGAAACGAACCGATGTCTCTGCCCTGGTCTGTGTCCGTGCTAGCAAAGAGGCGATCTGGCTTCCCCGCCAAAGACAAGGACAGGAGAACCGTAGTTTTATCACCGCAACCCAGCGCAGTTGGCAGTCCCCGGCACATTGCCACGGGCACTCGCGCTGACAACCAGCTCACCATGGTGGACGGCTTCTACTCGCTCTCCGAGGCAGGGCGGCTCACCAGGCACCCACCTCCTCGCAGGGACTCTTCTCTCCATCCCGTCGGGCGATGCACCGAGCGTACAGCACGAGGAGCGGCTCCCGAGGGCCAGGGAAAGAGCGTGGCACCGTTCCGGCAGCGACTGGAGACCGCGGCACAACTCCCTGGAACCGCCAGCCCTCGCACTGAAGGTTCCCCATGCCACCGGGACAGGCAGCAGCAGGGCAGGAAAACAGATGGCAAAACGTGCGGGTCAACAACACGCTCTAAAGCCAAAGCAAACTCTCCCTCCGATCCCACGCTTCCCGCTTCACCCGCCTGCACGAGCCATCCAAAGGGCCTCTCTGCGCTCAGCCGCCATCTTTGCTCTTCCCAGATAGGTCAAAAACAACTCAATGTTCTGCTTAAGGTCAAAAAACCCAAAGTCAGCTCGGAAAATACCAGTGGCAACAAAAATACCTGTGTGGGAACAAAAGGAAGGGCGGGCTGAATGAGGACCACAAACAGCTGCCGGTTGCCAGCGCCGGGGGAGCGGGGGCCAAGCAGCCTGCCCAGCCTCGGCATGCCGAGCCACGGCCTTGGGTCTTCCCCAGTCCCGCTGCCAGGCCAGACACCTCCTGGCCACGAGGAAACAACTGCAGCCCAGGGAGAGAGATGGGGCCATTTCTTGCCCCATCGGAAAGAAATGCAGCAGCAAGGGCATGTGTGGTAATTTGTGTGGCCTCTGCGTAGCACGTAATCCCCGGCCCTGCTCGCCCTCATCTCTGAGGCTGCTCTCTGGCATTGCCTCTGTCTATAAACTGGAAGACTCGCCTGCGATCGACATGTGGCAATTAAACGGGTGTTTACATTACACCTCCTTCCTCTCCGGCAGCGACAGAGCACGAGGCCACCCACACATTAGCCGGGCATTTCACAACACAGGCATAAAGGGAAAAGACACCCAAATCGCCCGCAGTAGCGCTGCCAGCCGCCCTGCCACCAGCTGCGGCGCTCCCTCCCCAGGGCCCAGGTGCTCTGCATCACGCCCCATGCACACTGTGGCCTTGCACTGGCCCCAGGGCAAGCGGGAGGGTTGTGCCGGTGGCCACACGTGCCACACACTGGCTCAGGAGGTGCCTGGCTGAGGTGAAGAGCTCGCGCTGGAGAGGAACAAGGGGCTGGGAGAAGAGCGATGGAGCAACACCCCCAGTGTCCCACTGCTCCGGCACCACCGTCCCGCAGGGAGCGCCGCCTCCCCCGCAGCAAAGGGCTGCGTTTAAGCACACACACCCCATCCCCTCTGCCCACAACGCACGCGTGTGTAAGGTGCTATTGCCGACAGGCTGCACCTCTCACTGGGGGGGCAGCAGCATGCTGCCAACACTATAAATAGATGGGTCTATTTTTAAGTTGACCATCACTTAGCGCAGTCAAACTTCCTCCCCCCTTCTGCTCCCGCCGTCATTGCTGTGGTTTACGTCCTTGCTCAGCCGCGCATGCAGTACCGGGCTGCAGGGCCAGAGCAGACCGGCCAGGCAGGCCGCCACCTCTGCCATAACTGTCTGCAAACCGAGTTTGCTTTGCCTTTGGGCGCTAATGCCATGTCCTCCTGCAGCTCCCCTCAGCTGCCAGCTTTCTGCCCAGCAAGGGCGGCGCTGGGGCTGTTTCTGGGAGTACCGCAGCTGAGAGGCTGCAGGGAACGGGAGAGCTCCTTCCTCCGCAACAGCATCGCTCCCCGCTGCGCAACTACCTCACAAAAGGGAGGCTCAGGTTTGTTTTTCAGTAGAACTGCTCGTAAGAGGGATTCCCCACTCCATTCCATATTGTAACGAACATTATATAAAACTTGAAAGAAATTCAGCTACAGCTTTTATTTACCATTGTGCATATGGGCTGATGGCTGTGGCAGGCGACCAAGTTTGCCGTCAAGCTGGCCAAGTTTGCTTTTATTACTTCACTGCTACTGTGTGTCTCGCTTAGGAACAAGGGCTGCTTCTAACGCCAGCCCCGGGGCGGCTGCAGCGCTTGGACGGAGGGTTGCGCTGCATCGCCCAGTCCAGCCAGGTGGCACCTCGGGAGGGACGCTGCTTCCCCGTGAAGGACGGTGCAGGACCACCGCCGAGTTATTAATCCCCACCAAAGCAGCGACAGTCTCACCTGCGCCCTGCAGCACCCAGCTGGGTAAGAACTGTGTGAGAAACCATTAAAAGGTTCTTCTGAAATGCCGCCCAGGGCTGGCACTGAGGGTGATGCACCTAAGGTTTTTCTCTTGGGAGGACTGGATGCTTGTAAAAGATGAATCCAACATCACCAGCTTACAACTAGGTGAATCCTGGGGACCTCTTCTTCACAGGAGTTTCATCTCCTGGAATCACGGAAATTGCAGTAGTGTCCGAAAGCCCCTGGCACAGAAAGGGCCGTATCCCAGGAGTGGGGCTGGACAGACACCTACCACCCTCGGAAACGGCACTGCAAGGCTGCTTGCAGCAAACCCTTAGCTTTGGACTGTGTATGGCACAGGTACACTATAATTGCAACAGATACTAGGAAAAGCTGGGCCTTGTTTTGAAAGAAGACCCACAGACCGCTCCATTTCCAATTAAATCCTTCTATTCTTTGAGCAAGACTGTGCCGCAGCAGGAAACTGAAGTCTCCCAAAGAGATCTGGCACCATCCAAGCACCCCGCAGCTCTGCACTCGCCGCCTCGGTGGATATGCTCTGAGGCAAACACACATGACACCGGGACGCTCAGATACTGCGCACCATTTCAGACATTCCCAGCCCAATGGAAAGGCACCTTTTCCAGCAGCTCCCTCAGGAAAAGAAGGGGTACCACCAACTTCATCTCCTGATGGGAAGTGATCCTACAGCCCTGTAGCAGCTCCGGCATTTCAGACCGCACACCAATAAATGACCTCTCCCCACTTTGCAGAGAGCGGTGTTTCCCATCTCCTAAGGTTGCCATATTTCTTGGCCTGGGCAGTTTTAAAAAAAAAACAAAACAAAACAACCCAAGGGGTGACCTACTGGTTCCATTTTGAAGCCAAGTTGTTGCTTGCTAAATTGTTATGACCTTCCTCCTCCCCTCTCTCCCCTCCTAGTCATGAGCAATAGGAATTAAATTGATTCAGTCTATCAGTGTTCTGCATCTAAGTGATTAAATTCAGCCACTAGAAAAATCTGTTTTGTGCTGCATCTGAGGAGGAGCAGCGCTGTCACTGGATCCAGCCCCCAGCCTCCGAGGGAGGGAGGCGGCAGCGTGCGGAGGAAAGGCACAGAATGGAAAATACAGACTTGGTCATTGTGCGTTTATCATAGGCGTAATCTTCCCCCTCCCCTCCCTTTTTCTAGCTGGATCAGTTATTAGATGCACCATTAAAAGTAGCTTCACAGAGAGAGATCGCTGGGGTAGACTGAGGAGGAGGAGGAGGCGCTGCTGGGGCAGCGGCGCAGGCAGCAGCACCGCCACAGCATCAGCACATCAGGGTTTTAGACCCGTGATGCCACAATCAGTGAATTATCGATTCCCAGACAGATGTTAGAGGACCGGAGCAAGCCAGCCTCACCGACATTTAGGGCACCTCCCCATCCTCAGTACAGTCTGTCTCTCGCACACACGCAGAGCAGTACTAGTCCTAATTTATCCGGCCTGATGACCACGCAGCATTCCTAGGAGACAGATGCCATGCTCCCTGGGCTAGTTCCAGTCCTCGCAACCAGCTGACCGTCTATTTTAAGCTGCTCAGCTGGGATTTTACTTTGGGACATCCAAGCTGAGAGGAGCATTCTTCCTCCTTCCCTTTCTTCCACATGGCAATTAAGAGAAATTAAAAAGGCTGGATGATTTAACACATCTGCATAGCTCCCGTCTTCAGACAGCAAGCTGTAAGGAAGGAGACAAACCCAATGGGTCTGGGAAGGAGGAGCCGGGGCGGCAGGGTTGCAATTTGTATGCATCTGCGTAAGCGTTGAGTGATCCACCGAACGGGGTATCGGAGCCAGAGAGAATCCAGCTTGGGTGCTGCCGTGTCCTCACTCCCTGCCCTCTCCATCCCCCGACTGCTGCCCCTGGGGACTCTTCACCCGCCAGCGAAACACAGAGGCACTACGGCTGTTCTCGGCACTGCAGAGGATCCGGCCCTCTCTGTTTCAGGAATTTAGCAGGAGAACAAACGCACACACAGAGAAAGAACATACTGAAATGACTGCCTGTTCAACCCGCATCCTCCAGAAGTTCCTCGCTTCCTGCATCTGTGGGATTCCTGGCACGGCCAGTGCTCTGACCTCCCCCGACCTCCCCAACTCCATCAAAGGGCCTCATCTAAATAGGTCACTCCTCGCAGAGGGAGTAAAGTTCAGAGGAACTGAGAGACTTACTGGCTGCCTTAATCATCACACCCTCCTCCACCACCTCTGCTGAGAAAAAAAGAGAAAAAAGAAAAAAGGAAAAAAAAAAAAAAAAAAAGACATCCACAGTGGCAGAGACAAAATGCTATGGAAAGGAAAATTCGGATCTACGTACTGTGGTGGCTGAATTTTAAGCAGTATGAAGTCTAAGAATACATCTGGAAACACACATGCAAATTATTCACAGCTAAAAATAAATGTCTCTGCTGTGTATTACTCTCCAGTGTAAAAGGGTAGTGCTAATATTAATTGAAGGGTTTTGTTGCATTTGTTTTATTTTATTTTTATTCAAGATCAGGACTGATAAATTATTTCTTTAAAATCACATAGATTAAATTATCCAGATAATTTAAAGCATTATACACTTAAATTAATATTACTTATAGCAAACTACCAATTGCCCCAGGCAAACTACATTACCAAGAGTTTCACTTCATTTTTGAAGTCAATATCCTTTGCTTTGGAACCCAGTGTCCTTCACGTCACCTCTGCAAAATGCCACATCCTCCTTCCCTGTGCTTTTTCAAGGTTTAGGACTAGCAAATACAAACCGAACCAGACTCGCAAGCCGGAGCTCTTCAGCAACGGGCTCGATGCTGATTTACATCAACAGAAGCCGCTGCCGTATTTTCCCCATCAGTGCCTTAGAGGAAAGCTTACAAACTTAATTCCCTCTTTACATTTGCTTATTCAAGTTCCAGCTGCATCTCCCCCTAACGTCCCATTAGGGCTTTCCTTTTAATTACTTTTTCATGTCATCTGCGCATTCCTTGCAAGGTCCTCTTTCTAGGAACTTGGCGCTCTCTCCCCTGGCCCCCTTCACTAAGGATGTTTTCTTCCTTCCTCCACCCTTCCCACAAGCCATCACCATCCCGCTGTGCCTCCACACTCCATTTCTTGCCCACGCCAGCCCTCGGCACTGCTCGAGTTTGACATGCCAGGCTCAGACCCGCACGAGGCAGCGAGCAGGGGCACGGCAGGCATTACAAAGACGGGAAGTCGGGCACAGTGAGGAGCTTCTCATTCATGAGCATTATGGTCTCTGCTTAATGACAATTCCGCATTATGCAGACTGTCCTTGCGACTGTCGTAAAAGATTAAGGAGCATAAAAACAAACTACTTAATTGCAGGAAGGTGTGCAAACCTATTCCCTCTGCCTGCACCTAGTGCTCTTCGGAAATACCTTTAAAGAAAAGAAAACCCTGGGATAGATGACATCAGAGAGATGCACAGCAGAGCTGCCGTGGCTGTCCACGCGCCACCCAGAGACAGGCAACCAGGACACGGCACAGCAACTTCTGGGCTCCTCGGGGCTGAGAAGACCCTCTTCTGGCCCACCTCGTCCCCACACCAAGAAGGCACGGGCCATCAGTCGCAGCGAATGCCCCCACTGCCTCCACGCTGCCGGTCCCTGCCCTGCCCCGTCCCCAAGCGAACCCCGGTACTTGGCACTGGTGAGACTCCACCAGGAATGCTATGTTCAGTTTTGGGCCCCTCACTACAAGAAGGACATCGAGGTGTTGGAGCGTGTCCAGAGAAGGGCAACGGAGCTGGTGAGGGGTCTGGAGGACAAGTCTGATGAGGAACGACTGAGGGACCTGGGGTTGTTCAGCCTGCAGAAGAGGAGGCTGAGGGGAGACCTTATCACCCTCTACAGCTCCCTGAAAGGAGGGTGCAGAGAGGTGGGGGCTGACCTCTTCTCTCTGGTGACAAGGGATAGGATGAGAGGGAGTGGGTTCAAGTGATGCCAGGCGAGGTTTAGACTGGATATTAGGAAAATTTTTTCACTGAAAGGGTTCTCAACCATTGGCACAGACTGCCCAGGGAGGGGGCGGGTTCGCCATCCCTGGGGGTGTTTAACAAAAGGGCCGACGTGGCACTTGGGGACATGGTTTAGCAGTGGTTTTGTCAGGTGAGGTGAATGGTTGGACTTGGTGGTCTTAAAGGTCCCTTCCAACCTCAACAATTCTATGATTCTATGATGGAAACACAGCAAATGTTTTTGCTGAGATAGTCCGGGTTTAAGGCCGTGAACCATCCCATGGCTCTATCAGTCCGGCAGGCGGAACATGGCCAAGTTCCCCCCCAGCTCAAAGGAAACACCAAACACCGTAACTGCCATTAGCTGTACCCGAAGCACATACTGAAGCTAGTGTGTGGCTAAGAGTTAGGGAGGTCATTCCACAGGAAAAAAGCACACTCCTTTTAAGAAAGTCTAAGTTAATTTATACATTATATAGGCTGAAAAAAGAATAGCCTTTTTCTGCATAACTGTGCTCTTCTTTTTTGTAGTGCAATAGGCAGAAAGACATCTTTCTTCCCCATTCTGCTTAAAAAATCATCTTCTTCGCTACCAAGATGAAAGGCTGGAATCAACATCAAGACACACAGGAGAAATCAGTTTACTCACATAGTACGAAACAACAGAAAATAAATTCACCCACAGATGTGGCTGAAACTGCTCCAAATTCAGGCCAATATCCTTCAAGTTTAACTACACATCACTGCAAAAGACAAGACAAATCAGCCACTTGGACAGCACTTTGAAAATGTAAAGTGCCATGTAAGTATTATTATTACTAGCAGGCTGCTGAGGGTGTCTCCTATATTTACCATCTGGGAAAGATAACTACTTTAAACAGTCTGTTTGAAAAAGTCCCAAGAGCAGTTAACATTTTCCAAATATCCTCCCAATCAGCCACAAATTATGCAAAATAGTGAAGCGCCTTTTCCCATTTCACCTTAGCCCCTGGGAACCGGGGAAGGGTTCAAGATTGAAACTCTCCCCACTTGGACGCACCGGCTATGGAAGATCCTCCTGCCCACCCAACGCAGGGCACTCTGCCAGGAGGATTCAGTCGCAGCGGTGGCACATCTCCCCTTACAAACCACGGAGAGCATCACACACCATTTCTCTCTCCTCGGTCTGATGTTCGGTTTAAACCGGATGATTTGTTCTGCATTAATATTTCAGTAGCACTATAAGCAAACGAACGGATTTCTTCCCGGGCTGGGAGCAACAAGCACATGGGCTCACGAGACACCACGCGTGGCTGCGTGCTGACACCGATGCTTCACCGCTAACTCCTGCTTGAGGAGGCCATGGGAGCACAGGGAAGAACGAGACGTGGAGGAGCACAGGCTGATCCTTCATTCCATGGGAACGTTTTTTCCAGCCATATACCGTACAAAATAGCGTCCAATTTGCAGCTCGTGTAAAGCAGCGCAGTCCACAGCGCTGCTGACGTCCGGGTCACATTCACTCATGCCCTGTGGGTGTAGATCAGCACAGCTCCTCTCATCTTGAGCAGTTTTGCCAGTTCATATCCACAAACAATCTGGCTGAAATCATCAACTACCTCTTAATTCTTTTATTTTTAGAGCACTTCCCTGATCACCAAAGGCCATGGCAAAACCGTACTACATATTAGCATTTTTACGCAGAATTATTACTGTGATAAGGCCGAACAGCACCTGATGCCAGAGCTGGTCTGTCCTATTTCCACGGCTCTACTCCAGTTTGATTTACATCACGTAAATAGAGGTCAAAAGCAAGCCTCCAGTCCCAAAAGATGCATTATCTCAGACTGCACCTTCCATACGTTTTACGGAGCAAATTTTTAGGTCAAGGAATAGTATATAAACCTATCCACTTAAACAGAAAAGCAGGAATGGAAATGATGAATGAAAAGAGTCAACCAAGCACAAAGCTTACATTTCACCAGGAACCCACATCCTAGTTATTGATGAACAAGATGCAGTTCTGGCATTACAGAGGTTTTAGCCAACATTTACTAATTATATACTTCAGAAACATGACCATAAGCTGCTGAAGGTGTATCTGGTGATGCCACTAAGGTATTTAAGCTAGCGGCACTTGAGGCTTGTTTGCCAACGAACCCAAGCCATGAAGCCTTGTGCCTCGTACGGGCCAGCTGCCAGCAGCTGTGCTGGGGAGGGAGAGAGCCTGAAGCCACTCAAACCGAGCTGAGCACTCCCACGTACGACCCAGTTAGTTCGCAGTGTCGCAGCCGCTCACGGGAACGTTCCTGAGTTCTGTTTTCAGCAAAGGAAATGTAGAGGTTATAACATTAAACACTCTGGCCACTGGCAGCAGGCAGCCTCGCGAGGCACTGTTAGCCTCCCCAATTCACCAAAAGGACACTAAAATGTGCTACGTGGTGTGCTTTGAAACATCAAACGGCAGCAAGGAGGGGACATCTTTCCTTCAGGTACAATTCTAATTGCTCGTTCTTGCTTTGCTAGTAAAAATCCAACACACACCCTTAGTCAATCAGCAGGAAAAAGCAGCTGAACCCTTCACTATAAGAAACGCTCAAGCCCCCTTCTCTCTCCGCAGCCGCAGACCCCGGCCCCAGGACCGGCAGCCTGCAGCGGGCAGTGACACAAGGTGACGGCAGCAGTGGGATGCTCTTCCCGCGCACCCGCCACGGCCGGCCCTGGGGACATGGGCAGACAAGGTCACATTCCAGGGAGGCAGAGCACGAAGACGGAGCGATGTTTATGTTGATTCGCTTGCTTTCGCGATCGCTGGGTATTTAATCTCTGCAGCTCTTTTCTTTTGACACGACGGGCTCCTCTGGAGTCATCACAGCCTGAAGAGTCCATCAAGTAAAAGCATCCAGATTCCACGAACAGCCAGCACAGCTCACTCCCACGTCCCCGACTACTCAGAGCTCACTTCCATTTTGACAGGCAGGCTTTCTAAGCTCCAGACAGGAATAAGACATTTCAAGTGGCCAGTAAGTAAGTAAATACAACTTGACGAATTTCGCAGCACACCCAAAGTACTGCGTGTGGAGCGGCAGCGGCATGGGCACAGCGTGCACGGAGCTCCAGCCCCACGGGGTGGGCCACCACGGCGCTACAGGTCCCTTAGACAGCGGAAAAGGGGTTTCTCTCTCTCTCAGTCCTTTTCTTTCTCCCTGTTCGAGAATCTGTTGCTGGGCTTGAAAGTGATGCAGCCTGGTTTTTACCAGGTATTTTTACTTTCTTAAAGTCAAAATACAGTCAGAAGATCAACTGAAATACAGCTTTTCCATAGCACCTAACTGACTTTGTGAACTTCGGAGCATAAATCTAACTAAAGAAGATGGGGGGGGGGGTGGGGGGGGGGTGGAAACAAAGCAAACAAACCAAACCAAAAAAAATCAATAGCTATTACTTCTAGAATTTTACTGTTCTCTTTTTTTGATTGTTTTCCAAAACTACAGGACAGAGAGAAGAGTTTCATAGAATCATAGAATGGCTTAGGTTGGAAAGGACCTTGAAGATCATCGAGTTCCAACCCCCCTGCCATAGGCAGGGACACAAACTGGCAGTTTCAAACTGTCCAAAAATGGTAGAATTTGTGTTACGCTTAAACAAACCTCTGGTTCAAGTTGCTTTGAACTCAAGATCAGTATCTGCTCTGTATTATCAGACAACATCTGATTTTTGTTCCTTCGCTTTTGTTTTCCTTTTTAGAGGTTTATTTTTGAAAGAGAACTATGTAACAGGGCCTCTTCCATTTCAGGAAAAGTAAATAAAATGCTTTGCAGGGAGGATGGGGGATGAAGGAACAACGCCAGCTAGACTAAACTCTATGAAGGTGAATTTATTTGTCATCATTTGGTATCACAGCAGCACTGTGACTTTGATCAAGGTCATGACAAGGTGCTGCACACAGACACGCTCGCTCCCCCTCGGAAAAGCCTGCAGTTACGGCAGCAATAGGAAAGCTGCACTATTACCCCAGATTTTGGGTGGGGACCTGAACGAGACCAAAATAACTCAGTAAATCAGTGCCACATCTGCAAAGCTACGTTCCTAAATCATGGTGCCAGCACAACCATAACGCCGTCTTTCTCCTCTTTACTCCTGGACTCATCTGGGAGACCACAGCAGCTCAAAACATCCCCTTTCCTCAGCACTAACTTACCCAAACTCCACTAAAACTCTGTCAGCAGCGCAAAGCCCTGAAAGATGTCTTTCCAGGGCAAAAAGAAACCAAGTCACCATGGAGGATCCATCAAGTCCTGAGCCGTTTTTAGCCCTAATACCCAAATACAGAGAAACCATCGGTACAAAGGATTCGGTGGGATCTCTGGAACTTCTTGGGATAACTTGGCTTCCTTCCTTGGGATTGCTGCTGCTGAGACCAAGGCCCCTGCAAGAGTTTATGTGCTACACCAAGGCTAATTCTCTGGGTGCAGACATGCTCTTAAACACAAGAAGTACTGGGGTGAACTCTTACAACCAGAGTAGGAGAACCCTAGGAAAGTCCTCTCAGCAGGAGGACGGGACTCTGCCAGAGCTGGGTTTTGTGCAGAGCATTCAGGAATAGGAAACGAAACGGACAGAAGAGAGGCCAGTAACTTCTTTAGCCTGGTGGGGACAGGAGGCAAGTATGAGAAATACTTAAGTTCCTGCTTACTAGGAAATGCTTGGCACATAACGTGAAGCCTGAAGGGGGTGTTAAAGAGAAGTACATTCAGCGTTATGGGAAAGTTAATGAGAAGCTGTAACCATTATGTATGTATCGTATATGGAAAACTAGGTGAGGCCCCTATGGACCATTATATACTGCATGAAACTTTATGGACAGTGTAATGTATTATTTTTAATGATTCCCTTGCCTACTCTGGGCCCTGGAAACCAAGAAGAGCTTGCCTAGCTTCCTGGTGGTGTTTCAGCAATGACACCTTGCTTGTTGCTAGATTTCTGGGTTATTTTAATGAGAAATAATTGGGTTACTTTCCAAGATTCCACAAAGCCGATATGTGCTGAACAAAAACTCTGAGAAAGTTGCTGCTGTGTTGCAGTGCTCTTCACATCCTTTACCTTTCAGAGGGTTACCTCCCCTGGCAAACCATTTATCTACAAATATGCCCGCAAAAACATTGGCACTTCTGCTAGTTCAAGTTTGCATTGTCATCATTCATCTCCAGGGAGAGCCAGGCCACAGAAATGACCAGCTGCAACATCACAACAATTGCCCCTGCAGGAGATGTATATAATGAAAATTGAAAGCTGCAGGATGAACTTCTTACATACTTGTCCTTTTGGTTTATTCATCAGAAATAATTATCTGCGCTCGCATTCACAGGAGCACATACTTTATGATGTACATTAAAATTTAATGGATTTTTAATAATACTGTAACTACAGCAGAAGCAGAAAAAAAGACAGACATTAAACCATATGTGCTGTGTTGGTGGGTAAATGGTGTTGGGCAAACATCAACAACACATAACCAGTTTAGCATCAGCGACGGGAAGGAACTGTTACTTCCAGTGTTTGAAAATCGTAGTGATCTCTGATCCTGAACGTTTAGCTTGAAATCTCCCTCAGTAGCAGAAGTTTGCGTAGGCACGAAATGACCACACGAGTTTCTGAATTTCAGGACCCTGCAGGTGACACCCTTGGGCTTTGACAAGTAGCCAAACTCCCCAAATTAGTTTCTCCACCTCTGCAACAGAGAGAAGCAATACGAACGCACCCCCCGACGGGGGCATGGGAACGTGTCTGAATTCCGATTTCCATTGTCCCAGTTAAAATACTCCCAGTATTTTACGAAGCTATCCATGTCCATTCCTTAAGCATCACAGAAATTACTGCTCCAGCAGGAGACCGACGCTCTAAGCACTTTCCACAGCTAACGAGTCAGTGCAAAGCATCACCGTGGCACCAATACTTGGACTGACAGCTATTTATAGACTAAGAAATTATATACATGGTGTCCCCACCAACAGTGACACATCTTCATTCAGGCATGAGTCACCTATTCACAAGCATGTTTCCAAAAATAAATCCTATTTACCAGAATTAAATTCTACATGCTCAGAAGAAAATGTGTCCTTAAAAACAAAACAACAGGAAAAAAGGCACGTTAGCAAACCACACAACAGCAAACAAGCACTGAAGTCTTCTGCCTGCAGGTCTCCGTGTTTCGTACAATCACGCTGAGGCTGGAAATGTTTAAGATGGTCATACATTGTCATTACAAACCCCTGCCAAGGTCACCCGAGTGCTACCGTCCAAAATGAAGCATCCAGAATATTCCTGGCGACTCGCGCTTTGCAGAAATAGTAAGTATATTGCAGTTATTAGAGAGAACAGACAGAGAGAGCGCCAAGTAATCCCAGAAAATGTAGTGTTAAATAGAGGGTTCAAACCACAAAGCTGTTGATGGGGAATGTTAAAAATGTCAGCGTGGCTGAAAGACATTCGCCAGTGGGGAATGTCAAGTAGCGAGCTACTGTTCAGCAGATGCAATAAAAAAAACCGTAAGGGTACTTGAGTAATGGGACCGACATTACAGTTGTTGATACATATTATGTCCAGAAAGCAAAGAAATAAATGGATAAATAAATAAATAATGCAAAAATGGAACAAGTTCAAACTTCTTTTATAGTAATAGTCTCCAGTTGAGCATAATCACCAAAGCTATAGTGATAAGATTGCCAAAACTAGACAAACATCTGTGAGATGAATTCATCTCAGAGGGGAAGCCAACAGCTTGTTATCATTAAAGAGGCAATGCTCTCTCTGCGTTTGAACTGCAGGCCGCCTTGTTACGGCGTTTGCTGAGGCAATCGCACCAGATGTTGGCAGCTAGCTTCAGATGGATGACAAGCACCTGCTGTTGGGGAAATTAAATGCTCGTCGGCCTCCTCTCCTTCAGGGGAGGGTGGGCCGGGAGGGGAAGAGAGGGAGTGGTGACGGCTGACCCTCTGAAATAAACCTATTTATGCAAAGTGACAGTAAGTGCCGGTTTGCCAAGCGGGGAAACAGAGTGGAAATTCATTGGATCCCTTCCATTGCCCCCGGTGAAATCCGCTCCCACCCTCCCAGTCCTGACAATTAACACGGCACCAATCTGAACTCGCTAAACTACTCATCAGAGTAATAGAGTCAACAGAGGGACCTTCTCCCAAAAAGTCACCGCTCGCACAGCGACTTCCCCACACGTGGAGCACTGCCACAGCAGGGTCCGCTGCGCACCTGCTTTTCCAATAAAGCCCACCGGAGCAAGCCTAGCACCCGAAGGCACCGCGGACCCACAACACTTTGGAACGCCATCGTTAAAATAAATCGGTGCTCAAAGTGGAATCCTGCCCATGCTCACATTTGCTCCGATTTAAAAGCAGTGTCCCGGAACAGGGGTGCAAACGTAGTCTCACCTTCGCTGCCAGCCGGCGGTACGCGAGCGTGCCTTACCGGTGCGTTTCAGCCCAGCCTCTCTCTGCATTAGGAGCGGCAGCAAAGGTCACGATGGGCACCGCAACTCATTTTAAAAAGAAAACACATCGGAGCTTCCTCTCTGATGGACTCGCTAGTGTTCTCAACTTTCTATGAAAAGAAAAGCTGCAAAATGTGAACTCCTTTTATATGAACAATCATTTCTTTACGATATATCCAATACTGTCACTTCTTCAGACTTCCACAGGGATGACATTACAGCAAAGAAATATATTCTGTGAGATACTCTGCCAGCAGGACCCATCAGAGCCTGGACCACTACTCAACAATGTTTTGCACTGGACCGTAAATTGAAACCACCATGGTTAATTCCTGTTCACCCCAAACCCCTCGCAAACATCCCCGACAGAGACGACGTTTCTTTGATCTAAACTGGCCACATGCATTTTAGGTATCCTTCAGATTAAGAGGCCGTTAATCCTCATTCTGCTTAGATTATCTTAATTGGCTCTTCGTTTGAGCTACTTTGCCCTTGTCCCCATTTCTGAAGTTATATTTATAAATACATCTACTGTAACCACACACACAGAGCACAACCTCGCACATCTCTCCCTCTCAGGGCTGGCACATACTCCCCGGTACCGGATGATTATCCACAGGACTGACGGCGACCAACCTGCCACGCTGGGCTACCAAAATACACTCAGGCGCATTTTTTCCCTAGAAAATAAAACACTAAGTTCTCCTAAGAGAGATACACGTGTGTAAGATGGACGTCAAGCGAATTTCATACTCTCTCTCTGCAGAATTAGCAGGAGTTCAATTAAACTGGTCATACCTCAATATTGCACATGTGAACAAATCTCAGTTACCTCACTTCTAGGACTGACTGAAAATCGCCTTGTGGATTTTTAGCACCCTGATGGAAAATCATAGGAATAAATAAAAAGAACAAGCACACAAACAAAACAAGAACCGCCAGGGTCTGCACAGAACCCTCCACTTTAAAAACACATTTTACATCAGAAAAATATAAGTTTTTAAAAAACCCAGCTGCAGATCAAACCAGGCATTTTTTTAACACGGTACAGCAGGGTGAAAGACAGACGCGCCTGGATCAATGGCTGGAAGGTGGGCTGATGAGTGCACAGCTTTATTCCCGGGAGCAGAGTAAGCGCGGCGGCCATGGCGCTGGGCATGGCGTCGCTGGCTTGCGGCGAGGGAGCGCCTGGCACCCCTCTGCTCACCAGCACCGACCCTGCGCACTGCCAGCTGAACGCGGTACGAGAGACCGAGCACGGCCATTCATTTCCACGTGGAAAAAACGTTATTGCACCTCCTTCCAATAACGTGTGCTCTTTTTCCACATTTGGAACAATTTATATGAAGTTCCTCATGGATACTTTTAAAAGCCCTTTTCTTTAAGGGCCCAGACTCAGAGCTGCATTTAAAAAACCCTCACATTTCACATCCTATCACTCAGTATGAGTGTATTTATTATGTAGGATGGTGACAACGATCAAACGTTTACTCTCCAATCATTTATGTTTTAACTAGCTCACTTTGGCTGATGAGCCTACCCTACATTTGCGTGCCGTACAGTACAAGCTTCAATTACACCATACAAAGTTTTAAATAACTGCCACTATTTTTTCATTAGAGAACCAATGTTAAAACATGAGTTTTCCCAAGGCAAAGCTTTGGCACGCTCAACTGTAGCTGCTCAAAAAACAGAAGTAATGTTCTGGACCCAGGTTATCACTTTGATGGGTGCCAGGAGCAGTGCCTCCATCTATAAATAACCTCCCGGGGAGTCCAGGAGGCTGCGCTTCAAGACAAGTGCCAAAAGGCATCTGATGCAATTTTGCAGCATATATTGGAAATATCTATCAGAAGATTTTACCTGACTTGTGTTGCTGTGGTTTAACACCACTATCTTCTGCTTTTGATGCGGCTCGCCAGGGCAGAGTTCATCCCACTGATGTTTTCCTGCATAGCAGCCAGAGCTGGGGGCCCTGCTCCCAAAGAGGGGCTGCGACCCGCTACCACAGCACACCAAACCCAAATAATTCCCTTCCGGAGAACTTCCACATCTACAACCCCACTCATCCACACTGGGGCTGAATCCAAGAACACTCCAGGGATAATTTAAAGATGTTCCTAAACACAAGTAAGTAAATTTGTTAGGTATTTTATACAGCCTATCCCGTTTGTATAAAATAAAAGCTGGGGTGAAAAACAAAACTGACTTTCTTGGGGTCTCAGAAAAGATACAGGTCATCTTCATGGGTTTGGCTCAGTGGCAAAACTGATACAAAGACACTCCAGACAAACATTCCCAGACCTGTTGGAGGAGGAAACGCAAATATTTTCTTAGAACTTTTTTTATCCCCAAACATGGCCCCTGATTAATTACCGATTTCATTTGGGCTCTTGGGATGATTCTGGGTCCCCAATGGTGCATCATGCTCTGCGAGCTCAGGATCAGCACTGCTCCCCTACTATTACTAAAGTACGTGAGACAGAACGGAGGGCACTACCCATAACTTTATGCCAAAAAAAAAATAAAATAATCAAAGGATATAGCAGAGTTGTCTTAAAATAAATAAATTTCAAACAAAGGATGCAGGCCCTGCCCTTTGTGCTCCTGGGAGCTGGGATGCTTCAGCTGTACCAACGGCAGAGCTGCACCACCTGCGCAAGCACAGAGCCCTGAGCCAGCCCCGGCGCTGCCAGCATGCGCTCGCCCCCAGTCCACGGCCACCAGCACAGCTTCTGCAGTTAAGTCCACATCCACGAAGGCTGCGAGGGACACGAGCGGTGGCGTATTTACATCTCCCGTGCCCTTCAGAGGTTACGAAGTAAGAAAGGCGAGGAAATGTACGGCGAGATAAAGCAGCTTGCGCAGAGTCGGGCAGCGAGCGGGTGGCACAGTGGGACACAGAAGACAGATGCTCGGGGCGCCGGCTCCCCACCACAACTACCTGATCTCACGCGGGCTACGGCGCTACAGCACAAAAGCTTCCTTGCCATTTCATTTAACCAGAGTAGAAAAGGAAATAAAATTGTACTTCAAACTTCTGCTGAGTTCTGATACAGCCTTCTGGCCCACAAATCCCGCCTTAACGTTTCCTCTTTTCATACAATCCAGGTAGAAACCAACATCTAATTTAAAACAAAACCACTTCCACAAAGCATGTGTCTTATTACAGACAACCTACAAACTGACTTCCTGCGTACTATTTTTCATTGACAGAATGAAAACACTGACTTCTTTTTAAGTAACGATCGAGTTTGTCAGTTTGTTTAAAAAAAAAAAAAGAAAGAAAAGAGCATGTGTGGGAGGGAGAAGAAATAATAAAAAGTGCTTTAGGCCATGAGGAACCACTATATCCCAGATCCCTTTGCCACATGCCAAAGCAAAAATTTAAAGGAACATTCATTATCCTTCGGAATATCATGGACAGTCAAATACGGAAATCCAGGAACACTGGAACTTTAAAGCATAAGCAAAGGGCAGAGGCAGCAGCGCGAACAAGGCTGGCTGCTGCTCCCTGTTACTGTAGCAGAGCAGCCCCCACAAACTGTGTTTTTCATTGTCCCAAACTTACCAGAAGCTGCCAACAATGACACATTTGTCAATGGCTCATTCTGTTTTAAGGAGGTTCAATGACTCAAGTTAAGCAATTTCTCCCGAGGCACACCCAGGTAACTTCGAAAGAAGAATATAATGAGCTACACGCTCTTCCGCGCCAGGTCGAGAGCTCAGAACGGCTTTGGAAGGGAACAGTGAGGTGAGCAGCAGTTAAAAAAACGCCAACACATTCTCTATTTTATGGCATATTACAAATGTTTTGGGAACTCCGGCTATTACAGCCTGGAATGTAAATAAGAGTCCAAATCTGTCCCTTCATTTCATAAAATGTAGCCATTTCACAAATATTGCCTCTGGAAATACAGTGCTGAAAAATGTGAAAGGCTAACAACTTGTCAAACCAAAAAATTACTTTTCTGCAAAGCAAACACTTTAAGAATAGACCATCCATGTATCCTATTGACTATTAAATCTACAGATCAATGTCCAACAGAGGTAACAATACAATTCAAACTGTAGGCCAAGTCTAAATTAACTAAGCTTTCACTTTCATACAAGCGAAATTCCTTGCACCTCCTGACTCTGGCCTCAGCCCCAGCTCCACACAGACTTCCAAATCCCCCCAAAATGAACCCATGGCGAGCAAACCACCTTTTCTCATGCTAACAACTCTATTGTAATAACATCTTCAGAGGCCACGCTCAAGGTTTCAGGGAAAAGTAAACCACTGGAGTGCTTAATACTACATCAGCACGTTAACTCGTTCACACCCAGACAGCCTTGCCAAACAAGGAGGGGTTTTCTCTCCTGTTTTCTTGATTTACATTTTCACAGCTGCCAGGGAGGAAAGTACGCAGGAAGCAAGTTCTGTAAACCACCCGATGAGGCTGAAATCCTCGGTGTGGATCCCACCTCCTTCCCTCTCCCCCCTCCCGGCATGCTTCCCCAGAGAAAGCAGAGGGACTTTATTACAAACGATTATTTTTTTTCAAAGGTTAAAACGGTCACTATTTGCATTGCTGCCCATGTTACAACGTGTGACATTGTAGGACCGAAGAAGGCAATTCTCATCCCCACGTTTTGCTGTCAGCAGCCTTCAGCTTTGGTGCTCTCGGCAGAGAGAACCTGGCTCTGCTGCGGGGAGCGCAGACGGGGCTCGCCACGCCGCTTGCCTCTCCCTTGCCCAACTGCCACCCGACAGCAAGTCACGGCTACAGAAGGAAGAGATGAGAAAATTACACGTTTTCACAAGCTCAACGGTTTCACAGAAAAAAAAAACCCACAACATCAGGAGCTAGATATTATTATTCCACTGGTCTGGTTTGCGTCTCACAGGAAATAACAAGTGACTGTACAAAATGCTTCAGATCCAGAGAGGTAATTCAGAAATCCTGTCTTGCTTCAAAATTTCCAAACTTTAAAAGTCATTCCTGAGGAAACAACATATTCCAAGCAAAAGTTGAAACATGCCTACAATTTGTCTGAGGGACCTCATGGCAAGCCAGAACAGAAAACAAAACTAATGCATCCTGGGCTGTTTCAATTTCATCTGAAAATTTAAAATAAAAAGCAAATGCCATAGCACTCTTCCACAGAAGTCACTTTAGGATTGCTGTGGAAAAAAACCCAAACATAAAGCCAATGCTCCTGCTTCGAGGTTTTCAGAAGCAAACCAGCTGGGGCCACCAGCACTGCTTGCCTAGCAGTTTGAAATAACTATGCAAAAATATTGTTTGTCCACAAAACTATTTTGTGCATCTCCTTTAAAAATCACCATTCTTTTTCCAAAAAGTCTAAATTTAAAGTGTGTTCTCTCTCACCGAAGAAAACATGCTTTTTCTACAAGAACAGTCCTATATGGGCTGATCTAATCGCTCACGACAACTGAGATGTACCTTTACCGTAACTCTGTTCCCACCGTGCTGGAAACAGGCTGGAAGGACACAGCGGCCTTTTCATTCAAAGGGCTGTTCCCACCAAGACTGATTACAGTATTTCAGTAAGAAGATTTTTTTACTCAGTATTCAGAATGATTCAGAAATACTCAGAATGATGAGGGGACTGGAGCATCTTTCTTATGAGGAAAGGCTCAGGGACTTGGGGCTTTTTAGTCTAGAAAAAAGATGACTCAGGGGGGATCTTATCAATACTTATAAGTACTTAAGGGGAGGGTGCCAGGGAGACGAGAATAGCCTTTTTTCAGTTCTGCCCAGTGATAGGACTAGAGGTAACGGGCACAAAGTGGAGCACAGGAAGTTCCATCTTAACATGAGGAGGAACTTCTTTACTCTGAGGGTGGCAGAGCACTGGCACAGGCTGCCCAGAGAGGTTGTGGAGTCTCCCACACTGGAGACATTCAAAACCCGCCTGGACGCTGTCCTGTGCAACTGCTGTAGGTGTCCCTGCTGTGGCAGGGGGCTGGACTCAGATGATCTCCAGAGGTCCCTTCCAACCCTGACGATACTGTGATACTGTGAGAATTCTGTTTCGACAATCGGGTCAAAAAAAGCGTGCCTGGAGCCCAACCACATTAACGTTTCAATTAATGACCGCACGCAATCGTTTGGGTTCGTAAGCTCATCAGGCGGTCCCTCCATCCCACACCGTGAAGCCCGGCCGGCACCCCACCGAAGCGGCCTCAACGCCAAGGGGGGGGACCCGCAGCCGGGGCGCCAAAAGGGTTAAAATCCCATGTCAAACAGCAAGTCCTGGCTCCGGACCAGAAGGGACATGGGAACCAGGGCAGCTGAGCTATAAAGGCCTTATTGTAGCAGCCCACTGGATTGGAAATGACTTGTAGGCCTAATGAAACAAAACTTTGGCAGTAAAGCAGAATGAAAGGAATGAGACAATAAAAGAGAGGAACAAAGGGAGCAGAGTTGTTTCAGCTTAGGAAAATAAGCTCACTTTGTTGTTGGGAAAAGCCAAAGCCGATTAGGATAAACCAATGACTAGGCATAAGTCTTCCAAACTAATTACACAGTTCGCCATGTGAAGTATAATTGCAAGTCGCAAAGTAAGGACTACACTACTTTCACAGGAGCTCTATAAAGGGAGCATTACCTAGTAAAAAATGAACCCCAAGAAGTCCCTTATCATCAGTCGCTTGCAGCTTAAAAGGTGCAGAACACGCAGGTCCCGAGAGAAGCGCAATCCATGAGTGTTCAGGGGCTTTCCGCTGCTGGTCACAGTCCTCCAGGTGAGGCTTTAAGAGGCTGTTGCTTTTTTTCTTTTCCTTTTCCCCCTTCTTAAAATGATACCAGAAACCTTGAACGCTCCAACACAGGCTGATCTCCGACAGCGCCGTTTTGCTCACACTTTGAGGCAGCCATGAAACAGGCAGGTCCGCGGGCACAGCCCCGCTGACGGCTCCGGCGGGGGAAACGCACAGCACCACCATGCTTCCCTTGGGATCTCCGCAGTTCTAACACTTTCTCATTGAAATTCTTTTAAAACTTGGTCTTAACAGCCAGCTTTTCACGCATCAGCACAAGGGCAATGCTGCAGACCCTGGATGGGTTAACACGGCCAGTGAATTTAGTTTGCTTGCAAGAATGTTTGAAACATTTTTGACTGAAACAACAGAGGATCACAGAAACAACTGCATTAGACTACCAGGATTAGGTAGTAAGACAATGGATTATTTTTTTTCTTCTGATTGTAAATGGTTATGGCTTGGTTTGGAGTTTTGCTTTCCTGGCTTAGCGTCCTTCTGTCCTCCCATGGATCCTGCTCCCTGAAACCACTGGAAGGAGAAGCCTCGACCCCAAACTCTCACCCAGATACGTCTCCCACTGGCTGCCGGCCTCGGCCCCGCGCCACTGGGCTGCGCTCCCTGCCCTCTGCACCGCCAGTGCCGGGCCCCGCAGCCAGCCCCCTCCTCGGCACCCAGCACCCAGACCCCCTCCTCGGCACCCAGACCCCTGCCAAGCCTCTCTGGGGAGCCCCACTGCAACTGTACATGTGCGGATTGAGCGTCACCAGGTCTAAGCATTCAGCAATCACGAGGCTGTTAATTACACTGCTTCGTACTCGTTCTGTTACACCTTTTGCCTTCACTCAGGTCATTTTTCCCAGTCTTCCTCCGCAGCCTACAGCAGCCAGGGATGCCCATCCGCACACAATGAACACTGGGACTCTTACAGATCCCAGGCTTTACAGAAAGAAAAAACAATCAGTATCAGAAATTTCACAATCAAAGTCTCAAGAGTTACCATTACCACGTATTTTGGTGCTCTAACAGGCAGCTATTTTCACTGGTGAAGTCAGGGAAGAGGGTTTATTAAAGCAGTCATCTTTTTACTGGAGAAAAAGGTTTCGGCATTTACTTTTCAAAAAGCTGCAGTTTCAAACTCAACACTTTAGGCCCTTTCCTGCCGAGCCCAGGTCAATGAGCGAGTCTGCCTGGCCCTAAAGCTGGTAGCTGTTCTAACCACATCATGTATTTTGAGAGCTACCTCCAGTTCCCAAAACAACCTCCCCTGGTCGCAAAGCTCTTCTCTGCAGCAAGTACAAACAGGATTTCAAGAATCACAGCAGTAGGTAAGCAATTTTTTCCACACCAATAAATAAGCTCAGCATTTCAAAGAGCAAGTCACCTGAGATGCTCTTATCAAATATGGGCGGCTCCTGTACATGTTAATTATGCAATGCAATTTTCTTTATTTTAAGAAAGCGCTAAGCAAATACAAACCTTGCCAGTTGATCATGATGCATTGTTTGCGTTGTAATGGCTTGAGCGGAGAGGCAGGCTTGCACGCTGAGCAGCGCACAGACATATGGCCAGTCCCTGCCCCAGAGAGCTTGCGGCCTGAGCAAGCGAGTCAAGGAAAGGTGGGGAAGCAGAACGGAGAAGGAGAAGGAAGCAGCTCCTACAAGATCCCACAGGGCCAATCCTGGGTCACTAGATCTGAATGCAGCATCCCACCCACCGCAGTGTATTAACGAGTCTTCTAATTTAGCTGGACCCCAGGTCCCCATTTCCTGGAGTCGTTAACTAGCTCTGCGTCTTCTCACAACCAGAGCCCTGCGGTGAGTCACCTGAAAACACCCCACAAACCAAACCGTCTCAGCTGACAAACAGCAAAGTGCAGTGGAGAGAACTGCAATGCAGCACACAAGGTCAAGTCACGGTGACACAGCCAAGGCAGCTCTCCTCCAAAACGCCACCGACTTCACCAAACCCATCTCCTTTTCGCAAGCTAGGACAGGGAGGCGTGAAACAGGGATGCAACTGGAAAAGGTCACCAAGCCCTGTGAGCCCAAGTCCTGCAGGAGCTGAGCTCTAACGACTGGACCACGCAGCCTCAGCAGGACGTACCCCAGCTCTACCGCCAGAGGAATGGGTTCCAGCCTTGATCGCAACTTGTGCAATTATTTTCAGCGCCTTAATTTTTCAGCCTTCAAATTAAGACACTTTGGAAAAGAAAAAAAAATGTGACTTTCCAAAAGTATTGCCTTTGGAAAGCCAGACCTCCTTCAACCTATCTCAAGAAAGGCAGAGCATGAAAGCAGGAACTGAAGCGTCCCGAATCACTAGTCACTACGGGAAAAGGCAGCCTAGTTGTCTGCATTCTCAGGGACTGTAAAATTGCAAGCATGAAACTACCAGATGGTGAAATTAAAAAGACTATATTAAGACAGCATCCAGACAATATGCAAAGCACTTATATTGAAACTATTATTAGCTTCAAAAATACAGGTTAGAGGAGTTCTGCAATTAGAACTAACTACAGAAGAAACATCCAAAAGCTCATGTAATCCTTTAATAAAAGGCTCAGCAGGCTGTAAACATCCTGCCGGAATCTAAGATTATTATTGAAAGTAAAATGAATGGTTTGCAAAACAACTATCAATCCAGCACAGGAACAATTTATAAACTCCCCTCCTCAGCCCTCAACAAAATACCGCCTGGCCAAGGCTTTTTAGGGAAGATAAAAGAAACATAAACTAACTACAAGGAACGGGAGCTGCTTTGCTTTGGGACATCCTGCTGCATCCTCATGCAATCATGCATCTAAATCATCAACTGAGGTACTCTGGAGGACAGAAATCGATCTGTATGGAGCCCTACGGACAGTGGGGTCTCCGTGGAAGGTGGCACCACAAACTGCTTTCAAAGCAGATGGCTCCACAAGCTCTTCACCTCATCCGACTCCTGCCCATGTGTCCAGAAGCCTTGGGGATCCAGGGAGCTCCACGGAAGGCGGTGGCACTAAGCTCCGGCCAGGGCCTGCACTGTGGGGTTTGAGCTGTTCCAGCGCTGAAAAGGCTATTCTGGCAAGGCTCAGGTTTCCTTCCCCGCATAAACTTTTTTTTTTTTTTTTTAGAATGATGCCTGGATTCTACAAATATTTCCAAAGGAACTTGCAAAAGGATTTTTTAATAAGAAAATAAATAGATAGTCTAGTGACTTCCATATTACTCTTGCTATTCACGTGGTTCCTTCAGGCATTTTCACAACTTAATGAGCTCTCGCAAATACGTCTATCCGCTCCTTTCGCCACTGGAATCGGGGGTAAACAGAAGGCTGATTTTATGGAGTAGACAACTGTGTAATCATTCAGCTAAGGGTCAAATTCCTCCTGAACATACACAAATTCACCTCCCAATGATTCTTTTTGCTCTAATGAAAGTAAACAGTGTTGGCAGTGTTGTACACATACACGTGCAACAAACAGAAAAATAATTCCAGAACAGATTCCAAAGGCTTCAAGAAATTACACTGAAAGGCAAAAAAATACGGCCCTCCTTTGAGCATAGCCTCATGGCACTTTTATTTTTCAAAACACGCTTTAAAAAGAAAGGGGGGGGGGGGGGGGGGGGGGGGGGGGGGAGAATTCAAAATATGTAGTGCTCATTTGGGCAGGAACTTACCTTGCCAAACTGTTCAAAGTATTGCTTTACGTCTTCCACTACTGTATTAGCCGATAATCCACCTACAAATATTTTCTTTGTTCTCGTGACCATCTGTAAGAAATTACAAGACAAGCATACGGTTTAACCAGATTATTTCAAACAGTATGTGGAAAAAAGAAATATTCTTCAGATGCCATCTCTAACCCAGTTAATGAGAATATTTCTTTACAAAAGCAATTCAGACTCTATTTGATTAGATACGTCTTTTTTTTTTTCTTTGTCTGGTTTTGTTTTTATTTGAGAAATGGCTGAGTAAAGGCACTCAATAACAACTCTAGCCCCCGGATGTTTTTTTTAATAAATGATTTTTACTGTGCTTCTCAATGCAAATGTAAGCGAAAGAGGAGTCCAAGCGTCGTATCCTCACAGCTACTGTCTCAAGAAGACGTGCCATTTTCCCCCCTATTTTTCCTAAAGACAGAGTGCATGCTCTTTGGCAGACAAAAGGTAATTACATCAAATCGAAGCAATGTGCTGTTAAGCTTCCACGGGTCACTTTAAAAGGAATTTGCACAGTTACTTTAAGAATAATCAAATGACAAAAGACAGCAAGAGCTACCGCCACAGTCCTCTAGCTGCCACAAACCCGGCTTCAGCAGAACCGCTCCCAGTGTCGCCCCCACCAGGGGCTGGATCGGGCCCTTCGGGAACCCCCTCCTGCCCTGGTGTTCCCAAAGACCCCGACCGCGCACCCAGCTCTTCTTCTGGACCCGCACACCCCTCAAACGATCCATCCAAGGTGACAGGACGATGCTGGACTGCCTACAGAGAACATTCTATCCGATCACCCGTTATCCATAACCCTGTAAGACAGGCAGGATCCAGCCCAGGGACCCAAACCCAACGGTGGCAGGGGAAGCTGGTGTCTTTGGTGGGCTGATCCCAAACCACTCAAGCCTTGTGGGCCACATTAAGTCAAGGCTGATCCAGGCCCATGTTGTCAGCATGCTCCGAGGGGCAGGCGTCATGCCCATGCACTTGGGCAGAGGGGAATGCCCCAGCTTACAACAGGCAATGCCCTGACCACTGGAGACGACGACTCATTACCAGCCTACCCCACCGTGTAGAGATGTTTTAAAGTCAACATTGCACGTTAAGCCAACAAACCAGAAACCAACAAACACGCCAATAAGAAATTCAGGCATTAAAACACTTGAGTTTGTTTCCTGTATGACAGAAACTGGACGAAGCAGCCAACTTACAGGTGCTGAAGGGAAAAACTGCCCCGTTACTCCAGACCCAGGACCTGCTTGGTTACACAACGGCCACCAAATCCAATGGGAACACCACCAGGCAGTCGGCCGGAGACGCAACTGCTGCAGCTGCCCAGTGCAGAGCCTGGATTTTTCTCACTTCTTTTTCACTAAAGACAGGATACATTTTACCATAGCTACTGAAGGTCGCAAGCTGCAGCACAGCACCCGCGTCGCTGGGGGCTGCCTGGAGGGTCACTGGGCTCCTGTGGCACTACAGCCACCCCCCGTGGCCAGGGCTCCCACACGGATCTGTGCCCGCATCACCAGACCCTGTCCCGCACATCAGACCCCCCCCCAAGAGCAATGGGGTCCCCGCAACCGGCGCCGGCCCGGCTGGGCTGTGCTACCGGAGGGAGCAACAGGGACAAGCGCAAAGCCTGCGCAGAGCTGAGACACCGAACAAAAAGCTTGGAGGAGCCCCAGATTCTCTCAGCGCAGAACAAATTAAACATCACTCCTGCCTCCACTGCCATTCAAATTAAGTCGGGTAGATATTTCCCTCAATCGGCCCCTACCCATGCTCTACAGAGCTTCACTTTATTTTTTTTTTTTTTAAGCTAGGAAGAAAAGAGAGAAAAAAAACAGTGTAAAAATTCAATTATTTTTTCCTGGCTGCAATCTAGGACTCTGAAATTGAAGCCCAAGCATATATTTTTCTGTAGAAAATTGTCATTTACAAATAAAGAATTGGCTAAAGCTGACTTGTAACTAAAGGATTTTGCAGGGCTGTCAAGAGCCCTCTGCCTGCCAGCATCTGATTTAAGATCAGGCCAAGCTTCTGTTGTCATACAAAAGAGAGAGGAAAGCAATTATTCTAAAGCAATACTTGAAATTATCATCATTTTTATATTTGACCAAGAAAGAAAGAAAAAGAGACCTAGTTCTTTTAAAAGCAAGATTGAAGGTTAAAGAAAAAAAAAATAGAGAGACTACTTTGTTTCAATAGCTTCAGTCAAAGAAAATATTGGTAATGACAAGCAAATTCACAACATTTTAATGCCTAGAGATGTGTTGTGAGCTGGGAAATGGTTTCAGAAATCAGCTCTTTGGTATAAAAGTGAAGCACAAAATTAAGTCTGCTTTTACAATCTATGTTTTCCTGAAGAGACGGTTCAATTGCTTTGTTACACATATTGCCCTCAGCAAGAGAACAGCAGTAACGTGTAGCCTCAGCGATTCCTCCTGTCCTGGCGTGCCTCAACAGGAGATTTCATTGCCTTCTTTCACCCACAGCACGAGGGACCAACATGCCCCCGACTCGCCACGGGCTCAGTCAGGAGTCTCCTTCTCACCCCCACCAACACGATACGGAGACCACCAGCACCCAGGAGATGCGGTCAAGAGACATGCGCAGATTTGGGAACCAGCCTCTTCCCCATGAGACCTGCACGTGCATGGCAGGGGTGAACAAATGAAGCCCGCTCACCGCGTGCCACGACAGGCTCCCACACCACGCTCAGCTCGCATTTAGCCCGGGGTGCCTAGGAGAAAAGCTGCTATTTGTGCTGGAAGCACCTGTTGGACAACAACGTGCCCATAAGGTGGCAACATGCCCTGGTGGCCATGAAGGCCAATGGCATCCTGGGGTGCACCCAGCAGAGCATGGCCAGCAGGGCGAGGGAGGTCATCCTCCCCCTCTGCTCTGCCCTGGGGAGGCCGCAGCCGGAGCACTGTGTGCAGTTCTGGGCTCCCCGGGTCAGGAAGGACAGGGAACTGCTGGAGAGGGTCCAGCAAAGGGCTACAGAGATGCTCAGGGCCTGGAGCACCTCTCTGCTGAGAAGAGGCTGAGAGCCCCGGGGCTGTTCAGCCTGAAGAGGAGAAGGCTGAGAGGGGATCTCAGCAACGCTGATCAGTATCGAAAGGGCTGGTGGCAAGAGGATGGGGCCACACTCTCTCCAGTGGTGCCCAGTGACAGGACAACGGGCACAAACTGGAACATGGGAAATTCTGTCTCAGCATGAGGAAAAACTTCCTTACTGTGCGGGCGGCAGAGCAGTGGCACAGCTGCCCAGAGAGGTGGGGGAGTCTCCCACTCTGGAGCCATCCCAAACCCGCCTGGACGCCGTCCTGTGCCACTGCTGGAGGTGACCCTGCTCTGGCAGGGGTTGGACTGGGGGAGCTCCAGAGGGCCCTTCCAACCCCCACCACTCTGGGATTTCTTTCTCAAACGTTAACGCCAGGTAAGCTGCTGTACGCAGTCGACTTGTCTGTGCTGGTACAGCCTCACCAATTTTCAATTATTAGATAACTGCGGCGGGACTCAGACCAACTGGAAACAAAGCCTCCAACTCCTGCTCTAACCTGCAAATCCTCCCTCGTCAGTCAAACAGGCGAGTTCCGAGGCAAGGCTTCGGCAGGGTAAAAGCCAAGGAGCGCTGTGGTCCTGCTCTGCGTGGGGCTCCCCTGGCACAGAGCGGAGCCGTGCACTGGACCCACGGCCCAGAGCGAGCTGCTGACAGCCAAAGGTTTGCAAACACAGTAGCCAAACATGATGGAGCATTCGGAAGACACACACACACACAAAAAAGTATTCACTAACCCAGGGGTTTTACCATACCAGGGACACCTTCTGTGTAAATCAGCCACTGAATCACCAATAGAAAATATTTTGAAGCACATCAAATTGCCAGGACCAGGTACATTCGCACGCAAGTTCTGAGTGAACGGACATTAACTAGAAAGTCCCAAAACCTCTCGCTGCTAATGGCAGCGATGACACAGGAGGAGACCACCTTATTCCCCCCTAAATACCCTCAGCAGACTACAGCCAGAGAGAGGGCACCGACACCAACAGCTTCTGGGTCATCCCAGTGAGTGACGTTCTTCCTACCTGATGTGGCACTCTGCACCATCACCCCCCCCACATCTGTGCTTGTTTCAGGGAGGGGAAAACAAAGGGTTAAAAAATATTTAATCAAATACACCATGCTGTTTAATAAACATTAAAGATGACAAGTGATCATAGGCAGGAGGAACTGAGCCAACTGAAGAGTTTCTCTTTTAAAAATTGAAGTTTTTTTAAATCAAAATTTCTCATTTGGCTCAGAAAATAAATCAGTGTATCTTAAACAAAAACAAAATCTACAATTTTGTAAAAACATTTATGTATATATCTAAGAAAAACACTCCTTATAAAAAAAGAAAAATTTAAAAAATGTTATAACAAAAAGCTCCAAACCCTTCTGAACCAGTCCCTCCAATGAAAGTCAGAGAGAATCATAGAATGGTTTAGGTTGGAAGGGACCTTGAAGATCATCGAGTTCCAACCCCCCTGCCACAGAAGCTTTATCTTTTCCTGCAGTGACTTTAGGATCTGCTTTCTGGAGGTCGCTTACGGTGGGGGCACCCCCACAAAGAGGGAAAGGGAGCTGCCTGCAGCTCTTCGGGGTCCCGTCCCTCAGCCCACGGCTCCATCTGCTCTTTGCCTGGGGCAGGAACGGCACCGTTTGGGTAACAGGGAGTGATTTGTAGGCATCAATCACAAATCCATGTTTTATGACTGATTCCAAGAGGTCTAGGACACTCAGAAACCACAATACTTCCAGCTACACGTCTTTGATTTTAATTTGCAGTAGAATATCTCTATCATTCACTGTCGCGGGGCTCTACAAAATGTTGATATTAAATGGTTCTGGAGCTTTTGTATACTGAAGGCATCTCTCGCTGCAGAAGGAATCGACGGGAGAGTTAGATCTAACGCTGGTTATAAAGTCCGTTAATTGTAAGTACCTGCAGAATTGCTCTGTTTGTATACTGCGTTAGTGTTGCAGTTAATCAAAACGCATGTGACTACTACTGCGAAGAGTCATCCAAGGTTACCCCCTCTTTATTGCCTCGGCTTTGGAAAAATACATTCGCCTTTGTGTTCCGAAACTGAGCAAACATTTCAGGTGGTGCAGGAGCAGGAAGAAACCACCCTGCTTTAGGAAGACAACACTTCTGAGTTCATGCCATTTTTTGCAAGGTTAAGGTTGTAATTAGATCGCTTTGGGGGATATCAGGTAAATCTTCTCTAAACAGGCTGCAGATAGAGTCTCTGGAAACAAAAATCCTGTCCCACTCAAACACGTCAATACACAATGTGAGCTAAAACCAACCGACTCAGGTAAAACGCAGGACCTGCAGTTCTGCAAAGTCAGAGCCTCCGGTTCCGTGTCCGTTAATCTTCCTGCATACTCGCCTACCAACTCTTAGCTTCCTTGGGTCCCCCCCCCCCCTCCCCCCCCCCACTGAAACTGTCTTATTATCTTGACTATTAAAAATGAATAAAGGGGATTTTAAGCCGATGAAATATTTTGTAGAATCCCCAGAATTTCAAAATCTCATGCAACAAGTACCCACCGCTCTCCAGCTGCGAAGGCCCACTCTGTGTTCGACACAGGAGTTAAATATTTGACTTCAGGGTAATGACTGCAAGTGCCACTTCCCCACTGCTCTTTACACGTTTGGTTGTCGGGTTTTTTTTACTTGAAACAGGACTACTTTTAAAATGAGCAGCGCTTTCTAAAAGCAGGAGGCAGAGATGGGCGCTGAAGCCAACTGACACACAGGAGCCTCAAGAACCCCCTGGAAAGCAGTGCGGGAACGCAGCTCGGTCTGCGCCTGTGGGGAATTCATTAGGGCTTTGCATCCTCAACTTCTCAATACAGTGGAAGTGGACTAGAGTACTAATAGCAAATCTGCATCGCAAATTACTGAAATTAGCATTAATTTCAGATTAAGCTAATTATGCATATATAACTGTTTTCCAGAGCACTTTCCTCTTTCTGATACCATAGTACGTCTGTGTGGGTGCACACGTATTCCAGCTTGCTCACCTCATCCACAGTTTCGCATTTCATCATTTCTAATGTATCCACCTTCTAAATAGGTTTATAATTGGAAAAATCATCTTTGGTATATATGCTGAACTGCATTTTATACCCCATTGTGTTGTACATTCAAACTACAGCATTACCTCTAATTAAAAACAATAATAACTCATGTAATAGGGGAAGTGATCTTGTTAACTAAATTGCTAGGCTGCTTTGGCAGAGCACAAGCCATAAGCAAGAATTCTCCAGGTTTTTTTTTTTTTGCCTCCGGGATCCTCACAGCAAGTTCCAAAAAGCTATTAAAAAACAAACTGAAACACGATGCGAAGCCCACGATGAAAAAGGCAGCGTTTACTGCAAGCTGCCAACCTTTCTCCATTCACCGAGGATGAGAACGCCCCGGGAACCGTCCCCTTCCCCAGCACTGCTGTACAGCTGACAAATGACGGATGGGTTTTGCTGAGCCCTGCGTACCAGCGGCGAGCAAACGTTAGACTCTCAAGCTCCAGAACAGCAAGAGGAACTCAGTCCTGTGCAAAGGCAGCGCGGCTTTATGTGCCACGTACAACATGCGTAAGTATTCAAAATAGGATTTCAGCCCAACTTAAACGGTGCAAATACCTTGTGCCTGACCCCCGAGTAAGCTAATGTCATCCTGCGAGAATCGACTCGAGCTATAGAAAGGTACGCAGGAATGAAAGAGCTCTTTAATCCAAACAAGCAGCACAGATTCCCAGTGGGGTACATCAGTTCCCTTCACTTCTGCGGAAAATACAGATGGATTGTATTCTCCCAATCCATTCATAAATGAAACTGTTAACTTAGTCCCTGCTGTATTCCCAGTTTTTGGCTGTCTTTGGGTTTGCTGTTAACTTTGGGAGAGTCGGGTTTTGGCCGGTGTTTGACTTTTCTCCCTCAATGACTATGGTATCAGCAGGAGGCAGAACACACAAACTGATTTTTATATGACAGATTGAATTGGCAGCAATCACCAGAGCCATCCGTGGAGTTTCACAAGCCAGCCTGGTGCGGGTCCAGCAGAGCCCTTCCTGCTCATCTTCCTGACTACCACCAAATTTAACTCCCTCGGTTGTCCCCTGGGAGGACCAGCCCCTCAGTCCCCCACAGCACAGCCGAGCAAGGGCAGCCCGTGCCAGCCCACAGCCGTCCCCCCCTGCCCAGGAGAAGAGTTTGCTGTCCTGGCAGGAGCATCCCGCACCCTCCCCGGCACCCTGCAAACCTCCTCCTGCTCTCCAGGCACAGCCGCGCTGGGCCGGGCACCACCACGAAGAGCTCCTTCATGGGAGATCCAGTCTCCTGAAAATTAGTCCCAGCTGTGAGAGCTCTGCATTTATGTTGGGGTTGGGTTTTGTTTTTTGGTTTGTTTTTTTTTTGTTGTTTTTTTTTTTTTTTTTTTCCGCAAAATCTGGCTTTGAGCTTCATATCAAAAGATACAGTAAAATTCACCAGAGCCAGACTTCACACCCTCCAGAGCCCAGGAATAGATCGTAGCCCCCACAGCCTCGCTATAACTAGTTCTATCACATCTCTTCGGGCTGCTCCCCTTCCACTGTGCTCTGGTTAACTCTTTTATGGGTTACAGAAGCACAGTACGGCGGCTGGAAGAGGGGAGCAGAGAGAAAATCTATTTAAATCCCCCTGGCTGCTTTAGCTTCTCAGGCACGGTACGGTAAGGAAGGTAACTCTGAATATTGCCTGAGTGCAGACAACTTACCTAACATGCCTGCCTGATTATTGTTCAGCAGTGCTTAAAAACTGCATTAATATGTTTAAATGAAGATAATTCTTTTTAACAAGGACCACAAATGGAGATCACTGCCTGATATGACTATGTACCAGGGTGGGATTTTTGCAATGCCCATGTAATGTAGGGACAAAGGTCCCAGTGGGAAGCAATTAAGTCTCTGCTCCTAAATCTACAGGCTACTGGCAAAACTTCACCTTGCACAGGCAAAAAGAGAGAGAAAGAGAAAGAGAGAGTTGGCATCCTGCCCGGGACCTCACGTTCAAAGACACGACAGCAGTATTTGATGGGAACACAGCATTAACTGACCATTACAACATTCATCAATTCCTCTATTTATATTATACTGTCTACTGGAAAGAAACAGCACATGCCATATCCAAAATACAACCAGAAAACTTGTGTCCTCCAACAGGACACACAATTGTGAAAGAACACATTGACAAGGGCACATTCAAGGTCGATTTGCAGTAAGGCTCTACAGGTGAAGCAGGGTGGACTAAAGTGGGTTAAAGTGGGAAACCAAGCTAAAAGCAACGTCCCCAAAGAGACCCAAGTCCTCAGGTTTTTTTCAACCTGGAACAATACAAGAAGGAGGCAACCAGCCGTCCCCGCTTCCCCAAAGCCGGGAGGGGCGCGCAGGCAGCAGCACCGCACAGAGGCTGGAGATAGCAGGGAGCTGCCGAAGAGCGGCTGCCTGCCCCTACAGACCTGCTGAAAGCCGAGATTTGGGGGGGGCTTCCACAATTAAGAGCAGCTGAGGGCCTGCCCCAGAGGACAGCCGATCGCAAAGGCCAACAGCTTCAAAGGCCGTGTGCCTGGAGTTGGATGCCAAAATCCATACTGAGGCACTTAAATGGCCTGATTTTTCCAGGTCCCGCAGCTCCCATTGACTCCAAACCCTCATCCAAGAGTCCTCACAATATTTTTGTGACTTGAGTCACATCAACCCAATTAAAATCTATAAATCTGTTCGAGCAAAAGCGGTAGGCAAAATGGAGTAAGTGCCCTCGATTGTTGCCGTATTTGCATATGGCTGCAGTTGCTGCCCGAAGCGTTACCAGCTCCCAGGCGCTGCAGGCAAAAGGGCAGACGCTCCCACTGGCCAACCTCAAGCCAAACGGCTCGTGGAAGCTTAGGTGGAGCCACGTTCAACCAAGAGGTGCTGCCCACTCACCAGGTGGGCTGCCCCAGCCCATGGAGTCCCAGTGCCACGTGGCGGCTGTCAGGTGGGAGCCAGACCATGGACCCCGCAGAGGCCTCTCCATCGGTAGGCACCGCTGCGGCACCAACCGGGCAAGGCGTCAGCCCATTTGCAGGGGACATGCTCTCATCCTCCACGCAAAAACTATCACTTTGCCTTCTTTGGCTGCTCCACACTTCCCTCTAAAGTCCAGAGAGCACACCCAGGCAGTTGCAGTCGTACCTTTTAGCATGCAAGCAGCTTGCTCTGTCAACATGCCCAAAAGCATGCAGGTCTGCCACTAGAATGGCTTTTATGGTGCTGTCAACGAACCTTTCTTTAAGCATACACTTACAAAAAGCAGAAGGAAGAAATGTATTTGGAGGTTTAACACCATGTTTAACAAAATCCAATAGCACAGTCCAATTCGGAGACCAGGAAAAGCACACATTCTGGAAGAGTTTAAAAATTCTTCCAGCTCCAAACACTAAGGTCACTCCAAAAAAAAGTTTATTGCCTCCACAGTGGAGAAAGTAGACACAATTTAAATACTTCTAAGTTAGTATCAACTAATTTTTCATGATAACCCAGTCAAATCAGCGATGAGAGCTCTCTGTCAAGATTCTAGATAATGCTCTGCTAAAACAAGAAAAATTCACAGGAAGGGAAAAGAAATGTGTAAAGCAATTTACCTCCCTCCCAACATACTCCAGATGATTTCTCTGAAAAGAACAAATGGAAAACTTTAACCCTTCGCCTTGATTAATTTCATCTACATAATATAGATGCACATGGCAATCAGTTACTGATGAGCAAGTTTTACTTCATCTGCTGAGTCAAGCTAATGTCTATGCAACATGCTGCTTGGCTTTCTCACAAGGGTGATCTTTTCTTCTGGTGTGAGACCACTGAAATCTTGCAAAATGCCCTGATTTGCCTATTACTGCTGTTGAAATGCTTTCACAATTTTATGAAATGCCGCATTTTCTTTTATCCTCTTGTCCCCACACAAATGGGTTGGTGAATTGCAAGAATTACAGTACTCCGACCTTCATGTCACAAAAGAAAGATGTTTCCCTTGCCAGGGAGGGAACCCACCAGCCATTATGAAAGCAACATAGTTGTCGCTCTAAAGCAGATCAAATAACCCTTGACTAGAATAAAAGGGCCCCTGAGGAGCGGCACCGAGAATGAAGAGTGGAAGCAAGACAAGAGAAAACATTCATACTTTTTCCAAAGGAAGGCAGCACCTCGCAGCTACAAGAGCTTGTCTCCCTTGTGTGATGTTTACTCACTTATTGACCACGGGGCAAGTCATTTTAGTCTCCATAGGGCTGACGTATCAAAGAGTCTTGGGAGAAACTCAGCTGGAGACTGCAGGGCTCAGCATTTAAGCATACATTTTAACTTGCAGCGTTTGTGGAAGCTTCATTAGGTTGAGTACGTTGCACAATCAAGTGCTATGTGCCTTGATTTCCACGAAAAGAAGAACAAAAAATATATCCCCACAGCTCACTGGAGCCTGTGAGGCTTCACTCATTAAATGTCTAACCCGCTGAAAGTCTGATTTGAAGATGCTAGAATAGTGCAAGACATTGTTACTGACATTATTGTTATTAAAGGAAGAATAAAAAAATAGTATTCCTAGCTAGGAAGGTCATACCAAACTACCAAGCAAGAGATGAATCAGTCAAGATCTCCAAAAAAAGACATCATTTCTCCTTTACTCCAACATCTTAATGTGCATTACTTTTTTGTGCTGGAAATGTATTTCTATAAATCCTCTTCTACAGAAAGCTTTGCTTTCAGAAGGGGAAAAGTAGCAGATAAAATACTACCCATCAAAATGAACTCAAATCTCTAGTAACATAACTAAATGTGTAATGTTACAGATGTTTTATAGCCAGGATGTCGGATCCGTTTAGATCATTTTTACAAACCCGGCAAGAAATATCTCCCCGACACTGGAAACCACGCTTGGTCTTGGACCAATTGTTTATCCAAACAAAGATGCCATCAGGGAAAAACAATAACTACCGACCAAAACTTGGAGGGCTCATTTCTCAGCCGTGTACTGTCCCGTCCGGAAGCCGGAGCGGGACGCCAGGCTGGAAGGGAGCCAGCCACAGGGGCAGGGAGGGGCTCAGAGTGAGAAGAAGTGGCAAAGGAGTAGGGATGGATTACCAGCAAAAACAAAACAAACGCAGTTAGGACGGAGGGCAACTGGTACACCCCCGAGAGCAGCGGAGAGAGAGCATGTATCTGCCGTCAGAGCTATCCCCTGCCTCCACCCACACCACATGGCCCTTTCCCCGCTCGAAGTCCGGCGAGAGCACCGCCGAGCCACCACTCTGGAGCTGACAGCGGACCAAACAGATGGCAACCACCCCGTTTGCAGAGTGCTCCCCTTCCGAGGCTGGTCACCACTACTGCCCTGCGCAGCAGGGCCGGGCACCTGAGCCCCGGCGCTGTGAACCACCCCGCAGGCAGAGCCAGGCTCCAGCTCCTGCAGGACCAGACACGCGTTCTCCTAAGACCACCCTGCAACTCTCCCAACACTTTCAGGTGCCAACCACACCTCATCTGGTGGCAAACACAGTATCACCAGTGTGCTTAAACAGCCTCATCTGGCACCAAAGCAAACCCTGCCTGCGTAGGGCTTTCATTCCCACAGGTTCAGCAGCTCCTGCTGCTCCCCCTTGGGAGGACCCAGAGCTCCTCCACACAGATGGACCCCACAGCCAGCACGCCCCAAAGCCCCTGAAGAACGAGATGCAAAAAGTAGCCCTTTTCCAGGATTAAATAAGTAGATCCAACTCCAGCGGCTGCCAAGGTAAACCAAAGAAAAATGAGGGACAGCTTGATCTGCCTCCAACTTTGTGTAGCTGTTGTTGTACGACAGCAGCAGAATCAAAATGGTTCATTTATCCACAGCACGTTGAACCCTGGAGCTAACATTCTTCTTCTGTTCATTAGAGTAAGGAAACCAACGACTGCCCTTCTACCACCATCACCACGAAAGCACACAGATCACTGGTTTCTACGCCTGTAAGCCCTGCCGAGACCAAGGCATGCAGATGCAAGGTGAAACCACCCCTATGCACAGCACAGCCCACCGCGCCGCCAGCACGCCCACCAACACCGGCACTGGAGCAAGGACGGATTTTGGCATGGCGGCGAGGGGCTGCATGGCACGGCTGCGTCTGGCTGAACACAAACCCATCATCCACCTCCAACACACGCCCGGGCACGCAAATGGAAATCATTAGCGCGCCACGTTAATAGCTATGACATTACATACACACGCACCGTCTGCGCACACGCCGCCTGCCCAGGCTGAAGGCACACTTTGAGTGACGTATAGTTTTACTTTCAAAGCCCATTAGCAAGTGGTACCCAACACTGAAAGATTTATTACCCAGAATGATAACTGCCTCATGCTGCTTTGTTTGTTAATTGTGACTAGCTTTGCCTTCAGAAGGGTAGGAGCCTAATAAATCAGTTATCTCCAGGAAGAATTTATTTAAAGCTGTTAACATTGTAAACTCGAGTACTTGGCAAGAGATTCTGTGAAAACGGATGTGTTTATACATTGGCATTTGGATGGCAGAACACACAGCGTGACTCAGCACCCAGGCTTTAACGAGCCCATCTCTCAGCAAGACCTTGATGGGTTCAGGTGGACTTTTGTCCACCAGAACAGGCCAGCTCTCAGCTCGTTTCTCACCTCCCACGGCGGGCTGTGCCTGGACCAAGTTTACAGCACACAGGCCTCCCACAGCAGCTCAGGAGGCTTCCAAAAGCAAGAGGGGACTAAGTCTGGCCCAACTTCAGGCACAGGTAACTAAGCTCGGGCTCACCCTCAGCCCTCCAGCAGACACAGCGAGGCACGCTGCCAAGCTCTGTGCTACTAACCAGGCTGCAACCATGGTACAGCTGATGTTCAGGACAGCCCCATCACAGCTCCCTCTCCAAAGTGAGGATTTGGGAAGCAAAAGTGCATGACATGGCAGTGGAGGCTCCAGGACAAGAGGCAGAACCAGCAAACTGCACCAGAGCTCACAAAGACTCCCTGCTCCCTCTCGGCCAAGTGTGCAAACGATCTGAACATCTCACCAGGCAACACCTCCAACTCTGAGCATGCCTGGCCCTGGGGGGCTCGCTCCAGAGACACGCTCGCCTCCTCTCCATCAGGTCAGCAAGAATGAACTCCCTGCAAATCACAACATCAAAACCACAGGTATTTTTGCACTGCACCTCTCTCTGTTCTCAAGCGCCAGGCTCCCCTTGTTCCAGCACTCACAAAATTTGGCATAGATAGTGGATTAAAAGAAAATTGTCGTCATGTTGACAGTCCTGTCATTTCTTTTTCTCCCTAGGGCTGCAAGACCTGCAGAGCTCAAAGAAATCACTGAGTTGCGGCATTTCAGTCACCAGCTTAGCCTCCTACCTACTGAAAGATAAGAAGAGGGGCTGCTGGTTCCTCCCTTCCCCACCAAGGCTCAGAAGCACACTGCTGCACTGTATAGGTGTTCCCAGAGCAATGCTGTGACCATGAAGGGACTCATTCTTACCCAATCTGTAATTCCAACAGGTCTCCAACAATAATTATGCTACTGAAAATGAGCAATTAGCTGGAAGTACACTCCTTCCTCATCTTCACCAGTACAAGAACTCCACCCGCATCAAAGGCTATCATGGCTCAATACACTAGAGACCCGCAAGTACCTAGATCATTACAACACTGCCAAAAATCTCACATAAAAAGGCCAAGTCACTGAGATAACTGGATTTCCAGGTCTGGCAGGACGTGACAAGCTGGGACAACTTCCCATGAACAACCAGATGTGTAGTTTGACGCAAGTCAAATCTGAACACCCATTAACATCTGCCTCCCACCTGACACACAGAGATTGAGATGAAGACCTCTAAAGCTTGCTCCTGCAATTTGAGTTTAAAACCTATCGCAGGACAAGAGGTATTCAGAGGACACAGTACTGGGAGGAAGGCTGCAACACCCTTGCCAGCAGGTCACCTGTCAAAAGGCAGATGTGCTGTTGGCACTGGAGAAACCTACCTCAGCTCGAAGTCCCAAACTGCATACAAACTGAACGCCACCGCCTGGTTATCTGCAGGGTTGTGGGAGACTTTATTCCTCCCAAAGAATCGCAAGGTCTGTAACTAGGCTGGAAATTTTAACACAAGACTAGAAGCTCTGTGCCTTGCCTCACGTAGTCAGAACACAGGGCTAAACACCACTCCAATATTTGTAAGAAATAACCTATTAACCATGTGAGCATCTATAAGCTACACACACGGTGCTGTGTATCAAAATAGTCTATACGGGCTAACAACAAAATCTTTCCTAGAGGTTCACATCCCACCTCCCCAGCCTCATCTCTTTAAAGTGATATAAAGTATGCATATGTGCCATCCAGACGGAATTAACGCATGGGAAATATTCTCCTTTTACATGAATGCCAATGTGATCAAAATAAGGAGATCATCAAAATAAGGAGGTCATCACAAGCTGCATCCACAGCCACATGAAGCTAGCAATAAGTCGGGACTAATCCCCTCCCGTCCTCCATGAGAACTTACAGCCCTACCGCAACACCCAAGGACTGTACGACAGCCAGACACCTTTCTTGCCTCCTTTTGATAGCGTTTTGCTATCCATTTTTATGAACTGCGGTCTGCCAGTCTTTCCAGCTCCAAAGTTCTGCCCTGAAGGCAAACACACTGCCAGCTGTGGCAAGGTTTTGATGGATCTTCTCCAGGAAAAAGGGGAGAGGAGAAAGCGAAGGGGTTGCAGGTTTGAAAATTTCAGGTTATACATTCAGCTCAAGTTCAGCAATCCTTCATCCATTGTTAAATCACAGACCACATGCTGAGAGTTAAAGACTTATATAGGACTCCAGGGACTAATCGAGGAATGATTTCAGCTTCTAACTGTGCTCTATAACCAGGCACTTAGGATGCAAAGCACAAGTCTGTGATACTATTGTACACTGCATCAAAATGACTTTTTGATACATTTCTGCAAATAACTAATAAGGAAAAAAAAAAATCACCCTGGCATTTAACATAATTCTTCCCCTCCGTCCCCCATCCTTATAATCACATTTGTGACAAACAGCCTCTGTCTTCAATTAGGTCTACTTTATGCATGCATGAAGCCCCCAAAATATGAAAGAGCTTTTATGCAACACCAGATTATCTAATGTGCACATATTTTGCAAAAGAGCACTTTTAAAATACCTAGTCACAGAGAAGGGGGAAAAAACTCATTCCATTCAGTAAGAGAGAAAGGGGGGGGGGGGGGGGGGAAGCCACATAAAAGCTGCAAAAAAAGAAACTGAATGCATTTTTATATTAAGCAATCAAGTGCTGTCACACATTGAAAGCACAAAGCATTGGAAGTTTAAGTGGGCATACACTAAGGGCCTTACCATGGGACACACTTTTTCAGCAATACAGAAAGCACTTCCTTATCAACATAGCACAGTAAGAAGCAGGATCTCTGCCTATTTAAAAAAAAAAACCCAGAGAAATAACTTCTCTTGACGGCCTGACAGCTGACATTCTTAACTGAAAAAAGCTATGTGCCAAGAATTATCAGGCCTGGCTTTTCTCTCCCTGATAGATGACAGAGCAAAAAACAACAACGGCCACACACATCTCATAAATCACAACTTTTATTGAATGCCTCGCCTCATAATAGCAACAGTCAAACTGAATAAAGACACTTTTCAGTGCTCATCTGTAAAATACTGGGGGAGAACAGAGATCATTTCTAGCACTAACAGCCTACCCCAGACAGAACAGGTATTAATATCAGCGTTGCCGTATTTCTTATGGAGTTACCTGAGGAGTTTGGAGGGTTTTTTTTAATCTTCCATTGTTTAAGCAGCACAAAAGAAAAGAACGCAGAGAAGAACAGAAATTAAGTGTAGGAGGGACAGAGGTAGAAGGGGACACCAAAAGCTCTGAAGAGGTAAACGGAGGAAGTTCTACTGCTGACAGCAATGGCTGTACCGAGACAGAAAAGCTACCCTTCAGCATCAAGTCAGCCCACAGAGACACAACCACTTGTTGCAGACACCGTGACCGCGTGCCTGGGTTCTTCTCTCCCAAGCACAGGGAATCTGCCCACAGACTTTCAGGAACGGCAGAGACAGGTGAACAGGGAGCGCATGTGTGCCAGAGTAGGAGAAAGCCAACGCGGCAGCCCCAATCGAGAAAAATTAGCGTGATCTCCCAAGTCAATTAACTGAGAGGAAGACTGAAACGACAGCAAAAGGAGTGGGACTGCAGATGAATACTAGATGGACCAGGAAAGGGGAGGGGGAAAGCAAATTATAAGTTCCTAAAATAGAAACTTGTCTCTGACAGGTCCCGATTTAAGAGAGCAGCCCCTGGCCACAGCGCCCGCCCACCAAAGCGGAGTCCTCGTGACACTGTCTGCCAGGGCACCTCCCAAGTGACAAAGCTCTCCAGAACCAGTGCCGTACCTCATAAAGCATCAACAACAACACATCTCCCAATCCAAAAAGGGAATTTCTGGGCACTCTGGAAGACAAGAAGCTTAATCAATGGCCCTTTATAGAAAGACAGGGACTAGAGCAGGTCAAATGTCTTTCTGGCAAAGCCCTGTGGGCTTAGGGGGCGGTTAGATTTTGATGTTTTCTTTTTTCCAAGAAAAATAAAAAAAAAGCCATTCTTAACAAGAAATTTTGTGGGAAAGCAACCGTAAAAGAAAATCCCATAAAGTTTTGAAGTAGGAAAAAGGGAAGAGGATGATTAACTTCTGCAGCCAGCTGCAGGTGAAATCTGTTCCAGCTTTGGGATCCTCCCCGCGGACCAGGGCTGAGCATCCTCTCGCCCGGTGCCAGCCGAAGGAAGACAACTCACCCAACAAGGTGGAGAGAGACAACTCAAGCTAACTCCTCTTCCAAAGCGAGGTACGCTGGCTACAGCAGCCCTTGACAACACACACAAAATGGTGGTGGGGGTTTTTATTGCATTTTAATATCAGCTATGAAGTGTCTGTTCCAAGAGCAGTTCAGTATTGCTCTCTGACAACAGTTTTGAGTCTTAAAAGCTTCCACATTTGACAGTGAAAGTACCTGATCAGAAACCAAAGACTAACTTTATCAGCCAGCACACTGCCCCTCCAGGGACATCGTGTGTAAAACCTGGTGAATATATTAAGTACGAGCAAAACCACCCACGGTATGACCATAGTGACACTAGTGCAGCCTGATCACTCTGGATGTACCTCAGATGACACGTCAGTGACAGAACTAATACCTACTTTGTTGACTTTTCCACAGTCACCCTGGGCATCACCAGGAGAGCTGTGCTCCTGCTTCGGCTCTCGGGCGCGGGGAACGACTGCGACAGTAACGTCAGGCTGCACTTCACAAACAGGACGCTACATCCATGTTTTCCTACCGCATGCAGATGAAAACTCGTTATATTCCTCTCTAAAATTAAAAACAGTGCTGTAACTTTCACGGCAAGGAGACTGTGCTTTGCGACTGGCTGAACCAAAGAGCACTGGGATTTGTTGAGTCACCTCCGACTGCATAAATCCCACCACCACTGACTGGTTCCATTAAAAAAAAAAAATAAAAATTTCTCCTTTTATCTGAAATAGTGAAGTATCAACAGCACCTTTCATCTGAACAGTTTAGAGGCACTTAACTTCTTGATTTCACGAAAATCCTAAAAAAAGCATTTTAATCTCCTTTGTAATAGACAATTTCTAATACTATCTTTCCAGCACATAAACCAAAGAAAGCAGAGAGGCATTTGTATATTAAATCAATTACCAGAACTTCTCTTCCCTTCACCCAAGCTAATTAAAATTTCATGTGATCCATACCAATAACAGTATAGAAGATCACAGCTGGTGTTTTCAAAGTCAAATAACAAAATAAAAATACAAGGGGATCTTGGTCCACCACCCTACTGCTACAAGACAAAAATAGACACCCAGCTCCTACTGAAATTCAAGTCAGCACAAGTTTGACACCTAACTCCTTTGAAACTCTAAACTTGAGCATAATTTCGGAGTGCCTCAACCCACTAGACCAGAGTCTACAACTCCCACCACAACCAGGAGCCTCTGAGGACCCATGGCCAGGTTTGTGCAAGTGATCTGGGCTCCAGAAGTCTCGTTTCTTTCTTGTATCAGCATTTAAGTGGCTGCAATACACAGAAGCACACAGTATTTTCTAATAAGCGAGAGCCTGACAGAAGAGTCTGTTCAAGGCTTTGTAAGAGTCAGCTCAGGCAGAAGATCACTGAGGTCTACCTGTCTTCTCCTTAATGGTAAGCCCACAGAGGCACATCCCTTTGACGTTTGCAGGGGTCTAACACGCTTGCTGAAACCCAGTCACTTGTATTACAGCACCACGAAATCAATCAAGCTTATAAAGAAGTGACAGGGTTACTTCGATGGCGGGAGGAAACGCAAGGTCAGAGGTGGCCGTGACAAAGGACCGGCCCTTGCGTGTCAGCCATGGGCTGGACGCTGCAGCCTCGGTGCTCAGCCTCCGCTCCAGCACCAGGCAGGTATTTCTCTAACGCATTATTGCTGTCCTGCAACTCAGGAGAGAAGACACTGAGCACCGAATGACACTGGCAATGCAGTATCTGTTACCCACAGCTCACCAGCGATGACCAGTAAGGAGAAAGCCTTATGCTTGACAACGTCAGCTATCTTCCAGTCTGTATGGAAACGTTTACAAAGGAAGGAAGCACCAACCATTCGCTAAGTCCACAGGGTTTGAGGGTATGGAAAGACAGGAGCTGAACCTGCAGGACAGCAGATGGGACTTAGATATGAGGGAAAACTTACTTGGAGAGACTGGGAGACCACTTCAAGTCTCCAAGATCAAGCCATGCAAACACCTATTGGTTTGATGTTGTTATAACTGATCTTACCCTTTCTGTGGCTTCTGAAACAAACTTCCAGCACAAAATGAGTCAGAACATAGGTGCCTCCCCCATGGGGAGACAGCAGCAGGAGCTATGGGGGGGCCGCGGGTGCTCTGCAGCTCCAGCCGTTGCTTTGGCTCGGGAAACTTGGCTAGTGCAATGCGGGTCCCCGGGGCTGCACATCCCCGCTGCCCTCGCTGGAGCCCCTGCACAGCAGCAGCCCATGGGCAGGCAGGGCCAATCACTCCCAGGAAATACCAAACCTTCTGCTCGAGGCACAGAGCACTCCCCCCTTCCTGTTTGCAAGGCTTCAGCGCAGGATGTCCCAGCACCTTCTTGCAGCTCCTCACCACCTCACCCCTGCACCATGATAAGCAAATGCTGCACATCTGGCTTCGCTCTTCATGTATTTGTCAGGCTTCAACAGGGAGCACAAAGAACGACTTGTTTGGTTTCTTCCTGTACCCTAGCTTTATTCTCTGTGTGTCCATCCCACGGTGACTTCTGCAAGCTGCCCAGAGAGTCTTCAACTGGGACTCTGAACCAATTCCCTGTTTTTCAAACCAGAGGCCCTGACCTCAAATTTTATTAAGTGCAAAAACCCTTTCTGCATCTGTTTCCAATATTATCTTTTTTGAGAAAACAGACTGAGCATATGTTCCTGAGGTTCTCGCCCACACGGTGGGTGGGTGTTACGATAAACGTCTATGCAAGATGGCTACCAAATGTGTCTAAATACCTACGGTGAGGGTTGGCTCGTTTGCTTGTTTTGCTAAGTTCCGGATTAATAGAATTAGGCCACTACCAAAGGTAATGAAACGACTTCCAGGCTAAACCTCAGCCCAGATTCCCAAGCGAGCTCATTTCCCCTATATCAGTCCCAAAGTTACAGAGAGGCATGGCGTTGCCCCCCACGCCTTGTTCCAGCACCCTGGCATGGTGACGGCGGTGCTGCCACAGCCACGGTGACCACGCTGCACCCCCGCGCCTGCTGCTTTTCAGCTGCACAGCAGAAACAATTCATGCAAGTTATGCCACACGCTGGAAGATCTGCAAAGAGACACGTTGTGAGAAGCTCTTTTATTTCTTTCGGAAGAAGTGTAAGAAGGCAGAGGGAGGGGGGTGGGGATTTTGTTTCCAATATCCATCTGCTCCTGCTGCTGTTCTGCATGTAAAGTCACACTTCTGAATTTGTGACATCCTGCCTGGTTGCTGTGGCAATAGCTATGCTGTCACCAGCAAAGGCCAGTGCCTTCCGTTTGGGAAGGAGCAGCAACAAAGATAATGTGTTCACTTAAGTGTTGCTCTTAAACAACCAACCAACCAACAAGGCTGGATGGGGGGAAAAAATTAAGGCAGAAAATGACAACCAGAGCAGATTTGCCTCTAAACCAAATATCGTCTAAGTTTCCCAGAAAGGCATTAGCATTTCTTTCATTTCCATTGTTTTTTCTTTGTTCCATTAAGAACTACAAAATCCACCACTAATGAAAATTCAAAACTGTCTCTGTTCACTAAGCGTGTAGCCATAAACATCAGCATGTATTGCATTATTTCTAATCTGCTTCACGGGAAGGAGACATATATTTGTCTAAAGTGCTGCATCATTCTTTCTATACAAGGGCCCCATTACCAGACTGTACTTATTTGCAAGGCAAATTATGATGCCACTATTTGAATACATTTTCAAGCCTCCCAAAAAACAAGCCAGTAGTTTAGGCTATCCACAGCTAACTCAACCTGACAGCCATAGCATCGATGCCTGCCAGTGCTGATTGACTGGTTGGATATATTTAGGCACAGGAAGGGAGAAAGGGGGAAGGGAGCAGCCGAGTTACTGAATTCGAGTGTACTGCTAGTAACCAAAAATAACAAGCACTGATTCAGCTACATCACTCAGAAGGGATTCAGCTCTTATCACGTAGAATCTGGCTAATGGAGAATTTACTACCACAAGGGCAATGCCAAAAAAGACGCATAACACATTCAGAAAAGCAATTAGGGAATCTGTACCCTGGGTTTACAACATATATAACGAAATGATCATTTCCCTCTTGCATCCGACTTCTAAAATTGCTTAAATAAAGAAAAAAGTATGAAAGTAGAAGGTCAAAAATTTCTTCTTTTTTTAGCAAGGGACAAATGAATAATATTGTATATACAGGTGCGTATATACATACATACTACATATATCTATTATGTGTTGTCTGATGCCCTTTCTCAACTCCCATCCTTGCTCAAGACACTCACTTTGAGAGGAAAAGTGCCACTAGCTTAGGGAAAAAACCCTCTCCAGCATTAAAAGGACAACATGCAAAGTGTATTTGAAGAGCTGGATTCAATCTTTCCTGCTCCCTTCTCTGAAGTGCTACGCTAAAACTCGGAAAGGGAACTGTATTTACACATGGAAATCAAAACCAGAGAGAGACAAAACATCCCTGATATATCTTCAGTTATATAAGGGGGAAAACCAGGGCCTGTTTGTTTGTTTTATTGAACTCTACAGTATCCAGAATGTCAGATGAAGCTTTTCTCAGGTCTGCTGCAGGACCCTTGGCGATGTGCTCCAGGTTCCCTCACACCAACACAAAGCTGTGGGGAGCTCTCAGCAACACCCAAGCAAAGGGGCAAACATAAAACCAGCCCAGAAGCCCCCCAAAAAGATATGCAATGCATGCAAGCGACCACAGCAATGAGACATTAGTCATGGTCCTTCCAGGCTCAGTCCCATAGGCTGACCAGCCTCGGGCTAGAAAGGGCTTCCAAAGCAGGCCATCAAGCTCTGAAGGTGATATGATAATTGCTGATAATGAGGTCCAAAAGTTGAGATACAGCTTTACCGTATAGACAGGCAAGCTGAAAAGCTTTTAAAAGGTGGGAGAGATTATTTGACTACCGGCCCCAGCACATAGGGGATGTCCACAGGAGCCAAGCTCTAAATACCCGAGGTTCCAGTTACGCGCCTTATCAACAACACACCATGTCTTTTCCGGAATGAAACACGGACAAGGAAATCTAAAACAAACACCTTCTCCATTTAATGCGAGAAGTGTGCATTTCTCAACCCAAAAAACACAGGCCAGCTCAGTATGTTTTCAAAACAGCGATGCAGCCTTAAAATTTTAAGGTTTTGTTTAAGAAAAGAGAACCTTTATATGTAAGCGGAATCAGGCACCAGAACCTTAATTTATCAATTAGACGCCATCTGTGGATTGTGTTCCTTGAAATAATTGTTGAATTCGACAATGCATTGCTGCTTTACAAAGTTTCTGCCAGCCTTGCTACCATTTAATTAAATTTCTGCACTTAACTTTGATTGCACTGAAAGCACTGCTGGTTTCTGCCGATTGAGTCCCTTAGCCACCTGCTGTGTTAGAACTAACCATATTTCCACAGTTATATCAAAAATTATGTTTTTTATTTTTAGTCTTTGTCTTTTTTCAGTCTTCACCAGAAGGAAAAACAGTAATAATAAAACCCCCAATGATTCTAGCGTGCTAAAGCCGTAATACCCAATATGTAAAGAAGAGGCAACTTTCATGTCTCCCAACAAAAGCCAGACGCTTCCCTTTTTGTTTTCCACCATGAAACAAGTGTCAGGGCATGATGGCTTAATGTGCTGCGTTTTGCTTAAACAAAACGTGTTTCCTGTGCCTCCTCATTATATTTGTATACATCTCTTGTATTTATATCTAGAGATAAAGGCAAACATACCAGTCATTTACATACATAAATATTGCACACACAAATAAAGATCAAGCTGTCATTCTCTCTTTAACCCACAACACAGTTTGGGAAACAGAACTTCAATAATGTCAAATTAGCAGAATGAAGAGCCCTGAAAGCCTACAAACACTAGCAAGCGTAGGACTCGCTGCTGTGAGTACCCCCGTGAAGAGGAGCCAGGCTGTCACATCCAACCGTGCTGCGCAGTAAACACCTCACCCAACACTGAGCACGAGAGCTCCCAAGCAATCGCAGCGCAGCTCATCACAAAGCGCACTCATTTCAGGATCTGTGCTCAAATACCACCATAAACAAATGCCTTCTGCAACCACTCTGCTCTAGGGGTTCAATCCTGCAGAGGTCCGCGGCAGCCCTGCCATGGCACAGCACTCTGGGGCACCCCCAGGCGCACTGCTTCTTCCAGAGCTAAAAGGTGATTTAAGTGTATTTAATTGGTGTAGGTTCACTCTGGGAAAAAAAAAAAAAGTAGGAAATGAATGGTATGCTTGCCCGTTTTCTCAGCTATGATGATTGCTGTCGCTTCCCCTTCCAATTTTTATTTGTTCTATCAATGGGAGGGATAAAACACGACACAAGAATTGAGGCAGGTGGAAACGCGGGTTCTCCTCCCACCCTTCTGACTGTTAAAACGGGAAAAGCGTTTCCTCAACCCTGATGGAGGAGTTCACGCTAAATTAATGCATGCTAGATATTTTTAAATCCTTCACTGTAGATCTCGCGGAAGTACAAAAATATATTTTACCCACTAGTGTTAAAAGAAAAAATAAATCAGATTTAATGGCACAAGAAATTCAGAACAACTCAGTGTTTATGTAGGGTCTACAATTTAGGGCATTCTAATGGCACGCCAAGAGAGGCCACAGAAATGAACCAAAGCCTGCTTCTGGGCTTTGCCTGGGCCAAGGAGAACCAGTCATTTCAATATCTAAATTATTTTAATAATCCTTCATAGAAGGTTATGAAATATTTATTAGCAACCTGTGGGGCTGACTAGCATTGGTCCAAGAAAAATACAGATTTAGGCAATTTCCTAAAGTGTGTATTCTACAACCGGAGAGGCTGGAATAACTCTTTCAAGCCAATATAAGGCATGAATAGGTTTTATGATGCATTTTATAGAAAATTACAATGGCATAATTAAGTCTCAGTAGCAACCCTCCAGTTGCCACCTGTGATTAAGAGCACACAGCTCATTTAGTGCTGAGGGACGCAGCCGGACCGGCTCCTCTGGAACCTCGGCTCCAACTCGGAGGGACCGCTTGGGGGGCTGGGGGACGCCTGCCACTCTGCGCCCCACGCTTGTGAAAAGGCTTTGGAGAGAGGTTCCCACTACTGCTGCTAGGGGAGGAAGGGAACCACGAGGAATACAGCAAAAGTTGTATTTTCTCTTCCACAAGGCTGAGACCATCCCGGATCTCTCCTACCTATGTATTTACACAAACCTGTTCTTCTCTCCAGCTTCATGGTATCAAAGGCTTTTATCAATCTCAGCAGTGACAGGAGCTGTCCTAGGGAAAAATCTTGTTTCCGTGACCACAATCTGAATTAATTTGTCATTTTTAATAGTCTGCTATGCCCAAAGTCAGCACGAGACCAAAGTATTCCTGTAAGAGACAAGGACACAAACCAACTCAGGGCTGAGACCTGAGACGTGGCAGCAGCACAAGTTACGCCTTTCAAATTACACCTCATCCCGCGTGGCCCAGGGGGACTGGCACGGTCAGGGCACAGCAGTTTTTTATAGCTCCCAGTAGCAAAGAACGCAGTTTGCATTCAGGCCCCGTGGCCTAGAGGTTCTTCCAGTCTTCACAGCCAGTTATCCACTGACATCAAGACTAACCAGGGATAGATGGGCTTTGAATCTGGCTCCGGGCTGGTGCCAAACTCACCCCTGTAGCCCCGTGCAAAGCAGGCGCACGCTTCACCTGCTGGGCACCCCAGTGACTACCTCCTCTCCCCACCCGCCCAAATCTGGTACCACAAGCTTTGCTTTAGACGAGAACATGCTTTAACAGACTTGCTTTAAAACCCTTGAATATATCAAGTTTTATTCCGGTTGGGCAAATTCCTTCAGCTGTGTTAGCACTGTGCCCCTGGGCAGTGAGTTCCCACTGCCTGAGTGCCGGATCTTGCAGAGGTATTAGGGGTCAATTACATTACAAGGAGGTATAGGAAAAGAAAAGACACTTTTCTTGGTCTTCAGTTCTGCCCTAAATTAACTTTTAATACAGAACAGAATGTCACATTTGCTTCTCCCCATAATCTAAAATGTCTCCTTATGCAGCAGCAATAAGGAAGGCTTTTAAAAATTAAAGAGACCTGAAAACCACATAAGGGTATATTTCATGGCTATAGAAAAGCATTTAAAACGTAGAGTTAAAAAGGTGTTTGAAGTGTTTTCATCAAAGGAGGGTGAAAATGGAACGAAAATAGGATTAAAAAAATGCCCATTTTCTTTAAAATCAGCTTCATGAGTCAGAGCATGCAGAAACCTTATTGCTGCTATGAGGATCTTGTATTTAAGTCCAGCCAGCATCGCATCCAGTTTGTTTGTTGAGACTCACACGGCAATTATCAGCGATACTCCGTGTCTACAGCACAGTCTTTTCCGCTATATTTGCCTGCTCTCCCCCTCTCGGAGGCAGGCGGAACGCTAAAAGCAAGCACGCAGACCTGCTCAAGGCCTTTCCATACTCACAACAAACAAGACACAGATGCAAACCCACAACCCTGAAATGAGCTGGAAAGCTCAATCCAGTTATCAAGCACACGTTCACCTCATCATGAACACCCTCCCAACCCGAGCCCTTGGGTTTCGGATACATCACAGCAGTGGTTTTGACTGTAATAGCTGCGTGGAGCCTTGCATCCAACTTGCCACTTTCACATCCAACAAGCCCTGCGGGCAAGAACCTTGCTCCTTGCCTTGTGAGCACACAGAGGCCAGCCTCCCTTCGCACCTGGCTGGAACATTTCACTTACCAGCACTGCAAAATACTACTACTACTACTACTACTACTACTAATAATAATAATAATAATAATAATAATTATTATTATTAACAACAACAACAACGGTTATGCTTATTTGGTTACGCTCTTATTTTGGTTATGGTCTCGAGCTTTCAGGGAGGGGAGCACTAACAAGGACCCAACACGCTGCTCTGCGCCGTCACCATCTGCAGCCCTTGCCGCACAGTCAAAATTTAATCTGACATCTCTTTGCAGTCCCGTTTTATTTTTATGTCCATTTCCTAACAGCACAAATTAAGAGTGTTTCAAAACACAAACAGCGTATTTGCTGTTACCAAAGTTAGAACACAGCCGTGTAAAAGCCACTGAGAGCGCTCGGGAAGGATGGTGTGGGCAGCACCCAGAGCCACTTAAGGATTGCTTGGAGGTTTGCTTTGTTCCAGCGTGAGGCTCTTTTCTGTCCTTAAGCCACACTGTAGCTACAAAACACATGGAGAAGAACAACCAGGCCATCCCATCAGCTCTGGAAGGGAAACGCTAATTCAAAATGTAATCAGGGAACACTTTTTCAGCGAGGTTCAGAATCATCTGCATCTAGTGCAACCACGGGTCAGGAACGGAAACCGCTTACTGGGCTGGCTCATCTGGGCACAGCCCTATTTGACAAATTCCAAGAACTTTCCAGCAGGTGCAAAACCAGTGCAAAGCAAAAAAGCTTTATACTCGTACTGCCTGGACACGGCCTTGGTGGGTTCCCTGGCTTGCGTGCGTCTTTTATGCACGCTGGCCCACAAAAAGATGCAGTTGCACCAATGCAGCTCTACTGCAAAACTGACAAAAACTCCTCCGAGTTCAGCCAGGACTCCCCTGTCCGCCACCGAGTCACTGGGAAACAGCAGACTGGAATTTATTAATCAGATATCTCTGATATCTTTACCCCTCCAATCTTGATCATGTTAAAAACCACAGAACACTAATCAGCATGATCCAATAGCTGCAAACATGCATATTTTCATGAAAACCAACCTCTGGGATGCGATGGCAAACCTTTACAGCTGGCTACTGCAGGCACTGGCATCCGGAGATGTCGTAGTGTTTGCTAAAGGCTGAAACATCAAATGACACGTCACGCTGCTACTCAACACTGCCCTGTAGTGTTTCTTCCCTTTCTTTATTATTTTCAGTTAGCAAACCGCAAAGTTTATTTTCCTAAGTTTCTGCAACAACTCTTAAAGTAATACCCTTCAGCTCACCATTTTTTGATCACATCCCCCAATCGTCTCAGATCTTTACCACCAAACCTCAAACCAAGATTCCAGCTGTAAATCCAGCAGAGCAAGCTCCAATTTACCTCTCACCTTAAACCAACAGGGTATTACAACAAAAATATCCTGGTTTGGTTGCCTGAAGGAAGCAAAGCACCCATGTTACAATCGGCTAGTAGTAGCAACATATGTAAATCAGCATACGCTACCGCATGGACCTTCCCTCCCTTAAACTGAGCAAAGTGCAACTGAGCAGTGCTGAAATGCAAATTACCCATAGGAGAGTTTGGGGACATGAAGGAAACATAAGGACTTGGTGTCTGGATGCATTCCAATTTGAGTAGTTGCAAACTAAAACAACACTCAAGAATGCATATGAGGAAGCCTTTATCAAAAAAAGAATCTGCTCTCTTTATTAAATAGTGGGAATGATGCAATTACAAGAAGAAGCCAGGATAGCCTCAGGCCCCAAATTCTATTCTAACTCCAGAGAAGGGAGAACAGAGGAAGCGGAGCTGTTCTGATCGTTCCTGGAGCGCCCCATGGACCACGTCCAGCAGCCACTTGGCCTTTCAGCGCAGAAGGGGAACAGCACTGCCACAGGTGAAGGTGCGCTGCAGACAGGAAAGCTCAGCCGAGCTCTTTGATGATGACGAAACTCCACCAGACAACAGCAATCAGACCCCGTAAACGCACCCAGCGCAGCCCAACACCACGCACGTGTTCAGAGCTCAGACGCGCTAATGTAATTCCAAATGTCTCCACTATCAACTAACTGATTAAACGGAGAGTTCTCTATGGTTTCAATAGGTTCCGCAGCCCGGACTTCTTCCTCGGGAAGTGGCTACGAAACTACCATGTAGGGATGGATTAAGAACAGAAGACTCTATGATGAACTCTCCACTACTTTTGAAAGAAATCAGATAAAATTTGCAGCAGAAGGGCTGTCCAAGGAAATGGTGAATCAGGACTACTTCAGGCATTAAACGTAATGGTAACCATAATTTTTGATCTATGCTGAAATGAATTTGCAAATGACTAGTAACACACAAAACGGAAAGAGGGCCTCAATTGACTGCTAATCTTCAGTAAATAATTACCTTTACATATAAACGTAAACATACATACAAATCTATATCAATAAAAAGCTTTTAGCAATACAATTGTAAAGATCTGTCATTCCTGAGAAAAAATGAAGTCAAATTCCTCATTAAAGGAAGACTGAATACTGCAGCATACCCAATACAAACAGCGCAAAGTTACTTCAGCACAGAATATCACTCACTGGAGATTAATAGATACTTTTTTTCCCCCCCTTTATAAATCATTTGTGTATTGAGACATGCAGCTAAATCAGGTAAAGCACGGATCTAATTAAAGAACCTAGAAACTGACTACTAAACTACGTAACACATTAAGGGGGTTTTCTTCTTCTTTTTTTTTTTTTTTTTAAAGAAAGAGATCTGGCCTGAAACCTTATCAGTCCCACACATGCCAGAATTAGTCCCTGCCTTTGTGTCAGATGGAAACTATATCTATAAATTCTCAAGCAGAACTCACGCTCGAGATGCACAAAATGCAGCTGTCTTAATCTGTTAGATTATATTCTGTGCTTTCCGCTATCAGGAGACAAACTGCAGGTGTAGCGCTCTTCAAAGCCAGACACTAAGCACTAAAACAGAAATACAAGTGGTTAAACTGAAAAGAGTTACATGCCTGTTTCTCTAAGCCAGGTGTGAAGATGTGGGAGCCTCTCTGATGGCGTGGCAGGAGCACAGAAGGAGACCGTGGCTGTAAGACATCAGAGGTAGCTCGCTCTGCCTCCCTGCTCTGCTGGTTCTCCAGGTTTCACAAAGCTGCAGCAGAGCAGAGATGTCTGCCTGGGCGCTACTGTGTCCTTTGGTCTGGCCGGGGGAAGCGCTAAATAAAGCTCCATTCACACTTGCCTCACGTTAAAAGAAAAAGACTTATTTTTGACCTTAACTGGCCAACTTCAAGGCCCCCTGATCCCCCACGAATAAACACCCACGAGGGATTTCAGCTGTAACTTTCACTGTGGGCAGCAGGAATGAAAATGCAGTTGGACCAAGGGCCAGTCTTAGGGATGGGGGCCAACCCCAGCAGAGCAGATGCTGGTGAGGGCCCGGGGGCACGGAGGCAGGAGCTGACACGCAGGAGGTTCATGCTTCTGCTACAGCCCTCAACAGCTGATTAAAAAGGTAATCAGGAATATGTTCTAGTGGCACCGGCCCCTTCATGGCGCATCCTCCCTGCAGCATCACTGCAGATTTCTTTACATGTAAGGCGCTTTCCCTCCGATTCCCGGGGTGCTCAAACTGGGCCACGCCACCTCGCTGCAGTGGGTGCGGCGGCAAGCGCACAGACCGGAGCCCACGTTCCGCTGTCACCCACTTTGCAGGGTGAATCACCAAGTGCTGTTAGCTTTTCAGCACCTTCGCACAGCTCCCGGCCTGTACCAAGACAGGCAATTTCTGTCTCGTTCCCGGGAGCCGAAGAGCATCGCAGCATCTCGCACGGCACACGAGGAGTGGTGGCAATATGCCTGCAAGGAGTCTCAGCAACTGCCCCCCAACCCAGCAGTGCTCAGCCTTTGTAATTTCCATCCGCGCGGTGTCTGTTCATCCCACGAAGACTTGGCTTACCCAGGTACCAACCACCCCATTTACCTCTCCAGCAACGACGCATTCCTAAGGGAGAAATTCAGGGAACTGCTGTAGATGCTCAAGGCACACCACCAAGGACTCGAGCAAAAGGCACTGGGACATTTTTGCTTTAGAGTGTTAACTACTGAATAATAAATATATTTGCCATAGCATCAATTTGTTCTGAAGGACTGGAAATAAATATTTAAGAATGCTTGTTTCATAGCTACATGCAGTCTGTTTCCATTTTCCCTGGCGTCTGTGCTGGAACCACACGCTGGCGGCAGATGAGGCTCAGCAGCAGCGTGTGCAAGCCCAGCACCAGAGATCAACAGGACCCAAAACCCTCCCAGATAAAACCCCTCCTTCATCCTGCCACTGCTCCTAACTACAGCACCAGCGCAAAGAACCCGTTCACTTCCGATCAAGGGAAAAACTGAATGGGTTTATGGCCCCTCTTTTTCTCAATTAGATACTTTTGATTCATCTATTCTAGACTGGCTTAGCACAAAAGCTGCTGATGATGGCCATTAGGTCAGACACGCTGTACCACCATATATCGCTATTTTAAAACATGTTGATGCTGCTCAGAAATAACATTTTATACTTACACCCTAATCATGGTTATGGCTTCTGACAGGTTTTAAATACAATAGTATTAGCTGCAATTAATTCATTTGAAATTAATGTGGATATTGCAAGCACTTCAGCAAGATCTCCACTGCAATTCACCATTCATTACTGCACCATTATTTTTTAAGTGTTATCCATAAAGCAGGCTGCCAGTGCATTTGCATTTAGGTGACTGAAGTAGGAATACAGAGGAGCAATAAATTAGCACAAAAATTAAGCAGAAGGAGGCAGGAGAATTACCACAGCCCATTGTCTGAAGTTTTAATATTCCTAATGACTTTATGATTCACAGTATCGCAGACCTGCAAGAGCAGGCAGTGGGCTGCACGCCCCTGCCCTCCGCAGCCGGGCATGCGCCCCGAGCCCAAAGCCATTCCACACGCGTACTCCCGCTCCAGTGTACTGCGCGCTTCCCATCGCTCACTCCAGCTGGCTGGAAGATCAGTCATTAGCGGACAGAAAACAAACATTTTTTTTCCCCAACACAGCCACTAAAAAAAGCCAGCATATCCGGAAGGTAAGGCAGAAATAAAGTGTATTAGCCCATCAAATGTGGTGCACAGCAGCATTCCTCCTTGGTAAAAAAAAAAAAGTCTTTGGTGCAGTTAACAGCCATTTTTAGAGCATTAATGACCTCAGGTGAAAACAAACTGATCATTAAAAACACCTTTTAAGGGGATTAGCTATCATCAGAACACACAAGTTACTTAAACAGAAGTAGTTCCGTACGGTTAATTTATAATTTCCAAGGTATTAATCAGCAAAGAAATTCTGATGGTTCCTAGATAGAGCATAGAAAGGGGAGATTCAAACGGCTTCCTCGGAGCAATCCTAACTGGAAGTAGCACTGGCAGAACAGTTTCATTTTTCAATTTGCTGGTTAAAGTGAAAACAAAACAGAACCAAAAAACAGGAGGATAAATTTGCCTATGATTAAACAAACATGTTTTCAGTTTGTTGGCAAAACTTAAAAAAAAAAAAGAAAAATTTCATTTTGAGTCAATCCACAACATCTTGTTTTAACTCTGAACGGAAATACACTGCGTATTTTTCCAGTTTATTTAACCCCTTTTAAAACTTCTGTCCCTTAGGCCCACTTTTAAATAAGGAGAACCCGAAAGAGGAAAAAATGGAAGCTTGCTTTAGAAAGCACCAACATCGTGGCCTCCAGTTTATGTCTGGTCTTTCAAGTTTCTTCTTCCTACCCTTCTCCTCCAAGTGTCTCTTATGGAGACACTATTTATGAAAAAAATCCACCCCGGTGCACTTGCAGGTGCTGCTGGGTGCCCCGGTCCCCAGAAGCAGGATTTGGGTGCCATATCCAGACTTCAGCCAGCAGGGAATGGGACACCCACGTGGCAAACCCCGCTGAGCCACCAACGTACTGCATAAACGCAAAACACAAGAGCGTTCATACCCAACCCAGCTAAACAAAACACTCCCTCCTGGCAGGGTTAGGACTGAATGCTGCACACGGGGCACACAACTGGAGCAAACGCCCAGGACCACCACTGCCTGGACCACCACTGCCTGCACCCAGCGTGGAAAGTGCCCTACAGCTGACAAGGGCTAACGACGACATCCCCACATCCATCAGTCTGCCACGACATCCTGAAAAGCCCCAGGCCGAGGGTCCAGAAGGGAATGAGTTACTAAACAAGCAGTAAGGGAGACGTGGAGCCGGGCAGGCTCTTTCGCTGACAGTGCTTCAGCCCAAGCAAGCGCCGGTGTCTGCTGCCGCCCGGCTGGCAGATGCCCGACGCACTGATGTGCACAGACGGAGGAGGAAACAGAGGTTGGTGCTGCAGCAGCGGTTTGCAGCCAGCGTTTGTGTGTCTGCGTTAGGAAAATTACACTAATAGATAGCTCCCATCCAGACCGATCCCTGAGCAGGGGTTAGCTATATGGGCAGACAGAAACGCTCAACAGCGGAGGTCCGGAGGACACCAGTAAAACATTAGTCTGAGCAATGCCTTGCAATGGGCACAGGGACACAGGGGCGGTCAGACCCCAGGGGCCACCAGTCCTACCCAGGATTTTAAGACTTGCAACACAGTTTAGTGTCACCTACCCATATCTAAAGATAAGATAACCATGACATCTAGATACCTACAGTACCTAAAGATAAAGCCTTAGGACACTAAAGGGCATTGAGGTTGTAGTACAATAAACACAAAAACAAATCTTAAAGCAGGATCACAACTGTAATATTGACGTGACATACACTTGGAAGCAGCCAAACAACAACAGTGAGAAAAGGCACATGCCTTCCCACCACCAGAAGGGAGAAAAGACACACCTGAAAAGTAAAGAAAACCAAGCTTTTGTTCATTGCAAAACAGAATCCATTTAAATAACAAATACACTGCTAAATAAATACTCCCCAGAACGTAAAACAATTTTTAAAAGTGTTCTTTTTACCACTGAAACCTTGGGGGGAAATTCAGAAGTTCACTTCATTCTCACAAAATAACTCCACCACACTTTAATAGTTTATTAAGACGATCGTATAGGGCTCTGCAGAGAACCAACAACAGGTTTGAGACTTGAAGTTGTACCACAAAACAAAAGCATTATCACATAAAACACACTTAAATTCTGTATAGCTGAATCTTTACTGTTAAGTTTCTTGCTCCGTCTAAGAAATGCATCTTCCTTCTCTGAGTTTCCTAGTACCTCCGGCCACCCTAAATCCATTATACCCATCTGGGATACAGATCAAAAGGCAACGTGTGGGGCTTGTCCAAAACAGAGTCCCTCAGCAACTCAAGAGATCCAAAAGAAGTTTCTGAAGTTTCTAGATTAAAGCGATCCCATTTCAGAAGCCAAGGAAAGGACCCACGCAGGCAATCAACATCTCCCTGATGTCTTCATCATCACAGACAGGACCGCAGAAGATGAGCACAAACACGGACCAAAGAAAGCCTCCAGCCCACTTCCAGATCTGCCTTTTATTCCAGTCTGCTCAAGAACTACATTTTTTGAAATCTTTTTATCAAAACATAAACAAAACAAAAGAACAAACAACAACAAAACTTTACCAAGAATGCAGAAAGGCGGAAATCCAAACCCAGTTTAGCTCAAATCTCTCTTTACTAAGGTCTGAACTTTGGGAAAAGAGGGGCTAATCTCTTTCCAAGGACATTTCAAAGCTTTCATACCAGCGAGACAAGAATGATTTACATGTGGCAATGCATCCTGTGTATTCAATTGGGAAGGTAAATATGGCTTTAATAAACTTAAAAAAACCCAAAAGACAAATCCCTGCCTCAAAGTGCCTATTTCTGCAGTGAAATGGGAGTACAGGATGTCCATGTCCCAAGAAGGTGTTGTGCCAACATCCCTTAGAGCTACATCAAATATAATTTTCAAACCAATTAGCTCAAAAAGCATCAACACCAAAGCAATGCCTTCCACATTCTAATTACTAGCCCATCCTATTCAATTCTTAATGAGAGAAGAGACAAAGGCAGTATATGTATTAGGGTCTACTTCAAGAATTCTTTTTCTTTTAGCAAACAGATCCTCTTTTGTTCTGGTTAAACACCAATTACTCCGTTCTCTCTAACATGCAAATCAGCTGAAAATAGGGCATGATGTATCTCGATCCTGCACCACTACAAGTTTGAATGAAGGGGGAAAATAAAGCAACCCTCTAGGGGCTTTCAATTCCAAGTACTTTGTACTCTGATAAAGCTCTTTTCAAAGAGCTTTTTGTATTATCTACAGCAGTTCCCATAAGCAGCGATTTTGCCATTATGCCAAAAGAAATAGCACATTTAAGGTGTACAATATAAGCAAGAAAAGTAGCCAACAAAGCTGTTTACATGTAGCTTTTAGTTGTTACATCCCCACTGCAAACAGCGAAACTCTGAAGCATTATGAGCATTACTACACCTATGGAAACAGTTATAGCAGAAAGGAAAATACTGTAAAGAGCCGGAGCCCAGCTTTACAATGCACTGCTCTGTACAACTCGGAGCATCGTGGAAGATGCCGCACCGACGGCGCTGAAAAGTGACTCCCGTTGGGTCAGACTCACAGCACCTGGCCTCGGTGGCAATAACCACTCTGCTTGCATGCTACCACAGAGGTTTTCAGATAAGTCTCTGCTATTCTGGAGTCCCTTCGTTTACCACACTCGTAGGCTTCTGCAGAGTTTGCACTGAACTGCTGATACCTTCGAGCTGCTGCTGGCAGCAGATGGAAGGCTTCGTCTTCTCCATAGCTGTCGCTTCCAAACCTAACAGCCGTGCCCAGAGGGTCAGCCTGAAGATTTGTTTTGGAAACCAAACCAATAACTGTTTTCACATCTTTTTGTCATTGCTCTAGTCATTTCTAATTGATAGTTTTTAAGTGTTGCCCTCTCTTTGTAAACACTAAGCAGCATCAATAACAACTCAGGAACTGTTACATACACAGACACGCAACCATTTCTATACGGAAAGGTCTATTGTTTTAAAATGGAAATTTGTAGATCTCTGTAAGATTACCTGAGCCCTAAGTCTGCAGTTGAGTTTAGGAGTGCAAACTGTGCCAGACAGCGTCATTGAAGTGACCAGGGTATGAGCGGGGTTCAAATCTCTTCCCCTGCAAAACTTCAGGGACTCCATTTAGGGAGAAAAAGGGGTATCCATTTTGTGTAACGCACAGCGCAGTGCATATCACGGGGCAGAGATCGTACCAGATTCCCAGACTAGGAGGGTTATAGAAACTTTTGAATCGAAACAACTTCCCTAGATGAAAAGCAAACCAGCATGAGGCTTCTAGAGAGCAACTGCCCTTGCTTAAAATGTCAGGAACATCCTAGAAATGGGAGGCAGAAGGCCAGAGCATCAGAGGAGGAAGCAGCAGCTTTAACTGATTATCCCACACTATGTCCTTTGTGGTGCAACTTGGTTACACAGAACACAACCACACAACTAAATTTAAAAATGCATTAAAGGGGGAAGAAACATGTCATAAAAAAGTTTACTGAAGAGCAAACACACACAGAGCCAACTCATTCTGATCCACTCGGCCTGATTACTTCCATCCGGCGGCTACGAGACACAAGGCAAGCCGCAAAAACTCCTGGCTGTCCTCACAAGTCCCTAGTGCACCTTTCCAAATATTAGATGGCGCAGGTTATCAAAAAAAGGCTGGGCACATGCTCAGAGTAACATACATACAGGAACATAGTTGTAATAAAGTGTATCTACAGAGGCGTGTACATGTATCGGAGAGAAATCAATCTACACAAAAAATGAGGTACTGCCAGCCCTGTAGTCAACAAGAGGATGTAGAATTTCTTGGCTAAGATCAAGGTACCTAGGGAGTGTTTGCACTACAAAAATAATATTGTAAATGAATATTCTATATAAAGTTGTAATGAATGTAGTATATATACTTAACATAACTTACACACACGCTAATACGCACATTATATGCACACACACAAGTCACCTCTGGTGGTTTTTTTATACAGATAAATACATAAAAATAGCTCATTTCAAGGAGATGGACCCTAGAGTATTTCGTATTTATGAATTCAGCCAAAAACCACAGCACATTAGTCTCTTCTGCCAAACATTATAGACAATCTTCCAAAAAGTCTTCATCTGTTTTGTTGGCCTTTAATATACTTTTGATTTATGTCATTTTGAGATTTTTTTTCCCTTCTGTAGCTTAAGAGAAAAAAATCATTCTTCTGATTCCAGATTCAGGATTTCTTTAAAGAGAAACCAAAAGTAATAAATCTGAAGTGTCATGCTGCTACTGTATCACACGAGTGAGAAGTATTACAGCATGTGTTGACTATAGCTTCCAAGCAAAAAATGTATTAAGTAACACTGTTTTCTTACGTTACACATTCTTTTTCTTGCCTGAAGAGTATATTTCTTCAAGTTTTCACACAGATGTTCTTCACACACCGGTATTATACACATGCAGCAAGTTGCTAAAGCTCCAGCTCTCTTCCATCTCCTTCTCTCTACATAAACAAGTGGTAAAGCTTAGGGGCAAGACGTGGCAACCTTGACTTGGGAAGCACCAACAGCTGTGATCTTATCTGTTTCATGGTTGCCACAACCAGAACAAGCTCCCCTCTGTACGGTTTCTACCCCAAACTTATTGCAAGTTAAAGAGTCCAAGACAAAGCATGGGAGAGCAATCGGGTACAATTAGTACCTTTTGAACAGGAAAAACGAAACTGGCATTAATGCTTTTACTTCTTACAAGTACCAAGAAAGCCAGTTTCTTACCGAAAATTATTATGCAACTCCAAACCCGGACATGTATGTAGTAATAGTACAAAGCTCCCTTATATTTCTGAATGGGGGACAGCGTGCTGCTATAAACAGATTTATCTGTACAGTGTATCAAGCGGGACAGCCTCCTCGCTGAGCAAAGACTTGGGACACAGTGAGATGAAGACCCGATCAAGTGCATGAGCAGCTCCAACAAGTTCGCAGAACTACCCTGAGCCAAAGCAAGGCATGCACTTCGACACTTCCGAATGAGTGAATTCTCTGCAAAGCACACCCTTTCCCTTTTTTGCCCCTCAAGGGACCAGGCTCTCTCAGCCACCTCCAGTCCTGGCAGCGGGGCAATACGGTCAAACGTTAAGTTGTACAGACCGTGTATGAGTATCAGCACTCGACTGTGTCAAAAATCGGCTGCACTAACTATAATATTCTTCTTTGTGGGTGACTATGAAAGGGGAAGGAGAGGAGCCTGAGAGGAGCCTGAAAATGGAAGAAAAAACGAGCAATAAACCATGCAATGTAATAAAAATGGCAGTTAGTCTAGTGAGTATGTAGATACCAGGCTTCTCTCAGTTTACAACTGAAAACTAAGGATGACTGCAGGGCACTGTAAAATGTTCATTCCTTTGCATTAATTGCTGTTAGAGTCATGGTTTAGTATATTATACGAGCCCCAGCTTGCTCTAATTCCTTATCCTATTTGCTTTGGCCAGGACACTTGGGGGGGGGGGGGGGGGGGGGGGGGAGAAGAAAAAGAGAGGAGAAAATGCTTTTAATGATTATTCAAGGGGTATGTGAAAAGGTATTCCTAAGATGTTCTGCAAGACACAAGGACACTCCTAAAGGCATCCTGCTACCACTCTGTAAGACACACAACCAACAACACGGCTTTGATGTGCATGCAGCAAAGTTGAGAAGAGCCACACACCACGGCTGAACACACTTCCACTGTCAGGCAAGAGATCTGCAAAGCGGCTCTCACGGAAACACCAGCCCGTGCCCTGTGGGACACACTTCTACATCGACAGCATCCACTACCCTTGAAGATGTGCGCAAGCTTGTACATGCGTACCTCCAACCAAGCAAACTGGCTGAGTTCACCCGTCCTGCCGGGGGCTGCGCACCGCTGGGGGTTCCCCTCCCCACCAGGAACACGGCTGCAGCTCCCCGGGAAGAGGCAACGCCGCAGCCCTCGCTGCCTCCCCGTCCCTGCTGCTCCCTCCCTGGAGGCTCGCGAGACGAGTGCTCCCCTCTCCGAAATGGCTTTGCAGAGCTACCGGCAAACTCCTTGACACAGATCCAGAACACAGAAAGAAACAATGGCAATTAGGCCCCAAAATGAGTGTTTGAATTTAAAAACAACAAACAAACAAACAAGCCCACACAACAACAAACCACACATGTGCACGCACACAAAAAATCCCATCGGGAAAATCAGATACAGACAGAGCTGATCGTATCACCCCCGGCTTCGTAAGTGATTGACACCAATCAAGTCTCTCCATGTCCCTGCAGAGGAGATACATGACCCCCCCGCCTCAGAAGAGAAAACCTAGATGCACAAATGCTAAGTAACCTGCTTGAAAAAAGAAAAAAGAAAAAGAAAGCAGAGGCGAAAGCCAGCTGCATTTCAATCCCGAGTTATGAATACCCAATACAACACAGAAGAGCTGGCATGGCTGCTTCAGACCTGTGCTGCCAAACTCCAGCAAGATTCTCATTACCAAATAATTGAAAAACAAAGCTTTGCCATCGTCTCCTCTTTCTCTGAGGTCAGCCCCTTGGCACTAGCACACCTGCCTCCCCGGAGGGTACGGGTTCGGTGCGTGGTTTTATTTGCATCAGTTTTCAGCAGAACAGGAACCCTCTGACCACAGGTCAGGGCACTCGCATGGAACTGGGCCAGCCTGTACAGCCCAGTTCAGCACGCTGCCTACTGCCGAGCTCACGGAAAGAGAATTGACATATTCAATACAACTTCATACCTATATTAATGTAATGTACATAATTATACAGATTACTTAATAACCACATTATAAACATATTTACCTACACACAAATCATTAAGAATCAGAAAAGCACTAAATAAAAAGGTGAGTAAAAGCTTTTACAAAGCCATGAAAGTGAAGTCACTACTCCACACAGAAGTTTGCTATCTCAAGACTAGAATTACAATGCACATTCACTTTGTATCCTTTTATATGAATGATATCTCTAAACGCTTTATGATGTTAAATAACACACAGCTGCACAATTTAATGAGCAGCAGCAACAGGGAAAAGCTGCATGAGGAAGTAAAAAGAAAAGATAGGGAAGCATCTGATTTTCAAGTGAAAGTTAGTGAAATGAAACAGCAATGAAGCAAGCATTATACAGGGAAATTGTTCAAGATGGCAGGGTCTTCTAAGGTAAAAGCTCTGGCAGAACAGAGCAACAAAGGAAGCAGATTCACTCACTGGGTGGTTAAAAACAAGAGGGTTTTTGAACTTCCAGTAAGGGATGACATCTTGGTTAAAGGACTGGATTCTGAAAAACAAGAGTTTCAGACCCCAGCTTCATCACAGACCTCCTGGGGCACCTCAGAAAAATTTCTTCACCTTTCCCTAGATTTTCTCTCTCCCTTTTCTAGGGAAAGACGATCTCGTTGATCCCTTTCCCCAAAACATTTCCTGCCCATTCTACTTACCATCAAAATCTCTTTAGTTTTACAAGCAGACGTATGGACAGCAAGGTCCCATGCGTGGCAACCGATACACACCAGCCAAAAAGGCAATGAAAAGGCAACATCTCTTAAGGGCAAAAATGAGCCTCAGCTTTCATTTTAGAGAGGGTTTTGTTGTTTTGGGGTGTTTTTTGGGGTTTGTTTTTTTTTGTGGGGGGGGGGGTTTGGTTGGTTGGTTTGGGTTTTTTTGGGGTTTTTTGTTTTTTTGTTTTTTGGTTGTTTTTTTTTTTTTTACAACAAATACACTTTCAACAGAATGTTTACAAATAAGAAAGTAAATTGTGTCAGTGCTCAGCAGTATTACTGGACTGAATCCTCATTAAGGGTCTCATTGACACTATATAGCTAGCTCCCGCACTGCTTGGGCCCTGCAAGGAGCTGGAAACTCTAGCATCCACCCTCTAAAGTTATTATTCAACAACAAACGAGTACTATATTTAGAACTCTTTCCATGAAGTAGCAGTATCCAAGGGCCATTAAGCCAAGAGGCATTCAAAGGTTAAACAAGTCTATCAGGCATTCCTCCCAACCCCAAGTTTCTGTATGCAGGTTACATTTCAGTTATCTCTTACACACACATCTCAGTTTTATAATATATCTTTGCTCCAAGGAGTGAGATACTGCACCAAAATTTACCATCTCTAATGCCTGTATCCAGATAGTGACCTTACAATTACAGGAGCACATACACACAATCACTTTGACTTAATTTAAAAGGCTTTGCTAGCAAAGATTAATTTAACGTGTTAAACAATCTACGAAAAAAAAAAAGAAAAAAAAAATTAAAAAACCTTACTTTCTTTTCTCTCAGCTACTTCAGTCAATATTTTAGCTTCTCAAGCTGCTCTGAACAACACACATTCTTCATTCTTTGATTTTGTTCATATTTTAGGAAACAACTGTTAGATCATGTAGAGATTTAGATTTCATTCTCTGCAAGGAAGTGTGGCCAAGCTACAGAAACAAGCAGAGAACAACTCTTAGCTCCACTGGAGTTACATGTAGTCTTCAGGAAATTAAAACTACCTCCAGCACCAGTCAGCAGGGTTTGAAAACAGGGACTTGCAGCTCCTTAACACAATACCCCATCACTTCAGCTAAAAGAGCAGCACGACTGCATTGCTGTAGGACTATGCTGCTGTCCACGTGCAGAAGCCACGTGGGAGGAAGGGCCGTAACGCAACACTTTTCACCACTGCGTTACAAGGACAATTTCTCTGTGCATCATCCCTTTACCTCGCTCTGTTTTCAAATGGATAAGGCTTTGTTACTTTTCTTCCAGAGATGACACAAGGCTTGAACTGTGTTCGTAAAGCTCTTTTGCATCCTGCAATAACCAACACAAAGACATCAAAAAGCTCAAGACAAACGCATAAAAGTGCCACAGCAGTTGTGGTCTGCTAAACTAAAGTAACAGATAAACCAGTCCGATCGTGTTAATAAAAAAATACCCACCTTGCTAAGCAGACCAAGCTAGAAAAGCAGTCTGAACAATCAGTAACGTCAGTGTCTTAAATTGTTGATTGTGTTTCCTCCCAAGCTCTTACGAAACACGACCAGCGGGGCTGGACGACTCAGCATCCAAGGACAAAGGATCAGCAGGCATGTAAGCACCAATATTTATGTAATGTATGTCATGTTCACAGCCACAATGAAATCATTGTCTTCCAAGGGGGTTGGTATGTTTGGAGCATTTGTTTGTTATTTCTAAAGATGCAGGAGGCAAAGCAGTTAAAAATAAAGAGGTCACTGCATGCAAAATTAATCTTTAACTGCCTACACTGCTTTAAATGACTTGTAAGGATTATAGTGCACTCCCCAAGCTGAGAGTACCTCTGTTAACAAACAACTCCTCAAGAGGTGGTAGAGGGTAGACCACTAATAAAAGTCAGCTGGCAAGTTCTATCCGCTTTCTTTACTCCCAGCAGCAACTCTTTCACTGGTTTCCTTTCCCCCCACGCGCTGCAGAGCAGAGGGATGGGTGCACTCGAGACCTCCTCAAGGCTGGCACGAGCGGCGCTGCTTGAGCAGCGGACATGGCAAAGCCTTACCCCGTCCCCCAGCCTTGCCTAAGCCCCTGCTTAAAATGCAAGGAACAGAGTTTTAAATTAAGCTCATTCCTCCTGTGAGGAGACAGCAGAGGACTCCTTTTAAAATGCAACCTGTGGTGATGAGAGCTGTTAAACGCTTAACATGTTATGTGCAACACGCCTTTACTGCTACACACGTAATCCAGCCCTGAAGAAGCACAAAAGGCGCACAGCAGAGATGGAGTTTCTTCCCCCTGTAGCAAGGGATGGTTGTTTAGTACTTGCCTATCAGCAGAGAAGAAACTTTGGCATTAGTTACCAAGGTACATCATAAAAATCTAACCTAAAAGAGGAATTAAAAAACTGAATCTATACTTGGCATCTCCAAAGAGGAACCACCCAGCTCAAATTCATGACCTGCAGTATAAATCCACAGTGGACAGTCTGGAGAAGCCTCTTAAAGGGAGGCATTATAAATATATGTTAATATAAACACAGAAGCCTGGTTTTAGTCTAAGAGGCAATCCCCAGATGGCCTCTGGCAGTTTTGCACAAGTCACAGTGCCACGTCTCAGTTTACCTATCTGAGAAACAGGAACAGCACCTTCCTATCTCCCAGCGCCTTCTAAAGATTCAGGTTTCTAAAAGCACTTCTAAATCAGGACAACCCTCTTCATGTCACCTTTTCGAGCAGAAAAGAGACAAAGCAGACAACTGCTGCAAAATTCACCAATTCAAAGCAGCCTCATCACAGATGCAACAGTTGGAAACTGATTTTTCTGAGAGACAAGGACTAAGGATACAGCTACCCATTTTGCTCACTAAAGTGCCTAACCCATGTCAGCTGTATGTGAAGTGGCTTACTGCACTCCAGACAACTGGCAGGGTAACAAACTGTCACCTAGGTGACAAAATAATGACCCTTCTGTGAAGCTCTTGCAGCGTCTCCTGGCCATAATTGGACACTGCTGTTCAAAATGCTAAGTGTGGGAGGGAACGAGATGGTACGATCATGGATTTGGAAAGGCTGCAAGCTAACCTTTGGCTCAGCAGGCTAAACCAGACTGCTGCACGATGCTGTACTCGAGATCACGGTGAGGGCGGCCGAGAGTCTTGCTGTACCGGCAGGTCTGCAAAGTGCTGGGCAGAACCAGATGGCACAGCCTCTCCCAGTTCCCAGTCCCTGGCTCAGCCTCCTTCTACACCAAATGGCGATGCTACCCATTGACACACCTGCTATGATTGTCATCAAAAAGAAAACAAAAGCATTAAATATGAGACACCACTAAATATTTTTCCCACTCCGTAAAACACTCCTCATGTATTTAGCATCTTGTAAGTGTTATATCCATATGGGAATGGCCTACACGAGCTCCACAACAGGAATGTTGTTCTGCAAGATCTCAGAAGCTATACAGGCCTACCTCTAAACATAACAGCATGAAGGAAGGGGGTAGAGAACTTGAAGAAAGCAACAGAACCCTTAGAACTCCACAATTTTTTAATTTCCAGCACACAGTCCTCTAAGAACAGCATAACTTTAGATGGCTTGACATAAACTACATTGATTTCCATCTAAAGAATGAAGGGCTTTGCCAGCCCAGCAACAGCCTGAAGCTGCCACTGCAGTGAATAAGAGAGTAAGTATTCCCTGAATGCTCCTGCCTTGGGCCAGTAGGGGTGTATCCGGTATCAGCAGGTTGAACAAAACTAAGAAGCTGGAGGAAAAGTATTGAAGAAAGCAGAGACAGACACAGCTGACATACGCACACTCAAAGATCAGCGTAGGGGAAACATAAATTGCAGCCCAGGCTGTGGTGGCAGAGGGTCTCATGCCTCCGGCCCCAAAGGCAGGCAGTCAACAAGACAGAAGAAAGCTGGCTCAAGTTAGTGGATTCTAATTCACAGTAAAACAAACAGCAGCAAGACTTCACGCTTTTTGTTACCAAATGAGCCTTACACACTCATTTTTCCTCAGGAATAAACAAGTTCAGTCAAGAAATCAAGAGGCATTACTGTCCTCAGAAGGAGAGGCCACAGACTGCCAAAGCCAAGGAACAAGGCCACCAGGTCTTGCACAGATAACCATTTGCAGATGAAAAGTCATTCCAAACAGGTCTGGCCTGGGAGGGGTTCCAAACCACCTTGCTGCTGTTGACAGGCTGCACAGAATCAGCTTACCAGCATACTACAACTTCCCCAATGCAATGAGAGCAGGAAAACAGAATATACAATTCACGTATTTGAAAGAATCAGGTTTAGTTACAGTCATCTTGTACCAGCAGACTTGCTACAACTTCACATCAAGTATGTCTTCACATCAGGTCCGTTAAACCGATTGTTGAAATACATTTGCTAAAGCCATGTAATGCACATACTTGAGCCCCTACTTTCTCCAGGACTGCCTTCCTTCCAGCAGCCGGTGCCTGAACTCGTTAGGCTGTCACACTTCATTAGAGTTAACTTAAGACGATAAGCAGCCCGGCTGTAATGACGACAGCTTGGTCAAGTGGGCTAGGCATGCTATCCTCATCCCAGGAAGAGCAAGCTCTGGATGAGAGACAAAATGAAAGCCTGAGAATACAAGTTTAGGCTCATTAACCTGGAATGCAGCGAAGCAACCATCACTGGACACGGCATGCCCCGCAGAGCGCAGGAAAGCCAAGTTTCCATCCGATCCTGGAGCACATGCTGGCCTCGAGCCAACGGTGGTACATAGCCATGTCAGGTAAGGAGGAGATAGAGGGGAGGGAGGGAGGGAGGAAAGTGAGAAGTGATAAAATAATACTAGACGATAAAATATTTTAGAATAAAATAATAATAATCTTTCCATGGCTCCAGTGAAGGAGCACATCACAAGAAGTAGGGCCACCGCTTTTCACAACCCTTTGTTGCATATCATGAATCCACAGTAAATATTATATACATGCAAAGAAAAAGCATTTGCTTAGTGGAAACTCACTGCAGTTCAAGACAGGACCAGGAAAGCCACAGAAGTCCGAGTTAAGAAGAAAAAGTGAACCGAGTACACTCATTTCTGCTCCTCTTGGCTTACTCCTGTACATCACCTCCTAAACAGCCAGGAATAGTTTCCATTGTACTTCCCCATAAATTCTGCTTTGATCATTCAGATAAACATTTGTTGCCTTCCCCTTGAAACAAGAATAAACTTTTCCATTCATGCTCATACCAAACCCAAATGTCTGACAAACGCAGGCAGAGAATAGAAAATATTTATATACCCAGGAGTAGGTACGGCTCCTCGCAGCCATCGGGGTAACGCAGTAATAGGGGTTACATCAGAAGTTTAAGGAGGCAAGCCATTGCTTGAAATGAGCCATAGAAGCCCAATGTAACTCAAGATGAAATGGAAATCACCCTCTGACTAAGAGGTTTAACCAAGATTAAAATGGCAAAATAGAAAAAAACGCATTGCTCAGCTAATCTTGCAACTCTCTTCAAGTCCTATCACATCTGCATTGGCACATTTGCACATACCACCAGCCAGGCTGAAGCCAGGTGAGCTAAGGCAAGATAAAAGCAGATGCAGGAGGAAAAAAAAGAAAAGTCCATGTGTATAAAGAGTTCCTGTGCTCAGGTCAAGTGAAGATTAGACAGACAATGCCGGGAGGACCACACTTCTTTCTGTGAAAGGGATATTTCCATAACTAACATTTGAGAAGAGTGTTTTGCTTGTTAGGAGACCACAAAAGGTTGGCTCCTTTTGACCTTTCCCTTTATCCTCCTCAACAGAATTTTTTAAGTCATTTTCTTTGGTGAGCTACAGATCTAGCTGTGAACGACATTCCCAGGTGTTAGCATATGAACTCATGTCCTCAATAGGACTACATGAGATCCCAGGTGGGTACGGAGACAGACGCTGTACGATGCACAGCATTTCTAACCCAGGTTGCAGGCAAAAGTGATAATGGATGCCTTGTGCTTCCTCCTTCCTTCAAGCAACACTTTCTACGGCTATTGGCAAGTTTAATTGTTTTGTTCTTCTGTGATTACCCAGAAGGTCCTCCTTCCAAAAGGCAGAGCTGGAGACCGTCATCACTAACACGTAATCCAACAGCCAATCTCATGAAAGACAATGGGGAAAAAAAAAATTAACTTTAAGAAGGCAGGTGAAGAGACAACAGCGTAGGCCTTCAACAGTATTTCTGCTAGCGTTACTAGCTGGCAAAAGAACAGCCTCCAAAGTAATAATGTCTTTTCTCCCATTACTGTCATGGACATTCACACACCTAAACCTTCACTTTAGCCAGCAGAAAGGCAGTACGACAGCAGGACACTTGAACTGCTCGCACAGGACTGTCTCACCGGGGTCCTGCGGCGTGCATTGGCAGCACAAGCGCTGCTGTCACCGAAAGGAGTACAGGAGAGGGGAAATCTCCAAAACATTTCCTCAAAAAAGCTCCAGAGTAAACTATGTACAACAGGAAGAAATGGGTTAGCACTAGGTACCTGTAATGCATGACATGCTACTAAATGAAGGATAAGAGACACGTTTATACAGATTTCCTGCCTACCTCCTGTGACAATTCGGTAAACATCAGAAAATTTACATTTAACAAATCAGCATCTAAATTTTCACCAGAACAGGTGTTCCAGCCTGTACATGCCCTCTTGAAAGCCTCACTGAAGTCTTAATCCATCATGTCATGCACTCTTGAGGTGATGAGACAGAAGTGTGTGGATTTGGTATTTGGAAGGTGCGGCTGCAGATGGAGTTAGTTAAACTGCCCCTGCATCAGCAGCAGTGATGTGTGTGCACACGCATGCCATGGAACGGGTGATGTTCTGCATCCAGGTTCAAGGCACCTCCTTGCTGCGCCACTAATTTATTCACACGTCCAAGCTCTTAACTTCTAAAGCGGCATCTTTCAAAAAAATTTAGCAACGCCTCAGTTATTTTGAGGCTCCAAAAACAAGACTCACTAAAGCAGATAAGCCTATTTTATTTTTTAAAAGTTGTTTTCTTAACCTTGGATTTGAGTGGCAGACTTGACTCTCAGAAAGTGTATGAAACGAACGAACACACAAACTCACACCCCACCACCTCAACGCTACAACCAGCTTCGGACGGCAATAGCTACAACCAGGCCACCTTCAGACGGAAGGCCACAGCTTGTGAACCACTTGTTCTTGCAAACCCCTGCAGTTACCTACTGAAATACAGACATTATTGCCTCTGCATTCCTCATGGCATCAAAGACTCAGCTCTGACAGAGCCCAACTGGCAAAGTTAGCGAAGTCCTCTGAGCCCCAGAAATCTAATTAGATAGACTAAAAATCACAAAAGCCTCAAAATACTCCAGCAAATGAATTTTACAAGAACTGCAGTGAAAGAAATGCTGTAAAACCTTTTGGACCCAAATTGTATATCCAAAACCAGATTTTTGTTTCCTTTTTAATGATCACTGATTAGAAAGCCAAAATCCAAGGGGAAGGTAGCAGAAAACATTTCCAGAATGTTGTGAGAGTAAAAACTTTTATTGCACATCTAACGGAGAACATTCAAATTACAAGGACGCTGACAAAAGTCAGAAGGACGCATCTCTGCACAATCCCATTTAGGTGAAACATTCACAGCAACCTGCAGACTTGATCAAAATTTTTCTACTCTTTGCTCTTTGGACAAACACTCAGGTTCTAGAACCACAGAGGGACAACTGTGTCTCCAGTCTTTATCCAGGGCTTGGCGGTCGGAGGGTGAGGTTTCCCAGAAACTGTTCTACCAGCCAACCGCCCAGCCAAGGTCGCCTTGCCATCCGGGCACCCCTTGGGAGTTTTCCTGAACTCCTCCGGCCCCCAAGTCTTCTGCTCTTGTCCCAGGGAGGGAAACACAGGGGATGAGAATCCCACATGCCTGGGGACACGGAGCAGAGGCTGCTTCTGCTGCGGGCTGTTTTGTTTCTCCACAGCTACTGAAGAACTGAGGCTTATCCCAAACCCAGAGATATTCCTCTCACAAATTAGTGAGCAGGAGCCACGTCAGGGCAAACTGGTAATGGAAACAGGATGGTGGCAGTGCCTAAAGATACTAGTTTAAGAGGTTTCATTCTCTTTCAAATTAAGTTTCCACAGGAAACCTGACTTTCTATTCCTTTGAAGACCCCTGCTGCCTTCTTTAGGAGCCAGAAAATAATTTTCTACGCCGACTGACCCATCCCTCATTCATTTATGCAAGCATGGATTTTATCTCCCCTGCATTTTGGAGAGGAACCACGCTAACAGGGCTTTCAAGCACTCCCTCCCCATGTGCCAGAATCTCCCAGGGCACACAGAAGGGCGAGCTGACCACACGGCAGGGCTGCTCAGAGGATGTCTGGGGGTTGTCTTCGCAGGGCAGTTATTATCACCCATCACAGCTCACACAGGTTTCCTTGCTGGCGCAGGACTGGCTCAGATGTTCGTTACTTTACAGCCAATTAATGAACCAGGATTTACAGGAACATAAAAATTCACAAGGAAACTTAACAAATCTCAGATAGTGTGTAAATTTACATCCAATATGTTTGGAACATGTCAATAAAATATTTATCATTACATTGTGCCTCTCCCAACTGTTGTGTTTTCCTCTTGGCAGAGGTTAAAATGACTCCTCCTCACCATCCTGTGTGTATGTTTCAGAGCTGACTGCCAGTGGGGAACAGTAAATTTGGTTCAGGAGCATACTCTAAAATTAAGCTTTCACAGAACAATTCAGATTAGGAGAGCAAGACTAAGTGTTTAATCTTCCTCTGCAACTCTTGACAATGTTCCTTTAGGGGGAAAAGAAATGCACGGCAAATCACTTTTTCTAGTAAGCATTTCCTATCACCAAAACCAATTCAGGACATGGAAACCTGACTGCTGAAATCAGAATCCAGCTTAAGAGTAATGGAAATACGTATCAATACGAACCACCTGCACATCCACGCAGCTTTGCAGGTTTGGCTGTAACATTCATCCACCACAGCTTGCTACTTGAATGCTAAAAACCACTCAGAGAAGAAAGAGGGTATACACGCCAACATCACACTCCCAACACCAACCTCATCCTGTAAAATGCCCCTGAAGAAACCTTGAAACCATTATGTATGCATTTGTTAAAAAAAAAATAATAAAAAGTACAAAACTACACATAGACTCACACAAAGTATATACACATGCACAAAACCAGAAAATCCCATTCATCCACGCAGGCTTTTGATCCAAAAGGCTCTCAGTTGCTTTCCAAAGTGAATAAAGTTATCGGCCGCAGCATGGTCAGATCTACCCAATCATCTCCAGAGCAAAACACAACCACTGCTTTAATGATATACCAAACCACCAGAAACAAAGAAAGAAAAGACAATGAGAAGCAATTTCAGGTAGGCAGATTACTTTATTGAAAAAGTAAAATGAGAGGAGACCTGAGTTTTAAGTGTGAGGGAACAAACCCTCAGCAGCTGGTAGGTTACATCTTAACCTCACACTTCAGTAGCACCAGAGTTAATATTCTTCACTTATCTCCTCCGGCTAATGTCATCGGAAGATGTGCAAAAGGAAAAGGAGGGCAAATACCAGCCTCTTTCACCATCACTGTTTTCCAGACACGGTTGTCTGGGGGAAGAGACAGATCTCCTGATTTACTTCTCTTTTAAATAAGGCTTATGCCTCTCCTCCTTCCCCCTAAGTGCCTTCCGATGGAATTCCCCTTATGGGCTTAAAAAAAAATAAATCTGCCTGACACAACTTGAACTTAACTTTCTTTGGGCAATTTTCCTGAAAGAAAATAATAATAATATGGGAGTGTCCTGCTGCAGTTAACCACTAATGTGGTAAAATAAGATGGAAGGCAAATGGTGTAAACCTACTTTGAATTCCGATCAGAAGCTGGGGGAGTATTGGCTGTCAAACAGCCCATGGCACTTACATTGCTCCTTCCCTTATTTAACTGCTACCGTAAGAGCTACAAGGTTTTACTATTCTGCATATGGCTTCAAATACATATGTAACGAAGCCTGAAAGATGAGAGGCAGATGAGCTGTCTCAGCCCAGAGGTAGGAGGTTAAAATGACCTCAAATCATAAAGTCTAGTACAATATTTAATCTCTGAAACTAGAAATGCTTAAAAAAAGACAGTATTGATCACTTCTTCATGCCAACCACCCTCCTGTTGCAATGGAGGTGCTTTGCTCCAAAGCAAAACCAACGATCAAAGGCTTATCTATGGAAGAGGAGACCGCTGCCTACAGACACATAATTTATAAAAGTCAACAGAAGAGAAACATCATTCAAGTTTTCACGATAGAAAAGAAAATATTAGTTTTATGGAGTAGGCAGGAAGATTTGCTTCAATCTCTTCTATTTCATGCTGGTTAGACTTGGATCTCCACTTCGTTAACAAATGTGTGCCGTAAGCCATATTCTGGCAGTGCACAGTCTCTGTTACAGAGACTTTGGTGTCGTGCAAAGCTGAAGGAAGAAGAGTACACCACCACACTATTAAGGTGGCTGAAGATAAGAAGGAACGAGAGAGAAGAGACTGTTTGCACCTAAAATAATTTCTCACTGGCCCTGCCACCAACCTTTTGCATTTTCACTAGCTATCCTATCTAAAGAAAGCACTAAAGTTGCTCCTCACATTTCATTAAAAGAAGCTCAAGATATTCCTTTAACTGCAAACTTCCCTTCAAATTTCATTAATAAGAAATGATCTTTATGCTGCAACATGTTTCACAAGATTCCCCTCCTGATCCAGGAAGCAAACTTTTCCTCTTTTGGACTACACAGATTATGCATCAAGGAATATCCTTAAAAAGTTAGGCAGGATCCTAAAGCTCGTGCTACAAAGAGCTCCAACAGTGCTTGCCAGCAGCACACTTTGCTATGCACAGTCAACATCGCAGCAGAGACTCCATCCTTCCCGGCTCCTTGAATAAGGGCTCCAAATCTCAAGGTCACTGATGTTTACATTTTGGCAAATATTCCAATCTCCCAGCAAACCAGGATTTCAGTAAACATTTAGTTCAAGCATCCAAGGAAAAAGCCACAGAAAACAGCAAGCAAAAGAGAAGTTATTTGCTTAACATTGTACATACAAACCGGCAAATCTCAGCATCAATGCAGACCTTCCTTCTCTGAGAGCTCACCCTCCAGCACTGCCAAGCTAAGCTTGCAGGTCTGGGAGCTGCTGCTTTTCCTTTTTTTTGGTATGCTCCAAACCTGAAATACTCTCTTCAGGTTCAGACTGTTCCGGGACAGAGTCTCTGAAATTCCTAAACATTAGGGCACATTTCAAATTTCACAGACTGAGCTTCCAAAAGTACAGTCACTTGAAAATAATCTGCCCACAGTCTTTAGCAGCTCTGAAATGGGGGACTACACGCTACCCCCAGCCCAGACAGCAGCCAGGCAAGTCCCCTTACCCTGCATTACCAGCATTCGGCACAATTTCAGGGAAGTGCTCCATGAAGTCAAAACACATCTTCCCCCTCACCAAGGGACTTGGTATTTGCTCTTTTTCTGGAGACTGCTCTTAATAGCAAGCACTTGCTGCTACTCTTCCCAAGACATGACTCTTACATTAAATACATAGCCACACCAAGAGCACTACGCAAACGCAAGCAGAACGGGCCCCGTAACCGCAGCCACCACCTCACAGGGTACCCAAAGGGTCTCTGGACTTCACCCACAGGGAAAGAGGAATTGTCAGCACCTGGAAAAGGGAATGCATCATATTCTCCAACAGCAGTCCTGCTGGCTCAGGAAACAAGTTTTTGTCTGTAGGATGGCAGCTGCAAGCAACATTTCAAGATGCAAAGGAATGACAGTGACGGCATTAAATCTACTTTGCCCCACAAACTTTACACTCTGTCAGGGAGGAGACTGGAAGGACAGAAAACAACATTAACATGCACTTCAGATTCATTTTTCAGGGAAAGCAAGCTTCCTCTCCCCTCAGTATCACCCAAATATATCAAAGTGATGGAAATCGTATTATGATAGATAGATCAGTCACTATGATATATATGTTTATCATGTAAGTAGCTAATTGCAAACATTCCCTTCTCTACTCTTAACTTCCACTCCTAGATCAACAAGACTCTGCTAAACCTGAAATGACATCAGCAGGTGACCTAAACAAAACCCCAAAAATATACAAACAAAACAAAACAGATGTTAACAAAACAACAAAAAAAAGACGTTAATCAAAAAAGATGTGAATCAAACTACATACAATTTTTCTCAATCCCAACATTTCCATACATCTGGAACCAGTAACTCTTTATTGCAGTATTTTTAAAACTCCCTGCCATTTTCCTGCACTGTGGATTAAATTGCCTACAATATTTTCTTTCGGCATAAGTGGAATTTGAGTTGCATGTGTGTCAAAAGGCATTTAAGGACGCTTTCATCATCGCTATTATTCTCTTCATATTATGCCAGCACCCGCGGAGGTCCAGAGGAGATCAGGGCCTTACCCCAGTAAGGCACTGCACGGAGACAGAACAAGAGTCCCTGCTCCAGAAAGCTCACCACCAGAAGATAAACAGAGACAGGGAAGAACTGGAGGCACGAGAGGACACATGACAAGCCCTAACTTGGGCAAGGCAGGAGCTGAGCACAGGTCAGACACCCAGTGCAGCAGGCTGACCGCCGACCCCGGGTGCTTTTCACTGTTTAAGCTCACCTTTGATAGTCGAGTCTTCAGTGCAAGAGAGTCTGAAATCCCCGGAATCTGAGGCGCTGTACACAGGAAAGGAGCAACTCAAAAGTGAGAAGACATGACTATTAATCCACACAAAAAACTACATCCGCTATTCAGCGTGAGAAGGAGAGCATGCCATGTGATTCTTTCACTATCAGAAAGTTTCCGCACAACCCAGAGCATGCCAATATACTGTATTACCTCACACAGCTGTCACAGCCAGGTTTTCCCAAGGATTTAAAAATACCTACCAAAAAGACAGAATTGCACAAACATATTCCCATGTCCAGTTTTCTCCTCTTGCACGGTAACTTGCATACATACGATACAAAATCTTGAATCTGGACAACTGAAGGTAACGGGCAGCAGAACACAAGTATTTTTTATTGTCTAAAATCCTGCTTTGGTCAGTAGAAGCTTAAAATAACCGCTGCCTTCTACCCTGCTCAGTGCCCTTGCAAATAGAGTCTGAATGACCTAATGTTTTTCCCAAGGGATGGGTGAGGCCAGCCAGAAACACCAGCTGGAACCTTCAAAGTCACTAAAGACAAAATATTCTGCAAAACAAAATTTCTGCATTGACTTCAAGGCTCGGCCATTTCCCCAGCTATCAAGCAGCCAGAAAAGTCAGGTCAAACTGGTAATGCCCAAGTCACCCCCATCCTGTCAGTAAAACAAAAGGTCTTTGGAAAAGGAGACCACCTTTCCTTTCTGTGTGTGTTCCTCCTCTAGTGCCGAGCCTGTTACAGCAGCTCTCCACCACTACTGCAGCACGAGTGAATGAGACAAAACTTCCTTCCAGATTCCCACCCTACTAACCAGTGCGCTGAGCATTCATTTCCACGACCGATTTTACTCTTCCTGTGCACAAAGGATCTCAGTGCCTTCTGACCCCATGAAAGCATGAACAGGAACACAGAAAAAGAGAAGAAAAAGAACTGAAACATCAGGTGTTGGGGAAGCATGCCATTGTTCCTGCAGTCCTCCAAGAAAAGAGGATGGGAAGAGGGCCGTATCGTACTCAATTAGCATACTAAGACATCAGAATCATTTACCCTGTACTTTCTTGACTTCAGCTCTGACCAAAACTACATTGCTTCAAAAAAGGCAACTGAAGTTTCATATTATGCACCTATACAATGTTCATTAATCCATTTCTGCAAGAAACTCTTCCTGTTTTCTGCTGTGGATCAGTACGTTTCAGCTTCAAATATCCACATTGGATTTTTAGCAAATAACATTACAGAACATGAATTCATACATGACACGGGGAGAGAAGGTGGTTTGTTTGAACGCGGCCGTAGCACTGGTCACAAACTCCCGCAGCAGTAACTTCCAGCCTGTCCCTCTCTGAGCAGAACGCAGGTCTTCGGTTTCAATTTGACTATTCTTGAACTTCAAAGTATTTTCCTGCTGCCTTATTCAGTTACAGATTTGAAAAGAAAACCAGAGAACCTTGAGTACTTTTCAGTGGGCCTACCATAGTTTTGATTAGCTCAAGTCAGTAATCACAATGAAGCCCAGTTAACACAACTTGCGTTTCAAGTCCTTGCATTCATTTAAATACAGTTCCGGCGCAGACTGTCACCCATCTATCACCTTCCGTGCCTTCGTTTTCTACACCTGTGGAATGCGTAGCAGTATCTCCCAAAGAAGGATTAAATGACTGCATGTTGCTTTGGAAATTTAAGATGTTACATGTGCATTCAGCACCTTTCAACCCCCCCGCTTTGATTATTCTAGTCTTCACAGCATCCACCCCAGCAACAATCACAACTCTGACTGTCCAACCTATGCTGTACCTCTGCGGCGAGCCAGGCACTATCGTTGTCTCACAACATAAAGCTTCTGACTCCAAACATATTTTTTTTCTTCATGCTTTTGTAATGACTACAGGAGGGTGAGGCAGGGACCATCAGTACACCAACATCCCTGTGTTCCAGGGCACTTATTCTTCAGCAGCTTAATCAACACTGTCATACGTAAATGGCTGCAACTCTGGCCTAGCAACTTCTTGTCAAAGCTGCCTTCCTTCACAGCCCTCAACCAGCAAATGGCTTAGCCAGATAAAAAGTTGCAGCAGACACTTTGCATCACCCAGCACTAATCTCTGAAATTGTAACAGCTACCTGAAGTGAAAACAAACATGCTCACACACCGCCAATTAATTATTTCCCCTGACTCAGGGGTGAGTTCAGAGCAGCTACACTAAGGCTCTCAGACCACCCCCACCAAGCCCCCAGCTGGGACACCAGAAGAACCTGACCCCCTTGCCTAGGAGGACCTCTCCCGAAAGATCAATTTACCAAATCCTCCAGGTGACTCCTTGGACAGGTCTGAAACCACCCCCAGGTGAGCATGTTGCTACGGAAAACCACACAGCATCTTTATTTACCTAACAATAAGCATTATTCATGCCTTTCCCACGAAAGCTACTAACAGCCCAAAACCAAGAAAGTAAGACTACAGCATTCCTCAGACATGAAAGGCAACGCTGAGAGCAGGAGTGGAAAGACAGAGCAAGAGTGCAAGCTTAAAGCATGCAAAACTCTCACTGTAGCAACTGCATAATACAAAACGAAAAAAAAAACCACCTCATTGAAACTTTCACATACATTTTTAGAAACAGAATTGGTTCAGTCAAGCAAAGATTAAAAATACCCAAAACACACTACCTCATGAGACCAAACCTTTTATATTTAAGACCCCCCTAAAAGAAATTTTACCTTGCAGATAATCCGCCATTACTGACCTGTAACAGTGAACTCCTTTTTAAACAGGAAAACAATGAGAACAAAAAAAATATGTGAATTTGGATAGTTTTCTCCCTTTTGCGACTATAGTCTTTGTCTCTCTTGTCACCTATCCTTCCAATCAGCTGAAAAAATTAAAATCGCGGCTCCGGCAGGGCCGGATCCAGTGCTCCCTTCCCCCCCTCACCGGTGACCATGCGGGGAGCATGGCCAGCCTCAGGGAGACTGCCCAAACCCCTGGACCACGGGCTCTTGGTGACCAGCAGAAAGGCTCCAGGGACCAGCATGGAGCCAGCTGCCAGCCCGCTCCATGGAGCCCTCCGGCACAACCCCAAGCTTTTTTGCTTTTTCTGTTTTAAGCTTTATTTTAAGAGGAAACATTTACGGTAACTATATTGCTCTCAATCACAATGGGAAAAGATTCCAGCTGGCAGGAAACCAAGAGCTGTGACGTTAAAAAACACCACCACCACTAGTTTTGGCAGCTAAGTACACCCACATCACAGGCTAGAGGATGAGAACACTTGACGGGGACTCAGGATCCCTCCCGCAGCTCATGTGCTATGGCACCCTTGGGAGAGACACTTTGCTTCCCATGCCCTTTCCGGAACAGAGTGGCAAAACAGGCAGTGCAGGACAGGCTCCAGCAGCACACAAGGACAGGGAGAGCCCCCACATCTCCACAGGCACGGGCAGCTGTGCACCAGGACCTCGGCACCCCAGCGGACTGGGTCCATCCACTGCCAGGAACGCCGCCTGGCCACCGCCATGCACGTGAAACACCACCGCCCCGGTTCACACGCCTGCGCTGCTCGCAGCTGAAGAGCCACCTCTTCTCTAGACAACACTCCAACACAAACTAAGATTAATTGAACAGCTGTCCAACAAAGTCTGCTTGAAATAATCCAGATGGAAGCTTGTGCAGATGACAAATTAAGAATAATAATCTATCCCTCTGTGGTGTGCACAGAAAATGCACACGTACCTTTCCTTCACACCCCTCTGCACGTCTATGCACACACTCGCAGCCCAGTTCCCAGTAACAGGCCCTTACTTGACAGGGAAGCATTGAAATCTGATTCGCGATAGTCAGGATTCAATAGGTAGCCTTGAAAGAAAGCCGCATTATTCAGGTAGACCTGCCCCAAACGGCCATTTTTAAGCTGTGGAAATAAAGAGACATCTAATAGAGCTGGTAATTGTCCCCAGAACTCAAACCACCACTACAGTTGAAAGAAATTCAGCCACTGCAACAGAGTAATCACCAGTCCCAAGTCAAATTGTTATTCTCCTCCCCCACAACATGCATGCTAACTGTCCCCACAAGAGCATTTACCAGAGGCGTGTATTTGGCAAGTCAGCAACCAGCCTTGCTACAGTTCATTAGCTTTCCTCTCCAGACGTGTTTGGAAAGGTTGTCTTACTCATTTGGGTGCATGTGGCCATCCTGTCCATACCCAAATCTTCAGCAAAAAGAAGTCCTCTCTTTCATGGAATGCTTCACAACCTTAACTTCATTATCACATCATCTTGAAAAAGAACCTGCAGAATTTGCAAACAGCCATTTTGCAGGTTGTTTTCCCCTTGGAGGAAAAGCAAGGACTGGAAAGGGTGGGAAGAGAACGGAGCCTCATTCCAAACTGCTGTAATTCCTTGTCAAACTCTGCCATCGCCTCCCCCTGAACATACAGAGCACATCCATATTGCACTTGAGGTTTCATCCCAAGGAGGGGTGTGCGCACCCCGCACCTCCCAGGGTAGGGCCATGGGGAAACCCTCTTCCACTTCAGGTCACACGCAGTACAGCCGAGGACTGCGATGATCCTGTCAGGAGTCAAACCAACTTCTGTCGCTGATGGCTTTGGACAAAAAGACAGACAAACATAGCAGAAAATCTCTGACGAAGGTCCCAATCCATCAAATCAACAGAAGTTTAAGCACATGGTTGGACCGACTTCACTGGAACAGCTCAAGCGCTTGACTTGTGCACACACAAACCTTGGCAAAAGTGGGAATTGGTTTATATTTGGGGTGTGGGAGGGCATTAACAGCAGCTCCCTTCTAACAGAAGTTTCATTTCTGTCAATGTCTTCAGAATTGAGTCAAATATCCAAAAGGCATATTTACATGAAATGAATGGACTGAAAGAAGACTAATTCAAATGCTATTTTAAATAAGCTTGAGAAGTACCTATGTAAAGATTTCAAGACTCCATCACGATGCTATCCAACAGAGACAAGGGAACAAATGTTAATCTAACACAAGATGTATGCACAGCATAAGTCTCCACATTCATTGTGCAGAGGCAATAACATCTTCCCACAGCTTATAACTGTATTTAAAATTCATTTATGTAAATTACAATAGCACACATATGATAAAATCGTTAAAGCAGAATGTGCCCTTTGCTCAAAACAAAAGGGCCGACAAGAAAAGGTATTTCTAATAGTAAAAAAAAAAAAATAAATCTATTTCTAGTTCAACTTATTTTAAAGTATATGCTCTCAACCATGCACTATTAATTTCCTCAATTTATTATCAAGCCAAAGGCAACAAATTGCTGTTGTGAAGGCAATGCAAAAATCACAATGTCACCAAAAAAAAAAAAAAAAACCAAAACCAAAAACGCATTAAGCAGGCAGTCAAGTTTGATGAACAAGGAGAATGAAGGGAAAGCCTGTGATTATGTGCACTGGGAAGTGAGAGTTACAACACTAAAAACAGATAGCAGGAAAAGTGTTTAAAACCTTCCAGTAAGAACAGGCATTGTAAGAGTGTCTGGGCTTAGGGAAAAAGATAATTTTAAAACTAATGTATTGCTCACCTTGTGGTTGGAGCACAGGAGAGCAGAACCCTTACATGAACCAGAGAGGAAAGAATGGACTTTATTGTGGGAGATTTCATTCAACTGTGTTTAAAAATGAAAACGCACAAAGCTCTGTAGATAATGCCAAGTTGTATCTGGTTTCATTAAATCTCTGAACTCTAAAGCACGATATTAACTTACAACACACTCACCCACAACATCGAAAATAGAAGCATTACATAATTTGAAGATGGTCACACTGGCTAACGATGTCCGAAGGCAGCCAGGACACTGATTCCAGCCACTTTAGCAATTAACTCTTCCTTTAGAGCCATGAAAGCTGGCTTGTAAATGAGCAGAGCCACTCATTGATATGCACGCTTACCAGTGTGCAGTGGCTTTGTGAGAGAGACTGACAGGCTTATACGAAAACTAAACAGCTTTTAGGAAAACCCAGTGGGAGCCAGTAAACCTCATCGCAGTTTCTGAAGAGACAGTGTGCATGTGCAACTGCTCACACCAAAATTTTCCCACTGCAGTCCAAATCAGCCAGAGTAGCAGCGTACATTAAAAACAACTCTTAAAATGTTTCAGCCACATGGAGCTGCTTTCCTTCAGACTTTTATTTCAATTATTCTGCATGCAGTCACGCTCTAAACGCAATTTAAAAACATCAAATCAACAACGTCCATCAAGCACTAACTGTTTATTTCTGATGGCACCAGAGGCAGTGACGAGAAGTGAAAGAACACCAGCCAAGCCCAGGCTTCTCGCTAACCTTTTCTCAAAAGTCCCATCTCTCTGTAGAACAAGGCACAGGGATGTACACACAGTCATGCAACACCCTCCCTTCCTCCCACCACTACTCTGAAGACAGATTGGCATGGGGCAGATTAATAATGACAATTACGCTCACCAGATGCTAAGGAGACGTGGCTCTGAGTCACCAGACACACTCTAAGACGAACACGTTTCCTGAAGTACCAGCTGAGGGAACATAATCAGAACTACAAGTACAAGAAGAATTAGTACGGCACAGAAGGGCAAATACTGGACCCTGGTTAGAACACAGTGTTAATTTTTCCACGGGAAATTAAAAAATAGAATAAATTAAAATTGTCACTCTCAGGGAAATTTTCAGACAATTCTCCTCCCGCTGCCCAAACCGCAAAAGTAACTGTACAGGTTTCAAAAAGCCAAAAAATACTCCAGTTTTGGATCCAAGTTCTCAGCTCCTTTCCACATCCTAACACAAAAAGTGAGCACAGAGGAGAGCAAAAGACGAGGCAAGCCATACATTTCGCAATATTTTATCATCAAACATAATTTGGATTAAAAGTCATTTTTATTGAAGCTCTCAAGTAGCCTTATCAAATGTGACATTTCAACCCAGATTTCTCAAAAGCACTTCACAACAGAATCCTTGAGAAGTGAGATTAATTGTTACTCTATCCATTAAACAGATAAGAAACTGAGGCATGGAGATCCTCATCCAGAAAACACACAGAAAGCAGGACTACACAGAAAAAGAATTAAAAATAAAAAAAAATTGGAAATTTTCTTTCTGATAGAACCACCACAACAACCAATAAAGCAGTTTCTATCATACAGCCAGGCCGTTGGACTTGGTACTTGCCATGAGCTGATGCTAAAGTTTTGACAATTATGTAAAAATACTTAATTTCTAGCCTTTTAAAACAAAAAAAATCCATTTGCATTTACACATCTCTCCCCATGCAAGCACTATGCCAATACCACCAGAGATACAAGACATGGGGAATTTTCTGTGACACATCCTGGAAAATACATAGGAGACAGTATTTGTCTCCTTTTGTTTAGGAATTCTATTTATTTTGGAAAAGTATTTAAAATAGCACCTTTTGCCAATTTGCAAAACAGGTATCTCTGGGGCTTTTTTCCCTCCTACACCTTAATTCACACTACCTGGGTTGCTTCTACTACTTGCCTCTGGAAGCACAGCCACGCGTAACTCGCTCTCTATCACCACTCTCCTCTCTACCAGGTGGCTGCAGGTACTCAGGGTGATGTCCAACCATGTCCCGTTCCTCTCCCAACCTCAGCACACGCGCTGGTGATCCTGCATCTCTCCACACTTCCCCCACCAGCTTCTGACAACAAGTATCTGTTTAAACCTAAACCCTTAACTGTGACTAACTGAAGTGCTGGACCAAAGCAAACGGACTAGAAAGATTTATGACAAAGAGTTGCTGGACTTCTTCCCAGTGGTGAGGGATAAAATGGTCAAGCAGATATTTGATTTGTGCTGGGAGATACCAAGCTTTGCATGCACCCTTCTCCAGTCGTGCCCACGGACACTCCTCATACTCCCCAAGTAGCTCGAACAGCAACTGCTTCAGAACAGAGAAACTATAGTATTGAAGAAGAAAAACACACACCGAAGTCACTCATCTGTCTCCAGCAAGTGCTGGAAGAGATGTATTTAGCACAGCATGCATCAGGATACATGTGCCCACATGAATGCCTGAATTAGAAAAAATTAAGCATTCATAGGCATACCCATCTATTCCTAATATATTTTCCTTCACTGATTACATATTCCAAATGAAGGCAACAGAGGGAAGAAAAACTTAGAGAAAAATTAATCAATCAGCTACTTGAGCCTTTTACACTTTCACAAATAATCAAGTAATGGTGGCAAAGTATCGTAGAGCATCTTCCCCATTATACACAGGGAAAAGGATTCCACTCCGCATCGTGATGAGCTGAGAAAAATTGCATTGCTGGGCAAGCTCACCATCCCCTGCTCATGTGAAAATTACAACAGCAGGGAGCAGAGGAAATACCTTAAAGCCAGGCTAAAGTTGTATTTTTATGCATACACACACACACAGAGATACCCACTTCAACTTTTTTACTTTTTTAATTTGACAAAAGGAGCAGAAGGGGACTCAAAAAACAAAACAAAAAAAAATCCCAAAATACAAAACAGAAAAAGCAAACATGCAGACAAGCTAACCCAGAGCATTGCCTGCATACACCTATGTACAAGCTCTCCTACAAGAGAGTTTCTTTTAACAGTCCCCTTTCTCAGTCTCAGATGAGGGATGAATAGAAGACAACCCACCAGCAAGTGGAGAGGCTCCAGGGAACTATGACTTCTTGTTTGTTATTTGTTCGCATCCCCAGGGTGAGATCCCACACCATCAGAGCTCCAACCCTCCTCCCCTGCAAGTCAAGCCATCCCCTGCACAGCACCGTGAAGTTCGCCAAGAAAATAACAAGCTACATATGCTGTTTTATGGAAGCTGCTGTTACATGATGAAGCAGAGATGGGATAACTTGCATCAGTATATTAAACTGGACTTTGTTACAGCATAAGTTGACTTTAAGTGGCATTAATGGTTATGGAAAAATACTCCCTCCCCCAAATACATGAGAGGCTGATCAGACCAACTACAGCTCCGCTTGTAATGCTGCTTATTTCACTTAAAGCCTTATTACAGTACCACAGTGCTGTTTCGCTTGTAGAGAGGGATGTCTTTACAGCATTAAAAAGGTCTTGTGTTTAATTAAATTAGCTGCACCTGTATATATTATGTGCAATAAATCAACTATAATTTGCTACCATAGGCGGCTATTAATCTTCCCTGTGTTATTTATTGCTCAGCATCATTAGCACGAAGGCTCTTCCAGGATACAGTAAGAAATAGCAGTTTAGGGACCAAAAGCTATAACTCATTTCACTTTTCCCTCTCCCTTTTTCAGTGGTGTCAATCACATTTCTTGTACACTTGAACAAACACAAAAAATGTAAGAGATTCTGGCAACCATTATGTGTGTGTTCATGCATATATTTATATATAAAATAAAATTAATGTTCCCCACACATCTCGGTCTTGACTTCTATTTGCACATATCTACTAGCAAAATGACACAGTCCAAAACGTTAAGCCCATAAATTAAAGAAGAAAACCAAAATCAAAACAAACCAAAACAACAGTTCTGGATTCTGGCTCCTTCACGTTCTGCAGCGAAATAACGCTGAAGTACTCCAGCTCTGCCATATACCATCTCTGAAAACAATTTACCCACTCACCTAGGCATCACAGACTGCAATCCACCGCTTTAGCAAATCACAGCAGCTGACTGCATTACCAGAACCTTGCGACTTCTTTTGGGTTTTTTAGACATACTACTGGATTTTGCACAATTTGGCTCACAGTCAAGATCATGGTAGCATTATCAGTTTTGCTTCATAATGCACTCACAGTCAGAGTTTAGGAAGTAGTAGCTACCAGCATACAAGGTGGCAAAGGCAATACTTGCTTACGTTTGCAAAAGAAACTAACCCTGTCTGACCTGCCCATCTCCCAACCTTTTTTTACCCTCACCTAGCTCCTGCCTCCCTCCTAGCTAAGCCATCATGTAAAGCAGCAAAAATAAATCTAGAACCCAGGAGATTAAAACACACCAAGAGCTCAGAATCCCCTACCTTGGTTCAGCATGCTACCAACACATTTGCAGAAAGCAGCCTCTGTCTACTGCTCTCTGTTCTTTGTGGTTTTATTATTATTTTTTTAAACAGCTGCTACAATGCACTGATGTTCACAATGCATTAAATACTTCTCCTGCAATATTTTTCAACTGCTTTAATGGACACGAGAATGTTATGCAACAGCTAATGTAAGAGAAGCTGTCTCAGTGAATGCAAAAGTATTTTGAGTGCTTGAGGTTGCTGCTAAATCACAAGTCCGCTCTAAACACACATATTTTGCGGTTTCTATTTGATTCCTAGACTTGGATCTGAAATAACATCTCAGTGCCTCTTCCCGTCTGCAAATGTATGTATGTACGTATGCATTATTTTTTTTAAATTAGGTTATTCTTTTAAATAATGACTAACATTGACATAGTTGGTGGTAGGGCTTTCAGAAAAACGCCAGCCATCGGGACACATACAAGCATCCTAGCAGGAGTGGAGAACAACTGCAAAGGCACCTACTTATGGAGTTAGGGATGAGGGAAAAAGCACTACCACCCTGAATCCCACAACCCTTTGGCATCCAACACCACTGCTGCCCTGTCTCCACAGAACTGCAGGCCTTTACTGCATCCAAGTGACGAGAAAAAAAAACAGTAAAGAGCCTGAACTTTATTTACAAAAATTAAAAGCTCAATACAGAAACAACACAGCCCTTTAGGAAATGAGCAAGCTAAATTTCAAAAAAAATGTAGCCCAGCTGATAGATCTGCAGTCGCAAAGAGCAGGACTCCATCCACGTGGAGCCAGAGCTGGCCAGCTGTGGTCTCTCCTATCTCACCTTCACCATCAGCTTCATCACCATCACTGTGCTGGTCTTCTCTAACTGGGCCTCCGTTCCCCAACACGGCCTCATTCCAACTCCCCAACACCAGCTTCATTCATGAATGGAAACAGCCAACTCATCGTGCAAGCTCCGTCCCTGCTCAGCCCTCCTGCTTCCCTCCCCACAACGTTTTTTCAGAAACGCCTCCGGAACTAGCAAAGAAAACACATGTGCAAAGCTCCAGGCTGGCGGAGGAGCAGGAAGCATGGGCGGCAGAGACCTCGGCAAGCAGAGGAATGAATTCTGAGGCACGCATACCACACAAAGCCAGGGAGAGAGCACACTACAGTAAGAGAACTATTAATAAAGAGAAAAATTAAAAGGACATCCAGGAGTATTACAAGCCAGATTGGAAGTTGGCGCTGGATGGGGTTCAGTGAGGCCTGACATTAAACCCAAAAGAGATTATCTAACCTAAGCTGTCCACTGATCATCTGCTCCTCTGGTCTGGCTTTAAAGAGGCAGAGTGGCTGACAACTGGCTCCGGCAGGGACCCGGGCTGGGGATCACTCACTCAGCGTCCCTGCACACCCCGCAGACTCACGCTACTGTCCTCCTCTGTGCACCGCGAATACACACTGCATCATTCCCTCCTTCACTGCAAGATCTGCTAACACACATTTTATGCAGCAAGTGATCAAAGAGCACATGAGCAGGGCTGAAGTCGGTTCTGCTCTGCCATTTAAACCCTACATCCCGCTCATAAATCCCTGCAGTAGGCACTGGAAAAAGCAAACCTGTTTCTGCACCTCTGAGGCATGCACCGCCCTGCACACAGCACTGGTTCCCATCCAGATGGACAAAATGAAAAACCCTCATTGTATTTGCAAAATGCTTCAGCCAAGGCAATATGCTCAGTTTCTCCACCTGCAAAGCAAAGTAAGGGGAGTTTAAGAGGATTTGCCCTGCTCTCCTCGACCCAGAAGACAAACACCCACAAAAAGAAGGCATGCCCAGTAGCTCAGGGGGTCTTCCTCAGAAAGGCTATTTCCTCCTGTTTTTTCATGGTCTGGGATCAACAGCTGTTCTACATAAAGCCATTAGAAAAGCCTGCCAGCCATTATCACCTCTTGCCCCTCTTTCTACATTCTTTGGTGAGACTCAATCCAGCTAGGGAATGAAAAAAGTGGTTCGCTGAAGTGGACATGCAGAGAGCCCAGAGCAGAGCATTCATACACACCCTGCTGTGCCAGGGGACAGGACACTAAGGAAAAGTCACTACGGAGCAGCAGCCTCCTCTCCTCACCTCTCTCAACTGCTAACTGCAGGGCACAGACATTTTCATCAGCCCCTGCTTCATTTTAAACATAAGTCTGTAAAATCTACAGCACGCAGAAACACCCTCCCTAACTGAACCCAGAAGTGGAAAACAGTACATCTTAAAAAATATAAAATTAAAAAAAAAAAAGCAACTACCTCGTATTCAGAATAATTTCCGCAGGCTGGCACAGCCAGACAACTGCTTAGGACTGCACTAACTTGAGGCAAGCGCTGCAAAAGTCCACGCTGCCGCAGCTCTCCCAGCACCCTCCTTTCCCCCAAAATCAACCGGCAAGCCTTGACCTTCGCATCTCGTTTTGGCAAGAAAGGTCAGTGGTATAATAGCTCCTTGTTTATCAAGCCTGAATACCAATAACTTTGTCATCTCCGAGAATTAACAACATGAGAGCTCAAAACCCACTTTATTGGTTACGTCAAATGCTGGAAGATACTGCCCGAATCCTGGCGGAATGGAAGAAAACAAAAGTGGTCTCAGCGTGAGCAGGGACTTGATTATCTCCAATTAGCGAATCGATGATTCTCTAAGACACTGATTTAGGCCAGCACTTCTTATTAACAACAGTCAAGGAAAGCACAAGGGCAAATTGCATCAGAGCCAAGCCCGGCTCCCAAATACCATCTCGTTTAAAAGTTACTATATAATCTCGCAAGAACTCAAACACGTATGTACAAGTGCATCGCCTAGATCAGCCTGCCAGGTACAAGCTGAACCTAACCATCAGACAAGGTGGCCCTACTCACTACCACCATGGAAACAAGTAATTTTATTATTTTGCTCCGAATACATCGGTATCTCAGGAAGTCAGATGTTAACAGCCCACTCCTAAGGGCACGTACACATTTAAGTAACTTTGCTGGTGTTACAGGTCTGTACCTTTACTGCGGGGTGGAAAAGGCCAAACGCAAAACTTAGTGAACTCCCTGAGGAGACACCCACTGGTTTTGGATGAGGCCCTTCCGTTTTTAAACACTTGATCTAATTTTGTCTTGTAACATTACACAAGAACACAGCTGTATATTTAATCTCAGAGTTAAACCATTATTTGCAAATTGCAATTTAGTAGTACTCCCTATTAATAATGCCATTACGTGGGTTATGTTCACTTTCTATCTGGAAGTTTAAACACAACCGGTCTCGTTCAAACAGCTTAAAATTAAACCATTATGTCCATTTGAGATCAGGCACAAAGACAGGTATGGTGTAAAATATACAACAGCAGACAGCTTGAATATACATTTTACTTTCATTTGTCTGCGACGTTTGTGCCAAGAATCCACTTGAGCCTGCTCTTCACTCAATTAGGGAGAAAAATTTATTTTTAAAATTATTAAAAGCATAACACTGCCCAATGTCATGTACCCTCCAATAATCTTCAATTTGTGTGACTGTCTTTGAAACTGTATCAGAGCAGTTTTATCACTCCCAGCGTGTATTTTTGGTTTACTAATCCCCACACTTCCAGGGGGGTTACTGGAAGAAAAGGAAAAGAAAAAAAAAAAACACACAACAACACTTTAACCCTTTTATTTTAAAATAAAAACAAACAAAAAAAGCTCCAGCATTTACATATTTTAAGTAAGAATCAGACAGACTTGAACCCTGCTGCAAAGCAGCAAGAGAAGTTTTGATTTATACACTAACATGATAAAATTAAAAAGGCCGAGTCAGATTTCAACACCGTTACTTAACCGGCTTTCTGCATAAACACCTCCAGAACAATGCCGCGATTTACAGACCCCTCGGAACAGCTCTGGTGCAGACCCAACAGGCCACGCCGCGCAGAAAGTTGCTTAGTTATGCTTTTATCGAGACAAAAGGACGGGCGCCTTCATTCTTTCCCTTCGCAAGCCCAGATAAATTCCAGCCCCGAAGTACAGGAAATTAAAACAGAGTAATAAACTAAGAAGAAACGTTTCCACCGGGGAAGGAAATTCCAATGCTGTGCTCGTGGCCCTGCAAAGAGTTAAAGCCTGCAGCCCCCGCCATGCCTCCCCAGTCCTCCCAGCCCCTGCCCCGCTGATTTTAGCACAGCTGCTACCTGCAGCCACATCCCCTTGGTAGCAAGGCACAAGGGGAAAGTGCAATTTTGAGCTTCTCTTTTCATCTCTATGGTGACAAAAAGCTCCGTGAAGGGAAATCAGGGTGCCTTCCACTCAAAAGGTTTCTCATTTTCAATAACTGCCTTTCACAATATTTTAATTAAATCTCTGGTGGGGAAGCTTTAAAGAATTTTTTTTTTTTTTTTTTTTTTTTGCAGATTGTGGGGCTCATTTACAACAACAGTTAGAGTAAAAAGGGGGGGGGGGGGGAAGGTACTTAAAACATTTTTAAAAATAGAAAGATTCTCTGGTTGAAGACATAAGAATAAATCTACCGGCTGCAAAGTTTTACAAAACCAGCATGTGGAGGGGCCAAAAAGCCTTTCAATAACAAAAATGTGTTGCACATAACATGTCTCTGAATTTTAGCAGAGGTTGAAGGGCCACACAGGAAAGTGCCCTTTCCCAAGCAGAGGCCAGGCACAAGAGAGGCATCAACAGGAGGGCAGATTCTGGAGAAGCCCCTTTGTTCCGCTGAGGCAGTACCACCACCGCACTGTGCTTGGCCAGTCAGAAGACACATTGAACTGATGGCGTTTGAAGACTGCAGTATAAAAGCAAGGTCATGGCATTTATCTTTGTTTTTAAAAATCTCAAGTTCACTGCTACCGACAAAACACAGAGACACTCATAACCTCAAAGGAAAAGGCAAGTCCGTTCTGGAAATCTGCGTACACCATCACCAAAGCACAACATGAACAAAGTGGTTTTGGTTTTTCCCCACAAAACACGTTTATCATCAGTATCTTCTCTCCACAGGACATCCTAGAGAAAGCAGTATGCCCACTGCCCCTGGGCTCAGACCCATCCCTTCTCTGACTGCCCCACTCTCTGCCCTGTGCCCTGGTGTGTAACCCCAGCCCACGTGAGCTGGGGACACCAGCAGAGCCCGGTGCCCTCCTGCCGTACCACCCCCGGGGACGCCAGGGCTAGCACGGGCACTGTGCCGGACCAGCAGCCCTTCCTCCCTCCTGGCAGCAAGACACGTGCCAGACACACCACCACGGCCAGAAGCCCAGGCCACCGAGCCGTGGCGCGCTCTGCAGAGCAGACCTGCAGCCCCTGCCACGAGGAGCCCGAAAAAATCAGAAAGTGGTAGAACACAGGAAGATCAGCTTGGGAGACTGTGGTTCTGGAGGACAGCCCTAACAAAGGTCACCAAAAGCCTCCTAGACCAGAATACTTTCTCTAGGATGCCCGTTTCAATAGCAAGGCAGAAGCAGCTCAGCATGCTAAAGAGGCACAGGGTAGAAAACCGGATGACTCTGCAATCAAAGCCTACAAACGGCGCCAAGAGATCCAAGTGTGTTAACAAACGTAACGCTCTGGACAAAGCACCGTAACTCTCATCCAAGCTCTCTTGTATAATGTGGCAATAATACCACCTCTTTAATATAATTGCTGAAAGAACACAGTCATACCACAAGGTACGGTGAACTCCTTGGAAAGCAGGCTCTGCGACAGTGCAAAGTTTTCAAGGCAGACACAAACCAGGACAAGCATGTTGCTAATTATTTTTTTTTTTAAAAGTTTAACAGTCTACTGAAGTAAAAAGCAAAGTCTAATTAGACATGGGAAAAGAAATATTCTCATCCTCTTTTTCAAATAAAAATTTAGGCGCAGGGAGATGAAGCGACACGACAGCCTGTAACAGACCAGCCCGGAGCCCCTGAATCCCAGACCAGTGCCTTTGTCGCCACGCTCAATAGAAAACACAAGTTATTCAGCCAGGCTGGCCACTTATCCAGCATTCCCGCTTGCTCGCTGGAAATTGCTATTCTACGAGCTATCCAATCTTTAACGACTTCTGGACTAGTCTGCATTTGATTTCAGGGCAAAGGCCAAGCCAAGAGGGAGACCCCGCAAGGAACTCCTCCCTCCAGCTCTCAGTTCATTTTTAAGGCCGTCTCAAAGATGAAAACAAAATGTTTTAGTGCTCACAGGGGCTAAATAGCTGGAGCTCTAAAATGAAATACAACCTCCTTTCAAAGCCAATGATAGACAAAAAGTATGTTCTTTAAAATAATTAAACACTGGGGCAGGGGTTGGAGTCATTCAGGACCAAAGGTTTCTTTTAAACTGACGAAAACAGAACTGCCTTTTTTTCATGTAAATTATTATTATTTTTTTTTAAATCATAATCACTGCTGCCAAGTCCAGCTACCCCTGTACGTGAAACCCTTTCCACACACATATTCTCCTGGGGGAAAAAAGGCTTATCCCCACAAAGGAGTATGAAATAAATTGCTTTACTGAAGGTTAATAATATCCTGTTGCCGTGGTAAAAGACTCAATTACAAAACCTTCAGAAGAGCTCCCAAGGAACTCATCTGCCTGCAGTGACAGAGACTTAAATAGCCAAAACACACAGAAAGGCTAAGCACTTCCCAAAAGAGAGGAAAAAGGGAAAAAGATGGGGGGGGGGGGGGGTTAAGTAAAAAACCTGGAAATTGGACACTCAAGGTTATAAAAAAAAAAACCAAACACACACACACAACCACAATTCCTCTCCGCACACACAATTCTCTATAATCTCAGCAAGAATTATGGCCTAGGGAGACCAGCACTAATTTTAGTATCAGATTTATTATGCAGCAGGGAGCAGAAATCAGTCAGGCCCATCTCTCACTCGTAATGGGCAGAACTAGATCACGCTCCAGGAAGGCTCTACTGAAGAATAGCTCAGGCCTGGTGAAAAATAAAGCCCCTGGGGCTCCCCGAAGCACAAACACACTGCGTTCTTAGAAGCCTCAATAAAACACAATGATACTCCTCATTTCTACCACGCTGCCTGCCAGAGGATCCCAAAGCACATGAATTAAAAGCTTCCAGCAGGCCTGGCAGAGGAGCCTGCAGCAGCGAGGGAGGACAGCACGGGCTTCAGGGTATTCAGCTTGGGACCCAGAAGCCCAGGCTGCAATTTTTCCTCCTCTACAGACGTGCCGTACAGGCAAGTCCCCTGTGCGCGGAAGGGCAGCACCGTTCCACGGGCAGAGGGCTGCTAAGTGCGTGCAGGGTGCTCAGAGCTCCAGCAGCAGCCGTAAAAGCAGCATTTCACAGCGATGGAAGCATCACACAGAGGTTGCGCGCTGCTCAAACAAGCATGGAGTGCCGACTTGCTGGCTCCAGCTGCCTCCCTTTACCACGCAGACGGCAAAACTCCTCAGCAGCCAAGTTCACTAGCACACCATCACGCAGAGAGCCCTGTGTTTCAGCACTGCTTTGTGCTGCTGTGTATTCACAAACACACACAGCCTCCCCCAGCAATTAATCAGAGCCTAGCAGGGAGCAGCTGTATAGTCCTTCCTTCCCTTTCTTGCCCCATACCACAGTGGCTGACTACAGGTTTTGAAGCATCAGCCAGATGTCGGATGGGTGTGCTGTGTTCAGCCTGTTCTTCTGGGCACTTGCCCCTCCATTTTAAACATTTTATAGCCTACCCCCGCGTCTGCTTGGGCCCTCCTCAGACTTCAAGCACCACCAGCATCATTCTTAAGATGCTTCAAATGCCCAGTGAAACCAGGCCTATTCTGAACAACTGTTTCTAATAAGCCAGTATTAGCTACAAAAGCCTTTTACAGAGGGTTTTCATGACTGACTCACGCCCGTCTCCAATGATGCAACACTAAGGCAATCTTCGCACATAGCTTCATCACCCTGTGGGGACTGAAGAAAATGCAGTTACACTGCGCTGACCGTAGCACGGCCAGGATGTCCGCTTCTCAAACCCCGCGTCTCCTCTCTTCACCAACACCTGGAGACACGCGGCACAGCCTCAGCACCGTATGAGGTTTGGAATCACCCTCTCCCACGGCACCAGCGATTCCCACTGTTTCGAGTATTGCAGAACACGTGAGCAGCACTTCTGCTTTCCACATCCATAAAACAAGGGTGATGACAATCACTTACCTCATCTCCACATGATAAGAACAAGGGTCAGATTTAAAGTAGTTTAAGTCATTTCAGCACGCAAGTCTTTTGTGAAAGTAGGCTGCTGATGTCTCCAGGAATGTATGTCCCACAGACTTGCAACTACATTTTGAATAAACTTCTCCAAGAACCAGTTTTTCATGGGCAGCTCACTAAGATGAAGATCAGAAACTTTCAAAACATCACTATCTCATTTTCTTTCAAATAAAGGACAGCAAGGCACAAGTCTCCAAAAACTGCATTGCCTACTTCTTTATGTATCTAGGCACTTTACTAGTAGTTTTCTGGTTTTGTTTTTAAAATGGTCTTGAGTGTATTAGGCAATTTAGGAGCTTTGCTTTGACCTGCTCTAACAGAAGTTAGTGGTTAACTCCTGCTAACTTCAACGAAAGAGAAGACAATCATCACTGAGAAACTGAGAAAAGTCCACCGAAACCATACATGATCAGTTGTGGTTTTTTTACCTGGTCTTAATTCAGTGCTAGAGCAAATAAAAACAGACTCAGAAGTTTGGGATTCCTCTGCATCTATTTTCCTTCTTCAATATAGCGGTCTCTTTGCCTCAAAAATTTAAAAAAGAAAAAAAAAAGGAAAAAAGTATAACCAATTTCCTGTCCAACAAGCGTCTCCCCTACCCAAAACCCATCCACAAAACAGTTACCTTCTTAAGGCCCAAACTTAGCCCTGGGCTATTCACATACTGTTCATAAAGAGCTCACAGGACTTCTGGCTCCTATCTCATTCCTTCCACATAACCCTGAGCAGGTGACTGCAATGAAAATGAGGAGACTTAGAAACTGACTTCAGGCAATGAACACACCTGCCTGAAAAGCAGGAACAGCAAGAGAGCAAGGGGTAGGAAAGACAGCAAGCAGACCCCAGGAACACTGGCCTATGTCAAGTAAACTCAAACCATCAAAGTCCTTGCCTACCTTGGGATTACTAACTGCAACACAAAATGCCAGAGCTCTGCATGTACTGCTCCTTTTACCACTCTGGTTGCGAAGCAGCAGAAAGTCTCTCACTCAACATTTCTTACAGCAGTAGAGACGTAAAAGCCTCTTTACAAAAAGGGCACCAGATTACAGTTCAGGAATGCCACATTAGATTTAGTCACTCGATTGTACCAGCAGTGCAAGCTCCCCTTCTGCAGAGCAGCACCGTGTCCTCTGAAGCACCCAGCAAGTTCACCAAAAACTACCACATACTTAATACCAGGAATGTCAGATATTTAGGGTTGCCAAGCAGCAGGAAATGAATCTTGCATATAACCACCAAATTATTTCTTCCTCCCTCTGCCTCTTTACAGCCCAGAGCATATTTTCACCTGCATAACCAGCACCAATAATGAGGCCAAGCAATTCAGGACTTGCTCTCTGATCTCTGTTCCACCTCAAGAAGTGCTTGGCAGCATCCATTTGTCTGCCTTGATCCAATGATCTCAGGTTCTCAGGAACGCAAGACAAACAGGTGCTCTTGTCCTTCTCTCAGCTGGAGGAAATTCAGAACATTTCAAGGAAACAAAGGGAGGCATCCTCCAAAGATGAAGTGCCGCACCTGCTGAGGACCTCTAAGAACATTAAGAAACAGCAAAATTTCTTTTGACCACATCCATATAAGAAGCTTACCCTGTCAATTGCATTCCTTCAGTTGCAAGCCGGACGAAATAAGGTTATGTTTTCTGCAAGGATACTTGTCCTTCCCCCATCTATTTCTTTCACCATCAACTTCAAATGAATTGACACTCTATCTTACTTTCCACATATTGCAAGAGATCAGGATTACACAGTATCAGCTGAATAACGTTCTGCACACACTCTCATCAGCTTCATGTGTTCAGATGATAGTGATGGGGACTATAAAAGCATGAAGACAGATAATCACTGCTTATGTCTGCAATTATAGTTCCAATAAAGTTTCTTCATGGCTCTTTAGCATTAAAGTCTTCGGACCGGTAACTAAACTGCTTTAGTTTTTATTTCTATTCTGTATTTTGTTCTTTTCCTATTGCATACACATATTTGACTGAGAGAAAGAGAAATGCCTCTACCAAAATATCCACTGGAGATACCGACAAAACAGAGGTCCAGAAATATAAACCGACTTCTAGTAACTACAACAAAATCAAAGCCATGCTCACAAAACTTTGGGGGAATCATAGCTATGGAGAACTTTCAACTATCATTTTATTTGATCTGGAAGATTAATGACACAGAGGATGTGACCAGATGAGAAGGGGGGAGGGGGGAATCAGACAAGACTATCACAACTCCCTCTTCATACATAAATTGCCAGGCACATCGCATGCATAACCTGCTGCTTTGATCACAGTTCACGGGATTAGGTCAGTCAGGAATTTAAAGCACAAAGGTAGTGTGGCAGGAGACTCTTTCCAGGTGCTTTTCACCACCATCCACCCAGCCCCGGAGCACAAGCCAGCTAGGAGAGGAAATCCCCTCTCAGGCAGAGGGGGAACAGAGGCATGCAATTACAGTGCAGCCCATCTCCGGTGCTGCACTTCGCAATGGAAGCACGTCGGGACACACTCCTCGTCTGCGTAAGACCAGAGGGACCACCGCAGCCATCCCTCCAAGCTCCAACAGGGAGGAAGGACGGGCCACACAGAGAGAAACGGGTACGGTCCTGCAGCACAAAGGAGAAAGCCAGCTTCCCAGAGCTGGACCACGGGGGCAGAGGAGCGTCCGGCATGGCTGAGCGCCCAGCTCTGCAGGGAAGAGCGCAGCCAACGCTTATCTGGAGGCAGAGGGACTCCAGGACACCTGCAGCTTCGCATGCTTCCTCCTCTCCTCTCGTTACTGAGGGCACCAGGATCGACCCAGCATTGCAACGTGCTGCTGAGCCCATTTAAACCCACTGCCAGTCCCCCGCCTCGCCTCCCAGCGCTGCGCCCCAGCCCCCACGCCAGTTTGTAACCACTGTGTAACTGGCATTAGCCATAATTCATGCCACAAACTACCTTTCATATGCCGTGGCCTAGCGTCCTTACCTCGCTTCCCCCTTGCCGAAGCCTAGCCTGTTCAGAAACCCCAGCATATGGTAGGAACCCCGGGAGCCAGCAGTCACAACCTCCGCCGCGCACCGGCACTCCACTCAGGGCCTCCCTTATAAGTTTTCCAATCAAAAGCCGTTAAAAACAAAACCCTCTCAGTTTAACCCCTCAAAGACAAGTCACGTAAGGAGCCAGCAGTGTACGATACTGCTTGGCTTCACACACTTCCTTCCCAACGTCCAGGGGCGCTGCCAACATCTCCTTCAGCTACAGCGGCCGTTTACCATGTGGTGCCGAGCCCAGGCGTCAGGAAATGGCTGTGTTCTCTGCCACGCTGAGACGCTTTGGATAATCCCCTGTTGCCCTTTTTTTCCTCCCACCCCTGCCTCTCCAGGCTTAGCAGCAGTACCAGCCCTGTCAAGGCCTGACGGGGGCTCCTACACCACAAGAGACCAAACTCCTACTGATGGCAACGCTGTGCTTCCTCCGTGGCCAAACCCAGGTAACGGTGGCCTTGGGACATTATCAAAGCAGGTTTTACAAGGGGCTTTTTCACCAACTACTATTTGAACAGGGTAGAGTTCAAATGTCAGGTGTGCTGCCTGTTCAGCGGGCCAGCCAGGCAGGGCCGCCGTTACAAAACTGAGCCACTGAAAGCAACTGGCAGGGAAGGCGAGCTGTCCTGTACACATACCTCAATCAAGGAGAAAAAAAAAACAAAAAAAACCAGACAAAACCCTCAAACACCTTATACTGGAGACCTTTTAAGGAGAGGAAGCCCCAACCCCAAGAAGCCAACACCTTTTGCCGTAGTTGGCTCAGTGGGGCTCGTTTGGGTCTCCCATGAGAGATCTGCCAGGGATCCTCAGGACATGGCAGAGCAACGGCCTGACACCATCCAACAGGAGGGTTGGCAGCAGCCCCGCACCAAAAGCTGAGGTGGTACCCCCGTGTCCTCAGAAAACTCCTATCATGTTTCACATCTCAGCATTAACTTCGGATTTCTTTTCAATGTTTTCTGTTCCCTTCCACAATTCACTGTGTGCACAGCACTGCTATAGGCTTTGTGGGTCTGCCAAACACACCACCAGAAGCAGGTGAAATACACCAGCAAACACGTGAAATACACCAGCAAATGAACACCTTTATACTCATTTACAACACTCCGCAAACCTTTGGCAAAAGGATAAATGCTCAGTGTCTGTGTCAGGCGCTGTGCACAGCTCGGGCTCAGAGCAGGGAATAGCACAGACGCATCTCTGAACATAAATGATTGATTTCGTGGCCAAACGGAAAACTATACAGAAGTTTCACTCTTTCAGTAAGCACTGCAGAAAAATCACTAGCAATGTCCCCTTCAGCAACACCTTTTTCCAGCAGTGCAACAAACAGCAAATCTTCTGCCAGTGCTGAGGGCTCACAGCCAACAAGCTTTTGCTGCAAACCAAGCCTCCGACTTGCGTGATACCTCTCAGTCCAGTGGGATTTACGGATACTTGGGACAAATGCTCAGCTCCTTGCAACCTCTGTACACACCACACCAAATTACCCTTTGGGAAGATTCCTGAACAATGTTTATTCAGCAATTGTTACAAAAACCTCTACTGATGCTCTATCTAGCAGGCATTCTGTTTCCACCAGCATTCAAGAAGCTGGAAAGTCTTGCCAGCACTTCACAGTCCCTATTTTAAATAAATCACATTTTCAAAACGCTTCTTCACCCCATGCTCCTCACCTTCTCTTTGATGCAAAACTGACCCACAGAACCACACGAAGATGAGCTCAGAGTCAGGAATACTAAAATACAAATTAGAACAGCGCAGCGCAGGTTTGGGGACACGACAGAAGAATTCTGTATCCTCTGGGCAACACCAGCACTCCCAGCGACCCAGCCCTGAGCCACGAGAACTCGAGCTGCACCAGGACCCTGCCCACGTTCTCAGCCAAGGAGGCCTTGCTCCAGCCATATCTCATAGTTATATGGCACATACAAAGGAAAATAAAACCAACGGGACTTAACTTCAAACCCTGGGAACTACTTAATTCACTAGATATTAGTTTCTTTCCTCAACCCCACTATTTTCCCTCCCACCTGCCAGGCCACCTCATTACTGTCACTCTGCATCAGTTCTTGCTACAGTAGTTTTCTTGGACCTTTGCCCCTTTAGTCAGCTTGAAACCTCTTCCCTATTGTACATCAGAGTCAATGGGAAATTAATGCAAGTCCTTACTGGAGGGAGGGAAGGGCAGAGGGAATGATGCTTTCTGCTGCTGTCAATACTTCTTTTCCTTCACCCTTCTTGCCACACACACTTCATCATCATATTAAGAAGCCTCGTCTGCGTTTAACTGTGCTTGCTGAGGTCTCTGGAAATATTCCTCATGTGTGGAGCTGCATAAGCCTTAGCAGGTCCTTCTTTATAATACAAAGTTCCCAAAGCACAATCTTAATACTTAGGTTTAAGCCTAGCTGGTGACAACAACACATCCAGCTGCAGTTGTCCCAACATGAGGAATGACTGAGCAGGGGAGAAGAACTTCCTAACATTCTTCAGATTTTCTCTCCACTCAAAAAAATAAAGGAAATATTTTCAACAGGAGAGCAGCAAAATGCCAAAGTTTAGAAGTAGCTTATTAATACCGCATGCTGATCTGACTACAGAGACTCACATTAACTTTCAAATTACTCAGCAAACCACAATTTCTACAGCAATAATATCTTAGAGACCTAAGCCACGTTGAACGCTACTCACATAGTTTACAGAATTATTCCAGTGACTAAGGCAAATAGAATGTGTGATTGCAGAGCTAGAGACTAAATTAAGCTTAGACAATGATTTTATTATTTTTTTTTTTTTTAAGTCTGATGCTACAGTGACCTTGCAATCGCTTTTTTGAGGAAACAGCAGATTAGTATTTTCTTGTGAGTGAGATCCTATGGTGGAGGGGGGAAAACAAAGAGATGAAACTGGCTTATCCCTGAAAGAGAAGTGATGGGCCTGACCATATACAAAGTACTGTCAAATACATAAAGTAATCTTTAATCTTTTTCTTCTACAGCTCTACAGTTCAGCAAAGCATTTAATAATGTGCTTTTAGTCCACGCTGATTCAGCAAAGCACTCACCTATATGCTTATGCCAACTTAAGTATATGCTTAAGTGCTTTCATACAACAGGGACAGAGAAGATTCAGGCCCTGCAGATGAACCATTTTCTGAAACAAGCCATTTTTTCCCCTAAGATGACAGGTTCTATTTACAGCTTCTCCTCCCTTTACAGCATGACCCAAAATGTGTCTAAAGAGAACACTAAAATACAATTGACAAGTCAAGTAACTATTAGGAACAGCAGAGACATCTATGTTTAATGAAATACAGGAGTAGTTCTTTTTCCATCTCAACATAACATATACCTTGATCTACACACACCGCATCACCCTGTTTCAATAGCTCTCCTCTAAAAGTAAGTTACAAGTTCCCTTAATGCTTTGGATTTCACAACATTTATGAGACTATCACCAGAGTCAACAGGCTAAAAAAAGAATCCATTAGCATTAACTGGCCTGTCACTGGCAGTGACAAATAAATGAATTTGATGGTTTTAGATCAGTCATTAGTAGACCTAGCCCCGGGCTGATAAAGGCTCAGCACTTTGCAGACGAGATGTACTCAATATGGAAACAGAGAGGAAGGCACAAGGGTGTTAGCATGCTGCTCTTCTTCCATTTCCCTGACCTCTCTCATTTCGGACCCTTCCTCGGCATAGCCAAGCAGCAAGGTCTTGGTGCAGAAAAGTTACCTGGTAGACACCATGAAAAATAAGCCAACAATACAGAAAAGCACAGGGAATGTAGAATCCCCTTTAAAAAAAAAAAAACAAAACCAAACCCAAATTAGATGATGTTCAATTTTAATTTTTAGTTAGCAGTAAGTCAAAGGGAAGGACTATTCTTAACATGAAAGACATCCTTAGGCAATGATAATGGAAATACATACATTTTACACAAGTACAAGACAGACTGTGGTGACCAAGGACAACGTGAGAAACCTATCTGAGCAGTTGGGGAGAAGAAATAAATGTTTACATCTCCAAAACCAACAAAATTACAAAAATCCATCTCAGCCCTTGCTTCTGACAAAACTCACTTGCACTCCCCAGAACACCTTCCACGGCCACGTTTTCCTCTGGCTGCCAGCACCCAAAAACAGCGATCATGCTCTGCCTCAAATAGATTGCAGAGAGCAAGAATCTGAGCCCAAGCATAATGGGTTTCAAACCCCTGGTCTCCTACTACCTGGGAAGACCTGGGTTGATTAGCCAAGACTCAGACTCACCGACTTTTCTTTCCATTTGACCATCCGATGCCAGAGGGAGACAAATTCTAGGGGCAGCTTACCCCAGACAAGGGTTTTACATCAAGGCTGGTTGAACAAGATACCCAAACACTGGCCATCAACCACACAAAGAAATCCCTCATAACCACCTGGTAAGGACTTCATATTACTCTGTATGCAGAAAATACAGCGATATTATTAGGGTACACATCTATGCCCAATGCCAAGAGCAGGAAATACTTTGTCTCTTACTTCATCCACACCTCCAGAGGAATTTTAAAAAAAGAAAAGAAAAAAGAAAAAAACAAACCTAAAAAACAGGGAAAAGGCCTGACCTTGCTGCTCTTTACAGCCCGGTGGGGAAGGAAGGGTGGCAGGAAAGGAAGAATCCTGAGTTCTGCTAGGGTGTTCAGTTCACATTCTTTTGAAAAATACTTCAAAGTCCAGCCAATACTTAAAATAAGATGGGAGGTAGTGGGACTAACCTGGAGGAGTTTACAGGCAGAAGCAGGGGAGGAAACAAACAACAAAACTCTTGATTTTCAAGGTCCATCATTTGCTTTGGAATAAAATTTCCCTCTGCTACCCTGGCTCACGCTTATCAGGCAGCCAAGGGACACGGACACCCCACCCACAGTTAACTTAATTGGAATCAGACATCCAAACCCACTGGTTAGCTTTAAAAAAAAAATATATATATATCCCAGATTAGCCTGGGTGTTATTCCAAAAGGGCATGCCCTCCATTGTGCTGCTCTGGAATAGCCAGCTTCACGTGGGTTTAACCAGAGGCGACTCAAATGAAAGGAGAGTTGTTGACACACTGGTTTTTGCCAAAGGAGGAGGAACAGATGTGCACAACTGCACCTCTTACAGCCCATGTGCCCAGCCAGACATGAAACCAGCGAGTCCGCAGAAGGGGTATGCACACTCTCCAGATACACTGCCTGACTGGAGCACAGAGATGCCAGAACCAGTTATCGGTTCTGCACTGTCCTCTGTTAGACTAAAATACATCTAATAAAAACTTCAGTATTCAGCATCACCACCTGACTGTCACACAAAAGGTTTCACTCGCCAAATAAACCCCTTTTGCCATTTTGTGACCAAACGGTCACCAGAATACTGTACCCAACCCATGCAGATTAGATCCCAAATTACAATATGCAATCTTGATAACAACCACCTCTGCTCTGGGTCATCAGCAGACAGGACACTGGACATTCAGCACCCAGTACACAGCCCACGCCGCCGAGCTACTGGGGCAGCTCCAGTGGCTAGCAGCAGTAGTTGGCTTGCCCTTTTTATTTACCAGCCGCTGAAGGCGGCGGCTACAGACCAGTCAGCAGGTCACATACACAATGCTAATTAATGCTGCCGAACGCTACTACAAGTAGTTCCTGCTTGTTGACTTGCCAGAGCAATTCCCAACCATATGCATTATGCCCCTGTAGTAAGTGCCACGAAGAACAGGCACCTTGGTCCCATCCTGGAGGAACCGGAGCACAAAACGCAACTCGGTGGGTAGCCTCACAAGCTGCACACTTGGACTGAAGTTTTATCTGCCTCTGTTTCATCCATGGCTTTGCACAACAAAGCATCCAAATCTCTACACCAGTAAGTCACACAAGAATATTTTTGTGACCAAGGAGTTTCTTCATGGACTGAGGCTGCTGTGCTTCTTTCTGCTCTTCAGGTTTGGTTTGGTTTTTAAATAAATCCCCAAGGTGGGGTGATGGCGAGGGTGGAAATTGCTTACATTTGAAAATATCTAATGAGCATGCTGAATTTGATAAGGCTTCTCCAACCTAATATAGCAGGTAATGTCAGAACTGACAGGCTATGTATATTAAAGTCAAATTATCGTAGTCTTTGGTATTCAAAAGGGTGTACAATACTACTACCCCCACCCCCGCGCAATCACTGCTGCTTTTTAAGGATTTTTAAGTCAGCAGAGTTATAAATGATCAACTGTTACAGAGCGCCTTCCAGCACTTGGAAGCAAGACAGATTTTTATCAAGGAACAGCAGCCGTGAGAAAGCATACGTGTATTCTTTTCATCTCGCTGTTAGCCATATAGCAGAACCTCAACAAGTTTAAAACCCTGCAGCAAATTTCCTAAAACAACGGCTTCAAGTCATCCTGGATTTCACAAGGAGAGCAGGATTACACATCCCGGGGTAATCCACTGGAGGCAACCACCGAGGATTTTCTGCGAGGGTCATTCTGAGAAACTCAGGGAAGAATGCTGTGCTGTCACAACCTGCCACTTCTTGCTCACTAACCAATTTGCATCACCAGAGAGGTGTCAAATCACGGAGATGCAGTTTAAAAAGCCCAAAAGAAAGCATTTTACTGGGCTATGGTTTGAAAGGGAAAGACTAGCCAATTAAAGTGAATCCAAGGGGGGGAAGGAACGAGCACAAATTATTGTGCACGCACAAAAAAGTGAGCGTGACCCCGCAGACCACAGTGAGCATGTGATCTGGCAAAGGAGGTGAAGGCAGCCCGAGAACCAGCGCAGCCGCTGCAGAGTTAATCGTGCCGAGGCAGGTCAAAAGGGCTCCTCAAGGAAGGGGACGGATGGAGGGAAGCGCGGCCAGAAGCTCTGCCTGCACAAGAAGGGGGAACGTGCCCCCAGTCTTGCTTCCACCTCAGCATCCAGTCACTGCCAGGAAGACCACGGAAACAGGGCGAACCCCCAGTTTGCTAAACACACCAGGAAGGAATGCTACACAGGAAAAAAAAGAAAAAAAATCCTCCCCTTGCACCTAGAGACAGAGACATTAAATGCCATTAATCTCCACAGACCCAAGCATTAGCTAGTTAATTAGACTAAAGTACAGTCACATTTTAACGCTGAGCATTTGGTATTCAACTGGGATAAATGAACAACTGAAGTCCAAAACCTCCATTCAGTATCTAATTAAAAAAACAGAAAACTAAAATTCCAGATTATGAAATGCCGTCCAGAACAACACGTTATAATTAATGTCAAATCTGTTGTTTGTTGCATCTGATTTTCCCCAATTTCCTGATAAGGCTCCTTTCAATCTTAAGATTCTTTTTGGTTGCCCTGTAGAAATCCCAGTGTTTTAGAAAGGACAAGTGTGTAAAAAGCAGAAACAGACACTGCTGACCTCTCCAGAGAGAGTGAGTTCCTGCTAAGAGTGGAATCCAGCGTACATTCCGGGATTTGCCCCACACTTGAAAGATGTCTGTTACCCAAAACAAACCAAAAAAAACAACTATGTGGAGAAAAACAAAATCCCCTTTGTAGAAATGACCTGATTTCGCATTCTTTAACAAGAAAATTTAACACGCTAATATCCATGGCATAAGACATGCCCTGTTTTTTTTAATTGTTATAGAAGAAATCACATGGGACAGCTTAACGGCTCTGCTGTAAGCATTATAAACTTTTACAAACACTGTAGAAACAGGTAACTGGTAATTGAAGACAGTTTAAAATGTAAATAAGCCTTTAAAAGGGATTGGGAAGAGGGAAAGGAACATCAGTCACAGTGCAAGATCACCTTCATCCTTAAATTATGAAACCTTTCAAAATTCTGATAACTTTAAATTGTATCTTAAAGACAGCATTAATCCAACAACGTAATCCAGAAGCCACAAACCCTACAAACTATAAACCTTTGCTTAGCACAGAAGTAAGCCAGGCATGCTATTATGCACTAATTAGTCATCAGATATGTCCTATGAAGAAAAGAAGCTCTAAATATTTGACTACGTTACTTTGGTTCAAAATTCTGCAAGTAGGCTGTTGGGTTTGGGGTTTTGGTTTTGTTTTTTTCTTTTAGAGAAATCACTAGCATTTCTCCTGTGACATGCCTAGGGTTCTTAAATTACACATCGTTTTTCCTGGACACATATTTTGTACCAGTATTTAACATGATGGTTCCCACACACTATTAAACTGCTTGCTTTCATGAGGAGCTATACGCAATAAAATTGTTAGGCTGAATTTGTTCAGGTAGTCCCATGCCACCAACATTAAACCACTTTTCCTTACTGACTTGCACTCACAACTTTGCAGCCTTGTCTTCCTGCTTTTTAACAGAATACTGTAGCAACGCAACACGATTAGAGCGTATAGAAGTGGCATATACCAGCTAAATTAAGTTCTTCCAATAGACTCTCAAAAACTACCAAACAAACAAGTCAATTACAAAAGTTTTCCTTCAGCCTCTAGCTTTCGAAATTCAAATACAACTGACTACATTTGGATTTGAAACTGATCTGTTGTTTTTGTTAGGCACAGCCTGAAGAGCAACAACCACTTCTAATTCCGCAAGCAACTCCTCCAAAAGAAACTGCACCCAGCCATATTTCTGAGCAAGCATGCAGAGAGAAGCTCCCCTGCACGCGGCTACAGCGTCTTTGTCCCACCGTGGAAACCGGCTGCACTACAAGAGTGCCCTGGAAGAAGGCGGTCACTTCTCCAGCCAGCCCGATCGGATCAGAGACTTAAAGCTCATTGTTTCACTGTTCTTGCAAAAGAATACCCCATGGCCTGCAGAGTTCAGAGCTTCATCAGAAAGTTGCTATCCAATGCTTATTAGTCTCCAAACACATCTCTGAAGTCATACAAAAGACAATTTGCAAACAATGAAGGCAGAGATATATTCCCATCCATCACGACCACAGAACTGAAAGCTCAGCTCAAAACAAGCCTGAAGTCTGCACTTAATCCAAACGCTCTTCATAAACACCATGCAAAACATATTGCATAAAATAGCATAACAAACGCAAGTAATGCGGCAACAATCTCCCGCTAGAACTAGAGAAGGCTCTGCTTTTCAGCCAGCTGCGACCAACCGGGACTCTGCAAGGAGACGGTTAAATTGGAGACACGTAATATCGCACAAAGCAGCTCTCCTGTAGTTTCACAGCCATACGCTGATACCCTTAAGACGCCATGCACTCCGGCTTTAAAAGCTTTCATTGCCAATTCCCTGTTTGAAACCTGAACTGCCTGGCAACAATGATTCTCTGTGTGCCTAAAATCCTATTATCGATCCTCCTACTTACCTTAGGCTGTGCTCGTCGGGGAAATGCAACTTTAGGGTCAATCTGAGGAAAAAGAAAGGGGAAATCAACAAGATAGTTTCTGTTGTCAATTTATATTTATTTTTTATTTTAATCACTGAATTATTAATCCCTCATTTCTCAGGCTTGTAATTCAGCACACTAGGTCATCTAGAACTACCTGGAACTGATGAATCAGAGTCTGGGTTTGTCTGGGGGGGGTTCGGCGGGGGGAGGGAGACGGGAAAAGAGGAAGAAAACATCTCTTCTGTACACCTCCTACATCACCTTCCAGGCAACAATCTCCGCTGGTGCTCTGGGAGCTCTCTATTAGTCTCTGGGTGCTGCCTCTACAACCAAAACTGCACATTAAACGTTATCTGCACGCTCTGGAGGTGGCACAGAAAGACGGCCAGCGTTCCTGATCAAGAGCTTAACCTGTTGGTTTTGACCTTACCTTCCTTCAGTTGTGTTTGGGGTTACTTTGTTTTTCTTTTATTTTTTCCCCTTTGTTTTGTCAACTGACTAGCAACACCACACAAAAAAGAAATGCAAAACACAAAGTCAAATTATTCACATTTGAATTATTAAAACTAAAACATTAGAAGGACTAAAGATCATCCTTCATAACAATATGCCAAATTGATCTGGTTTGCTCACCCTCAAAAGAACACATGTAAGCAATGAAGGACTATGAAAGGGCATTTATGGGAAGGGGTGGGAAGACACAAATGAAACATACAGGCATTTTAAAGCAGAAGAAACCAAGTTCTTAAGAAAGATTTTCCATGAAGGAGTTACCTAAAGTATTCTTGAATAAAGCATACCACCACAGAGACAAAAAGGAAGGAAAAAAAAAACACACAAAAAACTGTTTTACACCACGCTCCCTTGTTTTAAGATGCAGCACTGACTGCCATTGCGCTGCATAAATTAGAAAGCGTGTCCACTCTGCAGTTCCAAAATGCTAATTCTGCAATTTTAAAAACAACTTCCACACGTGGGGTCATCTTTAAAAAGGGACTCTACCATTCAAAAATTACTTAAAAACAAAAAGACACTACTTCAGATGTATGTCTGGATGCAAATAAAAACCATACCTTTTAAACAACTGCCCATGTTAAATTGGCACCTTTAAAAATGGGTGCAATAAAATATCCACATGCTGCTTTCACCTCTGATTTTTAGCAGCACCCGCGCGCAGACACATTCTAAAAGAGTCCTTTTAAAATGCCTTTTCAGACTGAATCTTACCTTTCCTGTGCAACCTGTGACTTCATTCAGTGCTGTCTCTGGCTATATAACAAACTGATGAAACTAATCCTGACCCTGTTAAGGCACACTTAGAAGTAGAGGCTTTCATTCATAGTTTGGGTTTGGTTGGGTTTTTCCCCCCCCTCAAGCTAACGCTGATTAGGAAAAGGAGATGTTTCCATTTGGTATTGCTATTCCTGTGGTGATAAATGTTCCTGTCACTGATAAAAAACCAGGGGCCTCTCCTAAAAAGCAGTTTTACTCAGTTAATTTGTCAAAATTGGAAATAGCACAAACATTTGATGGGCAACTGATAAACTGATTTGTCTACATCAGATACAAATGTAGTATCTTTTTTAGGACACACCTGAGAAATGAGCGATTACATGCCACTTTATTGTTCAGAAAGCATAAAAAGTAAAATTCTTTATCTAGAAAGCTAACCTTTTCATAGAGATTAACATTATCTACAAATATATTCAGCACTGACTAGGCATTTGTCTACTGGGGAAATACAACAGGTACGGATTTTCCACAGCAATGCCCAAAGGTGGAGGCAAATATGCACGTTTCTACATTTGCTTCAAAAGTGAAAGTTTTCTCACCAAAGAACACCAGTCCCACCAGAAGGACATCACACTGCAAAGTCCCACTGGTAAAAAGCTGGAAGAGCCATTAAACTCTAAAGCAACACATTCATTTTTGAAGGTCAGTTCAAAGAGCGTGGAGTTCTTTGCATCACAGCGACAGCCCCTCTTAAATAACTGAATTTTCCTTCACAAAACCTTTCGGATAGACACCGTCAGTGTTGGAAGAGGAACAGAACACTAGCAATCAACATGGCAAATCCATACCTTTTGCATATCCCTGTGAACTATTTAAACAACAACCAAAAAAAAAAAAAAACACCACAAAAAAAAACTTCTACCAAAAAAAATAAATTAGTTAGTTAGGTACAATTCTACTTACTGTATCTACAAGTCCTCTAGGAAGTGACTATAATACTATTTCTGATATGAATGGCCATTACCTAAACAAAGCTTTTAACGTAACTGTAAACAAGAGCGACGTTTCCATGCCAATACCCAACCGATCTGCCTCCTGTGCTGAACGTTGAAACAGAGTCAAATGCTATGTTATACTAAAGAACAGTTACTATAACACGTCTACAAATAAAGGGCTAAAAGGGAACCTGGCTACCTTCATGTTTTGCTTTTAAGCTGCGTTACTGATTCTAAAGTCAATTTCTTATTTAGCTTGATTCAATCATTACCACACAATCAAAACTGAGGCAAATTTGTCCTGGTCAAGCTTTTCACCCCTCCCCCAGAGAAGAGCAAATTAATACATTGCAGGGACTAGACTGCGATACAGGAAAAAAGCTGGGGGAGGACCTCATTACAGTCAGAAATATGACAGGGTGTCCTCCCATGATTTATATTTTGTTTTTTAAACACTTGTTCGACATACTGTTTGCCTTTGTTCTTCTTATCTAAATTTATCTTTAAAAACACATAGAGAATATAGCCGTACATGAAAAGTCTGGTGAGTTTAATCTCAGGAGCACAGTGGAATCAGTTATCTTACCATATCTGATTAAACCTAAAATCAAATTATTAAGGCATGTGAAAACATGGGCTACGTGTTCAGACAAGCCCAGCAGAATTTGTAGGTCAAATTAAAACATTAGATTCCACCTGCTTCTACAAGAGCTTTGTGCTTTTTGTTTTCATATAAATTACATTTAAAAAAAAAAAATCATACTCATGTTTGTTCCCTGCTTCTTCTATTCTTCATTTAACTATAATCTCATATACACAGGCACACATAAGATGTTCCAGCACCGAGACAGGATTCCTCCTAACACCATGCTCATGTTAAAATAAAACCTTTAAGATCCAGAACACACACTATAAAAGACAGTTACAGCAACAAACACATGCGATACGTTCAGCAGAAGCTCTCTGCCAGACAGTTAAACCAATGCGATCCTTCCCTTCCCAAAACACGACCCCCTTCAGACCGATCTGTACCAAAGCAATAATGACCTCTACCACTGTCCGTCCTTCCCCACCCCCCCCCCTTCCATGGTTGCTGAGGCTTAAAATTGCAAGAAAGTAAGAGGCACAAAAACTTCATCCTTTTGCACGGCCTTGATTGCAGGGAGAAAAACGGGGCCTAAAGCAACACACGCCTCATACCTTTTGTTTGACCCAATACTGAAAACACCCTATCAGGTCAGGGGGCAAACTTGCATGCCGCTCTTTTTTAAAAAATAAATAATAAATAAAAGCAAACATAACATTTATTAAAAAAAAAAACAGACCAGCTGAATCTCATGAGCGTTTTCCTTATGTTATCCACTGGAGACTGAGCATGGCAAAACGCTTGGGAGAAACAACAACAAACTGGGACTTGTGCTTCTCCACCACATCTACTCTCCAGCTCTTGCATAGCTTTCCATAAATTAATGCGTATGTTTCATAAGGGCCCTGACATCACAGGTGAGGGGCACCTCTCCAAAAAGCGACTTTGGGAAATGACACTAGAAGCAGCTTTTACGATTTCACAGTAAGTCACTCCCACCTTGAAACACGCGCACCAATAAATAAATAATCAATCAAAAGAAGCAGAAAGTTCCCCGCAGAAAGCATTCTGCAGCAGAACACCAAAAAAAGTTGGATTTTACTCCACAGTTTTTTCAATGTCACCGCTCAGTAAAATATAAGGCTGGGGGAGGAGCCATCAGTTGGTATGGCTAAATCCGGATTTAAAAAAAAAAAAAAAAAAGTTGCCGCTTTTTTTAAGTTAAAGGCAGACTCTAGGAAAAAAAAAAAAAAAAAAAAAAGGAAAAACGCAACCACGCAAAGTCCCCGTTCAATGACAGCTTGACATCGCCCCGCAAAAACCCAGGCGAAGCGGCCGCCGCGGCCGAGTGTCCCCCCCGAGGTCGCCTGTCACCGCAGCGGGGGCCGGGCAGCCCCCGCACCACCGACCCCCACCGACATACCGTCTTGGAGTCCAGCTCGTGGTGGGGCTGAGCCAGGACTTTGTCCACACTCGCCGGATCCGCGAACGTAACGAACCCGAAGCCTCTGCGGGAGACAAAGAGCGAAGGGATGGGGATAGGGGGGATGATGAGAACTAGAGACGAGGAGAAGAACTCGCAAAAAATAAATCCCCGTCCCCCCCACCCCTTCACCAAAACCACCGGTAACGGGGGAGGGCGGCCAGCCCCGACCCGCTGCCCCTGCACCGGTCGCTTTTGTTTACTCCTCCCGGCTGGAGGGATGCGGCGCGGGGAGCGCGGAGAACCCCCAACGCGTGGGGGGGGTTGTATGGCCGGGGATGGGGACGCGGGGTGGGGGGGATCCACCCGCCCCGGCGGCAACTCGCGAAGTTTGTCAACCCCCCCCCCCACCACACACACACCCCGGGTGGGCGGCGGTTTTACCTGGAGCGCTTGGTGGTGGGGTCCCGCATGACCATACACTCTCTAATTTCTCCGAATTTGCTAAAATAGTCTCTAAGGCTGTCTGCGGAGAGAGAGAGAAGCAGGGAGGCAGAGGAGGGGAAGGGGGAAAAGGCGGGGGGGGGAAGGGGGGGGGGATGAAGCGCGGTCAGGGCCCGGCGCGGCGGGGGACGCGGCCCACGCGGGGCGGGACGCGTGTGGTAAAGGGGGGGGATGTGGGTTCGTGTGTGGGGGCGGCGGTCCTTACCTGGTGAGGTTTGCCCAGCTGAGGCCGCCGATGAACATCTTGCTGGAGGGAGAGAAGAGAGCGGAGTTGAACGCCGGTGCGGGATCGGCCATTTTGACGGGGCACCTCACGGCGGCGCGCGGAGGAGCGCGGAGCGGAGCGGCGCGGCGCGGGGCGGGGGGGGAGGGGGGGGAGCGGCCGACTGGCCGGCCGGCCCCCCCCCGCCCCGCTCCTCGCCGCGCCGCTCCGCGCCCCGCCGCCCCGCCGACTTACCCGGGGGTCGTGCTGCGCCTCGCCGGGGCTCCCCGAGGTAGCCTGGCTCCCGTCCGCCTCCATGGCCGCGCGGAGCCCGCAGCGATCCGCGCCGAGCGAGAGCCCCTGAGAGGACCCCCCCCCTCGCCCGCCCAACCCGCCCCCCCCCCCCCCCCCCCCCCCCCCCCCCCCCCCCGGCCCGGCTACGGGCTCTCTTCTCTCCGGTTGCTTTTTTTTTTTTTTTTTGCCCCCCCCTCTCCTTTTCTTCTTTTCTTTTTTTTTTTTTTCCTCTTTTTCTTTTCCCCCTTCCCTTCCCCCCTTCCCCCCCCTCCCCCTCCTCCTCCTCCTCCTCCTCCCTCCGCTACCGGAGGATCTCACTGGAGAGGCGCTGGGGAAGCAGCCAGATCCGTCACACGTGGGATCGGCTTAGCTCAGCGCCGCGCCGTCCCTCCCTCCCCTCCGTCCCGCCCCCGCGCCACGGGGCGGAGCCCGCCGCCGTCGCGTGGCCCTGCCGTGACGTCACCGCCGCGCGCGCGCGCACACACACCCCCCCACCCCCCCCGCATCACAACAGAGAGCCGCCCCCCCCCCCCCCGCCCCCTTTCCTGCTGTCACCGGGAGGCGCCGCTCGGAGCGTCCGCGCGTGTCCGTGGGGCGGAGCCGTAGCGGCGGAGCGGACCCTCGAAGTGGGGGGGGACGGGGGGTGTCTCTCTGGCGGTGAAGGCGGACACGGGCCGTGGGCTGTCCGGCCACCAGCCCTGCCCTGCCCCCCCCCGGCACATCACGGCGGTGCCAAACCATTCATTGCGGGGGGTGGGAAGGGCCCGGCAGCGGGGTCTGGGGCTCGCCGCAAGTTTTAGGGGCGAGTGAAAAATTGGGGCGTTGCTGGGGGGAGTCGTTTGTCTCATCGGCGGCCCCCCCTCCCCCGCACCCGCTCCGCCCTTCGCCCTGCCGCCGCGCACAGCCCGGGCCCGGCCGGCACCCCGCAGGGCTGCTGCTCGGAGAGGGCGGCCGCTGCCTGCGGGCCCCGCGCCCCGGTGTCCCCGCGCCCCGGTACCCCCGTGTCCCGGGGCTCCCTACCCCGGGGTTCCTGCATCCCGGTGCCCCTCCATCCCAGGGCTCCCACATCCTGGTGTTCCCACATCCCGGTGCCCCCACATCCTGGGGTTCCCACATCCAAGTGCCCCGTACCCCACTCTCCCCGCACCCCAGTGCCCCTACATCCTAGTGCCCCCACATCCCAGTGCCCCCACATCCCAGGGCTCCTGCATCCCAGTGCCCCTGCGTCGTGGGGCTCCCGCATCCCTGTGTCCCCACGTCCCAGGGCTCCTGCATCCCAGTGCCCTCACATCCCAGTGTTCCGACATCCCAGTGTCCCCGCATCTGGGTGCCCCCTTGTCACGGTGTCCCCACATCCTGGTGCCCTCTTGTCCCGGGGTTCCTGCATCCCGGTGCCCCCCACATCCTGGGGTTCCCACATCCAAGTGCCCCTCCGTCCGAGAGCTCCTGCATCCCCGTGCCCCTGCGTCCTGGGGCTCCCACACACCAGTGCTCCCATGTCCCAGGGCTCCTGCAGCCTGGGGTTCCCACATCCTGGTGTCTCCACATCCCAGTGCCCCCACATCCTGGGGTTCCCATATCCAAGTGCCCCCCACATCCCAGTGTTCCTGCATCCCAGTGCCCCCACATCCCAAGGCTCCTGTATCCCAGTACCCCTGTGTCCCAGGGTTCCTGCATCCTGGTACCCTGCATCCCAGTGCCCCCTCATCCCAGAGTCCCCACATTCCAGTGCCCCCATGTCCGGGGGCTCTGGCACTGCCCAGAGCGAGTGACAGCTCCGACACGTTACACTCGGTGTTTGACCAGCACTTCGCAGCGTCAGACTGAAGCGGCGATGGGGCTGCCAAGTACTGTCATAATTATATAAGGTGAAAGCAATCAGTTTCACCTAAATGAAGAAGTGCTGAGCGGAAGCGCGGGCCGCCCGCCTGACGGGACTGAGCCGCGGTGCCCTACATTTTCAGAAACATCCATTGAGTTTGAGCACCTGCACTCGCCCAAACCCGAGTGCCTCCTGACCTCCCGCCTCGGCAGCTGTGCCCGCAAGAGCTATTTTGGGGTCACCGATTATTTCAAACTCAGGGATTATAATTTTTTAATTGGGGAGGGGGGGTTAAGTAAATGTACTTTCCAGTGGTGACTGATGAACAAGGCGTAAATTGGAGGACGTGCACGTGGCTGGTAGGTCAGGCCTACCACAGAAAGCGTTGTCGTCGTGTTTTGATGCAGACTGCAGTAAAAATCTGATCAGATTCCCTTTATGGGGTCTGTTTAGTCCCAAGGTGCCGCACTCTGGTTCAGCAGCACGGCAGGCGCCCGTGCGGGGCTCCGCGCCCCTTGCCAGAGCGGGTCCCCCGGTGGGCAGGGGCCGGGTGGCCAGCAAAGACCCCAGCTGCTCTGGCCGGCCAGGAGCTGGCCTGGCCCTGCCCCAGCAGGGCGAGCGGCGCCGCTGTGCAAAGTAAGCGGATGGGGGGGATTAAAGGACCGTCTTTTTCTCCCCCTCCCCAAGCCTCCTTTAGATCTTGGCTATTTCTCGTAATAATAACCGGGAAATTGCTCGTCGGGAGTGTGGTTCCTGGGGTTATATTACCCCTTTAATCTCTCTGACCGCAGTGCAGAATTTTAAAGGGGTTCCAGAAAGAACGAACACGAAACGGATTTTGCTGATGGACAGAGGGAACTTCGGTGGAGCTGACTACAGCTCAGGAAAAAAAAAAATAATTGGATTTCTATATATTAAAACGAAATCTCCACTGTTATCCCTTACATCAGTGAAAATTACAGGTCAAATGGCTTTTGAAAGACTTTATCGGTACTTTCTCTTTTCTGCCTTTCCCAGCACCGTGACCGGGTTCAGGGAGGTGACCGCTTTCAATCTATTCAGTCATTTTTGCTATTTCTCCTGCACGCGCTGCTGAGATTTACAAATTCAGCTCATTTTCAGCCAGCCTTCCGTTACTGGGTTTGTTTTTGCTCATGGTGAGGTTTACAAACCTGAGCCGTCGATGTGGGTACATTAAGCTGGAACCCCACGCCGGGGGATGTCAGCAATGGCCATTTGATGCCGCTTGCAGGAGGCAAATCCCACTGATGACTGATTTTGAGGAAGCCCAGGGCGGTGTGGCTGGGAAAGCGGGTGCAGGGCTTTCCCCTCTCTTCCAGGAACCCCTCGCACCTCTCCCTGTGCCCAGAAAGTGGTTCTGCTGTGCCCGGAGCATAGCCCGCTCCCAGAGAACACGGGGCGCCCAAGGGACGTGGTAGGTGCTGCAACATTAGAAAACAGCCCAGCGCAAACCACTGCCCAATTGCGTCTGCAGAGCGCGTCTGCAAAGCACACCTGCGACCCTCTCTCACACCACCAAAACCCAGCGAGCCTATTTCCCCTACCTGCCACCTCCGCTTACCTCCCGGTCAGCACGCACCCACGGCAGGTAATTACACCACAGTTTTCTGAGGCGCAAATTATTCTACCGTTACCTAGGGCAGAATTTGGCCCAGAGGTTTAGTAAAATTAGTGCAACGTTTGGGCTGCGTCCAGAGGAAAGCTGTTTTCTCTGGTTTCCTGCTGGAGAGTTGGGCAGAGAAAAACCTTATGAAGTTCATCAAGGGCAAGCGCAGGGTACTGCGTCTGAGGAGGGATAACCCCATGCATCAGTACAGGTTGGGGGCTGACCTCCTGGAGAGCAGCTCTGTGGAAAGGGACCTGGGAGTCCTGGGGACCAACAGGGTGCCCATGAGCCAGCAATGTGCCCTGGTGGCCAAGAAGGCCAATGGCATCCTGGGGTGCACCCAGCAGAGTGTGGCCAGCAGGGCGAGGGAGGTCATCCTCCCCCTCTGCTCTGCCCTGGGGAGGCCGCAGCTGGAGCACTGTGTGCAGTTCTGGGCTGCCCGGGTCAGGAAGGACAGGGAACTGCTGGAGAGGGTCCAGCAAAGGGCTACAAAGATGATGAGGGTATTGGAACATCTTCCTTATGAGGAAAGGGTGAGGGAATTGGGGCTTTTTAGTCTGGAGAAGAGAAGACTGAGGGGGGATCTTATCAACGCTTATAAATCCTCAAAGGGAGGGTGCCAGGGGCATGGGAACAGTGTTTTCTCAGCGGTGCCCAGTGACAGGACAAGAGGGAACGGGCACAAACTTGAGCATAGGAAGTTCCACCTAAACCTGAGGAGGGACTTCTTCCCTGTGCGGGTGGCAGAGCAGTGGCACAGCTGCCCAGAGAGGTGGGGGAGTCTCCCACTCTGGAGCCATCCCAAACCCGCCTGGACGCCGTCCTGTGCCACTGCTGGAGGTGACCCTGCTCTGGCAGGGGGTTGGGCTGGAGGCCCTTCCAACCCCCACCAGTCTGGGATTCCGGGATTCCCCGCTGTCCGGGACGAGTACAGAGGACCAGGCACCCCGCTTTGCTGCTCTGGCTGCAGACGTAGAGAGAGAGGAATGGCTCAGGAGGGGGGTCAGCACTGCTGCGTTTCTGTCCCCAAGTCCTCCGCGGTCTGCATAGCCCTAAAAAAGGGACAGATCACTCCACTGCTCCGTGTTCCAGTGAACAAAAGCCATAACCACTGCATCGGGGATGCTCCAGGGGTGCACTCAGTGCCTGAAGGCCACAGGTGACAAACCAGGACCCTCTGTCCTGCTCCTTGGAGCAAACAGCAGACAGCACCCATCACCAAAGGTGCTGTGCCAGCCCCAGCCCCAGCCCCATCCTCCTCCCCAAAGCAGGGAGAGTTTGCCACCTTGCTCTTTGCCCTCCTCCTCTCTGAGCTCTGGTGTTCATGCTAAAAATCCAAACTCGCAGCAGACTTTCGGAAGTAGATAATGAACTGCGAAGCTGAGGTCTGTAATGGCTGGTCAGTGGCAGCGCTCTCCCTAGCCACACAATTAAAAGTTGGAGCGTTTATTATTATTATATGTTATTATAACAAGGAAAGTTACTGCTATTGACACAACCCAACCCAAACTCTAGACGGCAGCTCTGTAGCCAGAATTCAGGAAGACCCCATCTGTCCATGTGCTCATACAGCACCTACTTCTCATTAACAGGTTTTAGCCTTACCGATCTCCTTTGGATATATGGCAACCCTGTTTCACAGGTCAGAGATCGAGAAGCTGAATTTGTGAAGATAAACGTTTATAAGGCCTAAGCAACATGCGACTCCAAATCTTGTTGAAGATGCACGGCTCCTGAGAGCCTGATTTCTGAGATAAATAGACCCAGGGCTCCTAAACCGGCTAGGGGCTTTTGAAAATACTCTGCTACGTAAGGAAGCTGGCGGCTGAGCCAGGTGGAGGTCCTAATGGCCCGCGTCGCCGTGGTGTGCCCCAGCCGCTTGGACATCTCTATGCCATGCAGGGGTGCCGAATGGCTGCAGCTAACTCACACCGCCCAGAGAGTAAGTTCATCTATCTGGTGCTGGAGAAATCTGCATTTATGTTTTGTACGCTCTATAAATTCAGTGTCATAATAAAAAGGGTCTAAATCTTTACTGAATAATTCATTTTCGTGCATAGGGAAGAAATAATGACCTATATTATATTCCATCTATCATTTAGTAAGATCTGGAGATTGATCGGCCGGTGGGTTTCGGAAATCCCCGATGACTAACAGCGTGCTGTGGACTGGCCTGCCTGTTACCCAGATGTGGCTTCACCTGACAGACATCATTTAGACAGCGTTACGGAGGGGCGATACGCTGGGGAGCTGCCAGGAAATCAAAGATCATTTAAAATGCAGAATATGTCATGGCAAACAATTGGTCTTCTTGATGCATCTCTGCCTTTGGCGTTACCGCCAGCGTCTGTGGCAATCTACAGAAACGCGCTGGGAGATAAGCTTTGCCAGGCCTGCCTTGGGGACGATAGGGCACGGAGGAAGGAAGCAATGTCTTCAGGGGCAGTGAATTCAGAGCAGTCGGGGGAGTCGGGGAGGGTTGGCCTGATACAGACCACATCTGCAAAGAGCTGGGAGAAGGTTTTCTACCTGTCCCCAGCATTCATAATGGAGGACAGGCTTCCAAGTGCGCAGCACCCAGCAGCTTTGTTGTGATATTTGTAGGCAAAATTTCAACAGAGTGAAGCCTTAATGGGTTAGATAGTGTTTATTTTCTCTTATTTTAGGCTGTCTGTCCTTTATTATCCACCCGCGTGTCCCAGCGCCGAACTCTACATGTCTTGCCAGGCGGCCGGTCCCTCTCTTTGTCACCAGCTGCTGAATCATGTGAAAGGAGACCCGCGGAGCCCAGCACCCAAGCACTGCCTGTCCCCGGGGTCTGCAGGAACGCTGGCACTGGCACTGCCCCTTCTCCAGCACCTTGCTGGGGAAAAACTGGAAAAAAAACACTTGAGTTTGGCTGTGTACACAGGAGTTATTTAAAAACACGGCGGCCTGTCCCTAAGCTGAAATAAGTTATCCCAGAACCAGTAATTTTAGGGAAGCAGTACCAGCTCACACCTAGTGCAAGGCTGGCTCTCGACTTTTTGGGTAAAAAAGATTTTCCCGGTGGAAGTTCCAGATCTGCATCGAGTTATTTCAGCATCTCGCTAATGAAGACATTACACTGACCTTATTAAAAACATGCGGATTTTCATCTTAATTGAGAAAACAGCATTTTTCAACCATTTCAAAAGAAGAATAAAACCCAAATATTATCAGGCCCATCTTTTAGATGATGGGGGGGGGGGAAGCTCTGGGAGGAAAGATTTCAAAGCTGGCTTTGTTTTCATCAGCTTTGAAATCAACAGACAGCCCTGAGAATTTTGTTTTTCAGAACTACAGTGTTTAATTCTATTTACTACTTCCAGGCAATTCTATATATATACACCGAAAAACCCAACCAGACCACTCCAAACAAATCCTCCTGCTTTTTTCATATGTGCCGTTTCTCCTGCGGGTAGGATTGCAGGATACAGATCAATTAAGTTAAAAACAAAAACAAAATGAGGAGGAGGGGCAGGGGAAGAAAGGGTTTCCTTTTTTCCCCTGTGCAGCTCTCCCTGCTTGATCTGGAGCAGGTGACCCTCTCGCAGACACCTTTACTTCATCTTAAGGAGGGTTTTAGTGTGGGTTTTTTCAAGGACGGGGGCTCCAGCGGTGCTGCCGGCGTTCAGCCAGCGCCGTGCCCCGGTGCAAGCAACAGGCAGCAGCAGGGCAACCTTGTGCTGTGCACATGGCCCCGGTCCAAGAAAGCGCCCAAGAGCCTGGGCAACGCCAGCGCCGCTTGCCAGTGTTGCACCGTGGGGAGGCACCCTTTTTGGGCCACAAATATTCATGGCTAGGGTTCTGCCAGGAATCCCATTTCCTTACCTCTCCCAAAATGAGGCTGTCTACCTTATTTTTCTACCTGATTAATTGTTACCAAAGGCCTTTAAGATCCTCTGATAGACTGTTCCTGAAGTCCAAACTAATATTATTAACTATGAATCTTCTCCTATAAATAATTTCCAGAAGTCGATCAATGCTACAACAGAGTCAATGGATTCACTGGAATCATTTCTTCCTGTTACTCCTGGATTTTTTTCCCTGTCGCCGCTAATCAATTATGATGATAAAACTACCCTGGAACACCCCCAAAATAAAGATAAACAGTGTGCATTATCAGAGGCTGGGGATGTGCGCAGCATTGAAGATGCGTTACCTTCTCTGTGGCACATTTGTTTTCCCCTACAGACAGTTAAGAGAAAAAAAAAATAGGAGGCAGGGTAAATGAATGGTCTGGATGTAACACAGCATTAATTCCCTGACCTTCTGCATTGAGTGACTAAGAGTCTTAATCTCAATTATTCCTTTCATGATGAAATCTAAGACACAGCAAGTCCTCACATTCTTGCTCAAAACCAGGAGAGGTGGAATGAGACAAGCCAGCCCGATCATTCAGTACTGAAACCACATTCATTATCAGTTCCATGTCATTCAAAAAAATTGACTGCAGGAGAAAGCAAGAGCACCCAAGGAGAATTCCTGTAAAATGTGCACTGGCAGTATCTGTATAAATACAGACACACAGTTATATATGCATATGCACTTAAAATTCACAAGTCTGAAGCTGAATCAGGGGTAGGAAAAACGAGTCGCTCCCTAGAGGGTATCATCACTATAAATTTCCAACAGGCAGATCAAAATTGATGAAAACACCCTGAAAGGCTGATAAGCAAAGCAACTCTTTGTAGGTGGTGGAGATCCTCGCAGTTATGCGACTTCACCCCCACTGACAGGGACAATCTGGGGGACCCTGTTATGAGATCTGGACACGCCACGCGACCTGGCGGCACTCAAGGATTGGAGACCATATGTGATGAGGCCCAAGGAGATAAAGGGACCCTGCAGGGCAAATGGCTCTGCAGATCATCTCTGTTGCACAGGTGTGTCCCAAAGCACCTGCATTTAGTAGCTGATCAAGTGGTGAGAACAAAGGGTTTTTCAGATTTTCCTGGCTGTTGGGAGCGCGGGGAGGACATGTCCCACCCCGTCCCCTCACCCAGTGGAGAGGCACCGCAGTGGCCGCTACTCTCCGTCTGGTGGATTTTGTCCCTTCAGCCATCTGAGCCAAACATTCCTCTGGCCAGTGGTCCCATTTTGAAGTTTTGGCATTCCTGCGCCTCTGGCAGTCTGGAAATGGCAAGAGCACCAATTTCTGGTGTTTCCCCACTGACTTTAGGGAGTTAACTAGTTTATTTACTTCTCTCCAGTTAATCACATAATTCTTATTGCTGATACGGCAAATTCCGTGACCATCAAGTTCACATCAAAGGAGACAAGAGCAAGAAAGTTTCAGTGAAGCTTTAGGCTATCTCAGCACAGATCTTCAATGGGTGTAAAATTGTCATAGTTACCCCAGCACTGTGTATCAGCTAGAGATCAACTGCCCGCGCCTGCACCTCTGAGTGTATTTTCCTGCAGCTGAAAAGCGAGGGTAAAAAGGCCCCAGACCCTCTCCACGCAAGGGGCTGTGCTCTCAGCTACCGTCGACCCCGGCGCAGCGCCACGGTACGGCACTGCGCAGGCAGGAGCCTCGCTCACGGAACGCGGCAGCTATCACCAGGGCTCCTCGGTTCCCCCATCCTGGAATTACATTTAATGCAATTCACTGGCTTTCCAGCGGCAGATGTGAATTGGACTCCTCTAAGTTTGCCTTTCTGGCCAGGGCTTGGTGTAGCACATGGGAAGGGTGCAACAAGCCTGGGAGACAAGAAGTCATATGCAGCCTCTGGCCATATCCTAAATTCCAGCATTGTACGTCAGGAAGAAGTGTGCGTGGTAAATGTAGCTGTAACTACATTAAAACACCATAATTTAATTCTAACCACATCATTACGGAGGCGCAGATCAGATAAGCACAAAGAGCTCAGGAGAGATGAAGCCACGGCTGCGCTGGGCTGGCGGGAGCTGTGCCCCACTGACACCCGGCCCAACCCCGCACACCGCCGCACCCGCGAGATTGAGCAGATTTCGGGCTTGGAGAGCATCATACTTCCTCCTGGTGGGATGTGGCATGCATTTAAACTGCAAATCCACCTCGGCAGAAAGCATCCTCCACTCCCTCCCTCTGCTCCGACCTGCTGCCCGCCGAAACTGCCGCACCCACACCGGGTGGATCTCTGCACCCCTCACCCGGGAGGGCGTTTTGATCCACATTGACCTTTGCCAATCACGCAGTCCAGCTCACACCCGAGAGGCTCCGTCAGCACACTGGTGCCGGGGGCGGATGGTGGCAGTGCTTGCTGAGCAGGGGCAGCGCTGGCAGCCCACCGCTGAGCTGCTGCCCCGACAGCCCACCGTGCTCTCCAGCCTTTCACCGCACCGCCCAGGGATCTCCAGCATCCCAGCCTGGACCCCGGCAAGGGAATGCGAGTGAGGAGGAGTCACTGGGCCCCAACGGCAGCCTCCTCTGGACTTGTCCATCTGCTCACGCTGCCGCCCGAATGTCATCCTCCCTCAGGGCACCAGTGCCTTGGCCAAAATCATGCCGGACCACCACGTCCGGCCATGGACCAATAAACAACCTTCGAGTTATTACTGAGAAATGTCCTCCTTCCAGGGAGCATTCTTTTCCCATATTTAAGAAATTCCTCGTCTTTAAGCATCCTCTCCCCTTGGATTTAAAACACTGATGCACCAGCTGTCAAGGTCCTGGATTCCTGGTCTGACCTTTGGGCAGCCATGAGATTAACTCTTTTGTTCCAAATCATCTTAAGCAGAGGTTAATGCTGAACTTGTGCTTGTGCCTTTGCTGAATCAGGACTTTGCTGCCTCCCTGCTTTATTTATTTGGCTTCCTCCAATTGCTGAGCCAAGATGGCAAGGATCCTACCTTGAACCTCCCCCGGGACTTCTTGTGATAAAAAGCGAAGGCTGCAAACACTGTGGAGTCTGCTGCATTAGGAGAGTAGTTTCATGAAGATTCATGTCTTTCATATTGTTCTATGAAATTAAAGGGCAGAGGAAAATCACTTTCGAGGAAGTGAAGATCTACTGCAGCAATTTAGATGTAAATATAATTAAGCAACTGGTCCTGACATACTTGCCCCTTCTTGGCCAAAGTTCAACTGGAGTTTTCTTCGATGTTAAGATCAAGCTATGTGAGTAATTTGAACGGGCTTCATCGGGAAAGTAAGATTCAAAAGATTTTTTGGGGGACAAGGTATATAATAATGCTCTCCTCTGTCCTTTCTGAGCCAGATCCAGATCTTTGGGTCCTTCATTTCTCTCCCTGCATCATCCACCTGCCACATGGCATCTTAATATTCACACTTAAACATGTGTAAAAGCCACAGCAAAACACAGCAAACCTGGTTTTCGGACTCCAGATACCAAATCAAGAAATGCTGCCATCACATGGGGAGCGCTACCCTGGGATAAAGTCACTCTGCCACTTCATGCTTATTCCAATTACTTTGATGGGTTAATTTCATACTGAAGGCTCTCAGCTGGATCGGGCATCGTCTCTCTCCCCTCTAACTTAATGCCAGATGAAGTATCATGTGTCCTCCTGGAGGTGGCCACAGCCAGCTGAGACCGGCATAGATGTCCTGCCATGTGCTCTGGCTGAAAGCATCTGCCCTGAGAAGGCGTTCCCCCATCCCACCCGGAGCGGTGTGCATTATGGCATGACGGGGCGCAGAGCATGAAGCTGGGGCCGGCCGGAACCCCGGCTACTGCACCCCGGGAGATGGAGATTTTTAAAACTCGCCTTAAATCAGTTCAGCTGCAATTGTGGGAGCCAGGTTGAAAGCTCCCAGTGTTGGCTCAGAAACACTACAGCCCTGTGCCTCAGAAAACCAAACCGGTACAAAATCCACTCTGCACAGGTACAGTTAGTTCAAGGCACTATGTATGCGTGAGTGTGTGTCGGCAGACATTGTGCCAGATTGGGTGCAACCTTTTTCTTCCACAGCCTGGGCACAATTAACGCACACCCTAACTAATTCCACCGAAAGGGGACTGTGTATTTCTGCAACGCGGATCGTGTCCGTCCTCCCCTCCAGCCCAGCAGCACGCGGACTCCACGTGAGGCGTCAGAGAATCACCTTCGGATCAGGTCTGCAGCGCTGCAATTACTGAAGCAAAAAGCGATTCAAACCCAGGTCAACCATGGGGTTTTCTGCACGAGCTTTTCTGAATCAGTTTAAACCTGGCTGGCACAGGGTTAGTTGTACATTGAACTAACTGAAATAAGAACTGGGGATTTAACACGGGTTTGATAACTTGCTTTTGAACAGGCACAACTACAAATGTCAACTACAAATACACTTGCCAACTGGTAATAGCTAAGTAAAATCAAGCTGCTGTTAAGCTGAGTTGGGAGCATCGAGCTTTGGTGGTGATATTTAGAGCTTTCCAGCGTCCCTGGGCGTGGAGTGGTTTTCTAAAATTGCCGGGTTTTTCTCTTCTCTTTTTGTTTAAAGTAAATGTATAGTCTTTGAAGCTCCAAGGGAAGAACTTGAAAAATGTGACCTTTAGAGCTTTGATACTAGATGACAAATAAAAAGAATCCAAAGGACAATCCCTTTAAAATAAACGTGGCTATTACTTAGCGAGCAGAGAAAAGAAATAAGCATGACGTGTTTTGCTTGGAGGTTGAGATTGACGGCGGCTTCTTATGTTGTTATCCTTAAAATGTTGCTGGGATAACATGGTACCGGCAAATGTCTGCTGTATGTGACACTGCCTGGCCGATTTTGCAGGACCAGGTGCTATGCGGGTTCGGGGCTCACTGGGCTGAGCCACCGGCCATGCGCAGAACCCAGGCCATGGCATTTCCAGCAGAGCTGGTGCAAAGTTGCTTGAGGAGGCTGAGGCTAACGGCACGGCGGCACTCAAGAAGGTTACATTTGCTTAGCTGGCACTTGAGAGTGTTTCAGCCTCACCTTTCCAAACCAAAATCTCCGCATCATTGGCGAACCACACCTGGAGGTCCATCAGGATCCTCAGTGGTGACTTGTTATGCTATTTCTTGTCGGGATACTCCTTCAAGAAAAACTTGGAAAATTTGGGCAATACCTAGCTGGGGTGGACAGAGTCTCCTGGACTTGTCCTTCCTGACTGAGGCCATTTTGGAGTAATACATCATTAAAGCTCAGTCGCTCTCATAATGTATTAGTGTAATGCATCGTCAGAGCAGCATTGCTGCAGTGATGCATTACTCGTCGCATAACGTTAGCCTCTCACCACCTGAACATCCACCGCAAGAACACGTTCAGGACAGCCAGTACGTTTAAATTTATTATTTCAGAAACTTTTGGAAACTTGCACGGTTTATTTTGAAACTCGGGTTTATTTCCTTCTGGGTACCCAGCTGGGACCAGAGTGCTATTTTCAGGTCTCTGGAGAGAGCTGCCATTCCTGGAGAATATCCCACAGGCTTTACCATGCCATGCTACTTAAAAGGTGGAAAACAATTTTAGGAACAAACTGAGACCATGGAAATCCCCAAGGGTTTGTTCACATTTTACATTGCGTGTGCTGGCAGCCTGCGTCTGCAGTTTATCCAAAAAACAAGAGATTGCAGCCCCACAAACTTCCTCGGACCCCCGAGCTGCCAAAAGGAGGTTGAAGCCAAGATTTAGGCAAAATTACCAAGCCTAAGGTTAATTTATACTCAGATTCCCCACCTAGACGCCAGCCTCATTGCACCGTGTTTCCCATGCACCATCTCAAAGCCTTCAGTGGTACTTAGCTGGTGGGAAATGCTTGCACACAAAGGACCACGGAGGAGTTTGGTTTGCATCATCTGAGCCCATGTGCCTTGGTCTCCATTTCTGAGCCCAGTGGGCTCTCTCTGAAGAATCCCAACAGTGTTATCTGGAATACCCAACAGCCTGAGCTCAGATACAGCGGGGTATTTAAGCTCATGACTGTCCGTGTGAATAGAACAGAGGACTGAGAGAGACTAGCATATGTCTGAACTTCACCTCTTCCGCAACAGCAGGTCTGCCCTGACATGGGAGCTCCCCGCCAGCCACCAACGTCACCTGCCCAGCCTGAACCCCCCCTCAGCCCCGGCGCAGCCCAGAGCAGGCAGCACGGGCAGGAGAGCCCAGGCCTGGGCAGAGAGGACACCGCAGATGGGAAGGGTGAGCATCACCCCAATGCCTTCTCCCTCACCAGGGGCTTTGCTCCTCTCCCCTCTTTCCCCCGGTGCACAGACATCACTGGAGTTCACACCAAGCAATGGTGGGGCTGGTCCAGGGACAGCCCGGCAGTGCTGCACTCTGTTGTGCATCTGCTGTGAAAGACAACAAATCCCAGAATCCCAGAGTGGTGGGGGTTGGAAGGGCCCTCTGGAGCTCCCACAGTCCAACCCCCCTGCCAGAGCAGGGTCAACCTCCAGCAGTGGCACAGGACGGCGTCCAGGCGGGTTTGGGATGGCTCCAGAGTGGGAGACTCCCCCACCTCTCTGGGCAGCTGTGCCACTGCTCTGCCACCTGCACAGGAAGAAGTCCCTCCTCAGGTTTAGGTGGAACTTCTATGCTCAAGTTTGTGCCCGTTTCCTCTTGTCCTGTCACTGGGCACCGCTGAAAAAAGACTGTTCCCATCTCTCCGGCACCCTCCCGTTGAGTATTTATAAGCGTTGATAAGATCCCCCCTCAGTCTTCTCTTCTCCAGACTGAAAAGCCCCAACTCCCTCAGCCTTTCCTCGTAAGGAAGATGTTCCAATCCCCTCATCATCTCCGTAGCCCTTTGCTGGACCCTCTCCAGCAGTTTCCTGTCCTTCCTGACCCGGGGAGCCCAGAACTGCACACAATGCTCCAGCTGCGGCCTCCCCAGGGCAGAGCAGAGGGGGAGGATGACCTCCTTTGACCTGCTGGCCACACTCTTCTTGATGCACAATAAATAAACACCATCTGCACAGGACCGACCCCCCCCATGCCTGCTGCTGGTCTCTCTTTGGGAGCAAACCCCAGCATGACTCTGTCTCGCTGGAGAGATCCTCCTTGCCTGTGCCAAGGAAGCGTTGCAAACACTGAGGGCTCTCCGCACGCTTCCAGGTGTCTGTGGGATTTCTCATAAAACCATCATCCAGGTAAACAGGCAACAACAAAGGTACTCAGCAGACTGCTTTAAATATAATCTGATGAAGAAATCCAACTTGAAAGATTAGTCACAGCAGCCCATCACGCTGTTTTGGAGAAAAATTTCTGAACCTTTCCCTTGAAATGCACTCCCCCTGCGGTGTGTATCTCTCGTCGGTGCAGCTGTCGGATCAGCAAAGTGCACAAAGACTTTTGCCAGAAAAAAAGTGAGAGGTGGCTTACTGGATTTGAGTCACGTCCTTGGTGGCCAGAGGGATAAATACAGCAAGACTAAATGTCTTCAAAAGCTAAAGGCAACGTTGTTTCCCAAGTTCTTTTCTTTTCAATCCATTTTAACTTTCATTTTAGTACAGTGCGTCCCTAAGAGCCATTGCATATGGTGCCCCCATCACACGGGGGGATGGACCAGAGTGAAAAGAGAAATGCAGGAGCTGCCACCGCAGATAAGGACACTGACCCATAGGGTTCGCTTCCCGTCTGGGACTATGGCAATACCCATTGCCCCAGAGGGCAGCAGTGGAGTAATGCTGTCCACAGAGGCCCAAAATTCCTTACCTTAGGGGAGAAAGCCCTGAAGCTGTAGTGCTCACATCCCTCTCAGATCTCTGCCTTTGTTTTTTAACCCTGGTTGCATCTGTCCAAACACCCTGTTTCCCCTGAGAGTTTCTCATCCTCCTCTGAAATTCCAGCCCAGCGCAGGGAATTACTGGAGACTGAAAAAAAGTAGGGATTTGGCATACAGGTGCCAATCCATTTCTGTTTGCATCGATTTTCCCATGGCCAGAGCACACAGCACACGTTGGCTGCAGCGGCGCCAGTGGTGCCTGAGCCAGTGGACAGTTATAGTGGGACAGGGATGGATGGTACCCAGTCTGACATAGACCAGAAAGCCATCTGATACATAATCGACCCTTCAAAATATTTTGAATACGTAGTGGATCAGGATGATGTATTTATATATGAGCACATTGTGTTCAGATTTACTGTGTTGTTACAGTGGGGCTGAAGAAAAAGTCCTGTAAATACCACATGAAGGCAAGGAACTGTGGCCTAGAGTTGTGAAGACCTCGATTCTGTTTCAGGTGCTTGCCTTTTCAGTGTCAGGAGACATCAGGGAAGTCGCATTTTACCTTGCTGACTCCCTTCCTTCTTGTTCCCCCAGTTCCCTGCAGCAGGACTGCCCCTCAGCACGTAGCCAAGCTACTCCGGGCAGCAAAGGGCTTCTGCACTGCCATGAGGACCGTGGCACGTCCCTGCCCTGTCTGCATCCCCGTGTGACAGCCCCCTGCATCTGTTTGACACAGGTGTGATTACAACTCCACCATTAATACAAATCACTTGAAGGAGCAGGCGATGGGCAGCAGCAATTATCAAAGCTTTATCTCTTTTAAAGTCTTTTATTTTTTTAAAATGCATGGAAGTTTTTAAAAACCTTTTACAGTTACTGCTTCATCCCCTTTTTCCTCCCCTTCATGTATTGCTGTGGTTTACCGTAGATATAACATGGCTGGTTCGAGCCAATACCGGCACAATGTTTAGCTGTTCCGTACCAACAACAACAAAATAATAAAATTAAAACCAACACAAGCTTAGCCGAGAAAGTAATAAGAAAGCAAACTCAATTACTGTTTCATCTGGCACTATTGTAGCTTTGCTGCTCTTTGTCAGGGACTTCTTCCTGGCAAAAATTGGAGAGATTATCTTGTCTGGATGTTATGAAGTAGCTAATCCCTTCTGCAAGTGGAGGAGAGCCAAATGCTTCACATTGGGCCAGTAGAAGTGTAAATATGGTGACAAAGTGCTGCCACCGGCTCCCTGCCTGACCCTGCCCTCGCCTCCAAAGGCAGCCTTTCACCAGGGCTATCTTTGCGAGATAACAAGAGTTCTCCAAGAGGGCCCAAAAGATTTCCCCCTTTCCCTGCGGTGCCGGCATTGGCCCTCGATGGCGAGCCCTGGCTGCACGCCTCGCCTGCTTCACCCCCCAGCGCTGGTAACACCAGCAGTCCACTGGTTTAACAAGACCAGCATAACTGGCACTAAGACAGCAACCTGGCACTGCGACGGAGAGAGGGGCCGGGGCTGGCAGCAAGCGAGGAAGATCTCGCCCAGTCCCGAAAGGCAACTCGGGGCAGAGTGCTGGTGAGGGCCACTTGTGTGTCCCACCACCGATAACCCACAGCACAAATGGCTTCAGCAAGCATGGCCCAGTGCAGAGAGGGGACGGCGAGGTGTTTGAGGACCGAGAGACCCTGGGCAGGGACGGGGTGAGGTGTTTGAGGACTGAGAGCCCTGGGCAGGGACGGGGCTTTGGCAGCGGGTGAGTAAATCCCCCTGGAGCCGGCGGATTTGGCGCGCTGTCTCCTCTGCTGCTTTGTGGGGAACAGGAGGGAAAAGGTATTTTAGAAAAGAGAAAGGCCGCTGTTTAATGTCACTGTGCTAAAATGGAGTTAGCTCCGGCTCCAGCTCTGCCCGGCGGCAGACCTCCCCGCTGGGGCGGGCCAGCGCGGCTGGCTGGCAAGCAAAACTGCTGGTGGGAGGCAGGGACTCCCCTCCGCAGGCACCCCCGGAACGTCACCGGACTGGAGCAACAACACTCCTCAGGCAAATCTTCCCGGTGAAGAGCAGAGGTTCTCACGCTGCTGTGGTGGGACGGGAGGCAGAAGGCCCGGGCCACTCCTGCACCGCGTGTGCTGCCCACCGAGCAGACCCATCCCTGCTGAAGGCGCGCTGCTGCCTTCCCCGGCAGCATTGCCCTCATCCCTGCCTGGACCACAGCCACCGCAAATGGCTCGTCCACAGCGTTGCCATCTGTCTGCACGAGGAAGGCAGTGGGGTGAAAGGATGAGGTGTGCCCCGTGGGTTCAGCTGTCGGCCCCCAGCGGACTGCAGGTGGCTCCCTCTCCTCCTCCAGCAGAGATGAGGGTGAGGATGTTTTGCCTTCCTCCATCCTAACAGCTACAAGACACCCTGTGCCGGGGCATGGAGTAGAGACCTTGGAAAAGCAACATTGGGGAAAAAACCTACACTTTATTCACTAGATTTTATATGGCATATTACAAAAAACTCCAGGGCCATTATTTCCAGTAAAGGACAAAGTTTTATTTTCACGTAAGAATGGCTATTTTTTTTGTCACTTCATATCAAACGTAACCAGGGTAAGGTTGCCTTAAACAGAAATTCATAAAGGTCTAATCTTTAATCACACTGCCCATTAACCTCAGAACAACATATTTATGTAAACAGCACTGACACAACTAACACCTTTTGGCTCAGGGAGAGATCTCTATTACAGCCCTGAGAAAAAGAAAATCACGAGCCCTTCATACACCACCATCTCTGGTGATGAAGGCCCGCTATGCCCTCCCTCTTCCATAATGATAACAGAGAGACAAAACAAATCTCTCACGTGTTCCCATCCGGCTCCCTGCTCCCCTCTCCGAAACCCAGGAGCTCAGGTAAAAGCTTATTGGCAAAGCCAGGGAAATGCTAAAGATTGCTTGGCTGGAAAAACTGACCAGCCACTCAGCACAGTATGTATGGGACGTGTCTGTGCATATACACACGTATATATTTAATGATAATTACTTCTTTTCAACAGCAAGCAATGCTGCCTGTTACGACCAAAAAATGATTTTGCTATTTTGACGTCGGAAATCTGCAAGTCAAAGGTGAGGGCTACGACTTGCACAGAGCAGCCAATATTAAAAAATCCACAATCTGGCAGGCAGCAGCAGCCTGCGATTTTCTGGGAGAGATGGGATTGCCAATCATTTTTATACCTCTGCGCTTTAAATAGCAATATTGTGTTGAATGTGAAATTTGCCTGTGCTGATGTGGGTTTGCTTCACGCTATTAAAATACAAGCATTGGGACACATATTACACATTTGTGATTCTTCAGAGACATTGTTGGGGGAAAAATACAAACTCCAGTAGAAATCTGGGGGAGGTGGGGACCCAAGAGGTAAAGGGGGAGGGAGAAGTGGACAATGAGGTCTCTGAAGGTTCGTAAGTATACGAAAGGAAACAGGGAGAATGCTGTTTAGCGCATCTGGATGTGCCCAGGAAATAGCCAATTATTTCAAAGTCATTGGAGTACATTAAGCGACGGAGATTATTTCCTATAACGTTTATTCCCTACTCGATTTCCACTTGTTTTGCTCTGGTTTGGCCCATTCCAGATCAGCACTTGGCCCAGCACCTGAGCCCCTGTTTTGGAGCTAGGCAGCTGCTATGCCCTCCTACGGCATTTTTCCCTCTACAGGGACAAAAACACCAGCAAAGGCGCCTGCTGTCATTGCGCCCAGAGGCACAGAGCGGCCAAGCGGTTCCCCTGAGACCCAGGCGGCACGGCTCTGGGGGAAGTGAGGGCAGAAACCTGCTCCAGCGCCTTCCTTGTGGGGAGACACCTGTTTTTTTTCAGCAAGCCCTACCAGCGTCTCGTGTTTGTGCTGGCTGGCATTAACCTGCCGAGGAGCCTCCGAAGGGACCGGAGGTGGCCACCTGTACCGCAGCATCCCTCCATGCCAAGGCCGTTGCAGCTCCATCTCCTTACAGGTACTTCCAGCTGGGTCTGTGCAAGCGCCGCTATCCCCCGCCATGCAGGCATCCGCTTCCGCGAGAGCCAGTTAGCCGGGTCGAGAGTAAAGCCGAAGGTAGGATGAAACATTTGATCCTGCACAGATAAACCTGGCTCCCAACTGAATTTGGGTTTGTAGGGACTTGTCCTACCTGTGCCTGCTGCACTGTGCTTGACCCAGCACCAGGGAAGCAAGGCAAAGACTGCTGGCGGGACACTGCACAGCTGGTTAAACTGCCCTCCTACAGCATTTGGGTTGACCACCCTAATCCCCACCCTCAAATCATAGAACGTTCCCATTACACACCTTCCTACGAGCCGCTGGGCAGTTTTGCCAGGACTTTCCAAGGCAACGCTCTGACAGCTTTGCCTGGGCAAGGACGCAGAGTGCTGGATTCTCACCAAACACGCTGCTTCGCATCTTCCTAGGAGCACTTTTCCTCTCGAATCAGGTAGTCATTATGCACTCTGACAGCCACATAACTCTTTTTGGCTGAGTAAATCACTTAACCTGCAGTTTTACAGCCTTACTTATATACAACTATCCACATATAATGCATATCTGTGTAAAAAAGTACACAAGCCATCTCTGCACAAACAGCTGTACCCCTGAAAGACAAAAAAACCTATGATGTACACACAGTGTTGTTTCCCTCCATCTGAGAAGTTGTTGCATGATTCATCAATCTCCACCCCGCTTTCCACGCTCTACCAACTCCTCTCTTCTCTGTCAACAGATAAAGAGCCATTTCTCAGCCACACCTTCCAGGTGCCAAACTTCTGCTAAAACCTTTCAAGAACAGGGCATTCCTAGCTCAGATGTATAGGAGGACCATGGGTTGAGGGTGAATAAAAAAAAAACCCACATGCCTTTAATAATCTCAGGATGAGTTTTGCTGGAGCATCATCTGGGGCCCTGGCTGGGTGGTGGGCTGTGCCGGGGAGCTATACGAGGAGCTGGCGGGATGGGGGGGTCCTGGTGTCAGGAGCTGCGGGATAGGGCAGGCGAGAGACTGGTGCAGGAGGCGGAGAACCAGGATGCGCGTTTACAGACAGGGAAAAAAGCAACGAGATTTAAGGTCCTGTCATTCTCTAGAGTTTTATTAGTCCATCTGCAGCAGATATAGGACCGGTTTTTTTATTAATATTTTTTAAGAGAATAGGCATACTGGTAAAGTCCTAGTAATAAAAGGTCCAGAATGGAATAAAAACTGAAGTATCGCTGTTCATCATACTCATCGACCCCGTGCTCTTTAAACAAGGTCATACAAAACTGGTTCTCGAACCTGTATTTCTCCGGCCCCTTCCCTGCCACTGCTGAAACTGTACTGGCCCCGCGCACAGCACAGCTCCTCTCCTCCCCAGCCGCTAACTTCGCCAGAGCGTGTCGCCAGCAGCCAGCAGTGCCTTCACCTTGAATGGCAACATCCTCGATCCATCCTGCGACACAACAGCTGCCTGCCTGCTCGGGAGGAGCGGTGGCACAGATGGACCTCAAACCTTAAGCGTACAACAGAATCAAATAAAAAGGGCTGGAGAAAATTAACTTTAAATGTTAAATGAGAAGAACAAAGGCTTTAGATAGCGAGCTGGAAGATGAATCGTGCTCAGAGGAGAAAACAGGCCCGGGGCGGTTAGGTGCAAAGGTGCTGTGTTTACAGCGGTTGCGACGCAGAGGAGATGGCAAGTGAGAATATTGATTTGTTAAGCAGATGAGCCAAAATCTGAAATGCTTTGGAGATGCTGATAGGGAAAAAAAAAGAGGTAGATGAAGAGACAGGGGACGCAAGAGGAAACAGCTGTGTACACTGAGATGCATGAGGTGTTATGGAAAATAGAAGGTCATCACGATCCATGAAATTCTCCAAAGAAATAGGAGAAGTGGAGATCGCAGGGAGACAGCAGATGTTTTCATGCCAAGACAATGATGGAACCGTAATTACAGCAAGATAGAGCATCCTGCATAGTCACAGCAACAAAGAGACAAAACAAAACCCCAAACCAGACATACTTGATTGGCAACTGGAAAAGGCTACAAAAAAGTAATAAGCATTTAGCCCTTCTATTACACAGGAGTCAGACAAGTGGAAGAAAGAGGGCACCTCTTCAGCGCAGAGCAGGAACACTGCCCAAGAGGTCAAACCGCCAACAAAAATCCATGTATTTCTACGGCTCTCATGCAGGAGAGAGCCAGGGCTCAGAAGTGGGTTTTTCTCCCCATTTTCAACAAGGAGGGCTGCGGGCACCTGAGGCCCAAGGCTGGGATGGTCAGCAGACAGCGGGCCACGCGCTCCCTCACCGCTCCTGCGCAAACCCATCCCCGCTGTCTTGCTCAAGGGGCAAAACCGAGCGAGCAGCAGGGCCAGGCACAGCCAGTGGCTGCCGGGACCCCCGTGCGCCCCGGGGCTCTCGTCCCATGGCAGCTGCCGCTGGCACGTCTCCCAGGGGTCCGGAGGGAGATTGAGCACGGTCCTGAATATGGGGGCAAGGCTTGTGTGCTTGACAGCTCGGCTGTCCTTGCAAACTGCCAGGCCCCTGTGGTGTAGTCACAGCTCCACAAGTGGCAGCGACAGCACTGGGACATGGGAGGGGACTGGTCACCTGCGAGGACTGAGAGGAGCCAAAGCTCTTCAGGCTGGGGCAACCGCTGGGGCATGTCCATCCCGCGCCGTGTGCCCCCCATCCCAGAGTTTCAAAAGCATCACCGGGAAACAAAACAGCCCAGGTATCGAGTTTGCATTAAGCAAAAAAAGGGAGGAAAATTAGAAACTCATGGGGAGCAGAGCAGCATAGGAGCACTACAGAAGGTAACAAGAGCCTTCAGATATGTGTGTCTGGCATGAACGTCACCACAGGTTCCCAATTTCTGACGCAGATCTGCACAAGGGTCAGACTTTGCAAGACAATTTATCCTCCAGTTAGCCACACTCTGCACCTCTTAACACAAAGCTCGAGGGTCTGTCCGAGTGGCGTACATGGCACTCGCTGCCTTTTGGGAGGAGGAAGAAAAGGATGTGGAAAGTGCCCTGGGATCACACTATTTTTAGCAGGTGCCAAGATATACTTCCAAATACAAAGGGACCGCTGTTCCAGTAAATATGCACTGTGCAGTTAAAACCCTGGGCTGAGGCAGCGGCCAGGACAAGCCAGCACAGCCACCACTGACTTAGTTTTTGCTCCACATGACTTTATACTGGGCAACGTCTGAGCCTTCGTGTGTATGACGGGTCTCTAGGGACAACTTTCCCCTCTGCATCCCTGGGGCAGCATCGTGCCGACACGCAGGCAGCACTGCCACCCTGCCTGGCTCACAGTGCTGCTCCCTGAGCACGGGGATCCTCAGGAAAACCGGGAGAGGCAGAACTTGGTCCCTGTGAGTCCCTAATTCCTTCTCCCTCGGTGGTGAGAACAGGTTTGAATTATCTTTGTCAGGTCTTAAAAAAAAAAGCAGGATTACAGTTGTGATATATGGCATCCTTTGCCTACCAAAAGGCTCCAGAAAGTGCTGGTTTTGTCTGTGTCAGACTAACGATATCCATTCAGGTTGTGATGTGGCTCTAAAATATACGTGGGCTTGGAAATATGAGAATAAGGTTTGAATTTATTGCTAATTAAACAAAAGAAAAACACCTTCATGCACTATATTTGCAGCATCTCAACAGGAACATTGTTTCCTGGCTCATTCGTACCTGTCAGGCTGTCGCCTCTCTTTAAAAAGCACACTGAACTGTGGTTTTCAGTATCCACATCTACAAGTCCATTTTTCAGTGTGAGCACAATGAGCTCCCTGCATTTTTGGCTAGAGTGAAAAAAAATTACCTGAGTTGAAAAAAAATGAAGAGTCTCGCTTCTGTGCAGTGGGGCAGCTCAGTGCGGAAAGGCACACCACAATCACAGAAAAAATCCCTAGCAAATTAGGGGTCAGGCTCTGCAAGTGAAAAGTAACACTTTTTCTTTATCATCTCAAGTCCAGACACTGTGTAAGGACAAATCAGCCCAAGCAGAGATACAATCTGGACCTGCGAGTGGAGAGGAACATCCAAAGCATGTAAATCAAGGTCCTATAGACGCATCTTATGGCTCAAGATTATATGTCTTTCTTCAAGGACTGAGAGCCTGAATAGCTATGCTTCTCTTGCACTAGTCAAGCAAAAATAATTCAGGCTGGCTGATGGGCTCCCGGCGGCGCAACGCTCCACTGATGCTCGAGTGCCATCTACTGCTTTCCCCTCGCTCCCAGCACCTCTGGGACAGGACATGCTTATGCCAACTTCACCTGGAGCTGAGCGTCCCTTTTTCCATGCTTGACATTGGTACCCAACGCTGGTGGTCTCCTGGGGAAGGAACGGGACCTGGTGGGGGCATGAACGGGACAGGGCAGGTACAAAAAACCCAACCCCAAGCCAACTTTTGTCTGCTGTGGCTCTTTCCTCACTTGTTTGTGGTTGTCTTTCTGGCCTCAGCAAGTCTCTGAGGCCCCTGCAGCGCTTCACACTGCTGTTCCTCACCGTGTACCTGCATACGACACACGGGTTTACGCCACAGAAGCACCGCCATGTTGCCTGCCTGGGCAGCAGAGAGGCTGTGTTTTAACATTCAGAAATACAGGACAAGAATTAGAGCTACAGACTTGAGGAGGTGGCCAAACGTGTCTCTCCTGCTTTGAGAAAACAACCCTTCCAGCGGAGAACAGGGTCTCTCAAGGAAGGGCTGGATTCCCCAAAGTCCCCCTCAGGCATCCCCTCCACACTGGGGACAGGAAAGCTGAGGAAGAACAGGAGGCTGCAAGTGGGGCTGGGGGCAGCAGGGAGCACCAGCAGACACATCGGGCAAACACAGGGCAGCTGAGGGACCACTGTCTGCTCTCCTTGCAGATGATAATGTCCCTCTGTCACCCAGCCATCGCTTCGCTCCGTGTGCTGCCTTATGGCAGGAAAAGGGGAGCCGTGTGTGGGCACTGGCAGCAGCTCCACATCAGCAGAGCTCTGGACACCGTCAGACCCTGTGCTGTCTGGCGAGGACTGTACGGCAGCGGTGAGCAAAGGAACGGTGGCAGACATGCTCCTGGAGAGGAGTCCATGCAGGAGGGCAGAGCACAAGCGCAGGAGTTGGCTGGTCCTGACTTCTCGCCCTCTGCATGCACGTGGGGACCTGCGAGCATGTGGGAAATGGGGGAAAGATCTGACATGGTTCCTAATGGGATTTGGTCATCTTCTCTGGGCACTAGCTTCCAGCAAGTGTGCAGATGTCTACAGCAAACTCTAGGGTCAGCTGCTCCTGCAGAGCCCTGGTGAGGCCACATCTGGAGCACTGTGTGCAGTTCTGCGCTCCCCGGGTCAAGAAGGACAGGGAACTGCTGGAGAGGGTCCAGCAAAGGGCTACAAAGATGATGAGGGGATTGGAACATCTTCCTTACGAGGAAAGGCTGAGGGCCTTGGGGTTTTTCAGTCTGGAGAAGAGAAGACTGAGGGGGGATCTTATCAACGCTTATAAATACTCAAAAGGAGGGTGCCGGGGGGATGGGAACAGTGTTTTTTCAGCGGTGCCCAGTGACAGGACAAGAGGGAACGGGCACAAACTTGAGCATAGGCAGTTCCACCTAAACCTGAGGAGGGACTCCTTCCCTGTGCGGGTGGCAGAGCCGTGGCACAGCTGCCCAGAGAGGTGGGGGAGTCTCCCACTCTGGAGCCATCCCAAACCCGCCTGGACGCCGTCCTGTGCCACTGCTGGAGGTGACCCTGCTCTGGCAGGGGTTGGACTGTGGGAGCTCCAGAGGGACCTCCCAACCCCCACCACTCTGGGATTCTGTGGGAACGTGGTATAACCAAGAGATACTTATGTTGCTATCTGCTGCTACAAAGGAAAGAACATTTCTGGAGAGGGTCAAAAAAGTGGTTTAGGTGCACTGGGAGAGAGACACTCTAGACCCACACAACACACAGCAGAGAAACCCAGATCCACAAATTATTTTGCAAGTCCTGTTTTCCAGAAATGAGGGCACCTCACTTGAAACAATATGAAACGTCTCATCAGCATTCTTGAATCCCAACTGAGGAGTTCAGGTACAAAAAAAGAACATCACACACCCCCACACCATGCAGTTATGAAGCTGGGACATGAAGTGCACAAACCGGTGAGTGCCTGTGATCCCATCTCCCCTCTCCCAGGGGCAGGTTGAAGCCTCAGTGCCGTCATGGCTACAGCACAACTCCTGTAATCTCCTCCCGCTCTCCATGGGGATGGAGAATACCGTTATAGACATCCAACCCCCTTTTTAGGCACCAAAACACACACCTGGGAATCTGCAACAGCTCTTCTATGTTCTCAGTCCAGCAAAAGGAGGAAAGCTTCTGGCACACACTCAACTCAGAAAAGGCCCTATAGGGCTGGGGAGGGCCGGGTGTCAGGGAGGATGTATGGTACCCACCAGCTCCCACGTAAGGAGCTAAATAGACCTCAGATGCTTCAGCCTGGAACAGAGACAGGTGAGAGAAGAGAAGTCTATAAGCTCACAGGCAGTACAGGCAAGCCACAGCAAGGGCCATTGCTCACCTTTCCGTGGTATCAGGATGATGGATTAGCCAGGGATGCTTTCAGGCAATTTAGAAAACAAACAGGAAGCACTTTTTTCACCCACACATAATTAAGTTGTGGGACATATTGCCACAGGATGTCATGAAGGTCAGAAGGACAAATGGACTCAAAACGCCATTACACATATTCATCAGAGGTAGTTTATATGTGTCTATTAAGTGCAACACTGTGTGCAGCATTTGGCTTAGAAGTCCCTGCACTGCTCATAGCTGGAAACTGGGAGCATGCCGGGGCAAACTGCTCTTTTATACCTTTTGCCCGAATTACCTGGGCTGCCAGAGCGGGTATGGGCCAGGCAGACCTTCAGTCTGATTGCTGCGATGACCGGTCTCGCACAGCAGAGCCCCATCACGGGGCACTTCTGCATTACAAGAACCCTTCATGTTTTCCCTGGCAAAAAACTCGAGCCCTGGGACTCTCCCTCAAGTGCCATCGTCCCCCCTTCTGCTCAACGCAGCCAGAATTTTTTCCTCATGCTTTGCAGTGTTGCTGGTTTTTCTTTTGAAGGGGCTGGGGAAGGAGGGGGAGAGGAAGCAGAGGTGACTGAAGCCAAAACACAGTCCCTGAGGCAATAAACTAAATGCAAGATGTGTTCTTAAATTCTAGCTCAGCAGCCTCCAACAGGCACACTTCCAAGGGGCAGCACTGCAACAGAACTGGACAGATTTGCGTGACATGGTAGAATGAAACTAAAAAGTAAGTTTGCATCTGATTTTATTTTTTTTTCTTTTTAGGAAAAACCCACTGCCAATGAAGTTTCCACCACGGATCGGCAGAGCTGGGTTCCCTGCCGTGCTGCGAGCAGGCTGCATACTTGGCTGTGAAAGGTCAGGAGCTGAGCGGCTCCTTGCGTCAGTGCTCCAAGTGCCAGTGTCAGACAGGGGCACCATTATTCTCCATCTGCTCCAAAAACACCCTCTTCGCTCCTCCCCTCCTCCCTCACTAAGGAGCCTTTGAGTCCATGTGCGGAAGGAAAATCATCTCAGGGCTTTGCCTCAGGACCGGCCCTGGTGCTCAAGGGGGCACGGCAGGAAGGTGCTGCTCGCCGCGGGGACACAGTCACGCTTGGCATCCCGGGGCAGGAGGATGAGGGGCAGAGGGCGCAAAGCGAGGAAGCCTCAGAGGGAGCACCCCTCGTCCTAGGAGGGAGCCCGAAGCGGGGAGGTCTGGGCATCCAGGGGCTGCTCAGCAGGGGAATGCCGGAGTGCAGCTCACGGCCGGCGGGAAGTTATAAATTAGGCATCTCCAGAGACCTCATTCATTTTACCCATAATAAAATTACCACTTTTCAAAGGGGAAAGCCCCTCTGAATGGCTTCAGGCAAACCAACCCCGTGGGATGGCTTAGCTCAGATGCACGTATGCTCAGCCCCAGGTCTGCAGCCAAGAATCACACAGCTGCTGGTATTACGAGCAGCGCGACCCTTTCAAAACCCAACCCAGCTCTGTTCCTGAGGTCTGACAGGGCACAAAGCACCACCACTGCATCTCGGAAAGGAAGATGCAAATACAACCCACTTGTGTCAACCTCCCCTGTTCCTTTTGTGACACACGCCTTTTCCCCTGCTCTTTTCCAAGCAGTCTATGTTTATCTCTCCCCATCTCAGCAAAGCCACTCGCCCTTGTCCATAATGTAAAAAAACCAAAACAACCGCCCCCACCCCCCCATGCCCTGGGGTACTGCTGAAGCTATTAATGCATCTATACAGGCTGAGATTTTTGATTTTAAAGAAGTGATGCCTATTTGTTACCTGCCAACAGCTCCTTATTTTTATTAATCTCACCCTACAATGTTCTGCATACTATAGCTTAAAAAAGGCTCTTTTTCCCTATTGCAGAGCCAGAGGAAAAGAAGTGACGCAGAGCAGGCAGCGGCAGAGCTCCCCACACCGTCCACCAGCAGTTACTGCAGGTGCCCTCAAAGCTGGGGAAAACACCGGCGTTAAGAGGAGTGAAACTGTCACGAACAGTAAGTAACACATTCGTCCCCATGGGTGCAGACTAAGAAGTCCAGGGCTACTTTAAGCTCCTAAGGAAAAAGCCCCACCACTTCCAAACTAACATGCTTTATTCTGAGTCTGACGACTGTGGGCTGTACCTTGAAGCTCTCTGGGATGTGGGAAGAGAGCTGAGGGTGGCCCATTTGCTCCCAAAGCCTAGACCACAGTGTCTGCGTTCCCTTGGGATGGTGCTACCACCTCGGGGCTGTCAGTCTGAATTAGATCCCTCCTCTTCTTCTCTGGCGGTTGGTAAGCAAATCTCCCACATGGCAGCCACCCTGCTCCCGCACCCCACAGCGGCAACGACAGCCCCGTTTTACCTCTTCAGCAGGACTCCAGCACAGGGACCGGCTTTGAAGGAGAAAAAGCCTGTATGCAGTGAGTCTGAAGAGCAGTGGTGTGAGGAGGAGAAGGGTTAAGGTGGTACCAAGCTGGGAAGGGACTACCACCTTCCCCAGAGGGACAGCTGCGTTACCTGCCCCATGTGGAGCTGCACGGTCTCTGGAAGCAGCTCACCCAAGAGCCCCATCCCAGCCCCTTCCACCCTTTTGTTATTTTATACACCTGTGTTCTGGCAAGGTCGCAGCTTGGAGAAAGCAGCAACGATTCTCTCCTCCTCGCACAACTGAGGGTTTGTAGCTCTCTGCCCCAGGGGATAAAGCCTCCCTGAGCAAACAAAAAGCCCTGGAGACAAATTCAGAAGAAACACAAGCGAACTCCACTGGGCACTGCGCTCATCTGCATCAGACTGCCACCGGAGTGCAGGGCTCTTCATTTTCTCTTGGCCTTTCATCTCCAGTCTGCCCACCACACCACACACTGGCAGGCATTGAGCACCACTGCCGTAAGGCCAAAACACAAACCCTCCACAAGAGGTTGGCTCCTGCCCAGCAGAACTGGTCTAATTAGGGGAGACCTCACCTAGCAGGGCAGGCACCCAGCGAGGCACCATGGAGCTGCTTGACCACTCAACTTACAGAGCTGAAGAACAGACAACCTCCTTCACAGCTACACGACAGCCTCTTCCTCCCCTTGGCCAGAAACTCTGTCAAGGGAAAGAGGCATCCAGTAGGCGATTTGAAACAGCAAATTCAGGCAGCCTGCCTGCAGCGGCGGCAGAGGGCTGCTGTGCACGCACAGCTCCACACGCCATGCTCGGGGTGCCAATAACCTGTTAACCACCCACAGTGCAAGCAGCCAGCTACCACATTTGCACCCGGGAGATCGTGCCTGATGGGGAACGCCATCCCTCAGCAGATACCGGAGGCTAGCAAGGACTGAAAATCCTCTGAAATGAAACCCCCTTCCTGGGGTGAGAAGCATGAAGAAAGGGCATTGTCAAACTTTGCTAACTTCCAACCTCGCTACCCCCCCACCAAAAACTCTCCACGTTTTCTTTTTCACGTACCACTTGCCAAAGCAGCACTGAGTTGTAGTCTAGAGCACCGACAGGTTGTGTGTGTGTTCTGCAATGAACTTTAAGATCAGGAAGGCTGATATCTGGAACCCTGAACAGTGGTGTGTGCATGAGTACACATTTACAGACCACAAAGGCAGTACGTTAACACACTGCTCCGTGCAGCACTAGCGTAGTCAGTCCAGCCCACGCCTTTGCTTCTTTTCCATGCAGAGAGTGTGAATACATCCTACTGACTTTCCTAGTTGCAAGGTGTTCCAATACCAGGGGTAAAGACAAACTGTTCCCTGGGACACCAATTCACATCATCGCACTGCTCAGCTTGAACAAGAAAACTGTCAACATTTTGAAGAGGGGATTTTTATAGCCTGCACAATAGAAACAGACTCCCAAGTTTCACTTTTCAACACTAAAGTGTGATAAAAAGGGATGTCTGGAGTAAATTAATTCCACAAATATATAGCAGTTTCAACAGCCTTGAGTACCAGTGCTCAGACTACAGCTCTCTAGTAAGTAATTCATCACAAAAAGCAACCCAGTTTTCAGCTGGAAGTAAAAGGAACCCCAGGAGATCTGCATCTGTTGAAAAGCCACCAGGACCTTCTCTCACCTGCTTACCCCACTGAGCTCCCTTCCCAACCCTACATCACAAGAGGTCAGGAAATGAAGGCTCTTAGTCATCAGTTTAAGACAGCTTAAAATTCGAGCTTTAATTGAAATGGAAAGAAACATTCCAAGAGGACATATGTTTTATAGATTTAACTGAGTTACCAAATTTAGTTTTCATTGGATGTTATTGCAAACAAACATTAAATCATAAGCGCCGAATAGGAGAGAACTCAAAGAAAAGGATAACACCATACCATATCACAAGGGATTGGACCAAATGCTTTTGTAGGCAACTATTCAAATGTGTGATGCACTGACATGTTAGCTCAGAGGATGTAAGGACATCCTTGAATTCATCTGAAAAAACTTCCGAGGACTGACTACATCAACATTTTCCTGGCAAGTACCTTCTTGCCAGCAATAAATCCCAGCTCAATACATATCTAAAATGATATACATTAGAGGGCATCTGTTTAAGAGTATTAAATCAGCTTAAATTACTTGGCCAAAATTTTAAATGTGTGATAGAAATCTAAAAAGGAGCGAAAAAATAATTGAGAGAGAACACCACTGCAATATTAATGCCAAGTTGTTACTTTTTTTTTTTTTTTAAACAGATCTGTACAGCAACATAGCAAAGAATGCAGTGATCACAATTCAAACCAGACAGCAATCTAAGGGAATGCTAATCCTGTATACAGCAGAGCTGAAACACTTCCAACATTCAGATGCTCCAAATATGTTAGCTACCCTAACGCACTCCAAACCAGTTCTACCTACATAGGACATTTTGGTGTGAAAAAATTTCTGTAAAGTTCCCTTTGTTTCCAGCAATTTTCTTGTACAAAATATTACAATGGTTTTTTTATATATATTTACATACTTGCACAGCTAGAAAAATATAAACTACAATTGGGCTTGGCAATCAGTTCTTTTCTTTAAATACATGACATTTCAGAGCAAAAATTGTAGTGGTAACATATCCTGCACTTCAAGCGTCTGCACAGAGAAGCCCTCTTCCTTAAGCATATCAAGCCTAAAAACCATGACTGCAGTGAGACATGTGCCACAGTTAAGTGTAACGAATGCAATTCATCTACCTCCTGGCATAAGGAAGACACAAGATGAATGTTGTTTGTGCAGGTTAGTGGCACAATATACAAAAATCCATAACTGAACATTAAATTCCTTAATAACATTCATTAATTTCATAGGCAGCGCCTGTTAAAAAAGTACAACCAATATCACTTTTAGGAAAAGCAGACACTAAGGTCATAGGGCATTGCACATCTTGAACGAAAATGCAACCACAGTTAATGTTTCGGGGCATTTGACAGCTTCAGGCAAGCGCCAAGGTTTTAAGGTTTTTTTCCATTCAACTTTTGAGCAGAGGCCAGGGAGGATTTTTTGCTTTAAAGCTACAGTATCTGTCATTATGGCTTTTAACACCCTGCCTTTCACTGAGATGAGGTATGTGTTTCTAGTGAAATGGTAACAGTTGAGCAAAATGAGTTTCAATGGACCACAAAACTCTGCACACTAGTGTAAACACGTCTTCTTATGAGAGGTTGCCAAACCAAATTGTAACAGTGCAAAACAAGATTTATTCTTTTGTTTTCCTCTGCAGAAAGAGTTGTCGAGGCATCTAGGGCGTTGCTAGTAGTCAACCCACTGAGCAAATCCTCTTTCCACTAGAGTTCTGTTTATTGACAGGACCTAAAAGGAGGTAAAGAAGAAAAAAAAAGTAGAACAGTGAAAAAAACCCACTAGCAACAAACATCAGCAAGTTCCTAATTAACAATAAAAAGTCTGCATAAGCTCTAACAGCATTGAAAAAACAGGTATGTCAAAATACACACCTCATCTCCCATCAAGTTCCAGAGCTGTATCAGTGGCAGACCTGTCACGCTATCATAATTTGTGACCTGGAAACATAGAAAAACATTGGTGTGCAGCAATTCTGGTCTGAGCCATGGAGGATGCAAGGCTAGCGTCATTCACTGCCTATCAGGTAATTCATACTTAAACTTACATGTAGGCTAGAGGAAACGTACCCACTGCTGCCAGGCAGCTGGGACATGCTGCTGGCAAGAAGCTCTAGTCACTCAAATCCATGCCCTTGCTAGAATCGGCAGTGCATTTGAGCACTGTGTTAAACCAAAGTAAGCTATGAGACTGAGCATCACAAATACTATCAGCTTCCTGTTTGTCCCAATTAACTTATGCGGATTGCTACAGCCACTATTCGAAACCCTTCAAAAGAGGTAAGTGCCTCTTCACCGAGATCAGGCGCCGCATGCCGAAGCCTTCGGGACACTGCCAGAAACCTTACTTCCCCCTCTGGCAGCCAGAGGCCAGATCCCAACGTCAGTGCTGCCAAGACCGGCAAAGCAGTGCAGACCCAGCTGAACACTTGGTCCGCTGGACGACAGGCCACTGTGTGCTTCGTAAACCCACCGAGGTGCCCTTCCTCCCTGCCCACATCAGGACCAAGAGGGAATACTCAACCCTCCCCAGCCACACAGCCCTGAGCTGTGCCCATGCTACACAAGGAAGTTCTCAGCACCAAGATTTCCCAACAAGAACCTTGCCCAGCAGCTGGGCTTACAGGCTCCGGCTTCGTTTTTGATTTTAACACACGCAGTACGCTAGGGGCAGAGGAGAACAGCAGCCGTCAGACCAGCAACAAGGTTTTTCCAGACAGCTCTCATGTACCTGTGCCACAAGGACTGCGCCTCTAGTCATCTCACTAACAGCAGCGTCAGCTTCAGATGAAAAGTGATCCTCATCTTTGGAAAGAAAAGAGCAGGAGAAAACAAATGAGAAATTCACAGGCTTTGATGGCCAGAAGGGCCTATTAAGCTAGTCTTGTCTGACCTCCCACATAAGTTAGGCCAGAGAATCCTCACCTACTGTTGCTGTAGGCATTTGCTGAAACTGGTCTATTAAGCTGGAGATCACACAAGTATTGCATCTGTTATGCTGCTGAAGGGAAAGGACAAAGTGCTTTCTAAAGTCACTAGCTAAGTTAATGCGAATATAAGTGGTGGATGAATTAGGAGGCTTTAAAGACAGAAAAAGTACACTTCTGCAGTACCTTTGAGCTGCCATTAGTATTTTGATCCTTAATAAACTAACCTCAGGGGCCTCAGGACTTTACTGACCCCGCACAGTGCGATAGTGTAACCGGGAACTCGAAAGCATTTATACTGTGGGCTGGCCAGCACCTTGGCAGTGCCAAACGCGCTCTTCACAAGTGCTGGCAGCTCAACTCTCACAGCCTGCGCAGTTTACATGGGAACTGCTGCTACTCCTCACTAACGCAGCAGGAAACCCTCCTGTCCCAGGCAATACAGTCTGCACCGTGGACCGGACATAAGGGTCTTCCTTTTGGAGGAAAGTTGCTCATTCCCTACCAAATCGCTGCAAAATAAAGTTACTCCTTTGTGCTGCCCACCCTGAGACCATCTCCAGCAGCAAGTCAACTCTTTCCAAGCCCACCAATACTGAAGGAGCTGATGACCTCCAGGAACACGCAAAACCCTGACTTCTGCTAGAAGCAGCTTAAACCTTGCCATCCATCTACAGCCTTGGCAGGGCCTGTGCCTCCTTGGGTCCTGCCAGCCACAAACCCCAGTGGTGAAACCTGGCCTGACCCCAAGATCCTACCACTGCCCCTTCCGCACCCAGAAGGGCGGCTTTTCAGACACAAGTACAGCATGCATCTCTAACACTGCTAGAAAAGAGGCAGGCAAAAAAAAAAAAAAGCAAACCAGAAAGCACTTCTAGGCAGTGACTGACGTTCTTCCAGTGCTTGGAGGGTAGTCCTTTGAACCCAGAACCATACACATCAGTCATTTCAGTAGGAAAATGTAAGATATTTTTCTAGCAGATTAAAAACTAAATTTGCATTTACAGCTACTCTATGACAGAAGGCGGCAGAGTAGTTACAGCTACTTCACCCATACCCTGCCAGTCCTGCCAACTTGCTGTTTAGGAGAGTAATTCATTCTCTCCTCCATGCAGGAGAAAACCTGGACATTTATCTTCTTTCCCCTGGAGTCTGACAGGTTGTGCCACGCTAGCACATTCAGAAGAATAAAACACAATTTTTCCAGTCCTTGCTCTAGTCACATCAGCGGCTGCTCTTGCAATAGGAGGGAGAAGGTTTAGACAGATCACTGCTTGTACACAGTTGGCATCCATTTAAACCTGCAGGAGGAGCGCCAACGATACGACTCGAGAGCTCCATTACCTGGAAGTGGCACCACGTTGTCTAGTAAAACTTCTGCTCCTTGGAAAGGTAGTGATAAAAAATCAGACCTTAAAGAGAATCAATCAGAATAAGAACATAGCTTTAAGTTACTCCTGTATTCTTTAAGGCGACATTGATTAATCAATCGCTCTAGCAGGAATTCAGTTTAAAATTGATGACAGTCAAGAAAAAAAGAAAAAAGAGACTGCTCTCCCAGTAATCTAAGCAGCAGCAATAAATTGTCTGATTAGCACGGCAAGTTGGACCGGACTCCAGGTAAAAACCACCCCCATAATGGAGGCTGTACTGCTTTCCTCCCAGCTCTGGGGCACAACCAAGTATTTAATGGGCTTATGTAAGAAAACCCTCATCCAATATGGCTCTCCCAGCCAATGGGGCTGGGGCACAGAGAGTCTGAATCGTATTCCTAGCTCATCAATTAACTACACTTTGGGGCCTCCTGAAGGCATCCTTTTGCTCAGCTTCCACACTGAAGTGGCAGAATTTGCAGTTTCCTCTCACGTCGCCTTCAAAAAAGCCTTGCAAGAGCTTGCTGTGCTCCCAAGGAACCCACATCCACCGTCGAGACAAACCCTTCTACCATTTCCCACTTCAGCTGTGGAAAAACCTATAAGCAATTCAAACAATATGGATGCCGATGATGAAAATTCAAGGCAGACATGGCCTCAGGCCATGGAAGAGGAGTTACAGACCTGATTTGTCTGAGCGTGTCAACCTTCACTTTGTCATATCCTCCGTAGTCCACGTATCTGAGCTCCACTTCACCGGTCTCTTCGAAGTAGCTAATAACTTGAGCCCGTAACCATGCCCCATCCAGGCCTGGAGCTGCACAGATAATACCAACTGCAAAACATAAGAGTACAGAGAAGAAAGGCTCAGTATAAGTGGATTTCCAGAAATCAGCACTTCAGGCATTAGCAGTGCTGGACAGTTATCTACTGAGAATCAACAGCATTTCTTATGCTGCTTCCAATCTTCTTTCAACATCACCCACACCCCCATCAGACTAGGGCTGCAGCTGGGACACAGGAGAGGTGGGTTTTACTCTCAAGTCTGTCTGCCACTACCACGCTGTTCTACCCAGATGTCCAGTTCCCTTCCAGCCTTTGGTCACTAACAGCGAGGTCTGTCTCTAAAAAGGAAAGTAAGTGCTAATAACCCCCTTCCATGTGATGCACCCTCCACCATGTGCAGACAGTGACACTATGAAGATTTGGGAACAGTTCCACACTTTGTCAGCAAAAATACACCAGATGCCAAATTGATTAGAAATAACCTGAGACAGACTATCTCAGTCTGAATTTCAACATGCAGCTAAGTGGCTGGAGAGGTACTCTAGGGGTGAGTGTGGTAAGGAAGAGTAGAGCAACATCTGTGCTCTGGCAGCGGCTTAAAAAAAGATAAAATGACAAGTGAACTATCACATTCTCACCCACTGGGAAGCTTCCCAAGCCTAACTCAGGGGCATCAAGCTTTCGTATGACCCTAGTTTTCTGAGCTGAACAATTGGTGAGCCAAGTTACTTGCCTTCTACTGGAGTTGGCAGGGTTGGAATTCCAGGTTGAGAATAGCAGGCATACATCTGCTGGTCAAGGCTACGCAGGACATGGAACGTGGGGTGTGTATGCTGCTGTAGAAACATGTGTCCTGCATCGACTTGGTTCACCACAACCACCTCTACAGTGACTCCATCCGGGAGAAACAGCTGTCACGTGGAGGAAAGAAATTCTCATTAGTGCTTGTTGCAACACAAGCCTCACTCACAGCCACTCCACATCCCACCAGCAACTCCTGAGGCTTACAGCCACAGGTGGAAAAGCCCTGGCACTCTGGTATTTGGCTTCCAAAGGATGTTTGGATGAGGAGCAGAAAGCTACTCCCTGTTACTCCACGCTATTCTAAAGGAAACCAGACTTGGGGCAGGGCCCATCTTGTACACAAAAGGACTATTGGCATAGAGCAGCTCTAAGACCTTATTTACCCAAGAGATCAGTGAGCAGAGTCAGAAACGATACAGGTCAAGTCATGCTGCACTATCAACACAGCGCAACTGGCAGAGGATTCCCTGCCCGTGGGGGTGTTTAAACATAAAGGTAATCTTCACAAGGAGTGTCCAAGATTTGCCAAAGAGCCCTCATTTTCAAAGTAATTTGCCCTGGCTGCTAGAGGGCCACTGTGTTGGGGCAGCTTCTGAGCATCACTGTGCTCGGAATACATCTAAAACACCTTTAATTTTCCAGCATAAATTCAATTCTTCAGAACAAAGCCCTGTCTTCACATCCACAGAGACAGTTATGTAGACAGTTACTTTTACAGATTCTAGATGCCCCGTGTGAGCAAAGAAATGTTTTTAAGTATCCATATAGCAAGAGAAGCACAAAAACCCTTCTGGGAAACACTGACGTGAAAACCTTCTTAAAGAGTTATTAAATACCATAAGAAAGTAAAACACGGAGAAGACCAGCTTTAGGATTTAGGGACAATACCAGTAATGGCAATGGATTGGTGTGGCATTTTGACCTCCCAGCAAGTGGCCCTCAAGCAGAGGGGGGCAGGACTATCAACTCAGCTCGAGACTGAAGTGTTATTTCCCTAGGCAAACACCTCGGCTGTAGGGTAAAACTCTACCAGGCCAGAGCGTTGCAACCATGTGCAACTCCATGAGATTAACCAGATTCTGGTGAAACATTCTGCTACAGTCCGAGAGCAAGGGAGGACAGACTTTAGGGCTTTGGGACAACTGGCTAAGGCATCAGGAGCACAAGTGGTGTTCTCCCCTACCCTTCCAGTAGCAGGGAAAGATAAGGAAAGAAACAGGACGACTCAGCAGATCAATACCTGGCTCCAAGCCCGGTGTCACTGGCAGAATTTAGGGTTTTTGATCATGGGTCTGTCTATGCAACACCAGGCCTGCCAGCAACAGATGGGGTACACCTGTCTCAAAGGGGGAAAAGGGTCTTTGCACAGGAGTTAGCAGATCCCATTGAAAGAGCTTTAAACTAGATTGGAAGGTGGAAAGAGATAAAGCCAGGCTCCCTAGAGATAAGCCTAGGGGTGGCACGCAAATGTTTAAGGGGACAGTGTGCTAGCGAGGTCCTTTGGTCTGCCATATCAGTGGAGGAAGGGGATGGAGATCCATGCAGCCAGCAAAGACAAGTGTTTATTGATGTGTTAGAAACCACGGAAGCACCCGAGAACAGACATGTTGGAATTAGGCTTCTCACCCCAAAAAGGTGGCCAGCAGGACTAGGGCAGTGATCATCCCCCTGTACTCAGCAGTGGTGAGGCCGCACCTCGAGTGCTGTGTTCAGTTTTAGGCCTCTAACTACAAAACAGACATTGAGGGGCTGGAGCCCATCCAAAGAAGGGCAACAGAGCTGGTGAGGGGTCTGGAGGACAAATCTTATGAGAAGCGGCTGAGGGGACCTGGGGGTGTTCAGCCTGCAGAAGAGGAGGGCCGAGGGGGACACCTTATCGCTCTCTACAGCTCCTGAAAGGAGGGTTTGAAGAGGCGGGGGCCAGTCTCTTCTCCCAAGTAACAAGTGATAGGATGAGAGGAAACTGCCTCGAGTTGCCCTATGAAAGGTTTAGATTGGATATTAGGAAAAATTTCTTCACTGAAAGGCTTATCAAACTTTGGAGCAGGCTGCACAGGGAAGTGATGGACTCACCATCAATGGAGGTATTTAAAAGGCATGTGGATATGGCACTTAGGGACATGGTTTAGTGGTAGATTTGGCAGTGTTAAGGGCTGGACTTGACGATCCTAAAGGTCTTTTCTACCCTAATTGGTTTCCACGATGCTACATTTCTCATGTCGGGCAGAACAGAAGCAGCAGTGGAAGGAGCAGGCGGAGAGACCTGGTCTGTGATGGTTACAGAAGCCAATGTCCGTTAGCTTATGTAAAGTCATTTACATAACAGAGAGCCACTCAGACTCAAACTGGTTTTGAGGGCCCCTGTGAGCCAGCCACAGGGCCACCCGCACGCTGCTGCAGGGGCCACCAAGCCACAGCCTCCCACCCTGCACCAGTGCGGTCAGCAAGCTGGGACTTACCCAGGCAGTCATAAGGAGAGAATGAAGCGTCAATGGTGTTGGTGGAGGTAGAGCGTAGATGTTGGTGAGACACAGCTCTTTGAACTTCTCTTGCCAATTAGACTCAATACTTTTTCTACTTGATGCGTGGAGCCTGGAAGACAAAAATCCCACAGAGCCTGTAGCATCGATATGCTGAGGACACCCCCAGCCCTGCCATGTGAAGCAATATAGCTACCAGGAAGCCTTCTATGCTACATCAACAATTTAAGTTTTAATAGATTGGCCACATAACCTGATATCAGACCAACATGAGCAACTCAGACCACCAGGCCCCAGTTTTAACAGCTTTAGCCTCCAGTATGAACCCAATTCACTCCCAGATATTTTTCAGCCACAATTAATCTAACATCCTTCACAGTCAAGCATGAATTTGCTGATACACATCCCATAGCTCCTCCTTCAAGCCTGAAGTGATCCTGCAAAAGGTGTTGGTTAATCTATAGTAGCCAAAGATGTTAAAAATGCATTCTCACTTCTAGAGCAGAGGGTTCACATGCCAAGGCACAGCAACTTGGCATACACCTCTACTGTAACAGCACTGAGCAGAAAAGTTTTGTAAAACACTGGACTCGCAAAGCCACTAGATTTATTTAAATTCCTTGCCCATCTAATTAAGACCCCCAAGCTACATATTAGACCATGAATAAAGAGACATTCCACTTACCTTCGATGTGACAGACTTGGGAGTCATGGAAATAAGGTAGTGTTGAGACATAAATTTTGGCACCAGATGCTTGCCGCAAGAAGCTCATAAATCTTCCTTGTTTGCCAATCAAGCGGCCAACTAATTCCTGCATGAAAGAGACAAGAAAGCAACAGTCAGGAAGAGAAACGCAGATCAAACAGCAGTGTTCTCTGTGGCGTATTTCACCCACATTCCCAGTTCCTGTAGTGTAGGGCCAGGCAGGATAAATATAAGGCCGTGCTGGACCAGCGTGGAGTTCAGCTGGTCTGTGGTAAGTCAGCATAGATACAGATCAGTAAGAACAGCTTATTTTGATAGATCCATCTTCATATCTTGGTAGAACGACACAAAGACATGATGGCGCAAAACCAGGCCTAGTAAAGGCTACTGTCTTCCTACAGTCAAGTAAAGTCACATCATCTCCCAATCTCCTACCACTTTTTTTTTTTAAAAAAGCATGCTATATGCATTTTTTCATTCAAATACGAAATACCAAATTTTAGCAATTTTTAAACAAGCTATTTAGATTAGAAAGGGAGTAGACAAATTCACAGGAGAGTAAAGCAGGCTATCATGCCCGTTAGATTACAGAGCCCCTGGAGAGCTGTGCAGGGTGATGGAGAGGTGTTTGTGCAAGCCCTGGCACTTCTACTCTTCCACTGGCACCCGCCACCACTCACTGTCAGAGACCAGAAAGCAGAACAGAAGCATTGGGCCCCAGTCAGTATGGGTAATCCTAGACAATGTAAAGTTAACTACTTCAAGAAAAGTGACAGCATGTCTTCACTAACCACTGAAAACGTATTTTTCCTGCTGTAGAACTGCTTCCTCAGCTTGTGCTTTACTGATCTATTAAAATGCGTGTTACACGTCTTCACTGGGCTCACGGCACCCAAGCACTCAAGGCAGCGTGCTTATCCTGCTGGGAGCTGCTGTCTCACAGTATTGGCTGTCAGTATCCGGGTCTACTGAGAAGCAGAACTGCAAGAGCAATGCTACGCAGGACAGCCACTGGTGATTTTGCACATACAAAGCAGGGAAGAAGGTATGAACATCATCCCAGAAATCACAACATCTCTCTCAACCCAAAAGAAAGCTCACTATAAAGACAGAGACACAGCAGCTCCACAAATAGCTCAGATGAGCATCCAGCTTGTGAGGAAGGGTTTGGACAGACAGTTGAAACGTAACCCTCTTACACAGTGGAAAGAAAAAAAAGAATTCATCACCTGCTCTTAAGTGTGTATCCTCAAAACCTTCTGAATGCTTTCAAAGCATCAGACTAACAGATTAGGGTGAAAGATAACAGGGAATAATGAGTCCAACAATCAACATTACCCTGGGCGTAGCCCTGACATGCCTCTTGCTTACAGTTGTGTACTGGCTCTTCACTCCCGTTGAATCCTAATGGGAGCTAAATGCCTAAATCCTCCTCGATTTGTTGATCTCCCTGGGATGGCACTGAGCCAGTACCAGACTGGAAGAACCAGAAGATGGCTATGTAGAGCAGGGTAGGATGCGCGAGCAGGCCAGCAGCTGGTTACCTTTGGGACCTCTATTTCCCAGATAATGAAGTCGGACTTGCTGGATTCTCCTCCTAGCTTAGAGTTCTGGCGAGTCACTGTCTTCCTCAGGGCACAGCCACTGTCCACAAAATCCATGCTATTTACATCCGAACCTACAAGACATGCACACGGGTCAGCACTCAGAGAACCCACACAGTCCAGCTACCAATCACAAGGCCATGAAAATACATCATTTCATAGAGAGGTTACATTGAGCTCTTCCTTTGCATTCAGGTTGGGATGTTTCTGTCAGGTTCTCCAGTATTTCAGAAAGGGTAAAGTCCTGTCACACACAGCCTACTGGAAGTTTCCCTTTTTTCCTGGAGGAAAAACCTGTAGTCCTCTGGGAATGCAACAGAAGGAGGCCCGAGTTCAGCAGAAGTCCTTCAAACATGGTGACACCTTACACAGCAGCAGAGACAAGACACTATAAGTCAAGGTTACCAGCTGAATGAGAGCTATGCTAACATCGACACTGAGCTGCTGCACGAAGGTATTTTGCATTTTCCCCATGGTTTAAACAGGGCTTTTCACAGGGAGCGAGACGCAACCTATTCATCTGCTCTTTGCACTGACATTACATTCCTGCCCCAACAGGGGCTGGGGGTACAGTGTCAGGTGTGCCCCCTACCAGCTGTGGTAGGGGACTGCCTCTTGCCCAAACTTGTCATATGCTTGAAGAAACCAGGTGCCAGAGCTGAGCTGTGTTTTGTTCCCAAACTATCAGCCGATACCAGGAACATTTCTACTTGAGAAGGGGACAAACTCCAACAGCTTCCTCCTGGTCAGATCCCAGATACAGTCAGTGTAACACAAGGTTGATCCTTCTTCCAGATCAACAAGCAGAAGCATGAAGAGCCTCACTTGCTTACAAGTATTTAGATCATCCAGTGCAAGACCAAAGAGAAAAATAAACCCAACAGCTGCTTCGCATTTGCCAAATCTTCACTAGTAACACAGCACAGATGCCTAGAAAGTCAACGGGCAAACAGTGCAGCTGCTTGCCATGGACTTCCTAGACAAGGATGAAGACTGAAGTTCTCACAGCCTGGGTGTGAAGGTCAGCTGTAGGAACTCTTAGCCAACATAGCCACATTATCAACTTTACCTGCTACATGCCCTCTCCCTACCCTTCATCTCTGTCAGCGCAGAGCTTTCAGCCCTTGTCACCACCAGGCTGCACAACACATGTACCTTCTCGTCACACCACCAATCACAACAAGGCAAAACCATTTTCTTCCTATGTTTACTCCCACTAGTGAAAATGTTTTGTGGGTTTAATCCTTAATTGTTGGCATACTCAACCCCCATGTCTTGCAACAGGCAGTGTTCCAACTACTTTGTAGCAATTACAAAAGACACCTTATCATTAAGGGCTGTTGGCACCAAAGGGTCCTATAAAGGATTTTAACATCCATCCCCAAGGTCACACGGGTTAACATTTGCTCAGCAAGCTTTGTATTCTGCCAGGCACACATCATCCAGGATCTGGAAGGCAAAAGCAACAGAGACAGATGGGGGAACTCCATGAACATCGCTCCCTGTTGGGATTTCTTGGCATGCATCTACCCTTCCAAACAAAAAGGCTTTGGGATAATTGGTCTACAACCAACTGATTCAATTCACAATTCATCAGAGCACTTCCCTGGTTCATCCAGCAGCACCTCAGGAACTTGCCTTACAGCTTCCTTTCAGCAGCAGCCCCACAAACACAGATAAGAACCCAGTGCTTCCTAGAGGATGCCTGGACTGAAGCAGAAACCACTTGTATTAGCAGGTCTCAAACGAGCAAGGTGTTCAGCAGCCTGGCCTCCATCCAGACACGGTCCATTTCACCAGGCTACTCAAGCACATGCTTAGCTTTAGACAATAAGCTTTGGGCTGAAAGGGCACCAGCCCCTGCACCCCTTTGCAGTACACCCTGGAGATAACCCAGCTAACACTGGGTCCTACAGAGATGGGAATTCTGAGAGCAAGTGCATACCCACCCGCACGTGAGGGCTGAACACTCATCTACCGGGGAAGTTACACGTGAACATGTCTGAAGGAGAAGGGTTACAGCACATAAAATGCTTGTTCACGTTTTTGTAGAGGATTTTCAAATCCCTTACCTGCTGAGTGTTCTCCATCCGTCCCCACTGCCCTGCTGCACTCATGATGCAAGTCTGGGCTATCCTCTTTCAGTATCCCATTACTGTATGGCACTTTGCTGTCTTCAGGTACTTTCAGAGTAGGAGGTTTTTCACTTGGTACTGAGCTCTGCTCAGCAGATGTGTCTTGGGTTGCAGATATGCTCAGTGAGTCCGAATGCTGGCCTGATGTGACAGACAGCATTGTGTTTTGCAATGGGTCCTCCACACTTGTCCCACCTTCAGATGCGTATGTGCTGCACCCAGAGTCCTCCATAACCAAAGGCGACCTTTCCAGTGACCTTCCATGGTTTTCCACAAGAGTCCGATTAGCTCCTTGGGACTCACTGCACATACGGTTCTTCATCCGACAGTCTTTTGTGTTGCCCTGAACAGGGCCAGATAAACGGTCATGTGTTAAACAGCCGGAACCTGTCACACACTGATCCCGTTCCTCGGTCTGCAGGGATGTCAGTACCGCAGCATCACTCCTTGCAGCAATGTTCTCATCCGCTCCTGTAGCTTCTTCCACAAGCACCTGACCAGAGGAAACAACGCTTGCTGTCTCCCAGAGGTCTCTCAACTCGGCTGGCAGCAGGCTGGGAGACCCAAGTGGACACGTCACTTGCAGGACCAGACAGCACTTCCTCAGTTGCTGCCAAAATAACCTTGGAAATGATCTGTATTGCTACTTGCTCAATTTTCTCAACTTCTTCTTTGTCCAAACTTACTCCTCCAGTCTTCTCTCTTTCCAATTCATCTCCTTTTGGCTGCATGTCCTCCTCCTGACACACAGGTACAGTAACTGGCAATTGACTCAGACATCTCTTCTTCCCTGGACTGCTCCCAAACAGGCAGACTCCAAACTATCTGGTAACACGCTCGCTGCAGAATCCTTGTGACTTGATACAACTTCAACTTCATTATTGAGACAGGCTTGTGGGGTATTGGCTTCCTTCTCCAATCCCAAGCAGA